>LNKV01000020.1:800833-1448063 GCA_001465935.1 Clarireedia homoeocarpa
TACGAAGTGATTCATTTAAATGGGGTGATTCAAGATGTGGGGTCGTACGTTATACCATGTATATATATCATCGATGATCGATACGCGGGTCTGCCTTATGACTCTGGCGCCATGCCTTGTGCATGAGGCGCCAAGAGGGAAGAAGATGATACAGAGGTTCTAGAACGTGCCCACGACCGGTTGGAGCAAACATGCCATTTTCTTTTCGCAGGAGAGAAGGGCTGTTTTCTCTCCTGCCATTGTCCCCGTTGCGTGACAATCTCGTATCACGGAAGCATCAGAGCGGCATCGCAAAGCAGCATCGCAAAGCAGCAGCAGCATCATCATCGCCATCGTCATTCTCGTCTGTCCCTGTCCCACCCCCCTCATTCCTACACGTAAATGGAAAAAAGCTTGCAATTGCTTCATCAAGTATCGAATTCGCAAATTCCTTCGATGGCTTAGTCATCCTCGCGCCATTCCTGCCCTTGCTCGCCTTTCGCCCAAGTGTCAGTACGTTCGTACAGTAGAAAAAGCCATTGTGGTTGTTTGGCCTTGTTTCTTTCTTTCTGTTTTTATATATAACTTATTTGTTTTTATATATATTAGAAATGGATCCGTTGCTGCGGCCCTTTCGTCCGTCACCGCCGTCACCAGCTTTTTTTCAAAGGTCCTAAAGCGGTCCCGCTCCGTTGACCCAAGACATCAAAAGGCTGTCTGTCCCCCTCAATCCATGAACCTACGGACTTGGGACGACCACAGCACAGTAGTTTTGCGTGATTCGGACGACCCTGGAATTCCATGATTCGCACTATTCGCAATCCTCTATCCTCTATCCTCTACTAGCATCTCCTCTATCCTCTACTTGTATCTCCTCTACTAGTATCTCCTCTACTAGTATCTCCTCCATCCACCCATCCACCCATCCACCCATCCACCCCCCCCCTCCCTCCTCCCTAAATCCACACCATCACCAGCCCCCCACCACAATCCCAATCCATCCACCCCCTTAGTAAATTCAAATACCGAACCGAGTTTAACCTGACTGGCTCAAACTGAAGGCCAAAACTGGCAAAATCCCATCATCACCCACAAACTCGCCTCTTCGTCTTCTGGACGATCGAGATTCCCCCAAAATTTCTCTTTTCTAATTCACCCCCCCAAAACAGGCATAAGAAACAAAGTCGCCATTATTTCCTTTCTCATTTTTGCTAGTTAATTCGTTTTTTATTGGATATTCAGTGCTCAAGGTCGCTCCTTGAAGTAAAACGCTACGCACCTTTATTACCGTGCTTCCTTTCTTTTTATACCTAGGTTGGTACTACTTCTACCTCCTTCTACTTCCTCTACGCCGTCCCCCTTCATCATCGTCATCGATACTCGCAAGATATCCGCGCCCATGACACATCTACTATGGGAATCTGCACCTTCTAACGTTTGCCCATTTCGTCTCCCATAAGCGTGTTAATAGGCCGATCTCGATATACAAACCCATCTCTGCACTTGGCATTTCGTATCTATCCCCCATACAGCGAATCACATCCTTTTCCTTCTCAACTTCTCCCAAAGTATACGTTCAATTTCTCTTCCCCCTCGCCTTCCAGACATACCAGCGGAAAAAAGAAACCGAACCAAACGACTCTCTCAAGCAAGCGCATTCGTCGGCCTTCTAATCCCTCCCACCACACCTCGTGCCCAGGTTGTGAATAAGGAAAACTCTCTTCAAAGATCATCAAACACACCAGGCCCACTGGTTCTCCACCCTTCAGAAGGTATACTTTCCAGATACCTCATCTCCCTGGTTACCCTTCTGAAAGTCCGCATCTTCTACCACTGCAGATAGCGGCATCGGAAATAATTTGGCATTCTCTTCTCCACTTGATAGATATTGCCTGACTCTTAGCTAACTTCAACCAAAGTACCATCTACCTATTTACCGCACGCCGGTCACTACTACTTAGGATTTTCACGCCACTGTTACTGTTATCTCGATCTACTCTAATCTCCAATTAATCGAAGCTTTTATAGCCGAACACTTCCCATCGCATGCCGCTGCAGTTTGGACCATCTCGAGACCTCTGCTGTCAATCAACTGTTTTGAGTTCTGATACTTGCAGGTCCCCATACTCGCAGTGTCTTCATGAGAGCAAGAGGATCCATTCGCCTTGGTGGTCAATTTTTCAAGACGAACTTCTACCTCTCGCAACTCAACATTCTTGCCGTCATTTAAAGAAGCCTTCGAGGTTTGACACACGCAGAGTACTGGTGGGGGACTAACGGCATATCATTTATAAAAGTCGATGCTCATTCCAAGATATATACCTTCAACAAATTCTTGGAACCTCGAACCGAGTTAAAAGCCGCTGACGGCTTTGCGAGAATCGGAAGCTTCTTTGCGAAAGAGTGAAGCCTCGTTCATTTGAGCACCATCATACGAATCGAAGAAATTACCGCTATATGACAAGTGCATATCTGGACACGAAGATCCAGAGGCAACCTGCTGTATGACTGACTTGGCAGAAATATTTGCGGAGCTGGGCATCTCTCATTACCTACACGATTTCATTGAACAGGGTTTTGACTCATGGGACACAATACTCGATATAACGGAGTCGGATTTCGATGCTCTCGGTGTCAAGCTTGGTCATCGGCGAAAGCTTCAACGCAAAATCGCTAATTCGAGGGGCCTCTCATCCGATAGGGCTCTTGCATCACCAACTGGTGCAGGACCTAGTGATGGCCAGGTAGATGAGCAGAAGGGAGGAGGGGGGAGAGGAGACGTCAAGGAGGGAGGAAGCGGTCCTCATGGTGCTAAGAGGAAATACAGGAGGCATCCTAAACCTGATGAAAATGCGCCGGAGCGACCGCCGTCTGCATACGTCATATTTTCGAATAAAATGCGTGAAGATCTGAAAGGTCGGAATTTATCTTTCACTGAAATAGCGAAGCTTGTAGGAGAGAATTGGCAAAATTTGTCACCAGCAGAAAAGGAACCTTACGAGCATCAGGCCTTCACTGCGAAAGAACGTTACAACAACGAATTGGCCGAGTACAAGAAGACACAAAATTACAAGGATTATTCGCAATATCTGGCAGAATTCAAGCAGAAGCAGAACCAGCAGTTGATGACCGAGATGGACGTTGCGAAAAGACCCAAGCTTGAGCCTCAAGCAAGCACGGCGAGTAGTGGGACAGCAAGCAGCAGTACTGGCAGCCAGTATAGTGGAGAAGCCACGACCGGTCGTAGCCGCGTTGATTCTTCGGCATCTTCCAAGTCTCCATGGAGCGCAGGTACTACACAATCGACACCTTTGTCATCGATTTCCACTCTACCTACTTTACCGACTCTCAACAAAGCATCATCGGTTTCAGGAAGACTTGGCCAAGGGTCGCCAACTCATTCGACGTCGATATTACCAGGCTACCGCGAGTCGATGCTTGGTCCTGGGGCACAAAATTGGCGGGATGGCCGCCGTGAGGAAGCTGCCATTCTTCAGCCGATCCAAAGGATTGTAGACATGAGCGAGAGACGTAGGAGTCATTCCGGCCCGGCCATACTGGACCAACTTGCGCTTGCTGGCTCAAGACAGCATCACCTCCGCTCAGAGCGAAGCAGTCAACCACCACCACTTCTTTCGACCGAGTCTACGAGCCAATCAACTAGTTCTTCTACCAGTAACTCATCAACGTTCTACAATCCTCGAACACCTATGGAGCCTAATATTGACCGGTCTCTTCCCATGCCCGCTTTATATCCTCAAAAATCTGGGAACTATGACGGGCCTGTTTCATATCTACCCGCCCCATCAATATCGCCTCAGTCATCCATGCTTGGCGCTCAGCATTCTCCGAATGGTTCGTGGCGGCCTTTTTCATATTGTTCGTTTGCTCTTGGCCTATTCCGTGTCCTGCAACTGATGTTATGTTACTGATAAATGCCTATAGGTATGCACCCAATTGTTGATTTCCCCACTGCGATGCCTCCCATGCGGAGGTATAGCGAGGCACCACTTAGTCTTTCCCACTCCGCCACTAAAGAAGAATCTCCCCGGCTCCACAGCTACATGTCTACTGTTGAAGATAACGAATTAGATCCTGTCAGCGCTCTACTAAGGGCAGGGGAAATTGTAGACCGCAGTAGTCGAGGAGAGAAACGTTGATTTACGCCAAGAAGAATTTTCATTTGTCGAGTGTTTTGAGCTTGCAGTACATACCAGGAAGAATAGTGGGGCACTTGAAGTGTGGAGGTCGCCGAATTTGTCTAGGTGGAATATGTACAAGAGAAGTCTTGTTTGGCGTCCTGGATCTGCATTGGAGCCCGGAGTCATTGGATAGTCAGGGCATCATGATGATAATGATTCCCCATAGTAGTAGTATTCCTAGCCTCGATACAAGTCAGGATATAGGACAAGAGCTGCATGAATGAGAAGATACATCGCTTGTATCGAGTATCTAAGCAGTAGGATCTCAAAAAGTGTCTGTACGCAACCAAGGAATGATGATCAAATTTGTTTCTTATCACAGATGCAAAAGTATTTCCTAATTCTACAACTGCGTCTGCAGGCGATGGGAATAGGAGGCGGAGTAATGGTCCGATAGCGTGCTGCATATCAATTCTGCGGCGGGCCTCCGACTGGTGGTAACACCGAACGGTGACAGTTAGCAATCTCCAATTATAGAACGTTATATAGTTCCACAGCCATACAATTCCGGGCAAGCCAGGGACGTTTAGATGGCATTAGCTAGTGTTACCTTTGGGTTGATGCACTGTGGGGCAGATCTGCCAAGCGCCGCCATTTTTGGGGGGGGGGGGGGGGGGAGGGCGGGGAGCGGGGTCGAGTAAGAAAAAAAAAAGAAAAAGCAAACGAAGATCTTCAGCAGCGAATTTGTACAGAAGAGACATGTTGGTTCACATCTTATTCACTATTACCTATTTTAGTATTACAGCAATTAGCATTAAATTCACTTCCTATCTGTGACTATTTCGTTTTATACTATATTCTCTCTACAAGCCTAACACGTACAAAAAACTTGAACCGTCGAAAATTATTTACAGCCTACCAAACAACAACAATGGCAGGCCTGGAAGCTATCAAATATACGAGGGGAAAGCTAGAAGTCCTAGATCAATTGAAGCTCCCTCATGAGTTTGTGTACGATAATGTCTCTACTTGTGAAGAGGCATTTGATTCCATCAAGTCGATGCGAGTGAGAGGTATTTGCTGCCGGTACTGTTTGAGATCGAGAAGTGTTGAAAGCTAAGGAGTCCCTTTCAGGTGCACCAGCAATCGCGATTGTGGCAGCACTTGCCCTGGCTGTTGAGCTTCATCACAAGAAAGATGGTTCGTTGCTACATATCTACAGAGTGCCCGAGAAAGACCGACGATCTAACAGAACCGCAGACTCCAAGAGCAAAGAAGAAACCGTCCAGTACATCAACAAACGCCTCGAATACCTCCTCGGCAGTCGACCCACTGCAGTTGATCTTTCCAACGCGATCAAACTTCTCAAGAAAGTTTCCCAAACCACCTCGACCAACTCAAATACAGCGGATGAAGATGCGGCTTGTGCAGAGGTTAGACAGGCATATATTACAGCTGCAGAGAAGATACTAGAGGATGATCATACAACCAACTTGGCTATTGGTCGATACGGAGCGGAGTATTTGAGACGGCAGCAGATGCCCGTTGCGCCTGAAGACGATGGCGACAGTTCCAAATACTTTACCACGAGCCCGCCTTTCACTCAAGGGGCGCCGGATCAGACGTACAGGAAAATTAGTGTTCTTACGCACTGCAATACCGGGTATGTCCATCTATCTGCCTAGCAAAATCCCTCATTTCAGTCTCAAATTCGGCCCATTAACACTTCCAACCCAGTTCCCTCGCCACCTCCGGCCACGGCACTGCCCTAGGAATAATCCGCTCCCTCCACTTAATGAACTACCTCGAACACGCCTACTGCACCGAAACCCGGCCCTACAACCAAGGCTCACGCCTCACAGCCTTCGAGCTCGTCTACGAAAACATCCCCTCCACGCTGATCACTGACTCCATGGCCGGCTCTCTCTTCGCCCGCTTCAAAGACTCCCGCAACATATCCGCCGTAATTGTCGGCGCGGACCGCGTCGCGCGCAACGGCGACACCGCCAACAAAATCGGCACGTATTCGCTCGCAGTGCTCGCCCGCGCGCATGGTATCCGCTTCGTCGTCGCGGCGCCGACGACGTCCATCGATTTGGAGTGTGTGTCGGGGGCGGAGATCAAGATCGAGAATCGGCCGGCCACGGAGCTGACGCAGATTAGCGGGGCAGTGGTGGGGAAGGATGAGAAGGTCGATACGGGGAAGAGCGAGAGGGTTGCGATTGCTCATCAGGGGATCGAGGTCTGGAATCCGGGGTTCGATGTTACGCCGGCGGCACTGATTGATGCGGTGATTACGGAGAAGGGAGAGGTCTTGAGGGGGGCGGCGGGCACGTTTGATTTTAGGGAGGTTATGCCGGAGAGGTGGGCGGGGATTGTGAAGGGGAAGGATGGGAATGGGAATGGGGTGGTGGGTGAGGATGGTACGCAGTTCCAGATGGAGAATATCTGAGAATGTAGATTGGTCATGATGAAATGAAGCAAGAGCAAAAAGCCATCCAATCCCTTTTGGCTACAGCTGATGTGTTTTATGTATCTTCCAAAGGAGGCTCAGACATAAAATGGTTTATGAGGAACCCCGATGCAAATCGTGTAAGAGCCATCAAAATCGCAAACCAATCTCTTCACTGGCAAATCTGAACTGGCTAGATATGCGCCGCTACATACAATCACACGTTGGACATCTATACCAAAACTTTTTTCCGCCTCTCTTCTTATTCAATTCCAACCCCTCTTTCTCCCTTCCCAATCCTCCCTCTCTCTACAGAAAAAAACCCAAATTTAATACTTAATACCCTTCTCCGCCATAAACTCCTTCAACTGCTTAATGGTATCATCTGGGTCCGCAACACTGTGGCCAATCGTCCTCGGATCCGTGTAGATCTCGTAGTCGTTGCCGCCCTTGTATGTCTTGTCGCCGAAGAAGTGGATCTCGGTGTACTCGATGCCGCCGGGCTGCTGGGCGTCTTTTTCGAGCAGCCCCAAGCAGTAGGTTTTGTCCCAGCCGGTGGGGAAGATGTCGAAGGAGATTTGGCCGCCGATGGAGTAGCTGTTTTGGGAGGAGGTTAGTGGGAGGGGTAATGAATGGTAACTGGGGGGGAGGGGGAGGGGGGTTTGGTTGGGACGAAGAAGAAAGAGTAGATGGATAGAAGAAAAAGATGAGATGGTAGAAAAAGAAAAACTCACGTCAGCCCCAAATCCTTGAACTTCTCCTTCAGTATCCCCACAAATGTCTCCCTCACCTTATTCTTCAAATCATACTCCTGATACTCGTTCCTCTCCTGCACACTCGCGTTCCTCCCAATCGGACTCACGTTGATCATGCCATTGCGGAACTCGACAAAGGTGCCCCGCTTCACGGGGATGTCCAGATCGGCGATGTAGTGCAGGATGAACTTCACCAGGTCCTTGTACTTGTCCTCGCCGATCCACTTGATGAAGGAGTTGGAGGGGAGGGGCAAGCCCGATTTGTACGCCGTGAGGCCATTTTCCGAGAAACAGTAGTCGAAGAGGGTGGTGACGGGGATGGTTTGCGTGCCGAGTTGCTCTTGCTGTTTGGCGAGGTCGGAGCCGCCGACATAGCCGATGGCGCAGTGTTGGCGGAGGTGGGAGAGGAGGGAGAGCATTTCGGGGGTGACGGTCTAAGGGAGGTGGGGGTGGTTAGTGAGGGGGTTTCTACTCGAGGTTTTGCTAGAGGTGGGAGGAGGGGAGTGAGGGGGGAAGTGGGGGGATGAGTGAGATGAGAAAGAGGCGGTAGAAGAGAGGTAGGACATGGGAAAAACTTACTCGTCGTGCGCGAGTGAGTGTCTCATCGACATCGAAAAGAAGGATTGTGTTTTTGAAAGGACGCTCTGCGAGCGGTGGGTAATTCGCAGCTACTGTTTCCGCCATGATGTGAAGTCTGTTTATAGAGAGTGTATTGCGAACTGGCCGTAGGCAGAAGAGAGCGAGTAGGTATAAACAAGTGTTAGACTGAGATTGAGATTGAGGCTCGAAGAAGGGACAAGAATCAGTTTGGCGGTCTGATATATATTTATTTCTGCTTCCTGTATGGAGGGACAGATATGAACAGGGGCATGCTAAACTAAATGAACTAGGGGGGTTCACTTTGTGCCCAGTAGAATTGTTTCTTAGCGGATGTCCCTCTTACCTTATTTTGATCCCTGCCCCACTATCAAAACTCGTATGTGTACCGATTGCTATTGTACGAGTGCACGTAAGACAACGATGTTGATACTTGCTGGCATGAAGAAAAGGATACATATGCCTTCGGAATATTATTGTGATGTATCATCATGGAATCGCAATATAGGATGTATATAAAATCATCGAGATTTGACAAGATAACCACGCACGAAAAGACCAGGCTATGATATTCAACCCCAGCCCACCAATTGGACACGCTTCCTAACTCCCCTTTAAGATGCATTGAGTCTCCAAGAATGTGAAAAGGTTTATCGAAACAGCGTAATATATTCATCATCCCATGCCATCCTACCCATTCAATCATGACTCATTTCTCCGTCAAAATTCCATAACCATCCGATCATCTACCAAACTCTAGACTCGGTATAATTACAGGCCCATACTTCGTAGGAGGACTGAATCCACCATCCCCTTGCACCACGTAGTCTACCGCGAGACTCAGCTTTGATAATCCCGCGTTTCCACTGTGCATACTGCCATTAGCGCTCATCTGACCCATCATCGCGTCCGGATCGAATGCGACAAATGCCACGTAGTTCCTTCTTCCCATCAACTTCTTCATGTCTCTTGGGCCACCGTTGGTATCCGTTTGGAAAATCTCCATCATATCTTCCTTAGTATCGCTGACTTGATTCGTGGTTTTCACGCCATTGAGAGGGACGTAAAGTGGTTTGTTGTTGTGGAGCATTTTAAGTACGTATGATGGTGGTGGAGCTGCTACTACCGCTGAGGAGATGATTTGATACATGGTTTTGTGATCGGAAGGATGTGAAGGGTCATGGACAAGACCAGCACCACAGCAATTTACATCTATCCGTGCGTTAGTAAAGTTTGTGACAGCTGGCCTGATCATTACTTACCACCGGAAAGGAATGTCATCCTAATGCCTTTCTGATGAGCAATACCTTGCAGCGTCCGTATCAGGTACGTGCGCTCCAAATCCTTGCTTTCATGTGTCCACATATCCCTAAGTTCGTCCGCAATGTCTATGTCACCAAATGTGTTCAACACGCCTCCCATCAGACCGGATTTCCCAACAGCCTTCTTGACATGTGAGAATCCGGATGATACTGCTTCTTTACCACCAACAACTCCGGCCACGGAGCTTGTAACTTTGCCCAGTAAATTATATGTGGTGTTGACAGCCTTCTTTCCAGTTGCCATAGTATGCGCAAGACTTTCTACAGCTTCAAGACGTGGATATATTATAGGTACGGATATCATCCAAATGCAGTGCTGTACGCTGGGTGGCAACGTTGCTACCTTGGGGAAGATTCCTTGATAGGTAGGACCGGCAAGGACTTGACGTTGATTGCGCTCAGAGCGGCAGTCCGGTCCTACCACAACTACAGAAGGACCAAGATACTTAACGAAGTGCCATCCATTACCGGTGATGGTAAAGAGGTCCAGGTCAGTGCTTACGTTTCGGAGGATATCAAGCGTCGTGTGATGCTGGAAAAGGAGATACATCTCAATACCGATACGGCCAATGTTCTTGAACATGTTGGAGTTTTGCATGTATTCTGGATACGAGCCATAACCGTCGAAGCTGCATATTGTCAGCGCTGCGCAAAAGACATATACCGAGGAACTTACATATCATGATCATCAATCTGAAGGACATGAGGAATCTGAGCAAATGCTTCTCGCAAGTAAGGTTGGTCAAAATGACTGGTGTAGTAATGGAAATAGGCATGCGACACATCTTCTTCATGCCTTGCCGTCCATGCCGCACTTCTTCGATTCTCCTTCCCGCTCATAGCAAGCCACTGTTTCAGAAGAGGAACTTCTTTCCAAAGTCTATCTCCATAAATCTGGTCTCCAAGACCCAGTTGCACGTGAAAACCACCACATTCCACGTTCTTTTGTAAAATATCTTTCCACATGAAGCCAATTCCTCCAAGCTTGGAACGTTCATTAGCAGTAGTATTCATTGCAAAATCGTTACCAGAGTGTGCAATAAACCTCCAATTTGTCTCATAACGTCCTGCCACCAAGAACTCATAACGTGTGCAGCCCAAATGTGAAGTGATGGCATACGTCCACTTATCACCTTGTCCCTCACCCATCTGAAGATCAATGTCGTAACGATAGAACACCCATCTCTGGTGCGTGAAGATTGGATTTGGTTTTAACTGCCTAGGGTTTGGCGACAAATCGACGCTCTTGTGGATGTGGATCGTCGGCGGTTGCGGAGCATCTGTGACAAGCAAGATCGTGCCTAACCAAATGCCATTCTGCATGTCCATATTCACATATCTTAAATATGGACCGAAGTATACACCATTCGTGGGCGCAACTTTGTACATGTCGACACCTGCACTTGGTGGCGGTCCAGAGAAGCCTGACACCGTCGGCGTTCCTGAAGCCATGCTCATGATACTCTCAGCATATCCTGGGGTGTGCGGAGGGAAGCCAGGCGAGGCCATACCCTGGAAACCGGGGGAAGTAAGAGACTGGAATCCTGGTGATGCGAGACCTTGTTTGTTGAACATACTCAAACCTGGCGAAGCAAGAGGGTTTCCGAAGACCGAACCTGCATAAGTAGAATGAACCGGGGATAGCGGTACATCGTTCAACGGAGTAGGACCCTTGGGGAATTCCCATTGTGTAGCCTGAGTAGGAAGGTGGATATAATAGTATTGGCCAGAGTTCTGGTCCAGATGAGCAATCCATCCTTCAGGTAGGGGTGGCGGCGAGGTTGGACCAGCACCCTGGAATGGTGAGGTATTGACAGGCTGAACGGAAGGGCCAGCTTCCACATGCGGTTGTTGTACAGGAGCTGCTTGTGTCCTTGGGTCATTCGCAAACGCAGGATGATCAGGGTTATTGGCAGGCGTAGCCAAGGGAGGTGCAATATTTGGCTTTGGAGCCGTATCTATAGCAGCTGGTGGATTCGCCCGCTGTTGCTTCTCATTCGGATAGGATTGTGAATTGGCCGCAGCAGGTGTGACACTTGAGTAGGCTGGAGGGGGTTCTTCGGCTGACATTTGCATTCGCTGGAAATCTTGCTCGAGGGTATTTGCTTGCGCAGGCAGTGGTTGCCTTTCTGGGCGAGCAGGGGCAGGAGGAGATGCCGTCGGAGTGATTTCGTTCATCCCCTGGTAAACTCTTGGTGGACCGTGTGGTGCATTTTCTGGTGATTCTGTAGGCGTCCATGGTCTTGCAGGAGGGGATTGTGGCATTTGAGGAACAGGTGGTGGTGCATACTGATTAGCTCGCTGAGCAGCTGCGGCATTCTGTGCCTGCAGACTACTTAACGTCGCGGTTCCTGGAATACCGGACGCAGCGTAGCGTGCCTCGATACCACTAAGCTCGGCTGGCTGATCAATAGGAGTTTCTGGCGGAGGGGGAGAGCCTCTGGTTGCCCTTGTAGTTGAGGTTGAGGCAGTTGAAGCAAATCTGTTCATGTCGTTTCTTGGGGTTGGTGATAGAATAGCTGGCACATTTGAAGAAGTGGGCTTTGGAATGGGGGGTGGATAATAATGTCTATTGCCCTGCCCATTTGGCTCATTTCCAGGCAATCTGGTGAAAAGCCCTTCTCTATCTGGAGAATTCAGCTCTGGTGATGCAGGCAAGGGCTGAGGCACATTTCCTCTTCTTTCTGATAATCCAGGACCAATTTTCTCGGTGGGGCTTGTGAACCGCGGTGCAGTATCGTGCGCAGGCTTCCTGTTACTGCCTGCAGATATTCTTTCCTGATCGCCAGACCCTGTTCTATCTGGGGCTTTCCCTCGGTCGTCTGGATATGGAGGGTTGTTGGGGCGTTTCTGAAATAAGTCATCGTCGTCATCGTCTGGGTATGGTAGAGGACTCGCAGAGCTTGAAGCACCTGGGGGCAGTGGAAAAGTCGGTTTATTTGACAGAGGGGGAGAGGCAAATCGACTAGCCGAGTTCGTTCGTGATCGATTGTTGGGAGGACTTGTCGGCTTTACTATCCGCAAAGGCTCTATTGTGACTGTCGGGCTATCGCAACCCTCGTTAGGCCGTTGCATGAATAGCTCTTCGCCGGGTCTTCCTGTACGTCGCGCCATCTTGTATTTCGTACAAAGCCTCCTCCAAATACACCTACCAAGGGTGGCACAAGCTTCGTAAATATATTATCTTCGACTGAGTGTTGAACAATACGAAGTCGAGTATGCGCGGCGCTCTTTCTCGGTTAATGCGGGGGGATGCTGCGTCAAATAAAACAGAAGCTTAAGGTGACCACGATCAAGGCCGGTAGTGCAACGAATAGTTACTTGATAAGAAGAGTACTGTGAGAGGTGAATAACCCGTCTACTTGGATCTAACCAAGATGCAAGAAATAGAAGTAAAAGTTCTGGGTACGGTGACGCACCCGCGCAGTGAGCCAACTTCGAACAGAGGGACGGGACAGCTTATGACTTACAACGAAGAGAAAACAGGCTTGGGTTGTAACTTTAAGAAGTCAGAAGAATAATTACAGCCAAATGTGTGAATCTGAGCGAATAGCGAATGAGATGAGCGGGGCAAAGAAAGTGCACGCCCAGCCACAGGCCGGTAGCCAGTCATCGTGGAGAATAATGCAATATATCGTGGTACAAGGGTGGGCGGCTATGAAGCCTGATGGAGCTGACAGGGGGACTCGGGTTGAGTTAACTACTAGTCTCAAGGACCAAGTACCCTCTCCAGCTATCCAGCTATCCAGCTAGCTTATCAGGGATGTGTGCATTGATGAAAAGCTGGCTGGGCTCGCTGGGCAATCTTGTGATGTGTTTGAGTCGAGTAGCTTTTGATATCTGGGTTCTGGAAGCTTATGATTCCAAAAGGGTATTTTCGTGCGTAAGTGGGACCTTCAAACTCCAGACCCCTCCTCCTCTTGTCCGCATGTCTGAGAACTTTCGCAGCCACAGAAAATAGCTCCTGTAGTATTGCTTTTGCCGCCAACCCAAGAAGGAAGTAGACAGCAGCAAGCAGGCCTGAATAAACTACGAAGAACGACTGGATACAATGCCAAGCTTGGAGAAAGGCATCTATTCCACTCAAATCAGGGTAAAGTCCCTTTGGGTCATTTGCAATCTTATATCCCCACAGTATGTGGTATCGGTACGTCCATACAGGATCACAGTAGGTTAATCACAATACTTTTATCCGCTGTGATTGCTAGGAGAAGTAGCTCATAACCTTTGAACTATCACGACATACGACATACATGACTTGCCGTCGACTAATCCCCCACCCAATAGCAACGCAAGACACGAGACCGTCGCAGGTACGAAGACGCTATGGCATCCTCTCGTGATTTCGTGCTACTAGCTATATACTGGTAACTGTTCACTGGTATCTGCATGCTGCTGGACCTTTAGACAACCGTAGACAAATTCACGATATCTTCCGTTCCATTGCTAGACATAGCGATTATGCTGCCGACTGCTCGCAATGGGGCTACTCGAATTGAAGCAACCATACTAATAATAGACTTGATAAGAAGTGAATCTCAATATTCTGCATATACTGCATGTATATCACAATGCATCATCGGCAGCATTACAGAGTACATGAAAGCTGCAAGGGTTGAATTATTATTCCCATTCTGATTTTGGTGGTGGCTCGGTCCGCACGGTGGTGGCTCAGGGGCTACTGTAACAATTACGAAGTACTCAGTATGGCTGATTAACGTTACTGAAGAAACGCGAAATTTGACGCCAAATCCACTTTACGCGAATTGGCGAACCAACGCGTCGCGTTTCTCTTTTCACATATCAACCTTCTGCCGTCTTCATTACAACTTCCTCAACTTCTACTCAGGTTTTATTTTTTGTAATTGTACACAGCAAGAACTACTCGAGTCAATTGCACTTTCTCTCATCATGACTTCTGTGTTAGGAAAACGAACTCGCAGTTCGGGAGAAGCAGGTACGCGCTGACCTTTCTGTTTTTTTTCTGTAACATTCTGACTTTTCTGTTTTTTTTCTGCAACATTCTGACTTACATTTTATAGCGCTGAAGGTACACTCAACGCGTGCAAAACGCCAAACTCGAACAACGGAAATCTTCAATGATGAGAACGATAACCCTTTCATTACTCGCCACAGGCGCAGTGAATCCGACGAATCCGATGTCGACTCAATGGATGTTGACGAACTGGCCAAACCAATACTCGCGCAGTCTTCGCCCTCAAAACATGGGGCTGTAGGCCGGCGGATCGCTTGGTCAGATGACTTCAACGAAGGTAATAACCCGTGGTCATCAACAGATCTTGATCCCTAGCTAACACCTTTCAGAATCTTCCAAATCGGTACAAGTCCCTACTCCCCAGACACCACGACACCGAGATGCGCTCTCGAAAAAGGTACAAATTACTCCTCGGCATCGCGTTACAGTTACCGGCAAGCCCATGACTCCTCGAACCCCAGTGACCCCTGGCGGTTCAATTGCAACAGTCTATAGTAAAGCGCGACAAATTTTCACGCGTAGCTCAGAACCAGGACGCCTGATCGGAAGAGAGGCGGAAAAAGAAGAGCTGAAGACCTTTGCAGAAAATTGTATTGCCAAAACGACTGGTGGTTGCATCTATGTCAGCGGTCCACCGGGAACCGGAAAGAGTGCTATGGTCAACGAAGTTACAACGGAAATCGAAGAGTCAACAACACTACACAAGACATACGTCAACTGCATGAGCATGAAGACATCGAAGGATCTATATGCTTTACTGTTGGAGGAATTCTGTGGAGATGGGGAAGTAATGCAGGGTGATGAGGAGAAAGCTCTACAAAGCAAATTGGTTTCACGAAGGAATAGCAAGGATGTGTATCTGATCACGCTGGATGAGATCGACCACATCCTCACTCTGGATCTCGAGATCTTGTACAAACTATTCGAGTGGTCCTTACAGAAATGCTCTCGGTTGATTCTGATTGGTATCGCGAACGCATTGGATCTGACTGACCGCTTCCTTCCACGACTAAAGGCACGCAATCTCCAACCACAACTACTACCATTCCTGCCCTACACATCAGCCCAGATCAAAAATGTCATCATCACACGTCTCAAGTCTCTTGTCCCAAAAGACAGTGCAAACCCAGCATGGATTCCATTTCTCCACCCCGCAGCCATCGAACTCTGCTCCCGAAAAGTATCCAGCCAAACAGGAGATTTACGAAGAGCCTTCGACATCTGCCGGCGAGCAATTGATCTCATCGAGACAGAAACGAAACAAAAGCATGAACTAGAGCTACAAGAGCAAATCCTCCTGAACAGTCCCTCCAAGCGCGCCCTCGAGGAGAACATCAATCTCTCTTCACCAGCGACCCATACCCCCGCTAAATCAACCGCTCCCCGTCCAAGAACGCTTGCCCAATCTCTTGCAACACTGACTGTGGAGACCGCACCCCGCGCAACCATCGCTCATGTGAACAAAATCACCGCCTCTACATTCGGCCACGGCTCAACACAACGTCTCAAGGCTCTCAATCTCCAACAAAAAGCCGCACTTTGCGCTCTCGTGGCCTTGGAATCCCGCTCTCGTCAAGCATCTTCAAATCTTCTCGCAACACCTTCTAAATCGAATAATTTGGCGCCGACGATCAAATCGCTGTATTCTACATACAACATCTTGTGCACGCGCGACTCGATCTTGCATCCGTTGACCAGTACGGAATTCAGAGATGTGGTGGGCAGCTTGGAGACGCTTTCGCTGGTTAGTGCGGTGGATGGGAAGAATGGATCATTTGTTGGATTGGGATCGATGAGGAGGCGAGGCAGGAAGGTGTTTGGTATGGGGGTTGGTGTTGGTGATGAGAAGAGGGTGGGCAGTTGTGTGGGTGTGAAGGAGGTCGAGATGGCGGTTGAGGGGCTGGGAGCCGGGATTTTGAAGAGTATTTTGCATGGTGAGGGGTTGGATTAGATGATGTCCTTTTGCTGCATAGCGTTGCGTGTTGTTTTCACGAGTTCCTGATGCATTTATGCGGCATGGTATGGCATTGTAGCATACGGTTGGGTAAGGATTGAGGGAGTTTGTTGTATTTCAGTATTGGATGGCATTGGAAAAGGGATCATGGATCATGCATATGTCACGGATTATGGGTAAAGAAAAGGTAGTTGGATACCACTAGTAGTACTGTTGTATGCCTACACATCACAATGAATAATATACCTAAAACTTCTAAAACTTAAACTTGCATAGTGAACTTTAATGTGACTTTTTATTCATGGGTCGATAGCTCGAGTGATCATTTAAATAAGATATCATATCGTAATTCATTACTACTTCTGCCCGCATCTACAGGCACTACTTGCTTCACTATTTAGTAGCATTCTCTCTACCTAGGAAGAGCCCGCACTAACACCAAGACCATCTTCCACCTACGCAGCCTTCCCAGCCTGCTCTCCACCAGTGACACCAGTACCAGCAGCAGCTCCTGCACCCGCCAATCTCTTCTTACTAACCACTCTCAAACCACCCGCTAATAGCACCAAAGCCTCAAGACCCAAGATAACAGCCAACGTAACCATGGCGCCGATAACACCTGCCACCGCCTTCGACATGCCACCGCTGCCACTGCCACTTCCAGATTGGCCACTACCCGAAGATGAGCTGGAGCTAGAGCTGGAGCTCGCCGTACTGTCTGCACACACCCCCGTCGAGTTCCCGCAAACCTTACACCAATTGGTCTGATCGCCCACAGCAAACGCATTCATCTTGTCCACAAAAGTCGTATACGGGATCGTAACATTCTCCTGCCCGAAGAGCGGGTACGCGGTGAGAGGATTCTCGCTCGCGGTGCCGTTAGCGAAGTAGAAACGCACGGAGATGTCGGAGACGGAGGGGTATGAGGTGTTGGAGACGGTGGCGTTGGTTAGAAGCTCGAAGGCCATGGATGAGGCGTAGTCGACGATGCCAGTGAAGTTGGGGGAGAGGGTGGAGAGGCCGGAGAGACCGAAGAAAGAGAGGAAGGAGGCGTAGGCACCGAATTGGATGGAGAGGGGGGCTTTGGATTTGCCGGTTATGGTGGCGTTGAGTTGTTGGAGACTGAGAGGTAGGTTAGTTAGTGGATGGCTTGGGGGCGACGTGAATATAGGGAGGGTTATGGGGAAGATAATCTTACATTTGTGCTGCGAGTGTGGAACCAGCGATGGCTCGGATTGGCTGGGATGCATTGTATGCGAGGTTAAACTCGTGGTTATCTGCGAGAGTCTGCAGCTGGAAAAGTGTCTCCTTTGTGAGAAGATTGTCAGACGGGATCGAGGAATTATGGATGGTGGATACGTGAATGTAATCAAAGACTGGTGATGTTAGTAACTATATATGAATGGGATGAAAAGTTGCACATACTGGAGTAAGCATTCTTGAAAGTGTCCTGGTCGGAGGTGAATGTCGTGTTGATGACCGGAAGGAGACTTTGGTAAAAGCTCCTGGTAGAGTTCAGGAGGGTCATGTACTCTTGGGAGAAGAAGTAGTCGTTGGAGCTGGTGATAGCATTTGCGCAACCACTTTGGCCTTGGAGCCAAGCCGAGTTCTCGGAATTGGCACCAGAGGAGGCGGAAGTAACGGTTTGCACAGGGATGAGCTGGTAACCGTTCAATGGAGCCTCAACACTAGTGCCATTGGCGAGTGTTTGACTTCCTAATTTTGCACCAACTGGTGGGTATAATCCTTGCAGGAAACCAGCAGCGGAATTTTGGAGGACGGCGTCAACTGGTGCTTGGACATTCAATTGAGAAGTTTTGACGAGGTCGGAGCTGATCCCGTGGATTGGCGAAGACGCATTGGAATCAATGTATCGTTGTCGATAGTAGTTTCCAGAAGCATATACTTGAGCGTAACCGAGATCAGTCAGAGTGGTTGGGGCATATGCTTTGGTCGATCGGTCTCCATGGCGGTGGAAGACATAGACACCCAAGACAGTTTCCGGGGTGGACTCCTGTGCCTGAATCAGAGGCAGGAGGGATGAAACGAATAGAACCTTCTTGCCCAACATCTTGGTAGCTGAGATGATCCAAGCTTGCAGACTTCAAACTGTATCTGGAGCGATGCGATATGTATGAAAGAGGCGCAGAAGAAATGTTCAGTCAGGAGCAAAAGGAGCTTCTTAAGGAACCTTGAGGTATGCACCTACTCCTACTACCTACATGCTCTCCCCACCACGCACCTTAGCAGTACCTTGTACCTTATCTTTCAAAGCTGGAGCCAATTGGAAATGCCTCCGGACGAAGCTCCAGAGTAGTGATAGTGTTGCAGCTTAGAGCCTGGTTCTCTTAAGTAATCACCAATCAAGACTGACAGCAATCAACAAGAGGGCGAGGAGGGGTAAAGTAGCATCAAAAGCCAACCCCACCAGCAGCTCAAGTGCAGTACTTATTTGTGGGAACCGCAAAAGTCGATTCTCGAGAGCTTTCTTCCAGAACCCCCAGATTTATTTATCAGATTTGCAGCACTAACTACGAGTATCTGTATCTGCAAATCCAATTCTGAATGCTTCAGACTGCTCTCAGGTGAATTGTCCAAAGTCAAGCTGTATTGTTGTGGTCGATGTCTAAAGCTCTGCAAATAATCCATACTGTAGTGCATTATCCGCAATGCTACCCCTCACTAAGCCCACCAACCATGTGCACTTTCTCCCGCTAGAAAAGTTTTCCCTTGGCAACTTTCCAGAACGGCTTTAACAAGTTGGGAAGGTAGGATGGCTTCTTCCGCGGCACCTCTTGCTGAGGGGGATCTTATTAGTCATGATGTCACGCGCTGCAGCGTAATGATCAAATTATTTCCGGACAGTCCCGTAACGTGCGTCCTCCAAGGCGTGCTCTTCCGGTTGTACCACAGATGTGCGATACAAGTCTGATATATTTCCACGTTGTGGAGGCTCTAGATATTGCTCCATTACCAGGTTGCTCAAAGACTAGCTAACGAGAAGCTCAAGAATGTAGTGGATGCACGGAGAAAACCTGTGTCGGCACTATATTGTCCATATTCAGTAGAACAATCGACGCTAGAATATCTTGTCCCAAATCGGGTTGCGTTATCCTTCGTTAAAATGTGACATAAGATATGGCGTCTATCTCGCCTAATGTTACAGTAAAGCAAATTGCCAGACCAGAGCCCCCAAGGTATCTACCGCTTAAAGCAAGAAAAACAAAACATAACAGGATATCCTGAGCCTAACCGCCCAATAACCAAGACATTTAACAGACGGTCTTATACAATTTTTTCCACCTGGGCCAAGCCGCTCTTTCTACTCGTTCTTCTGCTATGAGGGCCGGTAGATCCAAATCTCGCATTCCAGTCTTGAGATCCATATCTTTACATCTCACAATAGATGTCTTGAACAAAATTTTATATGCTATGTAAAAGACAATGACAATGGGTGCCGCTAGATAGGCCAAGAAGAAGCTCTGCACTTGTTCAGCTGCAGTCATCTGCTCACAGCCGGTCGGCCACGCTCCTGTCCAAAACTGAGTTATGAGAATGAGCACATTGAATAGAAATCCTATCCATGATCCAATGATACCTGGCTGAGAACGGAAAGCAAGCTCATCAAGAGAATGACCTTGCATCTTCCAAGCGCGTCGAAACCGTATGTGAGCCAAGCAAATAGATCCCCATGTGAGGATCGAGGACAGTCCAGATAATGCAAGCATCCAGTCTAGTACAGTTCCCTGCGCGCCAGTGTCTGCTGCATATGCAATAAACCCAAGCGCAGACGAGACACCAATAGCCACAATAGGGCGACCCTTCCGATCGACATAGCCAAGAATTTTGGGGGCTTGACCCTGATCAGCTAAAGCTGCCAAGGTTCTGGATGAACCGAAAACAGACGAATTACCGACTGATAATACAGCAATCAGTATAACTGCATTCATCACAGATGGAAGAACATCTATGCCCGCATTTTGTATTGATATGACGAACGGCGATGCGACAGCGCTTCCGCTTCCTCCTGTAAGTAGTCGCCGATCGGTATAGGGAACAAGAAGCCCAACGAGCACCAGAGAAACGATATAGAATAGAGTAATACGCCAGAAGACCTGCTTTACTGCGGTAGGCAATGACTTCCGAGGATTTTGAGTCTCAGCAGCGGCGAGTCCAACTAGTTCTGTACCTGCAAATGCGAACGCCGCAGTGACAAAAACACTACACAGGCCCTTGAATCCATTGTTGAAAGCTCCCGGATTCGTCCACAATTTCCCGACGGCATAGCCCTCAGGATCAAAACCCCCACTACAATTGAGTAAAATGGCGAGAATTCTGAAATGGTGTTAGCATCATATTGCAGATTAAAGCATTATGAACGTACATATAACCAATAATAGCAACGACTTTCACAATAGCGAAGAGAAACTCCGCTTCCCCATAGCCCTTGACACCGAACATATTTATCGATATAATAGTGAAAAGGAAGACTGTGACAAAAATCGCATGTTTATATCGCTGGTCTGTGTCCCAAAAGTCGATTGTGATGGATGCCGCGATGACCTCAAGGGGAAGTGTGACGAGCCATTGCATGGCATAGTTCTGGAATAATTAGCATCGCTCAACCAAGATAAAATCGTTTTTTGTTACCCAGCCCATAGCAAAACCCCACGCCGGGTCGAGGAATCGAGTCGAGTACGCAGAGAAAGAGCCCGACACTGGGAAAAGTACGGCCATTTCGCCCAGCGCGTGAACCTGGTCGATTTATTAGCTATTCTCAATAGTGTCATGGTTGAGCAATTCGGATGCTTACCGTACAATACAGCATAAGCCCAATCAGTGTAAAGCATATGATTAGCGATGCAGGCCCACCTGTTGCGAGAGATTTGCCTGATGCAACGAAAAGTCCAGTGCCTGTACACCAAGTTAGCACTTTATGTGGTAGCTGCAAATCAGGACACTGACCTATAGACCCTCCGATTGCAATCATCTGCAGATGTCTTCCTTTGAGTCTTCGTGCCAGAGGAGAATTTGCCGTCGCTGCAGCAGCCAGTTCCGGGTTAAAGACTCTACCATTTGCACTAACAACCCCAGGCGGAGTTGTAGTGAGTGCCGGATCCCGTCTGAAGCTGTCTACAAAGCGGCGCCCAATGCCATGTTGTATGTGCGTTACTGCTACATAGCTAGGTTCTCCACGTCCGCTACTGTAATCTGGCGTTACTGACTGGTCCTTGTCCGGATAAACCCCTCCTTTTTCGATGTCGTTCATCTTGTAGCTATGTATGTTCGCTCAATCGCGATATCGATCGAGTTGTAGTGCCGCTACGAGTAGTAATTCGATAATGCGCGGCGATGCTCTCGATCGCAGACTTCGAGGGGCCGCTGCGTCAGTGCAAGAGGCCGAGCTGATTCTTTAAATCGGAGGCTCTGAATCAACTTCGTGCCGCTAGTGGGTTGCAAGTGATGGTCGATAGCGTGCTTGCATGTATTCTACATAATAGAACATATGATAGAATATGTTATCGGCATGATGGCAATTGTATGAGTACAAGAGCTCGTATGGGAGAACAAGAAGATGGTTCGCAGTTGAGGCGGGCATAGTTACCTCGTGCATAGTTATCTCGTGCATAGTTATCTCGTGCAGAAGGCTTACCTTCCAAAAGAGATTGGGTGGAGTGATTGATGGATAGGTAGATTTGGGGCAGGGCGCTAGGCATATACCTGCCACTAAATCGTAGACCGTTGTAACCTCATGCAACCACTTTCAGCTCGATCCCCTGCATTGATGCGCCGTTGGATCCAATAATCGCAGACACCACTTTCGGATCATCTTGAACCTTGGACACCGAGGTCCAAGCACTTGCACTTGCGGCACGGATCGTTTGCTTGTCAAAGTTAAACGTCAGGACGAAAATACTCTCAGATACTATTACAGTAGTGTCCCACTTAGGTTACATAAAAGATCTAGCTGATGCCGACGCTATGCAAGCTCTCGCTGAGTGAGTGTCCTGTACAGTTAGCCAACTGAAGCAACAAAAGGAGACCACGAAGGAGGATTTCAATAGGCTCACCGAACAGGTTCCGGCGTTGTTATTGGATGAAATAGCCAAAATTAAAAAAAAAAATTAAAAAAAGGCTACTGTGTATCTTCGGGCTCGTCTACTCGAGTTCTCTTGCCACGGAAGGATGCTAATTTTAAACCATATTTGAGGAATGCAGAGGCAATACGAAGGGACAATGTCTCCGGCGTAGAAAAACTGGACTAATTCCACTGGTTATGATTAAAATGAGGCCCATATTCAACTTTATCATCGGCTAGTCATGTCTGTGTTGGAGATATAAACAGTGCTGCGGCGAAGAGCTCTCATGCAAGCATAACCAGGCATTCAGGCGTAAATATAAAATGAAATATAATAAGAATACAAGGTATCTACATGGTCGCCATCACTATATAGTATATACACCTTCCTCGTGTCATTAAATCATGCCCCAGCATGCTACACTTCCTCAACTTTGATCGCCTTAACTGACGGCTTGGTCGCAGGCTCTGGTAGAATTTTCCCATCTGCACCACGAGGCTTCCTCTTCCACCCTGTGGAGAACAGTGGTCCCAGCTGAAACCTTGGAAATGGATGCGCTTCTGTATTAATAACAATTTTATCCAAGGGCAGGAGGTCACTTGGTGAAAAGAGAAGGTAAAAGTATTTAAGTGTTTCAGCCTAAGAAGGTTAGCTAGTTTGCTGTAAGAAGTAGAAGATGATACTCACGAGCCAGAAGCTCTCCATGTTGTCCTTTGTTTGAGGCGGCAAGACATCGGCATTGGAGAGACTTGTGAATCCACCTCCATCCTCTACTGCCGTGTGATTGACGAATGCTTTGAACATTTCCCATCCCCATTCCCTATACATGACATCTCCCGTGATTCGCCACATGTAGAATAGGGTCTCGATTGTCTCGGGTCTTTGAAGATTGTGGTTGTCGTTACCCTTGATAATGAAGTCTTTTCGCCATTCTTGGTCTTCAGGGTCGTCGAAAGTAGATGGTGCGTTGTGTGGTGCATCTGGAGGTAGGGGAGGACTATCGATATGGAAGTGTGCTATTTCTGGGGCAAGACCAGTGGCCATCACCTTGTACATTCCCCAGCAGGTTTGTGTTAACTCTCGTGCAAGTTTCATTTCATCATCCTTTTTCGCGTTCCAACTCGGAAGTTTCCGAGCTTCTGCCTCGGTGAGACCACCGGTAGCACCCAAGGCTATCGTACCAGGCATGAAACAGACCAAGTGGTCCATTTTGGGCGAAAGAGCGTTACCCAATCCCTCGGGTCTCTCACCAAGTACCGTAAACCGCGAGGGGTTAGAATACGTGATGAGATGCTTGCGGACCCCGTTTAGTGCCTCGTCCCAAAGTTCCTCGTATATGGGCTCTTCTTTTGATGTCTGCAGGTATTGCTTGATCAAATACTCGTAGTACGAATCGCCTCGACTACCCAAACGAATGTTTTCGCCTCGGAAATGGCCTGTATCCGCATAGATGTAGATCGGCACGAGCCCATCCTCCACACCATTGTCATCAATGATCTTCATAACTTTCTCCGCTTTTTCCCAGTACAAGGTTTCACCCGTGATTTTTGTAAGATATTTCAATTCCAATTGTAATGTGGCGGCTTCGGCCGTCGAGGAAGCCCCGCCGTCTGCATGAGATGGGACGCCTTTACTGGTACGTAGATTGACGCTCGCATATGGTATTCCCGAAGGAGAATCAAAAGCGCCGATAATTCGATCGGCCAAATCTAAGGCTTTCTCAAGGTACAGATCTTCTCCAGGAGCACCTTCGTCGTCCTCTTTTAGCGGTGCAAGATTTGGATACTCCGTGGAAAGATAATGTGCTGAAAGGAGACCTCCAAGCATGCGAATTGTAGTCTCAAATGTGTTGACCTCCTGATCTTGATCATAGTCGAGGGAGGTGGTTAGCCATTGCCTCGCATGGTGCAATCTGCTCGTCAAATTCATTAATATCATGGTATCCAATGCATCCACAATTATCCAACCCATTCCCTTGGGTGTCATTTGCTTTCCATGCTTCGAAACTGGATGGAATTCATCGTAACCTGAATAATTGTCATTCATCGTCCCTCACTTTCCAGACAGTAGAAATTGGACTTACCCCATGCATATCGTTCATATGCATCCCAGCTCAAGGTAAAAGCCTCCTTAACCCGTTCCCTGCGATCTAACCAGTCGATCGCTGCGGCGCCCTTTTCAGGTTTCTGCAGCCACTTCCATTTGTCCTTCACTTTTCCGCTCCCGTCATCGCCAGATCCAAAGAAACCCAGAAGATATAACACAAATCCAACGAATAATAAGAATGTCAGAACCACGCGTCGTCGTTTGTACAGAGGTTGTGCCCGCCTCGAAGAGGCATACGAGTATGGCTTGTCTTTATACATTGGCAGATCCCTATTTTCCCCAAAGAAATTTCCAACTCGGTCTTGCATTCCACTGATCATTCCTCCATTGACACCAGCAGTCGATGATCTTGCGGTCATACCAGCTGCCGCCCAAGCCTTGTTTTCCAAGTTTCTTTGTGGGTCTGTGAATGAAGGGACGTTCTTTGGAATCGAGAAGGTCGACATCTCTTCCACAGCTTGCTTGCCCGTCTCATAGGCTTGCGCCCCGGCTTCTTTAACCCGTTGCGTGACCGTTGACGCCGCTTGGGTTGCGGTACCTCGGAGGATGTCGAAGGCTGGAGAGCGGCGAAGGTTAAAAGGATCGCGCACGTTCATGGAAACTTCAGAATCATTTCATTGAAAGAAAGAGCGACTATGAACAAACACCAAAATATGTGGCAATTCGAGAGACTAAGTGATGTACATAAGCTTGTTAAACGGACAAATTGAGGACACCGTACCTAAGGCCGAGCCTGAGAGTAATTTATCGAGATCTCGGCCTTCCACCTAGTAGATCTACTGCACCCTGGACGCGTAACCACGTGCCCCATTCAGCCTTGCTCATTATGAGCGTCTGAGAAAAAACGGGCAAGGAACTAGATAGCACAAGATCTGAGCGGTAGAGTTTCCATTGTGACCTTTAGTTCTTCGAAGGGACAGTACCACCTGTGCCTCTTAGCACAGTGCTTGAGGTTCGTGAATGAAAAGTGGATCCTCGCCATTCTTTCGGTTACTCCACGGCGTCTAGAATCTCTGGCTCCTTCCCTATCAAGACATGCTGAGTTTGTTTCCTAGCTTCGTCGAGTATATCAAAATTCGCGCCTGCTCAAGTGACTTCAAGGTTTGACTGTAGCTATTGCTAAGCTCACAAGATGACCTTTCGGCACGACTATTGTCAGTGGCCATCCCTTACTGAAGAGGAATTCGAACTTGCATGCGCGCTTCTGGACCGAAGGTATATCAGAGCAAAGTTGGGTCCTGCAAGGAAAAACTTGAAGTTACGTGTGGCCCATACTGCCACAACTGGCACTTGTTACGTTGAAATCATTCGATTGTTACTGCCTCCCAAAGACGAGGATGACTTGTCGCATGCCCTTGAAAAGTTGAGTAGCGGATATGCCCCGGTTTCTGCTCCAGGCTTGGAAGTCGAGATGTTGGATGAGGATGGCGACGAGGTCAGTGTTGCAGGTCGTCCATGCTTCAGTCTTTGACAAGTAGTAGGAGGTTCTGCGTCTTGATGATGACTCCACGAAAAAGGCTGAAGGGTCTTCACAGTATAGCTTGTATTCACATCAACCATATGTTGTTTACGAAATTCATCTGCACCCTACTTATAGGGTGCCTACCTTATGGTTTACGCTCCATGACCTACCTATGAACGAGCCTGCATTTGATTTGAATTCTGTTTATCGATACCTAGTCCCCGAGGAGTATAAGAGTCAGCTCCGTGCCGTTGGTGTAATGGGTGGAATCTCTGCTGCTGTAAGTAATAAGGTATGCCCGACATGGAAATACATTTCTAACAAGTCTAGCCACATCCTCTTACAGATGTGCCGGCATTTTTCATTCACCCTTGTCAAACACAAGAGGCTATGGAGAATTTCGATTGTCCGTTAAACGACTACATGATGATATGGCTTGGTTTAGTAGGCGCGTGCGTGGGTTTATGGATGCCTCACGAGATGGCAGAAGACACATGAAATATGCTAAAGGGAGGATTGAGAATCACATGAGAAGAAGAGTTGCTATCACAATATAGCAGATATATTGTGTTAGTCAAAAATCTTAGTCCAGATTCGATCACATTTTGACTAAATGACTCTAGATAGAGTCCATAAACCCATTTTCCAGACGCCTTAAAACTCCAACGCCTATCATGCATCAACACACATTGCTAATCATCATCACTATCCTCCTCCATAGCAACATCCCCATCACTGTCCTCTTCTTCTTCATCTTCTTCTTCCCTCCGTCTCTTCTGTCCAGCCACGCTTGTAGTGGGGCTTTTCCCGTCTTCCGCATCTTGGTTGGTGGGAGGAGCAGGCACCTTGAGAGATGAAGGCGGAGGAGGTAGGGTACTACTCGAGGCGGTGGTTGCTGTAGCTGCGGAAGGTGGTGCGTTGAAAATACTCTGTTGCAACTCGGTGGCGGTCACAGCACCGGCTGCTGCAGAAGGCATCCGGAATGTTCCATCAAGCTTCGCTATGGTATCTGACTTTGACTTCGCATATTGAATTTGCTAGAAGCTGTTAGTTATACAGCTACACTTTGGACAGCGTGCCAGCTCACCATTTCCCGGCCAAGGAACTCGAATCCTTGCAGTGCTCTCATAGCTTGGGTCGCAGTCTGAATGTCTCTATATACCACATGCGCCTGACCTCTCATCTTCATAGTCTTAAGAGCTACCACATCCAGTACCGGTCCATAAGTAGAGCACAGGGTGTAAAGCTCCCGGCGTAGATCATCTTTTTGAATCTTCGACGAAGGCAAATTCGTAATGTACAGCGTCTGATTGGGAGGGAAGGATGTCCTCACAGGAATACCCTTTGCTGCGGCGGCCATTTCAATCGTCAACAATTGAAATTGTTCTTGTCAAATCGGAATTGCCTTTCTTGTCAAATCGGAATTGACTTTCGAAATACAAGCGTCCTCCCAGATAATTTTCAGAGCCTGGTTACTGTATCGCAGCCTCGCGCTAGTCAAACATGGCCTAGCTCAATGTCTTGTGTACTCGTACCTGAGCCCACGACATCATCCATCTTATACCCATGCATATGCTAACATAGAAGGATTAATAAAGTACATTGATAGTAGAGAGCTCCTCCTATCAAGAAGTTACCAAGATGTCCAGTCCAGAGGTTCACCACCTGTTCCATCATCCTATCGCGGATCACTCTTTCTCAGCGGATAGGCAAACTCTAGCTGTCGCACGAGACACCAGTGTTGAGCTCTACGGGCGAGCCGGGAACGGTTTTAAGCTTAAGGATGAGTTGAAAGGCCACGACAAAACCGTTACAAGTGTCGACATTGCACCCAACAGCGGAAGAATTGTAACATGCTCTCAGGGTTTGTTTACTGCCCAATTGCTAATGGTATACAAAACAATAACTGACTCCTATTTAGATCGAAATGCTTTGGTTTGGGAACCCTCTCCTACCGGCTATAAGCCAACTCTCGTTCTTCTTCGAATCAACCGCGCTGCGACATTTGTTCGATGGTCTCCATCTGAAACCAAGTTCGCCGTTGGATCAGGAGCCAGAGTGATCGCCATCTGTTACTTCGAGGAGGAAAACGATTGGTGGGTTTCAAAACACATCAAGAAGCCAATTCGCAGCACAATCACAACAGTGGCATGGCATCCAAACTCCGTTTTATTGGCAGCAGGTTCTACCGATGCTCACGCGAGAGTGTTCTCAAGCTTCATCAAGGGGGTGGACGCTAGACCAGAACCAGGAGTGTGGGGTGAACGGCTGCCTTTCAACACTGTCTGTGGAGAATATCTTAACAACTCGGCCGGTTGGGTACACGCAGCCTCATTCTCGCCAAGTGGAGATGCCTTGGCTTTTGCCGCTCACGATAGCAGTATTACTGTGGTGTATCCCAATGGTGCAGATCAGCCACCCAAGGCTGTAGTAAGCGTCAGCACGCAGCTTCTTCCTTTTATGAGTTTGATCTGGAATGGCGAAGCCGAAATCATCGCAGCTGGCTATGATTGTGAAGCTTTCAGATTCGGCGGTTCTGAGGCAGGTTGGCAACTTACTGGTTCTATGGAGTCGAAGGGCGGTCCTGTTAAAGATGCTGGCGAGGAAAGCGCTTTCAACATGTTTAAGCAGATGGATTTGAAAGGAAAAGTCAAAGATGATACTCAGCTTAAAACAGTGCATCAGAACACCATCAGCACAATTCGTGTTTATGAAGGTTCGAGCAGCGGTGTTAGCAAATTCAGTAGTAAGTTCTTCAGATCTCCGAGAAAGGGAAACAAGAGGCTAATATTTTTCAGCGAGCGGTGTTGATGGAAGAATTGTTATCTGGAACGCATAGGAAACAAGGCCAATGAAGGACGTGTGTGTTACACTACTTACTCTTTCTCGGAAGAATCTTGTATCATACTCTTTACATATCTGCCCTTTTCACTGAGTGACGTAACTCTCAATTCCTGTCGTATGAGTCAGCTGGGGTTACTCCCTTGCCTTCAAAAGCGATGCGTACAATTGTCGGATACTTCCTACAATATTTAGGTCACATCTCCCTTTGCGCCAAAATCGTAACCCAGTTCCCAGTTCCAACAAAACACCTCCGTCTCTTTTGCGCTCAACCATAAGCTCTACTGGGGAAATCAACACAGTCAGAAGCTCCGGCATCTGCTACAGATCCGTTCCTAAGACTTTGCGGCTATGAGCCCTTTCCTGCACTACCAAGCACCAATCTGATTCTCATTTGATCGGCGTGTTCCTTGACTCTAGCATATTGTATACTGCGCTACCTCTTACTCATAAATTGCTAGTAACACCATGGTTCTAGTTCTCCAGAAGATTTACAGCATGTGGGGAGATAACATAGCACGTCAAAGCGGTCTGATACGGATAAATATTATAAGTGATTTATATACCGAAGATTACTTGGTGACCACCCTACCGTAGTATCATGTCGGGATGTGGGCGCAAGGACCCCCACAATCTGATCGTTCATGCATGCAGTAGGTCGTCCTGGCGTGCAGCAGGAGCCGCGAGACCTTGACAAAGTGTAGATTCTAGAATGAAAGCGCCGTTAACTATTACTTTTCCATAGTTCATAAACTTCGCCAGGTTGTACACGTAGCATAGGCATGCTGCTTCCAATGTTTATGCCGGTGGATCTACGGGAAACAACCTAATCTGCTTTGGTGTAACCCTTGTTTGCGGAGCTATGATAAGCGGATGTAAGGTCTACCCAAGTATGAGCGGAAGAGGGGCCAACATTGCATCATTCCTTCCTACTTCAAGCAATCTTTGAATGGCATGAAATACTTGGTTGAAGGTTGTAACTTGTGTACACTATGGGACCAGCTACTGGTGGTATGATTAATCAGCACTACACGAGGACATCATCACGGGAAGGTTTCACTGCAGGAGAGCTTCAGTTGTACGCCATCGGCTATTTGGAATGCCTAATTAGGTAATTAGCACCGGGGCAACAGTTGGGAAGGATGGGTCTATATAGGTAGCAAATCTTTCCCACTTGGATAAGAGTCATCACAACTATTTCTAAAAAGTAATTCAGTCCAGTGTTACGGTCTGAAAAGGTTGCCAACAAGGTACCCTGAGCTAATCTTATTTTCTCAGAGGGCATCCGAGTTCATTAGTTGGAAATCGCTGAGCAAAAGATGGCTATTGAGTCGGTGGCAATCATTGGTGCCGGCCCTGCTGGCGCCATCACGATTGATGCTCTGGCGCAAGAGCAAGCATTCGATAAGATTCGAGTCTTTGAGAGGAGAGAAAAGGCGGGAGGATGCTGGTAACTACCATATTTCATCTCCCGCAATAGCAGCTTCTGATTTTTCATAGGATTGAGGACCCTGAAGACCATGTCCAGCAATATCCAGACTTCGAAAAAATTGCTACCCGAACACCGGATGAGACGCTGCCGGTCCCTTCTAAACTACCCGCTGTTCTGCCACATAATACGCAGTATCGATTCTCAGAGACATCTATATACCCATCATTAGAGACGAATATAGATGCATTTGCAATGTCATTTTCTCAGGAGCCAATTCCGGAAATCAGATCTGAAATTAGTATCAAACGACATGGTAAAAATACCCCCTTTCGACATTGGAAAGTCATTGAGGGGTATATTGAAGGCCTCGTGAATAGAAAGGGTTACTCGGATTTTGTGTCCTATAGCACCACGGTAGAGCTTGTCCATAAAGATCAGGATACGGGAAAATGGATTTTAACGTTACGAAAGCCACTCGAGAATGGATCAGAGGATAGATGGTGGACAGAAACTTTCGATGCAGTTGTCGTAGCATCTGGACACTATAGTGTTCCATTTATCCCTTCAACTCCAGGTCTAGCATCTCTATCCCAGAACTTTCCTGGCAGTGTTCTTCACTCCAAAGCTTGGCGCAAGCCCGAGACATACCGTGGAAAGCGTGTAGTCGTTGTAGGCGCGAGTATATCTGGCCCAGATATATCGTACGCTTTGGCCGACGTCGTCGAAACACCTCTCCATTCCGTGGTGCGAGGGAAATACCATCCTTACTTCTTCGATTATGCCTTTCAGCACCCTAACATTCTGCGACGACCGCCAATCTCCCACATAACTTCGAATGCTGAAAACAATGAGCGGACAGTACATTTCGAAGATGGTACCAAGCTAGAAAAGGTGGACCACATAATCTTCGGAACCGGATATACATGGACCCTTCATTTTCTCCCCGAACTTGCTTCTACAATCCGCAATAATCGCCTCCCTAATCTATATCAGCACATCTTCTGGCGTCAAGACCCAACATTAGCCTTCGTTGGTGCTCTAGCAGCCGGGTTCACATTCAAAGTTTTCGAATGGCAAGCAGTTCTCGCAGCACGATTTCTAGCCGGACGTATCACGCTCCCTTCTGCCGAAGTGCAGAAGAAATGGGAGGACGATAGAATTGCATTGAAAGGAGATGGCGTGCCATTTACCGCACTCTATCCTGACTTTGAGGAGTATTTTGAGACAATCAGAGAAATGGCCGGTGAACCTACTGACGGTAAGGGGAGGAGCTTACCTAAGTTTGAGAAGTGGTGGAGAGAGGGCTTCGACAAGGGGCATTTGAAGAGGATTGAAATGTGGAAGAGAGGCAATGAGGAGGCTAAAATTAGAATTGAGAAAGAGCATCAGGAAAGTGTCATAAGAACAACAAGTCTTGTGTCGTGGCCTGCCGCAGTGCAGGTTTAGTCGTCTTGAATGCAATATTTTAGCCGAGACGCATGTAGAGTTTCGAGGAAATGATGAATCCGATGGCTTTTCTTCGTATTACTCTTGAGATGATTATGATTTTTGACTATTTCCCCTCCGTGGTGAGATACTATTTCTGCGAGGCTCATTCCCTCCCATGCAGCTCTCGAATAATCACAAGTTCTTGGTCGAGGAATTCCCGTGTGGTTGGTCTCGGAACCCACTCATTAAGCCCTGCTTGCTCTATCACTCATTCCTCTTTTGGGTCTGGTTAAGATCATTTTGGTAGCCTCTCTGAACAATATCAAATTATATCGTTGGCCATGCCCTTGGCTCTAGCAGCGATTAGTATCTTCCTGCGTTGGGGATGGGTCGAAGAGCAAGGGAAGTTGCAAGATGGTTTGAGAAAAATTTTGCGAGAAATGAACGAAGGGTGTGGATGATATTGCTGGAAATTGAGACCCATGCTAGCTATGCTTCATCTTCGTCCTAAAGTCTTGGGGTTTGACTTCTAGGCGCTGTAATGTGTGAGTAGTGAATATAGGAAGCGTATTAGGAGCCATGCCTCTAAATATGTGTTGTTAGTAATATAGCTTTGGATTTGAAGACATCAAGTTCTATTGTGCACTTGGTGAATTGTTTACGCGACAGTTTGAATATCAAGATTGTAGTTGTTTGTGATTAATATGCAAAGAAACCAAACGCAATACTTGTTCATAATCCACGTCACAAATTATTGCACCCCTTGATACCTGTTGCGATATATGAGGTTCTTGAATTATGTTAGATAGTTTGTGATGAAAACCGAAGAATAGGTAGAGAATTAACCAAGCAAATCCTCCGCTGGGCGCTGCTGAGCATTCTCGTTGCTCATCCATTCTGGCTCCGCAGACTTCATGTCTGATCGAGGACTTCGGTTACCTCGATCTGAACTCCCAACCAACGATGCTAGTAGTATCATAAGTAGTCAAAATCTCGCATATCGCGATCGTACTATGCTATTAAGGAAGGTAGCTATTCGCTTAATTGGAACAAAAGGGGGACCGGGACACAGCATCGTCATCGTATGAATGGTCGAAAGAGAGCAACACTACCTCTTGAAAAAAGTAAGCGAAAGACAACTGACTTACTTAACTATATTATCACATCCTAACTGTAGGAGCGTTCCAATGACTGAACATTGATGTATCCGTCGAAGTGGTTCTGGTAATTTAACAATGATATCCATACACCACAAAATGCCGCCATTTTTGGTTGCCGACCAGTCCTTATCCTTGATTCCCAACCTTACTCCAACACAAAACTGTGAGTCATGAAAATCATTTCTCGTGCCATACGCCAAGCGCCTTCCCAACCTTATCGGCCCCAGTTTCCTTGACTTAGAGACAGAAGTCCTTGAATACAGTCCAAATCCCCCTTCTTGCTTGGGCTCACTTCACCCCGCATGAATCGTTCCACATCATCGTCCGCGGCTTTATTCGACTTGGCTCCACTTTCTCCATCCTCGAAAAGTTGAGCCTCGGGATGAGTAGCCTTCCTCCGCTTATTCTTGCCAACATCTGATTCAGCGCGCGTTGAAAGGTCGAGGTTATCTTGCAAGATAGACCTTTGTTGTCTCTCGTTGTTTTTGCTGGAATTAGCTGCGCGTCGCCGAGGGTTACCGCCGTTTTCATGGGGAAGCCAGTTTTCCTTGTCGGAATCTCCAGAGGGTGATGTGAGGAGACCATCTTTATTGTTTCCCTGACGTCCATCTGAAAACTTAGCTCCGCTTTGCATTCTTGCAACGCTCGAAGAAGCTCTTTTCATTTTCGGTCGTTTTCCGGATGTGTTTATTCGAGATTGTGTATTTCGCTTGTTCGAATTCGCTTTCAAGGCGCTGCCACTGGTCGAGCGGATGAGACTGATTGCTGCGACGGCTGAGCCACTAGATTCGTTTTCAGCTTGAGTTGTGAGTTCATCACGAGGCTCTCCGTCACAACAGAACTCCCACGTTCGCGCGTCGCGTGAACGGCCACTTGGCAAGCGAGGCACGAGGGCATTACTGAAAGATGATTTCCTCGACAACGCACCAAGCGGCAAGGCACTATGGCTGCGTTGTAGACTTCGCATGCGCTTCATCGGTACGACACTAGATAATGGCGACATCGATCTCTCTGGTGCAGGGCGGGGAGGAGTGATTTCGCCTTCAACCAATTCAGCTCTGCCGTCCAAGCCAGTGGAAAGTCTGATTCGTGATGGTGTTGATTTGATGGCCTCCGAATTGATCCTACCGGGGCAGGATGAAGGAAAGATGGGTTGAGAACTAGAACCGGGGTCATTAGCAGTTTCTATCGGTAAAATTCATGATCACGTACATCGAGGGAGTTGCAAGAATAGTTGTCGGTGCTGGGGCAGGTGTTGAGAAGGAATGGACCGCATTCCAACGGTTGGCTAGGTATCCTGGAGTGGATGAAAATGACTGCGAAACAGATTCCGTAATTGAGAAGGAGCGATCCTCTTTTGTTGTTTTCTGGGTTTGTTCGAATTTGGATTCGCCTTTCAAGTCTTTCGTGGGTAAAGTCGGACTGTTTTCTTCAGCCCTATTTCGCGATTCTAACCTCGATGCCGCGAGCGCTATAGCCTGTGCTATGGGTGAACGTTGCGCATCCAGGGAACTCCGCTCTTTCGGGTCTGCAATACTCGTGTCCTGCCAATGACCACTTTGTTCCTCGATCCTAGGACTACTGCTAAGACCAGTCATTGAAGAGGGGTCTGACGAGAGTGCAGCCATGCCACCGAGTCCGAAAGCTGCAATTTCATGCGGGAGAAGAGGTCGCGATTTCCTTCGGTTGATTTGGCGTCGATTCTGAAACCATATCTGTGGAGAATGGTCAACTACCTGAGACGCGTCTACCGGTCGCGCAAATGAGGATTGAGTAAATGCCATACCTGAACCTCTTTCTCATTCAACCTAACGCTCTTGACGATTTCCGCGCGCGCTGCTTTGTTTGGTTTCGGGTTCTCCTTGTATTGAGCTTCAAGAAACGCCTGGTCTTCGGGACTTGAACATCCATAAGATGTTAGCGCATATCAATGAAAGTATACGACAGGCATGCACGCAGAATACCAAGTTGTATTCAAGCCCAATCTACAAGACATATTGGTTAGTAACATGATCACACGTACCTCGTGCGTTTCCTCCTTTGCTTTCCTCCATCTGATCGTCCTTCACTCTCTCCGGATCCTTCCTCTTTCAAACGGTCAGATGTGGAAATATTCGACGATGTAGTCATATCCGATCCATCGCTGACGCAGTCTGAGGAGGGAACAGGATCTAAGGTGTGAGGTACTGCCTCAACAGGGGAGCAGCGGGGCGGGGTGGGATGTGGAGGGAGGGTCGCGTCATCCATATTGATAAATTTTCATACCAAGTGAATATATTTTTGAATGAATGATAGAGAAATATTTCTCGAGTGAATTGTACTCAATTCCTATATGAATGAAGAAATGTAAACTGAGACAATATGCAGTAGGGGAAAGGAGTTGCACGCATGATAGCACGACTTGAACGACGCGTTTGGTGAACCGCGACGCAAGCGAGAAGTCAAGAAATTCCACTTTCCCCAAGATAGTCATTCTCACACAATCCCGGAAGTTTACTTATTACAATCAATAGTTCTTGAGTTGTTTTGTTATTTCATGTATGGATGCAACAGGCAGATAGCCAGTTTATCATGTTTTGTTCGTTACTACATCTGAATTACAATATTATTGTTTAGGATGGGAAACAATCACGAGAAGTGCACGAAACACGTGATATGCATGCTCTTTTGCGGCCCACATACCGCCTAGCAATCATCAAGACCAGACCCTTTAGTGGATACGAAATCCCTCTTTACTACACATCCGGATTCCGATCTACCACTTTGGAAGCTGAATTACACCAGCAGTCCCAGAAGCCCCCGTCGATGTTGGCAATGCAACGAAAGATTCGGTGTGAGTAGCCGAGGCAGTTCCAGAGCTCGAAAAGTTGGATGTAATTCTCAACATTCCTTCTGCGAGGTCAAGGTTTAACAATGTTCTCCTGAACATCTCTAAGGCCGCTACAGGCTGGTAAAATGGCACTTCGTGACCTGTAAAAGTGTTAGCGTTTCAAGGTTCCTCGATTCTGGAAAGCAATGGGGCTCCAATTATTCGTCTGTTCATGCGAGTGGTGCTCCACCTCCCGAAAGAGCGCAGCGATCTAAGCGAGACCTCTCGATCACGTACCTGCTTCATAGATTCTCATAAAGCTGAAATTTCCAAATTGTCTAACTTCACCATACTCGGTCCCATCAACCCGGAAAGGTGAGTAGCCGGCTGCAGCAAATTCAGCTTGATGAGTGTAATTTACAGCCAAGGAAACCGCTTCCCCTCCGAACCACTAAGAACATTAGCGACGTTGAGTCGTCTTTGCGCCATGACTTACGTTGCAAATATAATCCGCATCACCATAGAATAATGCTACCCTAACATCGTTTGCGAGAAGCATCTCCAGGTCTTCTAAGAAGTTGGGATAGACAAAATCTCCGGTTTGTTGGAAGGCATAGTACACTTCATCGTTGGCAGTCACGCTGTAGTTCAGATTGACACCAAGTGCGTTTTGCGTAGTAGCAAGATTGAGATAGTCAACGAAATAATCTGGCGGGGTAGGATCACTGTAAGGTTGAGAGTCAGTAATGCCTCGCAGCATGATCTCTAGAATATACAAATGAAGAAAAGGATAACCAACCGGTAGGGATGTCTTATATCATATGTTCCTCGTCCTCCATAAGCATAGTAGACACCCTCAACGTCTATGTAAAAATAGTCTATTAGCAAATGCACCAGTATAGAAATTCGGGAAGTCGAGTGATAACGAGCGGCCTGCTTGAGAATGTAGATGCAGCCCAGATAAGGAAAGGACATAAATCGAGTCAAACACTATATATCATAAGGTTGAAGGTACTCACTGTCTCGACACATATTCTCTGCCTCAGTGCAAATAGCCTGATCCGCAACGGTGGTACGATTCGTGGTCCTGCAGCTTTTGACCTGGTCTAGGCATCCGCCGCTCATGTAGGTAGCAAACTTAGCATAGTTGTAGACTGTTTACATTAGTATAGCCTTACCCTAGTCAGACGCGAAACATACCAGTGTCATTGTATGCTTTAATACCATAAGTGTTATTGACAGCAAATTCGGGATAGCTACGGTTGAGTTAGCGAGGTAGATAGTAGACATATCGCCAAAAAGCATGTAAATCATTGAATATTGCACAATAAGCCACAAAATTTTCTAACTTCCAAAACGTAAAAGTGTCTACTAGGACGACGTTCAAGAAAATTGGGAATTTGAATTCGTAGTGGCCAATGACTGACTACAACCTCGGGTGTAGAGTGTTGGAAACATAACTTACAAAGGAGCTTGGATATATTCATCAATGATACCGTTACCAACACCCAAGGTGTTGAAATTGAGTTGGATGCCGTCCACAGATCCATTCGCAATTGCCTGGTTTTGTTCGTAGAAGTAATTGAAGAAGGCTGGCCCATAATGTCCACTATATGTTCGTTAGCTTCTGAATTCTTGTAAAAGTCTTGTTATTTGACATCTTGTATGGCATTTATTATTGCCATACACATATATAGGCATGGGGCCAAGCCACCACATATACTAAATTGCTCTGGGAAAACACTAATACTCACCCGTAACTTTCTGTCCAAAGATTGAACTCCTTAGATTTGATCTTAGAATCCAATTGCGGAAGCCCTCCAAGAAACCCTTGCCTAGAAACACCACGAATTAGTAGCTTTCTGAAGAACGGCAGAACACGCTAGAAGATAGCATGAAATCATGTGAGTACATGTACAAGGAATGGAGCTCGTGTATACGTTTTGTCACTTGCTATACAAGGACGCATTGCCCCTAGCTAGCCGAAGGACTCGCAGGAACAGCCCGCCTTTGATAGGGGAAAGCCAAGCCAGCCAAGAAATGTTTGTACTTACAGGACGTGCCATGCTGCTACGGCAGCTAGATCAGTGGTATCAAGAGCAGTAGCATTTATGACAGGGTATCGGCCTTGAGCACCTGCGAAAGAAGCATTCTCGAAGACAGCAGTGTCTTGTGTCATCTGTCAGTTGCGGAACATTTGAAAAATAATTTCAGGAGACGTACAGGGGTTTAAACTTCCAACTTGTTCGTTTCCATATGAGAAACCCACACCAAGTGGTTGTGAGAGGAACAGCATGTTCGACACTTCAGTCCATGAGTATGGATTGACTTGGGAAGTGAGATTTGCGGTGACGTTGCAAGGGCCGAGTTCTGAGAGTGTCAACAGAGTTCCAAACTTGTGTACGTGCTTCCATACCTTGGAAAAGACCAATCATAGAATCAGATCCTGGCCCTCCATTCAACCACAGAGTGATTGGTGCATCCTGGGGATTGTGACGAGCCTCAAAAAACCAAAAGAAGGTATGAGAATTGCTAAATATGTTGAGCTTTGTTTAATCGACCAACAAGAGATACTCACGCATCAAGATCAATATACCCCGAATACGAATTTACACCTGGAGTTGTCTCGCAGACACCTTCTTTCCCCGGTTCCTTGTAACGGATTGTTACATTTTGAGGCGTCGTGATGGTCTTTACGCCAGTAGCGTTCGCTGGTAGGCCTCGAGCGTCTATGCTAGCCTGCAGATTTCTCTTAGTGATTTTGGCACCATTCACTACAGCGGACAGAGCCAATCCAGCTGCGATTGGAAAAAACATTATTGAAATACTCCTCGCTGCTTAATTAACGATTAGACGCACTCAAGGGATAGCAAAGGGAGCATGGGACTGTCCATGATTTATATCTGGGAAAACGACAAGCGATCTGCATAATTCTTAAGGACTTTCCTGAAGTGTTTAGCTCTAAATCACCATGCCTTACCTACAGGATGCACTACGTAAATGGCAGCATGGCTTCATGGCCATATTCGACTTGCGTAGCGGCGGCTCAACGTCTTGTAGATCCAATGGCGAACTAATACTGCACGATCTGCCCCGAAATGGAATGTAGAAAGACATCTAGCCCAATGCAAACTTAAGAGATAAGAAAGGAACACTACTCTTTTCAATTAGCTAATGGTCCGGGAATGGTGCGTCCGAGACCCGCGGTCAGCATTTGCGCTATGCGGTCAGCGAGCGATTTTGCAGGCCTTTTGGTAGGCTACTCATCGAAATTTTTAGTAGCGAAGTAAATTCGAAATTATTGGGAACCAAATTCCGTCAGACTTACAAGGAATGCTTTGAGCCAAGGCCATATCGTCATATCTTCACGCCCCGGCAACAAAGAAGTCTGGATGCATGGTGAGGGGTAAATAAATTGAAGCAAACGAGCTGCCTTTCAAGGTCTAGTGAAGTCCGCCCCGACAGTCAGCATGCTGACGACCCGACACCATACCCGGGCAGGCTTTCACACTGCGCACTGTCTGTTTTCATGTTTGCTCACGTTTCTCTTTGCTTGTGGCTAAGAAGCCCTGGGTCGTGAGGTTTCTATCAAAGAACTAATGGCTTTTATGCTCTAGCTACATAGGCTGCTGATTGCAGTAATATCTCGAGTGTCAACTCAAGGTGTTCATCGCTCATTAAAAATCCCAATCCTCCCCCATCCCAACAAATCCATTGGCCTAACATGTTACCGAGTGTTGAATTGAAGAGGGATTCGTCATCTGCCTCTATTCCCAGAGCTGATCGACAAGAAATGTAAATACCCCCGGAAAGAAACGCTCTAGGATGCTGCTAATTGATCTAATGTCCTCCAGACAATATTATTGCCAGCCTACAGGTCGTTGTCATCTTCATCTGGAAGTGGCAAGGCCGCAGCGTCCTCCATTTCTTTGTTGTAAACCTTAAGAAGTTCCTCGTCAACTTGAGTTGTTGGTGGTGCCAACGCGGGAGCAGCAACGAATTCCTAGAACATATTAGCTGTTTTCCATGGATGTCAAGCAAAAAGAACGTACCAAAGTTGGGTTGCCAACAAGCTTTCGCGCCAACCACAAGAAAGGCTTCTCGAAGTTGTAATTGGACTTGGCGGAGATATCATAGTATTGCAAGTTCTTCTTGCGATGGAATGTGATAGTCTTGGCCTTGACTTTACGTTCCTTGACATCAACTTTGTTACCAGTAAGAACGATAGGGATATTCTCGCAGACACGGACTAAGTCACCTGTTTCAAGCTAATTAGCACCTCAAAAACAGAGCAGACACTGCAACAGAACTTACGGTGCCAGTTCGGGACGTTCTTGTAAGTAATACGCGAGGTGACATCGAACATAATGATACCACATTGTCCGTTAATGTAGTAACCATCACGAAGACCTCCGAACTTCTCTTGTCCAGCCGTGTCCCAGACATCGAATTGAATGTTACCCAAGTTCTGCGCCTATCAGTTTATGTTTTTCGCTTTAAACCGGAGTGGGAAGGAATTCTTATCACATACAGTGGTGAAACCAAGAGGGTGGACTTCGACACCGAGAGTGGCGATATATTTCTTCTCGAATTCACCAGTCAAATGGCGCTTGACGAAAGTAGTCTATTTGATGATTAGCGTGTGTTCATGGATGGATGGCGGTCCTGCTGCCGTTGGAATGGAGCGCATTTCTATGTCTTGATGACATCAACCGTAGAGATGGCAATAGCAGCAGCTGCAACCTCGAAGAGCGTACCTTTCCAGTTCCTCCGTCACCAACAAGCACAAGCTTGAAGGTTGGCGTTCCGGCATTTGCTTCCGCCATGGTTGTTGGATGTAGTTGTTGGGAGAAAAAAGTGGTTTAGATAGAGCCTCGTAGGAACCGATACTGTTCTTGATGATTAATTCAAACCCCAGTAACCAAGGACAAAGAAACCGCAAAGCCGCAATACTTTCGATGGCGGATAGAATGAAGAAAACGGAAGGGGTACCTGTTATCGCTGAAATTTCGTTGTGGACGTCGTGGAGTAGGACTTGATTTACTAAGGATGGGAGAATGTTTTGATTACAACGAGCTAAAACTTAATGGAACGTTGGCGAAAAAAATCCTGCCCAGGCAGAAATGCTTGTCAAGTCACGTGCACATTGCCGAGATTCTTCTTGGAAGTTTTTCCACAATTCCCTATGACATTTACAGAGTTTTTTTCGGCTCGTAGAATCCACCTGTTATTGTTCAGTACTCTTTGTAGGCAATTAAGATAATCTAGTGCGCCAGGACTAGTCTTCCACCTGCAAGTTCTTCTATCCTCATATTTCAGGCTCCTGGAGGATACGCTGCTCTGAATCGCTGGATGCCCAACTATCGACGCATCCGTACAATAAGGTTAAAGGGCCACATCGATGTTTGTTTACTGAACTAGAATATTCAGACTGATGCTCTTCTAGGCACGTAGACCTTTCGCGAGGCGTCCACCTGATCTTGCAGACATGGAAGCTCCGAGTTCCTACGTCGTGCTGTGTCAACTTCCTATGCGCAGAGCTCTTTCATTCGAGATATCCATGTCGCAACATTCATAATGGCAGGATATGGCAGCCAAGTAGACCTCTGCCACCCCAATCACGCCGTGGCATGAGCGTAAGTTGTAGTTCCTGTCGACCAAGATTTCGTGATACTTTGACCATGATCTCACTCTGCGATGGAAAATAGATTAGTGAAGGTCTTGGCTTATTTAAGTGACAGACTTACACCCTCATTTCCTTGTACACACTCCCCTACTCGTTTGAGCCCATCGTGATTTGTATGATTGACGTAGCCAAAATTCCTAATCACATCTCCAGCTTTTAGGCCCGCAGAATCAGCCGGGCTTCCAGCTGCAACGCTATTTACTCTCGCAAATGGTATGTCTAATGGCGCTGGCTCATCAAATGTAGGTACAATCCGATCAGGTTGCACTTCGTTGTTGGCAGTTTCGTCTGTTGGTGGGTTCTCAGCAAGTCGGGCAAAGTGCTCATGGAGATGCTTTTCGATGATGCTCATAAGAGATTTGTAGTCATTTTTAAGATGGATAATTCGCGATCGAGTAGTTCTGACTGGCTGGTATGTCAGCCTAATACATTGATCAGTCAATTTCAAAGGTGTATACTTTGCGCCACATCCAAATCTGCTCGAGGAAACCCGTCAGGAGTCAGGAGTCTCGTGTTCATATCAACACTATGCTGGCAGAGATTAGCACGAATTCTTATATGCGCACACTATACCTGCCGAGTCTAGGACGCTGCTCAGAGCTTTGATCTCAGCTTCGATGTCGTCTTTCTTTGCCTGGAGTTGCGCAAAGGTTAAGCCATCAGTTTGCATGCCATTTGTGCTGGCTCGTCCGGAAATTGGGCCTGATGGAACGGTAGGGGCGTGTAGATTCTCCATATCTAAAGGTAATCCCATTTCCCGTTGTGAGTTGATAAGTTATCGGTTTTCTATTCCCAAGAGATTCTTTCCTCAGCCTTGCAATGAAAGGGAGATCAGGCTGCGAATCTTTGACGCGTCGAAATGGAGGGGTAGAACTAATGTAATAGCAGGCGATGATGACTAAGCAACCCCCTCAGACTGGTGGACTTAATGAGATAGCCCTTGCAACCTGGTCTGGGGAAGTCCTGTCAATCCTTCGAACACTTGAACACTTACCATGTTCACATTCTCAAGGACTGTTTCCAAGTGGAAATCTAAGGAGATTGGCCATGAGAGTCCTCATTTTACTTTGTGGAAAGGTCGTGGGACCATCCCTAATAGACCAAGGCTCTCACGTCACTCAAGGTGAGTAACCCAATCGTCCTTCACTGTAGATATGATATAATATTTGTCGAGTGCATGATGGATAAAAGCTCCTTGCACTCTTTACGGAATCAAGCTTCCCGAAGTCTACGGAACTGTTCTTTCTTCTACTGGTTTAGAGAGCTGCCACTTTCCATTTCAGCGCCTTCCAGTTCGGATGGCTCCTGCCTTTGATGTATTTATGGTGGTGACTCTACTATAATTCTCTGGCATATGATAGCACAATCTTCTCAAGTGCAACGTCAGGGCGAGTTTGTTGGTACATTGGAACAGTTTTGCATCTCACATTTTGCCCCTTTTGCTTCCTTTTGCTCACACTTCGCTCCCTTTTGCCTACAATGGACTTTTTTGGTCGAGATAGTATTCATCTTGGTACAGCAACAGTAACAACAACTTGCTCAACTCATTGCTCTACGATTGACCACGAAGGTTCGCCAACATTTTCGTCCGCGAATCAAATTTTGAGAACAGACACATTTGAAGTTGGCCATGAAATTGTTAATAGCAAAACCACTAATACAGAATTAAATAATGCGCAATGCGGTGGATCCACGACCAGTAGCAGTCTTGGCAGTAAGGGATCCAACACTCTGGATAACTTGTATGCGCTTGGGATGTTGGCTATGGACGACATGGCCCAAGATGAAGAGATTTGGCATCAGCGATTTTCATTAGGAGGCGATGAAGAAGAGTCTTCCAATCGCGACTCCTTGCCAATAGATGCGAGCCCATTTGAGAAATGGCTCAAGACTATACATCGACGAGCTGCGCATCGAAAAACCATTAGTTGCGACTCACCTCGGATGATTAGAGAATTGGGTCTCCATGATAATCCCGCTACTCGGAGTCGACAAGGGCACAGGAAATCAAATTCGGGGAGCTCATTTGGGTTCGTCACTAACATGAAGAGTGTCGGTACTAGCCTTGCAAGTATTAGCATCATCGCACCCCGTTCAAGAACCGGAGCTTCTTCTCGACAGCAAAGAACCGACTATAGCAGTAAAGCATCATACGCTGTAAGAGTCTACTTATTCGATATCACATTCTGAACATGCTTGATATACTATACTCCTTACGATCGTGGATACTAATTTGGTATTTTAGGGAAGAGCTTCAGAGGACAACATCAACATCGCACGAGGCATGATCATCGACCAGGCTGTGGCCAAACGAGCAGAACGACGTCAAAATGTTATCGGAGAAATTCTTGCTACGGAAAAGGACTATTTGGATGACGTCCAGGCCCTCATACGCGTATGTTGCGAGCCACTATGTTTCCGATGATCCACTAATCGCCTGCTATTCAGGTTTTTGATGGCTTTCTTGTTACTGTACCCATACTTTCCCGAAGTCTGAGAAAGTCTATTGTTCTCACACTGAAAGATATATGGAGTTTGAATAATGATCTCTACCGAGAAGTCGCCAGTATTGTATCTAAATGTCAGAAATACACGACTCAGGATCCTTCAGGAAAGCCCATAAGCAAAGGACACAAGAGATGGCAGAGTCTTGGGGGAATACCCAGTGACCTTGGCCAACAATACCATCTCGGTGATCCAAAGGTGGCAGGGGACATTGCAAAGATATTCGAGTCAAAGGTAAATATATCACCATCATTGTCGAGAATATTACCCGCTAACGCATTTCTAGGTCCACCGTTTTTTCGTGTATGAGCCTTATGGAATTATGTTTGCGGAGGTGCTATCGCAGGTCAATACAACATATCGGACCACAGACGAATGGAAAGATCTCAACCTGGCAATTCAATCCACAGAAGAATTGATTGCATCCATTGACGAACGTAAAAGTGGCACACGCAAATCGAGAAGCTTCATGGACTACTTCATCAAGGTATGTCGTTCAATCAGTTTTATTGTAGGTCAAGCTGACGATCTACAGCCGGTGCAACGCATTGCAAAGTACGAGGTTTTATTTGGCAGGCTTCTTGAAGAAAGCCCGGTTTGCGACTGCCCCGAATCTTCAATGCGGGTTGAGAATGCCCTCTTCAGGATCATAGAGGCTCACAAAGCAATGGATGCAACGGCTGGCAACCACAAACTAGGAGCTGCAATGTCAAGAACGTGGTTATTACAGGATCGTTTGGTATTTGCAGACCAGGTTCGTTCAAGTTACATACCATATAATTCTGCATCTTACTAACTAAATAACCAAAGCCTGAGAGTAGATCACAAGATAAGATTCGAACTCTTGATCAAATCCATCTATGTGGCGTTCTCCATGCTTCTTGGCAGACAAAAGAGAGCACGGTGGGTCAAAATGTGACGGGTCAATATCTTGTTGCACTTTTATACCAAAAGTTTTTCGTCCTTGCATCGGACAAGCAGGATCAAGTATACGTGGTACAAGCATGTATACCGACTTGTGAACTGAAGGTAGAGGAGGTGGATAATGGCAAAGGTAACAATTATTTTCTAGGTTACTATCATCTTCAATATGTTCTAATCGTGTTGACAGGCCTACAGTGTCATACGGCGCCCTATTCTTGGAAACTAGTCTTCGAGCATCATTGTCAGCTTTTTGAAATTACATTGAGCGCATGCTCTGCGAAAGAGGAACTCGAATGGAAAAGTCGTCTTATCGATCGTTCGGAGAAAGAAGGCGGAAGCACTGTGGTAAAAGCTATGCTCGCATCGTTATCTTTAAACATTAAACCTATGGGCATGGTATATGGTAAACCAGGTATGTTGCATAATTCATTTGAACAATATCATGATATTGAAACTAACCATGTCAGGCACAATCGCCCGACGCAACTCCATTCACCGGGCTACTACTATCGCTGGTCAAACCACCGTCCTTGGCCACGTAATCATCAAAAACACCAGCGCAACAACTGACATCCTTAATTCCCCTTATCAGGCCACGATCAACCGCTCTCAATCCCTACAGGCAACCCATCGTCCCACAGTCCTCGCCCCTTCCCGTACCGAACGCATCCGTCTCGAAACTCTCCTCTCCGACGTCTGGACGCGCGATATCCTCCCTTATCCAGGCATGTCTTCTCGTCCCCGTAACGAGCATCCTGTGCGTGTTTCCGCTTCATCCATGATGCGCAAACTCAGCAGTCATGCGAGTATCTCCAGCATCACGAAGCGCTCGTCTAGTATGGCTAGTTTGCATAAATCTTCTACAGCAGGAGCCTCAGCAGCAGCAGTGGGGTTAGGAGTAGGAGGGTTAGAAGATCACTTCGCTACGGAACTCGATACCTTGAAACCGTCCTCGTTATCGACGTGTACAGGGGTCTTGAGACATAATTCGAGCGAGACGATGCAGATGTCTGACTGTGAAGCGCAGGGCAATGGGGTCTCGAGGTTAACGGTTATTTTGGATGAGAAGGAGAGTGCGTTGGGTGAGGTGGCGGTGGGGATAGGACGAGGGTCAGGTTCATTGGGGAGGTTTGCTTCATTTGGGAGTAAGAGAAGTTGGGGACAGGAATCTGGGAGATCGAAGGCGCCGTCGAGATCGCTGAGTGGGAGTAGTGTTATTAAGAGTGTGGTTTCAGTGGTAGGGACTGGGACGGGGGAGATTGTGGAAGTGGTGGGTGTGGGTATGGGAGAGGATGGGAAGGAGAAGGAGAATTTACCGCAGGCTGAGGGGCTGGATGGGAGTGCGAGTTTGGGAGGACAAAAAAAAGCGAAGTTGGGAGGGAGGAATAGGGGGTTGTTGATTGATGGGTTTAGAAACTTTTTTCGTTGAGGTATAGGGATAGGGGGTGGCGGCATGGCTATGGTATCACTTTTTTTCTTCGGGGGGGCCGTCGTTTGTATTTTATTCTGCTGTATGGTATATCCATTTCTCCTTGGGGCACTGATATAGAATAAAGGGGAGGGGCACTTCTAAAGAAGAAACGGAGGTCGAACTACTGGTTTGGTAGTATGCAATTATTCAGCTTGTTTCTTTTGGTTTTATTCTATGAAGTGATAAGTTACAGTGAACTGATTCAACCTGTCCGTTTCAACAATGGGCGTTGGGCGGGAGCGAGCATTCGAAGCCACTCGGTAGGAATGGCTGCGTGGTCTTTTTTCTACTTTGTGTTTGTTCAATGAAATAAATGGATTCTTTACTCTAGTGCAGTTCTAGTGTTTGTTGTTGTAATGTAACGAGCAAATGATTTAGACGCACGCACGATCAACGCGCAGGTCATACATACGTACATACATATCATGCATGTATGTTGAATGCGGATCCGGGAGCGGATCTTTTCGGGGCGAGAGGCGGTTGGATTGGGAGGGACAAGGGATGTGTTTGTTAGTGATTATGTAGTTAGGCTTCCCGGCAAGCGGGGTTGGGGGTGTGCAAGTGAGCGATGGTTGGTTTTGTTTGTGGGAAGTAACTGCAGGTACGCTTTTCACGTGTATTGAGATCGGGAGGGATGAGGCTGTCTTTGTTGTGGTGTGGAGTGTGGGTTGTCGACTGTGGAGTGATCTTCGTGTAATGTGGTGGGTAGGTACGATGTAATAGACCCAGTATCTTGGGTTAGGACGCTCGATTGAGGCGTAAGCAGAATATTGGACGCGAGCGTACGAATTAGGAACAACACGATTGCTGATGTAGAAGCTAGAGTGGTTAGGAGAAAATGGGGTGTTTTGAAAGTCCTCATTCCATGGTGTCGGCGCGTAAGGCTTCCAGATTGGGAACATTGGCACTGCTTGAGGTAGTCGCCGAATGTCTCAAACCCTATCATTTGCATGACGTAAAACCAGCCTTAAGGGATACCAGATCAACAGATATTGAGTTCTAGACATCAAACGTGGTGTATGTATAGATGGCCTTACAGAGGACCAAATGTTTGTTGGTCCTGAATCGGTCATAATGCTGAGCAGCGACGGCATCAAGAGCAAGGAGGTATATAGCTGTTAACCGAGGAAGTAGCATGGAAGAGATAGTAATAGTAGAACGACCATACGATGTTATTTGCTCCAGGCGCGGTCACTGGTCTTCCATCAATGGAACTATCCCTTGCGAGCAATGTATTCCGTGGTTCATTGATTGAGGTCTGCGCTCGAATATGGTAACAAAGATATTATATACGAAGTAGCAAATCGACGACTTCATCGAAATAGAGTTTCTCGCGCGACTGCACTCTGCACTCCACACTATAAAGAGCATCAGCACAACCCACATTCAATCCTGCTGACGGATGGTTTGCATTTGTTGAAGATGGGGCGTTAATAGAAGTAGGTATTAATATGGCGGCAGGAAATATTTCCCAAATCCGCAGGGACACTATTGGCAACAGCTGTCAGCAGGTCAGGTGATGCGCAGTTCGCGCAGCACGCACAACTCGCAGATGGCAGACTTAGCTCGAAAAGTACTAACGTATACAGTAGGAAGCACTGGCATTGCAGTGCACAGACGATGTGCCGACTGTGCTCGACGTGCTGTATTTCCAGCTGCACGGGAGGATAAGCAATCACTGATAAACGATGCTCCGCATTGGTTCTTGATGCTGTCTCAGTCCACCTGCATGCATGTACTCTCATATCTTCATCACCAAAAAAGAAGAAAAAAGAAGAAAAAAGAAAAAAAGAAAAAAAGAGATCTCCATGCATAACAGCAAAACTAATGTACGGAAAGGGTGGAGAAAGTGATACATAGCTTTGATGGCCCCCAAGCCCTGCGGATATGAAGTGATTTTTACGTGCCGCCCATATTCCTGCTGGTCTCAACCGGCGCCAGCTTTTGAGTGTCCCGACCAATCCAATGTCCCGAAGAAAGCGCGCTGGCTCGGGATAACGGTGACAGCGTCCGTTGTGGCTTTCTCATCGATCCCGACACGGGCCATTGAGAATTCGAGGAACCTCCGACTCGGGTCACAGTCGCTTTTGCAGTAATTGCAGTCCTGCACCGTGATCTACTGCACAAATATGCAATATACCAAGTAGACTTTGGCCTAGGACGACCGGATGTGTACAGAATAGACAAACGGGAGGGCTTGGTGGGCTTGGTGGGCTTCTCGGACGACGAGCTTTTCACACCGCTCCTGTAGCTGGCATACGAATTTCATCCGAATTTCTAGATTTGGCTCGGGACTTTGCGTCGATGTGACATTCAAGGGTTTCCAAGTCCAATGGCCGGTTGTTATTCTACTCGAGCTGCGGAAGTACTGTACGAAGTATTCCGAGGCAGCAGAGTACGGAAGTACCAGGGAATATACACAAGTGGTTACGGAGTAAGAAATAACCAGGAACAGACCGATGAGCATCGCATGGATTAATTGACGCAAATATACTATATACAAAGTAACACTACGAAGTACACAAATACAAAGTACCACTACAAAGTACACAAATACAAAGTACCACTACAAAGTACACAAATACAAAGTACCACTACAAAGTACACAAATACACTACAAAATACACAAGGGGTGGCAAGGGGTGGCAAGGGATGTCCCCCGGTCAAAATGCTCGCTTGCGCCGTCGCCCTAGAAATTTTATCTAATCTTTGCGACTTCAACTGTTTGAGCTGCGATGAGATCAAACTCGCGAACCCGTCGATGCTGTTAGAGATCTCGTCTCAAGATACTTTGCAGCGGCTATGCCATGGTTGTATGGTGGGTCAAGATGGACCTTACATCAGATGGCAGTTGGCATTTTCAGACCTACATTCATGCATACGACAGTGCGAAGTAGAAGGATGATGAGATGGCCACGATACTCGCGGTTGTTCCCAATGCGGCCATCAATCAATGATGAGACGACCTAGAAAAGTCGGTTATACGAAGTCTCCTAGTAAAGATATCTTGTAACATCAGCCGGCCAAAGGTCACCGGTTATCGACCGTCAAGCACTGCCATGCTGGATTGGAAAATCAATGGATGCGGGATTATCGATTATCTAGAAGACCGTACGAAGCTGCTATTTTGTGATCTGACGAGGGCATACGATACTCGGTTGATTGGTTGATTGGTCGATTGGTCGATTGGCATCATTTGGTGTTCTATTGTTCTATTACTGGTACCTTGTCCATCAATCTTCATCTTCCTCCGCCATACGATCCAAGGTCACGCTCAAGTCTTGTATTGTAGACTTACCCCTCTTTCTCCGTTGCCCATGCCCTTCATACAGAGGAGCCAAGCGAGCCAAGTTACTCGTAGAAAAATTCGTCCTATGGCTATCTCCAAAATGGTTAAGCGTGGCTGTCTATTGATCCCAAGCCTAGACCCTTTTGGGGACGAAAAGCGAAGTGAGAAGCGAGAGCTCCAGCAAATAAGACTCGATTTCCCCTTGCATTGTGCAATGACATGGCTGAGACTGGAGCATGCAGAACACCCCCATGCTGTCAAACCTTGCTCCTGCCTGCCACTGCCATTCTGCCTTTACGCGCCGACATCTTCTGCCAGTGAGCCAATGAATCCAATCAACGCTCGTTATCCATGATTTTCACCAGTTTCCGATCACCAATAATACTCCACATTGCCGCCAACATCTGCCACCCCTTCCGCAAATAGTGATTCATTGGATCTCGGAATTATCCTGGCACAATGCAAGTACGGCTTTTGGAGTCCTTATTGAGATCCTTGGGCCCTGGCCTGTCTCCATCAGCTCTGCCTAGCTAGGAAAGTGCCCCATCTGTGCATGCAATTCCCGTCTTGCTGGCTTTCGCACTCTGCTCCCGCACGAGAGATACTACCAGATATTACCAGGTATAGTAAAGATTACTCGTACTACTCGTGCTTCCCGTACAAAACTAGAAAAACAAGTCCCCATCTGGTCTAGTAAACCCCCCAATGCTCATGGGTTGAAAGTCATTGCCCTGCTCATTCTTAAACCTCTTATCCCGCTGGTCTGGCAAACCTCTGCTCAGAATCTACTTCAACGACCAACCTTCAAACACTAAAGCGTCTCATATTTTCGAAGATCCAACAATCTTCATACCATCGCATATCATCTGTCAAACCTCATCTTGGTCAGATTATAGAACGGATCAGATGAAATCCGAGCCCTCTCCGAACCTGATACAAGACAGCACTGGGGCTTTCTAACCACGGGCTTCATCTCACCTCCTCTGGCTGCGCCATAGTCATTTCCCCCGCACCGCCCGGATGCCCGCTGTCAGAAAAGATCAGATAATCATCTCAAGGGCTACACCTCCCTTAAAACCAAATCTTGGACATCTGAAATCGACCGGGAGTCTCACCAAGCCTGATACAAACTACGAAGGAGATCGTCATCACCAGCCCGGCGATTACGGTCCTGGTGCAAGGGGATATAGGTAGAGAGGTACTCCTCTTCCATCAACGAAGTTCAACCAAAGCGCTGAGCACTTGTTGTTGTCGATACCATTCCTTTTTTCCCCATCGACCACATTCACCTTCGTTATTCACCCCCCGTCCGCAGGCTCGGATTTATTTGATATCTTAAACTTTTCTTACTCGATACCCTTTCCTTCCAACGATTTCACCTACCAAAGATAACCTTAATACACAACTCAAGAAATAATGGGAAGACTTATTAAAAACCATTGGGCACGACTAATTGTCCTGACCGCCGCCGTCTGTAAGTATGCTCCTCATGCACACTCATATGGGACTTTTAAACTAACAACTGCTAGACCAAGTTGCAGCTGCAATTGAAGGATTCTTCTGGCCCAAGATCTTTTGGGACTTCTTGACCAAGAATCTCGACGGGGCGGTCAAACCAGCTCCCATCCTTCAGATAATCAATTTGATTTTCGGACTGTTTATGCTCGCATGGGAGTGGCCTCTTGGATTCTTAGTCGGCACTGCATTCCACCGAAGCATCGAAGCTAGACTGGTCATACTACCATTGACAGCGCTGGCAGCGGCACTACTCTATCAAGCTACCAACCCGGCCATCTACTACACGATTGCATTGGCAGTATACTTCTGGGCCTACAGTGAGGGCGAAGTGATAGCGGGTGTGTGGAAACTACCTCAACGGCCACGTCAAGGAGGAAAAGTCTAGACGAATAATAGAAAATTCAAAGAACGGGACATCTGGGCATTAGCAGCGGGAATTTGGCACTGGACAGAAATGACTTCCTCACCCAACTGCCCAGAAAGGGCAGCATACCTAGGGTGGAGTTTGGGCATTTGGTTCTTGTTATGCATCAGCGACTGGCGTTTACGTTTTGGATATGGATAATGATGAATATGGTACGAATGAAGGATGGGGAGATTGGGTTGGAAATACTAGGGTGATGGGGGTCATGGCTGTATGTGTATGACTGGACCATATAATGGATAGTCAAGTTCAACAAGGAGAGTGTATCGAGTGGGTGACTGGTCATTTTTCTGTATGTCCTTCAAGTTTATGTCAATCGATCGCTCAACTCAATTATGTATTGTAACTTCTTTTCTCAATTGATCTTTCACAATGCTACACTGCAATGTTCAGCTTGCAGGTACTGTATACAGATTACAAGAGCTCTCTCTCTCATTTTCATTTTCTAGTGAATTTCTTCAATTTTTTCCAGCCAAGCAACAACTGGTCCTTAAGTGATGCAGAAGCAAATGTGAAATAAAGAATCCTCAGTCAATAGATGGTATTACGCCTTATTTCCTTCTCATCTCATTTCATCTCATCTCATGGCAGCAGCATTCCCTTACCAACCATCTACTCATCATCATCACCAACCTGACCTCTAAATCAAACCAATCTCCCACCGCCTCATCCAATCTAACAACCACAGCCAGTGAGTGAGTGAGTGAGTGGCAATGAATGAATGAATCAACCATCCTCCCTCCCTCCCTCCGACTTTGCCTCATCCCCAGCCTGCCTACAATCCAATCCAATCCAATCCAACCCAAGCCTACCCGAACCCACACAGCACACACAGCAAGCGCTAGTATATCCATCCACTCCAGTCCAGTCCACTCCACTCCACTCCCCAATCAAAACAAGCCCAACCCGCGCGGGCCCCGTGCCAGATTCGCTTTAGACGCCCCACTTGATCTCCATACTGTACTGTACGCTACTTGTACGCTTACGGGTACTTCCGTACTTGTATTGCATCTTCTTCCTTCCTTTCCTTTTTTTTTTTTTTCCGCAGAATTATTGTGAGCCTATCGCTGGCTGGATGGTGAATTGAATTTCCTGCCCTGCCCTGCCCTGCCCTGGTCTGGTTTGGTTTGGTTGAGCTACTACTGTACTACTGTACGCACGTTGTACTGTACAGTAGGTCTTTTTTTAGCAGAGGAGATACTTACTTACATACTTTGGTACAGTACAGTAACTTACAGTAGTTCGATTCTAATTTTTGCTTTTTGGGCCGGAAATCGATCACATGGTTTGGTTTGGTTTGGGTTGGGGCGGCTTAGTTAGTGTAGTTCGTTCGTTCGTTCGTTCGTGAGGTGTGTGTATGTATGTATGTATGTATGTATGTAAGTTACATACAAAAACTGCCACGAGGTTTAATTTACTGTACTGTACTGTATTGTATTGTATTGTATTGTATTGTATTGTACGTACCAATAATAGATTGACTACACACAGTACATAGTTCTAAGTATACAAGAAACCCCCGCCCCCTTCCCTTCGCCCCAGCCATCCAGTAAGTAGCCAGCCAGCCTCTCACTCAAAACAGCACGTACAGTAAGTTAAGGATAGAGTAGAGGGTACAGATACAAATACAATTAGGTTGGGTGGGATATGTATGGTATGGTATGGTCCTACAGTATCAAGAGAAAACCCAAAAATATTCCACGGGTTTTGTACCGTAATCGTATCGACTGATGGATGGACGGATGGATGGATGGATCTAAGTACATATATGGCACAGTAAGGCTATTTGAAGATGGTGGCAGGACTACCCTATCTTTATCTACACTCTTTTTTAAAATATTTATTTTGATAACTACAAGGAGGATGGGTGGTATTGCTGATGGTGGGTGGTATTTGAACATTTGCCGATATTGGAAAGATGGTGGGGTCATTTGATATTCCCATCTCTTTCCTGTCTTGTTCGTACTGTACTTGCTGTTCCGGCGATGTGAAAGAACTTAGGAACGGTAGTGGTTCCGAAAATAGAGATCGAACGTCTTCATTACGAGCTCTCTCCAATGTCGTAGGAAACGTCCAGCCCATCATTACTGGTTGCCCAGATCAGAATGAACACCCGATGGTTGTGCTCGGAGCAAAAGGTTTCCGAATATCACCTATCATGGGCTTCTAGGGTGTGATAAAAGCTTTCACCCCATGGAGAGCAAGCTATCCATGACAATCGCCATTGGACCGAAGCACCCTATCGAATTCTTTCACCCGGAAGATTTCAACACGGTAACAAGTGCGTCCTGGCTATGTATTTCCTTTTCCAGGACCTCGCAGCTGGTTTTCATCACGGTGGTATTACGCCGTGTCCTCTCTTCGAATGCCTGGCTGTCATGGAAACGCTGCTACTTGTTCAACCCGTATCGGTGGTTAGATTTACTCCATTATCGGATATGTACATGGGTGCTGCTCACCATCACATGTAAGTGTTGTGCAACGGAAGCTTGACGGCGGAATTTATCATGCTTGGGGAACATAGGGTCTTGTTCAAGTGAGCGACGAAGAATGGATAACCCGTCTTCTACTTCCATGTTATCGATTGTGATGCCAGTGAAGACACCGACTGTTGGCTGCAGACACTCGGAACTTGCGGCCACAGCATCGAAACGATACCTTGGGGACGGATGGGATGCACCATGACGAGCATACGTAAGGCTCCATCATTGCCTATAGACATCAGGAAGGGCCTAACAGTTAATATACGGGCTCTTGCGCATCAAAGAGAATTCGGTCTATGCGAATTGGGACAGGTCGAATTCCTCGATTATCGTGGTCTCGATGAGCGTTGTCTCGATGAGCGTTGTCTCGATGAGAGGGATGTCATCCTGCCAAACGTTCATTTCCGCTGTATCACTCATAGCTGGCTGATGTATGTTAAAGTTTGAATGAGCACAGCAGTCGGCCACTTGAAACCGAAGATCGGAATCCTAATTAGTGTTTCTAAGTAGGCACGTTGTTTTCCGTTGCAGCTGTTGAGTTGGCACGCTTGGCAATGTAGCTGGATAGGATGGTGACTAAATGTCGCCATGGATTCGAAATATCGAGGTATTGGTCTTATGCCTACTGAGAATAGAAGGTAATGCTCGGTACAATAATGACGACCTACTCAGCACTGCGCCGATATATGAAAGTGAGAGATAGAATCTGAAGTATTCATACCCTTGTGGTAAATGGGGGAGGTACACACATAAGGTTCAATCTCACTATGAAGATTTTACAATAGAAACAGTCAAGTGATTTTACTTCTTTCATTTGAATTCGTAGCTACTGAGGTGACTCAAAGCCTTCATGCTAGCAGAATATCTCGTCGTAAATCATAATGTTTCGTCGAATTTCTGGCTTTGTTCCCTTTCGTAGGTGGTGCCTGCCTTTTAGCAAATGTGCTGCCTCATGCATGCAAACAGATATTTCCCTCCCCAAGCCCTACGCTCCCATCCGTACCATTCGCCCGCCAACTCCTGTCATGAAGATACCTATGGTGCAACCAATGCTCCCTTGTTATCGTTTGTGTTTCCTTGTCTCTCTGACGTCTGAATGGCATTTACATTAGCATACCATTGGGAATGCAAGTTGATAAGGGTACGGAAACATACGGAGCTCTTTTGAATGTCACCCTGTTCCAAGATCAACTGGATGATATCTTCTTGCTTCTTGTCGTCACCGAACTCATTCGCCAGTTGAGATTTCGATGCTTCATCCAGAGTGCCTTGTGCTCCGTGCCTAGATTGAAGGTTAGAACGGCGTAGGTACTAGCGGTGCAGATCTGTATCGTAATGTAGATGTGGAATGAAGGAGAAAAGATGCCACAATTAGGCTGAAGTGGGGTAAAAACATAATGACGAGAAAACTAACTTGTGAGTAACAAAGACCTTGAATAGACCAACGACTTGTGTAAGAGGAACACTCTTGTCTTTCTTCCAGTCCAAAACGGCTTGTTGTGAATCAACGTAGACAACGAAATCCTCGTCTTCGTTCTTGCCCTTGTAGTGGATCTTGGTTTCACTGGAGTTTCTCATAATGGCGGTTGGTAGTAGATTGTTTCTGAATATTCGCGTGAGATGATGCTCAGATGATTGCTGATTGTGAGTTGAGTTTGGGTGTTGGAGTTGTAAAGTTCTTTGTATGTATGAGGAGGAAAGGATTGGAAAGAGAGGAATGTCTTCTAGTTTTGTAGCTTGTCAAACGCGGGCGTTCCTGCCCCTCATTCGTTATGACGTCATGTCGCAGTTCCAGGATTCACCCAGACTCCAGACTCCAGCTCACGTCTCACGCGACAACTTGATTCTAGAAGTGGACTCGTCAATGCGGTCTCAATCTCGCAGCTCTTAGATTATCTGTTTATTTTCTGCTTGGCATCGCGGCCATAGTGGTGGTGTTGGACTAAGCCTCGGGGGTTTGATTCAGGATTTCATCTACGTCACTGGCAGAATTCTCGAGTTCTCAAAGAACCATATTTTGTAATTGCAACTATCTAGTTAGTTGAATCCATAACAATAAATCCATAACAATAAATCCATAACAAGCAAAGCATAGACCAGGTGTCGTTTCAGGATTCTTCTTCCATCCATTTGTTTCTAGAGTACACAGAATGTGTTCGAAACAGATTGCTATGGTCGCATCACTCGAGTAGATACTCCTGCTTCCACTAGAGACTCATAAGTCAGTAACTATAGAGTCTGACGGATGCAGGTAGATGGCGATAGTTTGTCTCACAAAATCTATAACATCCTCGGCAGCCTGAGAAGAGTCTCTGTTGTCCGATAGCCATTGCCTCAACTTGTCTTGACCGTCGGACGATATCGCCGCTTGCACCAACTCGGGAAGGCTGTGACAAATATCACTTAGAATATTCCTTGTGTGTTCTGTCATACCAGTTCCGATCATGCATGAGGGCAGGAGCTCAAATTGCGCGTTAATGGTTCGTTGTACTCCCGGTGAGAGCAGCCGTTTGTGAAACATGTGTATTGTAGGAAGAAGCTTCTCTATGGAATACAGAGGTAGCAGGGGCATCTGGAAGTTATCCAATAAACTATCCTGCATTAACACGAACTATACCAACGGAATCCCTTCAAGCGGTATCGCCTTACCTGACTTGAAGCTTTAAAAATGCGGTTGTGTCGTTGCTTCTACCGTTTGTCTGGAGGAGAAAGATGATTCCTATGTCACGACCCCCAGTCTGATGGTAGAGCCTCTCAACACGGCCCATCACAGCTGCCGGGGTATCTAAATCTGACGAGGAGAGAAGTAGGAAGCGAAAGTATTCCTGATGATTCTGCTTCACTCGCGGGACCGGTATTGCTATGTCGTGGGTCTCAAGATTCTTCTCTAAGATACAGTCAGCTTGGAAAATTGCGATTTGGACGTGCAAGCGCGCCGAACCTTGCCATTTTGGCAAATTCTCCTTGAGTAATACTGAAGGTATGAAGGCCCATTCTTTACGTTTGCGGAGAGTTGAACAAAACATTTTCGCGCGGTGCTTGAAGTTGTGTGAGGGTTGGTAGTTTGAGTAGAGAGTAGGATCCAGTCTCTGGGGTAAGTAGACGTGGAAGACTTAATGCTCTGACCCTTGTCATGTATCAAATATTGAAAGAGACGCTTAGTCTACTAATCTACGATTACACGGGCTTAAACAGACTGTTGTGCAGTTTGCTTGGACAAAGTTTACATTTCGTTTCGCTGGAGTAGAGGTGGTCGTATTTCTAAAACTGAAGCGACTCGACAAAGGCGAGCTCCATAGAAAGATTCGTTTGCTTAGAAGCTCGCGGCTCGGCACAGGCCATCAGAACAGCCCTCCATCTATATATGGTTGTGCCCTCCTGCATTCAGCAGGGAACTAGAAAGCTGCCAGAAGCAGATCTTCGTAAGTTGATTTGGTGTGGCCAACACTTATAATCCGGATGCCAACGACTATTTCTTCTTCCCATTTGAACTTCTGATCTCTGTCACTAGCTGCTCCAATGCAGCAACTCGTTCTTGTTGCTGCTTCTGTGCTTCTTCCAGCTCTCTTTGTCGTGTATTCAGCTCCTCTTCTAGTTTTTCTAGTTCCGCCAATTTTTCTGCATTTGCATCTGGCTTCGCTTGCTGTCGAATGTACTCGTATATCAATAAGGATATCGCGACAGAGAGTATAAAAGTGTCGCCAACAACATCGGCAAAAAGATCAACAGCTCTAACTTCTGGTAGAGGTCTGAACTTTCGTTTCCATACGCTCACGTTCTTCTGGCTGTAATGATGTGCCTTCTTCGAAGCTTCCTCCGCTTTCATTTGGTCCTCCGTTTTCACTGTTGCTGCTCCTGCTCGCTCCCTAGCCCTCTTCTCCGCTTCTTTGTCTCGCAGCAGATTCACCTGTATTCTCATATTCCACTGATGCATCGCTTGTCCATATTTGGCTGCTATAGCTCGGAATTTTTCGTGCTCGTGAGCTTGTCGTTTTATCCAGTTCTAAATCTGTCTTAGATCATGGATTCAATGTCAAATCGTGTGTGGAAGACATACTGCACCGTACTTAGAAACATGCCTCACTAAGAGAGATCCGAGCTTGAAGAGGGGTAATGCGACCATAATGAAGATATCTAACAAATACACTCGGCCACAGCGTGGATTCACTATAATAAAGCCTGAGCTCCTCTGACCTGCTTGCGAGATGTATCCAGTTGGCTTCGCTGAACCTGCCGTCAAAGTACTCCACTCAACGATACATTTTGGACGTGTCAACCAGCGACACAAATCAAAATTGGGGATATTGGACCAATTTGATGGTTCGCGAAGGTCGGATTCTCGGATCGGATAAATTATTCAACTTGCGTTGCTGGGTCGACCACCAAGTTCGCGCTTTCCTCCGCCCAGACCAACCGAACCATGTTTACAGCGGCTCGACTAGGTAATGAGTATGAGGAGAGAAAAATAGAACTTTTAGCAATTCACTCACTTGTCGACCAATTCACTATTTCACCAAATTTCGCCGGCCCAACCAATCGACTTTACAATAGATCAGGAAATTAGGGAACATGTCTCTATATAATTGAGAAACTTCTAGTAAGTCCTAATTCTCCTTGAACAATGTTTTGCGACCATCCCAGCGATGGAAGTTAAGATCCACGAATTGCCTCGATATTGGATAACAAGAACGACATTGGTGTCAGAGAGCCTTGCCGGGGAGGCGAGTGACAGACCGAGACCCTGTCCTAGGGCGATTCGGAATTTTGCACGCTGCCATGGCCCTATACTGGGTCGATATGTGTGCGATCATTCAGGAAGTCAAAATAGATGGCACATAGAACTTCGCTATACAAAGCTTGTATGGAGTCTCATTCCGCTTGGGATAGATATTATTGATGTTTTGGGGTGCATCTTGTCACGCTTTTGCGATATACCAACATCGTGTCCGCGAGAAAACGCACCTGAGATAAACCACGATTTCTTATTCTTTACTAATTACCATACTATACAGATTTTTTGCGCTCACGACGACACTGAGCTAGAGAAGTTACATAGATTGATTCATATTGATCTTGACTTAAGACGATCCAAGAGAATAAATAAGATTGATCAGGAAGCCAGCTCGAAAACCGCCAAGTCTGCCTTCGAAAGCGTCCAAGGATACCTTATCTGGGAAGAATACTTCTTTCACCCGCTCGACATGGAAGCCCTATCGCCTCGAGATGTCAACGCGAATATCCGCGCAAAGCCAGCATCCCAGAAATCGGCCCCTCAGAAAGCGGCCCCTCCACCTGCGAAATTAGGAAGAGAAAAGGATCATCCACCACCACCACCCGCTGAAGTGCCAGAACCGCCATGTGCCGATCGCAAGAATGGATCCATATATAAGACGGGTCGCTGCCTTGGGAAGGGAGGATTCGCTATTTGCTACGAAGCTCAGCTAAAGGGGACGAAAAAGAAATATGCTTTGAAGATAGTCAAGAGCCATATGTCGCAGAAGAAGATGGAGCAAAAGGTACGTTCACTTGCGTATGTTCCTTTTCATGAGGCTCACTCATGACCGCAGTTTCAAACTGAGCTTCAAATACATTCTAAGATGAACCATCCGAACATTGTCAAATTTCATCGTGCATTTACATATGACAAATGTACTTACATCGCCATGGAACTCTGCCCGAATGCCTCATTAATGGACATGGTGAAGAAGAGGAAGTATCTTACAGAGCCTGAGGTTCGGTTTTATACAGTTCAGATTGCCGGCGCTGTCAAGTACATGCATGCGAAAGGCATAATCCATCGAGATTTGAAGATGGGTAACATCTTCTTGGACAAGGACATGAATGTCAAGATTGGCGATTTTGGACTTGCAGCTTTGCTTATGTCGAACAAAGATATGGCTGCTTGTCGACGAACGACACTGTGCGGCACGCCGAATTATATCGCTCCTGAAATCCTAGCAAAAAACAACGGTGGACATGACCATGCCGTTGATATTTGGAGTCTGGGCATCATCATGTGAGTAGCTTCCCTCAAGACTGGCTTATTTATCTCCCGCTAATTGTCAATAGTTTTGCAATGCTAACAGGAAAGCCTCCTTTTCAATCCCCTACGGCGGATGAGATATACCGCAGAGCAAAAGAGAGAGAATACGAGTGGCCACAGCAATTTATCAAAGCGAATATGATATCTTCAGAGACACAAGATCTAGTAGCGATGATGTTGCAAGATGCTGAAGAACGGCCGGGCCCAGATGTCATTGTACAGCATCCATTTTTCACGTGTGGCTGGATGCCCCTAGTGGAAGAGATGACAACAGACTTACTGGAGGATGCCCCAAGACCCGATCAATTTCCCTCGATTCCTGTTAAAACTGGCCGACCTAATCCGTATGTGCGGGCGCTCAAGAAACTCTGTATCAAATGCGAAGTAGGACCTTGGACGCCGAAGAAGCAACTTACCAGCCTCTACAAAGAATGTGCATTGGAGGAAAGGGCAGGCTTGACTCCTCATGTGCCATTACCGGAAGACATTGTATACCGTCCTTATAACGAATGGGTGCGAGAACAAGGTAAACAGACAGCCGAAGAGAAATCTGCAATTGAAATAGAGGCATCGAGCACTATGGTGGAAACCCTAGCCGTGCCGAAAAACAACAATAACAACATAGTAGCCCTAGCCCAAAGGCCGGCTAGTCAGAGTTTTGCAGCACAACAGCGAGTGCGCGATCAGCCTCCTAATACGGCTTCATTGAGAGGAGCTCTTCCCCGACGACCAAACGGGAAGGCAGCAGGGAGTTCCACTGAACAGGGTGAAAAGGTAGCTACAGATCTTAAGCCTCGGGGAATTCTCAAAACAAAATCTGTGCCACAAATAGCTCCAGAGGCCGAAGGACGTCTTGCGGCAAATCTCGTAGAAGATTTGAAGAAAGCTGATGAAGAGCGCAAGACAGAAGAAATGACAGAACAACTGTCCCCAAAGAAATTGGTTTCATTATTCGGTCCTGATGAAGAGAGAGAATGGGTCCCTGGAACCAAGCCTGACCACATTCTGGAGAGCCTACGACACCTGTCCACCGAGTTGGAAAGAGCTCTGAACAGCAGAACGACTGTAGCTAACCCAAAAGCTAGGCCGGCAAATCCTGCTATTGTGGTGAAATGGGTAGATTACACAAACAGATATGGTCTTGGATACATTCTCAGCAACGGAAGTGTTGGCTGTGTATTCCGCGAGACACCTGCAGGCATATACGAAAGTCCTCGAACAGTGATTGCACCTTCGTGTATTGTTATCCGTAATGGAGAGAAGCACTTGGCAAATCGAACCAACAAGGATTATGTCGACAGACACCAGATCATTCCAGTCTCCGGGCCAGCCGTCGAATTCTTCGAGAGTAAGGGTGAGCGAGGTATCATTCGTGGCAAAGTCGCTGCAGAACATTATAAAGTTTCTGAGACGAGCAACGGAGTGCCATCTCGATCCTTGGAGCGTGGTGTAGATGTGTTCGATGATCGAAAAAGGGACAAGATCTGCCTTTGGAAGAAGTTTGGCAATTACATGTCTGCATATGGCAGAGATCAAGAGTATCCTTACGAGCCTTGGACGAATCAGGATCCGGAAGCATCTGCCAACAGCACTGTCGTCACCTTCTATCAGCGATGGGGTGATGTTGGCTGCTGGGGATTCAGTGACGGCCACTTCCAAGTATGAGCACCCTGACTGTAATGTTATTATCAAATCACTAATCTATGATAGTTCAATTTTCCAGATCACACAAAGATTGTTCTTTCAGCGGATGGATCTTGGTGTGACTTTTATCATTTATCTTTCGAAGCTGCACGAGAACTCAACGAGCAAGGCACACTCCCGGCAACCGCATTAGACGATCGACAACACCTCTCATACCCTCTGCAAACGCTGTTAAACTTCATGGCAAAGCCATCAAGGACAGCAAAGACAACTATACGTAAACGACCAGAAATTGATCCTATGATTCAAGGATTGCCACAAGCCAATGATTTTCGAAGAAAAGTCGAATTCATAAAATCCGCGGTCAAGGAATGGGTACAGAACGGTGGATTAGGAATTAGCGACATGGAACCAAAAACTCGTTTACGCTGGCTTGGTCGTCGTGAGGCAATTGCCAGTCACAAGAAGCTCAAACATGTGTGGACAACAGTTGGAGGAAGACGAGGTGACGAACGACGAGTGGGTTGGTTTGATCCCCTCAAGCCAGAGGACATTATTTACGACTCGGAGATTAATGGAGTTATGGTTGAGTAGTCTGCTTGTTTTGGCAGATTTAGTAGCATTTTTGGTTTGCAGTTTCTTCGGGTCGATACGTTTCACGGCCGTAAGACATACATGACAATAGACATAATCATGGTCTTTTTTATTGGAGTTATGGGGTTACAAACCTTCGAAAGGTCCATCTTGAGAAGGGTAAGGAGTTACGGATTGATGAACGCATATGGGATATATGCATATTTATAATACCGCTTCGCGGAAGTTGGGCCTGGTTGCTTCTATTTCTTCACTGGTGGCTGTCTCCTGCCTTCCTTTGATGAAACTTATTTCAGATAGTTTGCGTACGGCGATGGCATTAGGGTTGGGGTACTTTTTTTGCTTCACAATGAGCTTGCTGGAGATGTTTTGCTATTGCATGAATGAGAGATTGGTCGGGAAATTCACATGGAAGTCCTGCTGGTTTGGTGACTGATGACTTTTAGAAGGTACCAGTCGATCGTTGTGAGATATTGTTTAACCTATGCAATAAGAACGCTCGACAATTTTGTTCATTCCCTTGTTTTACATGCTGTGTCGTGATGTGCTGTGTAGTTTCACGTGTTGGTATTGACAGTGGCCACTTACAAAATAATCAGAGAGATGAAAAAGGTAAAACGAATGCATGCACGACACTAACTATTATTCTTGTTTATATATCTCGGGTCAGGTAAGAAGAGCTTGTGGAGAAATAAAACTACTATACGAGGATTTACAAAGAAGTAAGTGTGTACAGATGATTGTACAGAAATATAACAAGATACATAGATGGAAGGCGGTTGGGAAAATACCCTTTCCTCAACACACACCATTTACCGTGCCAACCAACGTCCTTGTTTCCCCCCTCTACTTCCCTTATCTACTTTACCTCACATATCACCAACCGAAGCAGGAAATCTAGAAAAGGTGGATAGCACCCCAACTCTGCTCGCATCCGAGGCTGCCGGCATCCTTCCACAACTCGTTGGTGTAGGCAAAGATTGCCGCACGGCCACCGCACTTCTCAATGATGCCCGTGACGGCGGTCTTCTGCTCCGCGACACCCGGGCACGCGGCGCCGTTGCAAGAACCGGCGGATGGCCATCCGGTCTCGAGGTTGATGGCTGTAAGGCCCGGGCAGACGGTGTCGGCAATCTCGAGTTGGGAAAGGGCGAAGGCGCCGGCGTTTTCGGCGGTGACTTGGCTGTTGAAGAAAGGATGGAGGTTGGCGCCGGTGATGTCGACGGCGGGGCAGAGCACGTTGACGTTGGCTTGCCAGATGTTGAGGGGCTCGGTGGTGGTGACAGGGCCGGTGTAGCCGGCGGCGCTGAAGGCGGATTTGGAGGAGCTGATGAAGGAGGCGAGGGCGCCGGCAGTGGTGAATCCGTTGAAGACGGCCTCGTTACCGACGACGATGAGCTCGACGAGCTCCCATTGGCCCCAGGAGACAATCTCGGTGACTTGGGCGGCGGCGCCGGAGCAGCCTGCGGAATCAATGTAGATACCGAGGATGAGCTTGATGCCGGCAACCTTGGCGGCGGCACCGACGTTTTCGAGACCGGAGCAGTCGGTGCTGTAGATTCGGACAGCCTTGAAGCCGCGGGCGGCGATGAGGGCAATGTCAACGGAGACCATATCGGCGGTCTTGCAGAGCTTGTTGTCTTGGTATGGAGAGTAGGTCATGGCCCATTTGGTGCCTTCCATTCCGTTGCCAACGCTGCCGCCGTTTCCACTGGTGGCGGCGGCTGAGGTGGCTGAGGCCTTGGAGCTGGCGGAGGAAACTTGGGATGAGACGGATGAGACGACCGAGGAAGCCGATGAAACGATGGAGGAAGCCGATGCGATGACAGAGGAAACGGGTACCACTGATGAAACCGATGCGATAACAGAGGAAACAGGTGCAACGGATGAAGCTGATGCGACGACAGAAGAAGCTGACCCGACAACAGAGGAAGCAGGTGCAACAGCGGATGAAGCAACTGCAAGAGCGCTGCTGGCTGGTGTAACGGCAACTCCCAACGCGCTAGAAACGGAAGAGGCAGCTGGGACGATGGTGGAAGTAACAGCTGCGACAGGAGCGGAAGCTGGGGAGGTAGCAGCGGTCATGGTGGAGAATGAGGAGGAGTAAGGGCAGAAAACAACATAGTTGGTCTCGGTAATCGTGGTCACAACTTCGGGTTGAGTGTAGGTTCCTGGGGCATAGGAAGCTGGGGTTGGGAAGACCAAGACGGTGGAAGCAGGTACACTGGTGGTTATTGGTGCGATGGTGTAGGTTCCTGCGGCCGGGCACTCGTAGGTGGTGGTGAGGATGGTGCTGGTTACAACTCCGTCTGAGGTCGAGACGGTGGCGTATGGGCATACAACGGTTGTTGATTTGGTCACAACGGTGGTGACTCCTCCTACGGTGTAGGTTCCTGCAGATGCGATTGAGGTTGAGGTGGCCCCACAGACGGTGGTCGACTCAGTGAGAGTCACGGTGGTTGCCGGGATGGTGTAGACACCTGGGGTTGGCAACGTGGTTGCCAATGGGGTAGGGACGACCACGGGAGTGTTGGAGACTGGAGCTGGAGCTGGAGTCGAGACAGATGCTGGTGGGGAAACCACGGCTCCTCCTGCGCTTGAGCTTGCAACTGCAGGGGTTGGGGCAGGTGGGAAGTATACTACAGACTGATGTTAGCTGATATCTTATGATTGTGTTTTTAAAGATATCTTTCTTACGTTGAGGCTCTCCAGTGATAGTGGTGTAGATGGTTGTGCAACTACAAGTCTCTGCAACAGGAGCAGCAGCACTGGTTCCTGTAACTACCAAACCTCTCTCATGGAAATCCTCGTGACCATGTCTCTTTCCATAGTTGGCTGATCTCGCATTAACACCACCTGCGATCGCCGCAGCGACGGCAATAACTCCTCCGGCCTTCATCTTGTATAGTATCGTGAGGATATTACGACGTTACTTCTCGTGTCCAGAAAATTAATATATTATGCGTGATTATCGATCGTAAAGAACGCCCGCTAAAAGAGTGAAGCGGTAGCTGTGTAGAGGTGAAGGATCCCTTGGGACGAAGGAGTGAGAGTGAGATTAAGGGAATGTATATTCACAACATCAACATCAAACGAGGGAAGTGAGGAGGTAGAAGTAGAGAACGAGGAAGGCGGAGAAATAATAAAGAGATCCAAATGTAACCTACAAAGCTAAGGGTCCGCATGTTGCCCTAGCTTCAGTCCTACCTATCCCATGTGGATTACCTTGATTCTTGACATGGGGCATGGTCGTGTGGATATGTTCCGGCGATGGTTCGGATGTGGTAGTGAGTATGATTTGGTGCCGATACATCGTGAACCCGTCTAACTATTCTAAGAGCCAAGAGACAAGACAGAGGCCAACATGGTTAAGACTTTTTTTTCATTGGCAAGAGGGATATAACTGTAGAAATGAGTGGATCATTTGAAGTTATTCTGACATTTCATAAGAGAGGAAGACTCATATTTACGAGAGGTATTGTTGATGATGCTGTTGTGGAGGGTGTTGTTTCCTTTTTCCCGGTGTTCGTATCAACAATCATTCTACAGCCGTCATACAAACATTCTGCACGTTGTGATCCCAGAAATCGCCTCCTCTTGCACAAAAAGGCCATATAAATCCTGTTACAGCCATAAGAGACTTCCTAATCAAGTAAATCGCACTGACTATTATGGCGACTCATTTCCCATTGTCGTACTTTTCAAGGCTACCCCTGAATTTCCCCGTTGAAAGTGCACAGAGCACATAGACTGGTTAAGATGTACGTCAGGGATGATTTTGACCGTTCAGACTATCTCTCCGACGCAGAACGGAATGAGAAGAATAATTTGGGACAATTTACTAGTTTGACTGTTTACTGAGGACAGAATATTTGCTGCAAATGCAGAGTCGTATGAAGACCCGTGATATCATAACTGTCTGATTGGTTTGTTGACATTATCGGTGGTCAGCCTACGCTAGAGAGCCCGCAAACAAGCATATGGGGAAAATATAGGGGAAGCGACCAGAGTTTAATGTTAACTTTGGAGTCGATCAATCATTTTTGGCCATTCCCGTGTGCATGGTACTCAGCCTCACCAGATCGGGCTTGGTGGCAGTGTTACCCAGCATCAATTGTGCAGTGGACAAAGTGCATCCCATGCGGTATGTCGTCGGACGCAGTGCCGAGCCGTTGTTGTTATACAACAACGATACAGAGAGTATGATTTGTTGTTTTCTCATATCCAAAAAGATCAGCCTCTACCTTCGTATACAACCAGACCCTCAGGATCTTCAAATCGGTTCAGCGCTATGTGCTTCGTATAGGCAATACCATTGCCATTTCATTGCCCCTCTCCAAAAGCCAGTGAGAACCCGAACATATCCCACCACTTGCACCGCGAGTTGCCGGAGCTGACGGTGATATCTTAATCTCCTCCACTCATATCCACACATCCGAAGTCGTCAAGAAACCCGCGTTCCTGACTAGTCCCAATCCGACACCGTCACCCCTTGGCCCTTGGGCACATTTCCGTCCAAAAAACGCAGATCGTACAACCTCCTTTTGACTATTTTTTACCGACTTGGGAAGTTGTAAGAAGATCTTTGAACAGTTTGAACATCGTCCCTTCTCCTCATGTCTCTCGTCGCCTCTCAAATGTGGGGCATCATCTCGTACTCAATAGTCCAGAAGAATCGTGGAATTGCACGGCAAAACCCTACAGGTGGTTCATGTCTCGCACAATTTTTCAGGGCGACTCTGGCCAGCCCTTCTAAATAGATCTCAACTGTGGGGATCAAGAGTGCCGTAACCTTTCGCCGGCCAACGGTGGGAGATTCTGCGTTTTTCTACTGTGCACTCCAACACCAGCACCGGTATCTCGCCACTTCTCTTCTTGGCGCTCGTGTTCACCAAATTACTGTGATAATCTACGCCGAAAACCACTCACCCTCGCCTCAACCTCTACACAGGCTGCCCAGTCACGTTCTTGGTCTCCTTTCTAGTGACCAATCATGATTACTTACTATTCGATTCTGCTGTGAGAAAGTTGTCAATTCCGCCAGTGGCTGTGCTAACTATCCGACCAACTTCAGATTTCCGATTCTGGATTTATTCGTTTCTTATTGCACTAATTGCATATCTAATCGTTTAAGTGAACTTTTGGATATTGAGAATTCATATATACACTTGCCAGAATCAAAATTTCAAAAGTATATGTTTTGGTTGTGTATCAAAGTTTGGAGTTGGTCGATCAGTTCGTACACCCACTGGTGCTCTTCACGACTATATTCAAGTAGACCAAGTCGGTCTCCAAGGTGAGCAAATAAGACCCCCAAAACCAATTCATCAATTTCTCAAGGCGCATTTCTCTTACAATATGACATGGCTTCGGTGCTTATCTAAGGGAAACGCCATGAGAAAGGAGATTGCTCAACGTTTTGCCAGGGACTGTGCTAGGTGCTTTGCCATGGGGTCATTCTAGTGCAGCGACCCTTGCGACAAGCTAGGTATGAGTTCGTTCAAGTTGTATGTAGCAAGCTTCAGTAACAAATTCCCGGTCATCCTGTATCAGTTTGGGTCGCCTACGTTGCGAGGAAAAGGGCAAATACAAGCATAGGCACAGCCAAGGTTGTAACCGCGTTCGAGATGCTGTAGGCCTCAGCCACAATGCAAATTCCAATGGTTATTGAAGCAGAGGCCAGCAATCCGTGAAACAACTATGGGGTGGTAATCGACTCTTCTGGGGGCTCGATGTACCAGATATTGTATCCAGCCAAATACCAAGTACAACCATCTATATTTAAACAAACATTGCGTCCAATCGCGTCTAAAAAAAGATCCAAGCCTCATCTTATTTTCAGCAGTTATATCATTAGCAGGCGCTCCTTCTTGACTCTCGTAGCTTGAACAAATGCCTCCAAGCGACAGGTTATGCGGAACGTATTCGTGAAATGAAGTAATGTGTCTCCACCAATTCGAATCCTGAGTGGTGAGACCGGCCCCAAGATTCAATCATTTAGTGGCACAGAAGGCAGTCCCTCGTTTCAAATCTACAACGTCGATCTGATATTCCATAGGGCAGGAAGGACATTGATGCAATCTCATACAAGTATAATCATCGTCTGCAGTTCCATAGCCAAACCGATATCGACTCACGCTAGTAGAGCTATCATCAAGACTGAACTTTTCATTGCAGGTCATCAGATGCTGGCATACGTCGTGGGTCAGCGTTTCGGACAGGAAGTCCTCACGTGGGTGCTGACTTGATAAACTCATTCTTGAGATCGCACAACCATCTGATCGGATGCGACTCGCACGTCTACCAAAAAGAGGAACACATTTCCATTGGTAAGCTGGATGTCAGTGTGTGATAGGTCATTGAGTGAAATGCCATGGTCAAGGCCATGATGGTATTGTTTTAGCGCCACTTGGATGTGAGGGAAACGCAGTCTGTAAGGAGAAAAGTAGTTCGAGATGCAGATGAGCCCATCTTCTGGATAACCGTCATCTTCTGAACAACCGCTGCGAGTAGATGCTGGAATACAGGAGCCGGACTGGGGTAGTGCATTGATGTTTGCCGCTCGTGGGGGTGGAACTGCTGAGATGAAGGAGAATACATCCATGGTATGCATGGTGGCGAGAGAGGTCTCGTGATAGAATAGACAGGAAGTGTATGCGATCGTGTGATTCCAGGCTGGAGAGGAGATTCCAATACCTGCAGCCTAACTAAGTAGCCAATCTTTCATTGCAGGGAGCGAAAGAAACGGTTGAAGTCGTTGGCAGGAAATCTGCTATTTGAAGGATGATTTCAGGAGGTATGGTCGAGCAACATTTCAACTTGTGATGTCGATATTTCGACAGGGTCTGCGTCGTTTTGGGCTGGCATTTCTGATCGTTCCATTGGTAAGCTGGTCAGAGTTGTGTCGCCACGCAGCTCTGATTCGCAGTGCAAGGGAAGACAAAAAAGACAACACAGACTGAATCGAAGGCTGAAGATGGATTGCAAAGCTCAAAGTCTGCTGGTATTGAAGTTTGAGGTTACCTTTGTACTACTTGCAAGCTACGTTTACACGATGGAGTGGAGTGGTTGACTTAGCAACCCTTACTGTAAATGGAATAAATCGCATGAATTGTAAATTATCATCTAGTTAAATAAATCCAAAAATGTTCTTAATGGGTCTGCTGGGGAAAGAGGGAGATTCGATTGTGCAAATATGATATAAGGATTGAAATTGAATGCTCTCCATTCCCAGAGTTTGAAAAAGGTGTCTCGATGGGAACGTAAGTAGATCATCTGCAATATGAAAGCCGGCCATTAACTTAGTGCAACCTTCCGCCGGTCTCACATTATTCTGGCTTTAAACGTGTCCAATTGGTGAACTCCAACAGGCATTTCGATTGGAGGCTTGATATTGTATGGATGTATCATGAAATTTCCACCCGTTTCGATCTCGTTCATCCCTTGTTCTCACTCCAGGTCAGCACATATGTATCGGCATCCTACGCCGTACTTCTACGCAGGAAGACTACACAAATGGGCAGGCAGGCGGACAAGATGAGGACATGATAGAAATAATCAATAGATCTGATAGCATAAGACGTACCTAACTGTAACATAGCAATTGATTGCAAATGTGATTCTATCTAGGGAAGGAACTTGAAGACAAGAAATCCGAGCTGAAAGTCACCAGATTGAAGAGTTCCCAATGGTCTCTAAGTAGATATAGGAGAAGAGATGCAGGCTAATAGCACGCCAGATGGGTGTTTGGGGATAGGTAGCCCTTTCGATATCACTGGGTATTCGAGGCTGCTTTCTGCGGGACCATTTCAGTGGTGTAAGAGTTCAGGTTCTTCTATGAAGTATTGAGGGAAGACAGCTAATGGTAGGATAAAGGGGGACAGAGTGCGGGGAATCTCTCTAAGGCTTGAATAGCAATGGCCTATTACCTTTTACTCCGGTCAACCTAATCGATTTCGAATGCCTTATAGTGATATGATAAAGAGCATATGTAGAAATGAGATCATTTGCCGAGTAGGTAGGTAGGGTATTTCGTCCACACGTGACGGAAAGGTCTAATTTAGGAATAGATGATGGTATTCCCGGTTGAGTTTCCGGGGTTCTTGCTGAATATAACAACAATCCATCACACCCGTTTGCATGGACAATGTTCATATAGTTAGAAAACACCGATATCTCTCGTGACAACTTATATGGGGAGCATCTTTTTAGGAGCACTCATCATCAGGGGCTGACTCTCGTCGACACAAGACTGCTAGGGCGCAACTTTGCACTTTCTCGATCCCGACGGTACAACTTGTCGACAAACTTACGACTAGATAATGTTCTGGATGCAATGATTGACGCCGTAGACCCAAAAAAGAAGTAGATCAACCCTTCCAAGCTCATGATTGGTAGTACCGATCATTGTTACACATCTTCATCAGGCGTTCCCGATCGATCCGTCTATATTGTGGAGAAGGTGCAGACATCAGAAATAAATATGATGCTTTGTTGCATGTCCCGAATTCGGATCGAAAATTGTGTGTTCAACGCCCAACGAGTCCAGCGGTTAATGTCGACTTTCATCGAAGATCATCCAAATGGCTGGACTGCCGGGTGGGTATGAGGAAATGGCTGATTCTTTTGTTGCATGTCTCGATCGACGATTCAAGTAGGATTCCATAGTATGAGAGGTTGGGGGTGGAAGTTTTTCGAGTGAATGGATGTATTTCAATGATTGTCAAGTGACATTGAGATATTCGGTTGTTGGTGTTAACTCGATGACTTCATCGCTACTCGGCCACGAAATCTTCACTTCGGATCCTTCGGTGACGAGGAACCTACTACGGAACCGTAAAGACACAAAGTCTTGAGAACAATGGGAAGTCGTGCAATTTGGCGCATGAGGCCTAGAAGCTGCTTGCATAATAGTAGAGCTTAGCATTGCGCAAATCACGTTTGAGGCTGTAAGTTCTCCTTTCTACCACCAATACAAACGGAAGGGAGCTACTGAGTATTTGAGTGGTGCTTCACTCTCCTGCCTTGTGGCGAGGCATACCCCGCAATGCTTAAGTGAGTCAGAGTTCTCAAATACATACTATGTAAGTACCATATCGTGGGGGGATCCGAGCCGTTGGGCCGGCCCACTATCAGCCCTATGAACGAAGACGATAAAGTCAAAGTAACATCCAGGACGGGGTAGCAAGGTTAGTAGCATAAGCAAAAACCCGATATTTCAGTGCGCATACCAAGTATGGTCACAGGAAGCGTCTCCTAACTGCAACCTGCGATGTCTCTGACTGGTCGAGGGATACACGTGCTAATCACGTGTAGCGCTTCGGATATTGGACTTGACCGAGACGATGATTTCAAATCCGAGAAATCAAACGTTGCAGTTTTGAGCCTCTGAATCTCTCAAATTCGACACGGCAAACGGCAACCTGCAAGATGCGTATGTATGGTTCGTAATCAAAGCACCATTAATCTGCAGCCTCCAGGCGACAATGTCGCATTCTCACCAATCACATTACGAGGAAGTATATACGCTTAGCAATCGAAAGAGAAGCTTCATACTGTTCTTCCATATGCAGACTCGGTGAGTCATACCGTACCCGCGGAATGAAATGACATTTCGTGGGGTTTTTCGCGGAGAAGGAATGGTCTTGTCGTAGACATACTAGGAGGCTTAGACATTGTAGAAGAGGATACATATGCTTCTTTCTCGAACATCGCTCTTGATTATTGACTAGGCAGACTCCATACGAATCCGATACCTACCTGAGTACGACACCAAATCTCGTAAAGTGGCAGGACGCGACATGGAGAAGTGTAAAGTAAAGGGCGCAGCTATGCCGCAAGAAAAGCCAAAATGTCAAAAAGTCGAAAAAATGGGATTTAGTAATCGACAGTGCCCACTGCCCAGCCGTGCAAGGTTCGGTGCGAAGATCCAAAACCCGGCGAGATGATTTTGGTAACGGTGGAATGCTTCCTTGTGATTAGTGGAGAGTAGAGAGTAGAGAAAGGTTACTCTCGGCACGCTGTTTTAATCTGCCAAGAGTACGAGTAAGCAGCTGCATCAATCCATTCGGTTTCTAGTCCATCCCATTCATTCTTCTGGGCAGAAAGTACGTAAGCAGGAACGCGAGCAAGGCAAAGCAAGGCAATGCAAGGCCAGGCAAGATGAGACGGACACGGACTTAGAGGATGCGTGTGAGATGGGACGGGACACAGTTACGGATATAAAGTGGATTTTGCGGTGCTGTGTGAACTGTGAGGGGGGCATGTGAGAGGGAGAAGGCCATCTTCCCATATCATGAGGATCATTTTTCGCAGAGAACCCCCACCATAGGGCCGTATAGGTCGCGTCTTCGCATAGTAACCTGCACCGAGTCTTGATTGTTGGAAGAGATGCAAGAGACGTGAGAATCCCAAGTGCGATCTTCCCACCAACGGAGATTCCAAAGCGAAACAGACCTCAAGTCCAACATTTCATCGACGGAGCAAGGTACCAGCGAGCACGGTAAGCGATAATGTTTCAAGCCGGCCGTCGATTATCTTGGTTCTATGCGGCACGAGATGTAGCCTAAACAAGTCGTGGAGGCTTTTCGCAAGGTTGCGCCTTGCAAACAAGGATGATTAGGCCCCCATCCAAGGTCAATACTTCGTACAGTCGATGAAGAAATTTCACCACGAGGAGCTGTATGGGCCGCGGGCACGTAGCAGGGAGAGCAGAGGGCGAGCAGAGTTTGCGCACAGCTTCGACGCGGCGCGCAGGTGGCGAACAGTGGAAGAGTGGAAGAGTGGAAGAGCGCAAGAGCGAAGGAATGTGTCTTCTGGATGGGCAGCAGAAGAGGAGAACAACTGCAGTGTTTTCCATGCTTCCATACTGTACTTCCGTATCCATTCGTGCTCACCACTCCCACCCACTCAGAAAGCCGAACATGCAGGGGCCCTCCCACTCGATACGAAAAAGCTGCGAGTGATAAGAGCGACAGAAGATGTGACTCATACTGGAAATCCGCATTAGTCTGCTTTGATCCTAGTGCCACATCGCCCTTACCCTAAATTCTCATCCGGACTGCCACTTTGGCCCAATCACACAACCCCATTCATCCACTAGCACTTTTCCCTCCTCTCTCGCTTCGGCCGCTTCTGACATTGTCGCATTTAAGTATAGGAAGAATTTCCCCCCAGGCCACGAAACTTTTTCTGCTTCTACTTTTGACTCTTACATTATCATCTTCTCTTCCCTTACACACTCAACATCATTCAGATCACAATATTCATATCCATCCAAAGCCTTCGAAGAACATCTGTCACAACAAGATGTTCTAAGTCTCTGGCCCTCAAGCTACTCCCTTGTTGACTCCTCCGGTCGGCAAAATTAATTCCCCAACTCAACCAACAATCTCAACTCAATTTTACCCCTCTTCTCCAACTTCAAGATTTCCTCCCCAGGAATCTTTGTCGTCGACTAGCCTCGCTTCAAGCAGCTTTCGCCCCCCAACCGCAACAATACCTTCACAAGAGTTTTACTCTTTCACCACGGATTCTCCATCAACATGGCTTCCCACCTCCAGTTCAACGAGCCTGCCGGCACAATCACCTCAATCATCTCACTATCTGAACAACACGGCCAATCCCGATCCCGCTCAACAGGTTCCCAATCAGGACTTCGTTCTCTTCGAGAGCAGGACTCACAACGCTCGTCGTACCCCTAGTTTGTCCAATTCAACAGCCTATCCAGGCCAAAATCGTCGTCACTCGTCTCATCTCGCATCTGTTTCCTCTGTGCCGCAGAATCAGAGAGTCGCTGCGATCATTCAAGCTACTGGACATTCAACTTCTACTTCGGCCTTTACCAATCGGTTCATTCCTTCATCTGCGCAGATAGCTCAACATCAGCAATTCCACGCTTCTGCTCCTGCTACTCCAGCGACTTTGCAACAACCAGCGCGACCTCGTCCTCAAGTGCCTTTGTTTTCACAATCAACTGGGAACGTGCCGCGAACTCCAAACATGGCTTTGCAAGGTAAAACATATGCACATTCACACAGACGTCTGCGCAATGACTCACATCTTCATTCAGACATGGATCTTTTTGACGAATTCACTGCCTTCGAGGGTGGAGCCTCGACACAAAACTCATACTCCTCAGCTTACTCCTCTCCGGCTGTCGCAACAATGTATGACCCAGCTTCAAACCTGTCATCTTCGAGCTCCACCAACATGGGCACTGTATCTCCTCAAGATCTCTTTGTTCGCGAATCATTCGCTTCTGCTCCCAACTCGACTGCATTTACGAACCTGACATCTCCTTCTACGTACAACGATTCCCCAGACCTTGGCAACGAATATGACCTTTCTCCTTTCGTCACTGATGCACAAGTTTCCGGCGATGCTTGGTTCCCCCTCTTTCCTCAGGAGGACCAAGTTAAACAACCCGAACCTGATCACTCTCCATTGCAAGTAGAGGAAGAGCTTGAGGTCGGTCAAGAACTCAGAAAATCAAAGGACAACCGTCGTCGCTCTGGCTCTGGCGCATCTCCGCCATCTGGGACTCTTTCTGCTACGTCTGGCATTCGCAAACCTCCGAAGGAGCTTAAGCCTATCATAGTTGATGATCCAAATGACACAGTCGCGATGAAGCGGGCGCGCAATACCCTTGCAGCACGTAAATCACGACAAAGGAAAATGCAACGTTTCGAAGAGCTCGAGGAGGAAATCAAAAAGTTGACAGAAGAACGTGATCACTGGAAGAGCATCGCTTTACGAAGGAGCGGTGGACAATAAGACTGTTTACTCAGTCGCCGGCACACTCATGGATTGGAGGGAGGGATTTTTGACCCTTTACTCTAAGGAGACTGTAATAGCAGCTGTCGCGTAGGGGCACAGCAATGACGTTGCAGTCGGGGATCTCATTGAAAAGTCGTCTTGTTCTTGTACCCTTTCTTATATTTGTTTCAAAGGGAGGATGGTTGGAGAGTACGCCATCGTCATCTTTCTATTCTTAGTGTGTGTCATAGGGAAGGTTTATCGGAGCATCGATGAAATGTTGCTCATGGTTGGGGTTTACGACTTATTCTCTTTTTCTTGCTTTCTTTGGCTTGTTATAGTATGTCTCGGTGTCTCCCACAGAATCTTAAGGATTCTGCCTGGATGGTGACCCAGGCCTGGCTATCTTGTTACTATTTGGAATTATCTATCATATATTTTACGAAGAATCAAGTTGTTGATCACCATATTCTGTGCATACTTAAGTTTCATTATCGTGATGTAATGTGATGTGTGATGTGAATTTGTTTGAAGAAAAATGAAAGTGTACACTACTACCTAGGGTCAACCTCTCTTGTCGCATACTGCTTGCTTGCTTGCTTGCTTGCTTATTTGTTTGCTCTCTTGTAACAAACTGCACAGGTAGACGGACAATAAGTGCACAACGACAACATCATCATATTGTTTCTTTCTTTCTCTCTCCCCCAACCCACCCTTTCCCCCCGCCAACACCCACCCCCCCTTTCTTCCACTTGAACTTAATTGCTACTCCTTACTTGCACTCCTTTCCCCCCTTCCCCCCCCTTCACGGCATCTACATCTACATCTACATCTACATCTACATTCCTGGCAGGCCGGGCCCGTCCGATCACGCAGCTAGGCTAAGGTTATGGTTAGGTCTTTGATTTATTCATTCATTCGTTCGTTCGTTCATTCGTGGGTAGATAGATAGGTAGGTAGGCACTTATCTGTGCACAGCCACACGCTGGCTGGATGTTTTTGGAGGATTTGGTTGTGGATGGATGGATGGATGGGTAGATAGGTGAGCGAGCTATTTTATTCACTGGTTTGTTTGGGGAATGATGATGATGATGATGATGATGATGATGATGATGATGGCTAGCTTAATAGATAGATAGATAGATACATAGATGGTGCTTGAAATGAATGAATGAATGAATGAATGAATGAATGGTGGATTTTAACTGATTAACATACAGACAGTAAGTAGCTTATAGTTACTTGATGGATTTAAATACAAATTTATGTATGTATGTATGTATGTATGCTCTTAGTTAGACAACGCGTGTATGCATGCGCGTTTATATCTGGTTATTTTTATCTTTGGAACCAAGAGAATAAGTTATCGTTTTGGAGCAAAGAAAAGTGATTATGCTAGAAATGAGGATGAGGGACTTATGTGAATATTTGTATTTACTTTGATAGTGTAGTGTATTATTGTATTGTGTGTGGTGAGGTTTGGTTCTTGTATTTTTAGTTCTGTTTATGTTGTATGGGGTTTGTGGATTGGATGAGTGGATACCATGGAGAGGGTGGGGTTTGGTTGGGGGATCATGGAGAGGTTGGGGGAGGGAGGTAGGCTAGAGGGGAGAGAGGTCTGGGAAGAACAGGGTAGTGAGATATGCAACAAAAGCTTGGCTGGGTGTAGGGGGAAGAGAAGGGCAATGAGATGTGCAAAAAGAGATTCGCTGGGTGCAGGGGGAAGAGAAGGGCAAAGTGAGATGTGCAACAAGAGAGTCGCTGGGTGCAGGGGGAAGAGAGGGGCAGTGAGATGTGCAACAAGAGATTCACTGGGTACAGGGGGAAGAGAAGGACAAAGTGAGATGTGCAACAAGAGATTCGCTGGGTGGTAGGGAGCATAGACTAGGGCAATAGGAGATAGGTAGAAGGAAGAGAAATAATGAACGAGAAATATGACTCTAAGATTGTGTTACCATTCTGTGACAGAAGATATATGAAGAAAAAAAAGATGTTGAAAAGCACTGAAGGCAACAAGATAGAACTGGGATGTCAGTATACCTATAATGAGAATGAGAATCTGCTTTGGAAAAACAACGTAAATTGGTAACGAACTAGCTGCCTATTGTATCCAATACCAGACCATTTCACCATCCCCAAACCACAGAACATATATTACGGTCTTTGCTCGCCTGCTATATCTGCATATCTCATCCATGATTCTTTATAAAGAGATCCTGCGATCCAGCCCAACGCTCGAATTCCACAACGCTTACCATTTATGGCCTTCTTAGCCCGAGTGTTGATATTACCCTTCGGAATACCTTCGCCGCAGTAAACCCAAATATCGTCGTCATTCTTATACCACGGTCCTATCAAATAAGTGAAGCCCGACCAATAGTCACGTATAATGTAACAACCACCTTTGCCTTCCGCCACTAATTCGTCCGTTATAACATGATTGCCAGGCGCACATATATAGCCATTCACGGTGTCGTCTCGTACCCACTGGAAACCGTGAGGACAGGCGCCGGTCCGTTGGGCGATTGTAGCAGCCCAGTCGTCTTGTTCTTTGCGTTGGGTGGTGTCGAGCTCGGTGTACTTAGTTTGACGAGAGGCCATTGCTGCATCATTTTGGGATTGGAGTACTGACTTCTGCCCTGGTGGTGCCCGAGAGGTGGTTGAGGGTACTTGGAGATTGTCTCGCTGAAGACGAGTGACTTCATAGTCAGCCCGAGGGTTATCTCTCTGTAGGCGAGTAATCCCATAGTTGGCTTGCATACTATCTCTCTGTAGGCGAGTGATCCCATCGTTGGCTTGCATACTATCTCTCTGTAGGCGAGTGATCCCATCGTTGGCTTGCATACTATCTCTCTGTAGGCGAGTGATCCCATCGTTGGCTTGCATACTATCTCTCTGTAGGCGAGTGACCCCATAGTTGGCTTGCATACTATCTCTCCGGGGGGAGGGTGATTGATAGTTAGACATCCCGGTGTCTCTTTGCGAATACATGGTCCCCGACAATGGTGATATTGATCTGCTTGGAGATGTTCCATATGATGCCCTGGGTGATGGAGGCTCATAAGATACGCTGCCAGAGCGGATATTGTCCCTGCGTAGCTGAGTAATGTTAGATGGAGGAGGAGGGAAAAAGCTTTGACAGTCACTAATAGTATTAAAACCTCTCTGCGGACTATTGCCTGGGTTATCTCTGTATGGATAGGACATTGTGTCTCTGTGTGGATAGGACATTGTGTCTCTGTGTGGATAGGACATTGTGTCTCTGTGTGGATAGGGCATTGTGTCTCTGTGTGGATAGGGCATTGTGGTTGGAATGGTATAAAAGTTTCCTCGGATTCTAGAAAACTGGAGGCAAAACAAGGCGAGCTTCAGGTGAGCCCCAAATGAGATGGTGGTTAAATACTGCATAATGTTCTGCGAGCTGATAAATGATTCAGCGCATCGTCATGATGCGCTGAATCGCGAACAAGTCGCGGCGAAGTAATCGGAATGGATGCCACGAAAGGCATGTGAATAGAAGTCATGCTCGGAAATAAGAATGTGATTCTCACGACGTCTCGTCCAGGACAGAACCACTGAGTTCAGTAAATAATCACGTCGAATATAGGTAGTGCTGGAGGACTTCAAAGGGAATTCTATGATGTGTTTTAACTGCCGAACAGCCCCAAAACGAGAAACTGCCGAACAGCCTCAAAACGAGAAAGATACAATCCAAAGTCGTCGCCGTGTTGGAAGCGAGCATGGTGAGCAAGTAAATTGAAATTGGCTATTGTAGAGAAAGCTTCTGGTTCGGAGAATATGGTGAAATTGCGTTAAAGATAATTCAAAGGAGCCGAGCAATTCAACGAACCATGATACGTGATACAATGAAGTTACTACAAGCTAGGTAGCTACTAGTTCTAGTGGAATGCCGTGATCCACTTTCCTTCGGTGACAGGGTTCTCACCACCATTCATCTGAAGAAGAAATATCATTCTAGTCAAGACAACCATACAATTTGAGGATATAAATCGGCATGAATTCCTCGCAAGCCGACAATGTTGTACCGTTTCTCAAGCATTCGACAATGTCTTGTCGATGAGAATGATTTAAGCGCCTGCCGCTGTTGTTATCCTTGATGCACTTAAACTATTGCGGAAAAGCTAAACTTCATATAGCTAGCTCAGCTTAAACTCATAGGGGAAGCCGTAACATCTCAGAACCGGGAACCTTGAAGAAGTTCACTATCACGTCTGATGCACAATCATAACCCATACCAGCAGCCATAATTCGATGCTCCAGACACCATAATCTCCGTCTTTCAATAAATCAACCAAATCCTTGTAACAAATCTCAATTCTATCCACTCAAAATCTCAGCAATCACGTTGTCGAATACGCAAGGAGCCAACGACGGTCCGTCCGTGTCCGTTGGGCTGGATAATAATAATATTGACGAGCAAGAATCAAAGTTGGAGATAGGTCGCAGTCAATCACCACCTCCTAGATACCCCGTCTCTGAGCCATCACATTCTGCACCTTCATCACCACGACCCCCACCTTTTTCTTCTCTCTATACATCGACTGCGGAAGCTGTTGAAGCTTACAAGGTAGCCGTCACCGAAGCAGGCGCATCAACATCCGCCCCGGCATACGCCCCTGTCGCGTCGGAACATACTCAACAAGCTTCTACTTCGTCGCGAGACGTCGAAGCAGAGACTAAAGCAGCCTTACCGCCAGATACCAAGGGCGAATCCTCGAAAAAAGACGACGACAACGAGCCACCGCCTGCATACTCCGAAGGGTCAAGTCCGCTCGACGGCTTTACGTATCTGATGGCGGCCGCCGGAGGAGCTGCGAGTATAATTACTCAAGTGCAGCAGGGTGCCGCACCTATAAATACTTTGGGAGGTACGTAGATCTCCAATTAACACATGAAGTTGAATAGTTACTGACATTGCGCAGATGTCGGCGCCGACGAGAATATCACTATGGATCTGCGGTAAGATATGGACAAACTCATATAAATTGTATGAATACTAATACCATCAATTAGGGGCACGCGATTCACGCTATCGAGAGACGAGCTTTTGACACTGCCAGAATTTGTTCTATTATCGCTCTTCCCCAATGGTTTGTTACCTGATGGTCACCTTAGTGCTTATCATGAAGGCGATGCATTCCAAGTCGATGTCCGTGAAAATTCATTTACTCATAATCTACTAAATTTAAGTTTGCATATAGCTGACTCTTTCTCTCAGTATGATCCTGCCTCGTTACAATATATGCTCGAGTTCTTCCGCAATGTCGCGCAAACGATACCATCAGGTTCCAATTCACCGTCCGCTGGCCCAGACAATGACACTGTGCCGATTGAACCAATGCCAGGGTCTGCCAGAGAAATGTTACAGGACAGGGCTGGAATAATTGTGTTGCGAGAAGACTTGGATTTCTATGCCATACCTCCTCGAGCCGATATCGAGCAACCAGAAATGATAGAGGTCAAGAGAGCAGCTGGCAAGGCATTGCTGAAGCAGGATGGCATCTTTTCAGGCCTACGAAGGAGTGATGAAGCAGGGACGACCGAACGACATCTGATTGAGATGTTAACCGCTGGGTATGTTTTCATTTGTTGCTATAGCATACAAAGAGCTAACGTGAGTACAGAGGATTTAATCATGATGATCACTGGGGCCACCGAGCAGGAGAGCCAAATAAAGCTGTCATCTGCAGTCTCGCACTGGCACGCCTACGCACTGACATTCGTGGCAATGAAATGAACGGTAATGCTGTTGGTATGGCCCAGAAGCTCCTCCTCTTCTGGAGAAAACCTGCGAGAAGATGTTGGTGGGAGGGCGTTGAACTTGAGAACGTCGAAGGTGTGGAAGGCAAATTGAAAGTGTGGATCAGAAGGGTCTGGACGTTGGAAATGAGCGTCATCGGGCTGCGCTAACACATTCTTTCTTTTGTTGCATAATTTCTTTTTCTTTCATGGAATATATTCCGTTTGGTTGACTCAAGCCGCTCAATAGAGAACTAGCAAGGCATATTGAGCAAAAGGAAACCCTTTTGTTCCCGAGTGTGTGGTTTTCTAATGGTAGTATAGGTGTTTGAAGTATTGTGAACAAGCTTGGGGGATTAGCATTTTTGGGTCTGTTTTGCGGTGGGAGAATGATATATATTCTTGTGTATAGCATAAGATGACTATTGGAGATGAGGGTGGCAATGAAAGCAGGAGAACTTGTACACGAGTGAAGAGTTTCGTGGATAATATAGAGAATGATACCTTGGTTATGTTTTGTACTTACTTTCTCCACGGATGGGTAGTCAAATATTGCGTGTCAAAGTGCTAGCAAATCGCTGTGACTAAGTTCTAATGCAAGTTGCACATTTGTAGTCAGAATCCAATGTTTTGATGAGGAATTGTAGTAATCGTCTCTCTGCAACCCATAGCTATATATTTTTACAGCAAAAACAAAGCCTAGCAATACTGCCTGTGAATGAGAATATTCATGGCCTTACATATCAGGCACTAGTAACAGATTGAGCAATCCAGGCGCTAATTCACTTTGTACTCTAAATTTGAGTTGGCCCCGCGTATAGGACCTCGAGGATCCCTTAATGAGATAGGATAAGCTATTGCCCAGCTGTTCACTCGGAAACCCCGAAGCACTTTTGTATACCCCTCACCTTTATCACACTGACGTCCCTTACTGTTGACGCGGTTATCGCAACCATTCCGCGAGGATCTACAAGCTTCCGAGACACCATTATCTTGTAGCCTTCGAGTCCACTCGCAGGCCATTTGCGCGATACGCACAATGCTCCCCGGGGCACACGTTTTTTCCCATCAACATCAATACAATCCCCAAGGTGACCAACCATGGATGCATCAGCAGACCCACCACCAACAAGCGCATCATGTCGCAGCCGCCGCTGCAGCTTCTGCTGCTCATTATAATCGCATGGCCCAAACTCAAAACCACAACGCCGCAGCTCCCTCCATCTCGTCCGCCCATGGTCAAGACGCAACAATGATCGACAACGTATCGGAGGAAAACCGAAGGACATTGGCTTTCATTGCTGATCTGCTCAATGAGGAGACCAGAGAAGCTGCTCTTCTAGAGCTTAGCAAGAAGCGCGAACAAGTGCCTGAGCTTGCACTGATATTGTGGCATTCTTTCGGTACAGTTACAGAACGATCTGGATGGTAGAGCTACTTTACTGACTGTGACAGGTGTTATGACATCCCTCCTTGAAGAGATAATCTCGGTTTACACCCTCCTCAACCCTTCACAGCTTACTGCCGCCGCATCAAATCGAGTGTGTAACGCCTTGGCACTTCTACAATGTGTTGCCTCACATAACGAGACCCGGGCACTTTTCTTGAATGGTGAGCTACCAACCCAAATCCTTTGAAATAAACCCGCAATACCCCCCCCACTAACATCGAGCAGCCCATATTCCACTATTTCTGTATCCTTTCCTCAACACGACTTCAAAATCTAGGCCATTCGAGTATTTACGCCTTACATCTCTCGGAGTTATCGGAGCTCTCGTCAAGAACGATTCATCTGATGTTATCAACTTCCTCCTTACCACTGAGATTATACCACTATGTCTTCGAATTATGGAAACAGGATCAGAGTTAAGCAAGACGGTGGCCATTTTTATTGTGCAAAAGATCCTTCTTGATGATCATGGCTTGAACTACATCTGCGCCACATACGAACGATTCTATGCTGTGGGCACAGTTCTGAGCAATATGGTATCGCAATTGGTTGAGCAGCAAACTGCACGATTGCTGAAGCATGTCGTACGCTGCTTTCTTAGGTCAGATTATGTTCCTAATCCTCCATTCCTTGACTAACAGTTTTGCAGATTGAGTGACAATGCTCGAGCTCGCGAGGCTCTTCGACAATGCCTGCCCGAACCCCTCCGCGACGCAACATTTTCTTCGGTTCTACGAGATGACGCTGCCACAAAACGATGCCTCGCACAACTTCTCATCAACCTGTCCGATAACGTAGTTGAATCGTCTTCTGGTGGCCACCAAGGGCTTTGACGATAGCTGCTTTCTTTCATTGCCGATGTACGATTACAAAACACCAATACGACGCGAATGAGCATGGGGATTTCATATTCGGTTTTGCATAGACACAACGATACCCGGTCATCTTTTCGGACATGTCGTTTAGTCTCTGCACTTAGTCATCAAAGGTTTCTTAAAAGCATTGCGGTTCAAAAGGTTGATTTGAGGTGTTCAGCGCGGCTTGGATCACTCGAGGTTGGAGAATGTTGCCCATGGGCACGTCAGCGGTATGGAGGATTGCAAATTTATACCTAGCAAGGCTATCATTTCTTTGTTGATTTAAATGGTGTTGAGTGCACTGGTCTTTGGTAACCTTGAGGGGCGTTGGGTGCGCAGTGTATGCTACTTCTTGCTTCGAAGAAATAGTCTGTAAAATAACCCGAGCTTCAGGAATATATGCACATTCTTGACAGATTCATGCCACATTGATGCACTTTTACTTAGCTGATATGAAAAGACATCGATCTAGAATGCGACAGCGATCTAGCCCAAGACGTCCGGAGATAGGGGCATTGCAGCTTTCACAGATTAGCGGTACATGCCGCACAGCAGTTGAAAAGTCCGAGAACACCGCATCTGGTCATTGCACAAATCTCTAGAAGAGACGATACATACCAGGGCTCGACCAGGAGATCCGCATGTCCGGGTATGTATGTCCGGGTATGTACTTCGTGTGTATGTATGTATGGTAGTGAAGTGATTCATTCAACTTAACCCTTTCCCCAAAAAGCAAATGCCGAATTGCGTCCTGATGTGAAATCGATTGGTTCTCTGGTACTTCGCATTATATGTATAGTGGCTTAATAATCCCAGTACAAACTCTGAATAGTAATGGTCAGGTCTTGGAAATGGAAATGCACTTCCTGAAAAATCCCTTAACCCTTACTTACTTACTTAGCACTCACCATAGAAAGGATGAAAACGTCACCCACCACTTGTCGAGCAATAAAGCACGAGGGGCTCGCTCGGCTTTGATCACTAATATTTAATTCTTAATCAACGTCCACAAATCCGTACAGTAGCGAATCCCCAGAGTAACTCGGCACGACATCGTATTCATCGTATTCCGGCGAGAGACGCAGCAGAAAAAGGATGCAAGCACAGTCAAGGACCGAGCTGACAAACCGCTGCCTACCTTGCGTGCGCAAGGGCGTCTGATGACTAGAGTTCAGCACTATCGTCGGCGATAAAGCGGTCTCTTAATCAGCCGGAAGCTAGAATCTGGGATTTACACTCGTTGATGACATTCAATTGGAAGGCTGAAGGGGGTTCCTCTTTAGATCTTAAAGAAGGGGTCCGCCTTCGAGCCGCGGACCAGATGGATCATTCATACAATTATCCATACCATCGTCACGATGATTATGCTCTGACTATCCTCACCCAAGCAGCCATGCAAACACACACTAACACTAATCATAACAATAACAACAACAATAATAGCCAAAACCTTGGTCCCGAATCATCCAGTCTCACTCCAGACGGCCACTCAGCCAATTCCGATTACTCGAACCGCCAACACCATCAAACTAATCAGAGTTTGGCTACCCAAACTCGTAGTGCCGAAGTTTCACGTGAACCTGCTTCGATCAGTAATCCACAAGACGGGACCTCGCATTATCGGAGTCCACCTTCTGTACCAAACCTTCTCGGGGATTACACGACAGCACAATATCACGCCATGGAGACGCTTGTTTTCAACCCCACGCAGCAGATTGCTCAGAGTGCTTATCTAAGCCACCCCCTTCAACTGACTTATCCCGGTAGTCTGGGTATCTTAAGTGCGGAGAAGTATGATGATGGCAGGAGTTCAGCAAGGGCGCATGAGATGAGCCAGATGAGAACGAAAGCTGCACCGCAAAGCTCGATGCCTTTTGGGATGCTGGAGAGAAGCGCGGCTGACAAGACAAGGGGAACAAGCGAGGAGCAAGAACACGGTACGAAACGGAAGAGGAAGTCTCGGAATGAAGCGCAAAGTGGCGATGATGAAGAAGAAGCTCGAAAGAAGGCCAGAGGAAGACCAAGAGTCGATACCAAGGATGAGACTGCTGCGGATGTGAGTATCTTCACCTTTTGACTACCCGTTACCACTGCTGGTATGCAGTGACAATTTGGTCGCCTGATTGAATTCTAGTCCATACCAGTATGTGTCACTGACAAGCTTTGTGATTTTAGAGACGAAGAACCCAAATTCGAATGGCACAAAGAGCTTACCGTCACCGCAAGGAGACCACGATATCGTCCCTTGAGAAGCAAGTCCAGGATCTTCGGGGTACGAATGAGCAGATGAACAACCTCTTCATTAATCTGTACGACTTTGCAATGTCGCGTGGGCTCCTTCAGCGTGAACCAGAGTTCGGCCAACAGCTCCAGTCAACCACGCAGCAATTTTTGACGCTTGCAAAACAAAGCGCAAATGACGAGAATTCGAAAGATGACGAGGATCCGCCTGAAGAGATTGCACAACAGTCTCACGACGATGTAGAGCTGCCTTCGGCTCGTCGTGGTAAAGGGCGACGCGGTTCTCCTCCGGAAGCCCCGCAACTCAAAGAGCCAGTTGCTACCGAAGTTGTAAATGCCTGGGGTGGCTATACTGTCTCAAAAGATACTAGTTCAGACGAAGAGGTGCAACCCAATGTTGACAAGCAAAATATTAGGCAGCGCCCAGATGATTGGCAGGTGATTAGCAGAGCTACTGAGGATAATGCAAGTTTTCTTTTCGATCCGATAGACGTTCAACAATATCGAGCAGAAATACCCTCTCCCGAGCTTGATCCTATGGTCGAAGCCTTCTCTGAAGCGTACTATCCAATGCACGAGTTGCCTCTTCCAAATACACATACGTACTATGAACTATCTTTTGCGCGACGTGTGCACCGTGCAACGCTTGAGAAAGGGTATAAGTTACTCACGAGTAAAACCGCCGACAAGAAACATTTCCAAAAGGTTTTTGGGTTCTGTTTGTTCTACGAAAACAAACAGGCAATTATAGAACGTTTTAAACGAGCTCTATCTCGTTCAGCGAAAGAAACCATGAACGAATGGCGGGCACCATTCGTTCACGTAGGTGGCGCCGGCACTTATTATCCAAATTCGGAGAACGACGATCTTATGCCCAAATTCCGTACAGGGTTATCAATGGGCCCTTTCACGCCAAATGTCGTTTCGGCAGGGAGCAACTTAGATGGCGGTATGAGATCAAATCTCGCTGGATTCGAGGGCCAATGGTTCGATCCAAATGACCTTGAAGGGTATCTTCGCGGACAAGGGTTCGATTTGCCTCCCGCAGCCGACTTTATTAGTGGGGAGATTGACCTTGCTGCACTGGCCGGCGCGGCAAGCCCACGTACCACCTATAATGATGCAGCCTTCCCCCCAACTCCTCGAAGTCCTATTGCGAGGATTCTTGATGAAAGCAATCAAAGCTTTTTCAACTTCGACTACATGAACGATAATTCGAACAAAGATCCTCTGGGTAGGCCCAACAGTAATATCCAAGCGTTTATGTCATTCCCATCTTGGGAGCCTGCCCCTTTCAAAGAACAAAATTCATTCGATTCGACTCAATCACTATTTGGTGGTCCATCTGGTCACAATTCTAGTGCCGCTAGTCCTGACGCAAGTGCTTCAACAAGCCGGTATGGAGAGAAACGTATTGTGACAATCAGCGTGGAGGTATTGATCGAAGGTATGATGCTCGCGGACGAAGCTTTAGGATAATGCTAATATTTCTTAGAGTTGACTAGTCGCAGTGTGTGTCTGGGCCGAGCTCCTGGAATCAAGCCCTCTGACGTAAATGCTGCCATTGTTTCCGCTGCCAGAAAGGCTGGTTTTTGAAATGGTTCAATGGAACAAGTCGTCGATCCGACGCTTAGACAAGCTAAGGCTGTCATTTTCAGCCTACCGCAGAAATTCATCTGCTTGGCCGTTTTTCAAGAGCCCACTTGTCAAGCAATGACTTGAGATCTTTCTGGGTCGGTCTAAATCTTCCCATGGAATTCGCAGCTGCATCTAGCCCGCCATTTCAGGCTCCTCGCAACACGAGGTAGACATCATTAGGAGGCCCTCATAGTTCGAGACAATCGTACCGCCCTTAAAGGACATCTGACAGAGCTGCAACTACAACTGATCGACCAACATGCCCCTCCGATTGGATTTACCAATAGTGGTCAATTGTTATACAACGTCAAGGTAAAAAGCATAGACCCTTGATCCCAAGTGGGGCGGACATGCATGCTTGCAGGGAGAGAGTTTCAATATGAACTACCTACGATATGAGTAATGATAACGACACAGCTTCATGGGAATTATAAGATGCACTGTGGAGATCATGGGACCACCTGTCAAGATATTCGCCCTGTGGTAAAGAAGAAACCAGGAAGACCAGGAAGAAGATGGAGAAAACTTTGGGAGAGCGCGTACTATTGTAAGATAGGGATTGGTACAAGATGCAAAATACTCAACTCTCGAGGTCGGCTGGAGATAGTCCTGCCTCTACATGTGATCGTCGTCAGACGTCCTACGAGCTACTTACTAATAACATAAACTTATCTATCCATCAATGCTTTTCCTGAGGATCAAAAGCTGCTGCTATGAGAGGTCTATCCTATTAGGTGCATGCTACATAACAAATACTGCAAACGAATCTCCTCATCAACCACTTACCTCCCATACTTTAACAACTCAATACTAAATATTCTTGCTTTCCTTACGTTTTTTGTTTGGGTGTGACTCGACCTATATCCAGAAAGAGGCAAGTCCTATTCTCGAAAGTACTTGTAGGTACTCTTGATTCAAATAACTATAACTTATCGTTGACTCAATTTATACTAACAAAAATCGTTTCAGCAGAAAGACAATATCTTAAAGTATTTAATCAAACTTATCTTAATTTATCTTTACTACACGAGAAGATCTAAGGCTATCCCCAAAGTTTAGTGATGTGATGCATCTTTCAAAATCCGTGTGTTTCGAGGATAAAGTGCTGCCTCTATTCGGGAGAGACGGCATTCTTCTAGCCCCAGCTCAGCCTCTCTGGTCATGGTGCGTGCATGATTGAAATTGGAGGAGAACTTGTCATCTCGTTCGTGAATGAGAGGGAAACTCACAGTTGGCTGGAACTGCTGCTTATGTTCGCTCGTTACCAGACTGTCGGGTCGCCCATGACCCATGTATATTGGAGGGGGGCGGCTACACTGTGCGTGTGTCTGCACTCTGCATGGGCCGACACTCTGCGTGGGCCTACAGTCTACGGGGGGCTACATTCAAAGTGTGCCTATACTCTACATGTGCCTGCCCTCTGCATATGCCATACCTAGACTGTATTAGGGGCTCGAAAGCTAGAAAGTGCCAATAAAATCAAAGAGCCATAGTCAAAAATAGGGAAACTAGCGCCTTGGTTTTGCCCTACGAATTGAGGTGGTTCGTAGAGATTATCTTAATTAGGATATCAGACTGTGTATATAAACGCAGGAAAGAAACACCCAAGATGAAAATTTCATCTGCAAAAAGGATTCAAGAACAAAACATTCAACAAACCATCAAGCCTCATATCAATACATTAACCTTATCACAACTGAATCTCTGTCCCATTCCTACCAATGCCCTACCCGTGTTTCGATGGTTCACCTGCAGAAGCTGCAGGAGCTCCAAGCCTCCATCATTTTACTTGCTGTTCCGGAATTAATGTGTCGTACCAAGGATTTCATAACTGCAATGAATTAAGTGCACCAGTACCCTCCACTCCCCCCCCCTAACACGCACACACGCACACACGCACACACAAACACACAAACACACACGCACAGAGCACATTCACTGACCATCCTTGTCAGGAATAATGCTCGTCGACTTCATCACGACATGGCTCAAATAAGCGCAGACATAAACCGCTTCTATTCAACCGTTCAAGATCCCCATGTCACTATCGGAGGAACAACAGAGGCAGTTTGATGTCTTTACCACTAGAATGCTGTCGTTCGAGGCAAATTTGGAAAGGTATCTTGTTTATGAGAAACATCTGGATGTAGCTATCTACATGGCAGAAGTTAATGCGTTCGAAAAGGCCATCTCTGAGAAATTTCCTGAGCATCGCGCATAGCAGTAGAAGTACAGTGGAAATGGTACACTTTTGTGGATGAACGGCATCTTGTGTTAGAAGACGTTCCCAATCGCAGGTCAATGAGGTAGTCGTCTAGTACTTGAGCTTTGAATATTTTCCCTTGTAGCACGATACCTCGAGGCAATCCGCCGTCTCATAATTCCTGGTGAAGTCTACTAACCACTCCATGGGCTTGAAGTTATGGTATCCACTGTAGCGTGAGTGAAGACTTCCACTTTGCATATGCGGTAGTAGTGTAGACAATAGACTACGGACGCCCCATATCTACTTAGAGGGGAGTTTTGTAAAGTAGAAAATGTTTCTCTAGGAAGAAGATGCCTCCCCCGCGATCGAGCAGCTCCAAAATCATGCTGCAGTATAGTCTATGGTCCGTGCACTTGCTGTGTCTATGCCAAGACCGCACCAGAAACCATCCACTTGCGCAAATCCAGCCGAATGTTGTATTTTGCATTATGAAATGAGCACACAACAAATGAATGCCATCCCAATTCTTTCCCAAAAGGTCGGCCCGCCACCGTGTAGCCTGTAAGAACTGCACTGCCTGTTTGGAATCTTAAGGCTAACAAGACTGCCAAAGGTTTTGCGCTATATAGGGCACTTCTTGAACAATGTCCCCGCATCCCCATCCCAGTTGAGCTACAGCCCACAGGACCTGTAAACCCAATCAAACACCTGGTTCGCAGACAATTTCGACGGAATGCGCATGAGACTAGCCACAGGCTTGTGGTTGACGCACTGAAAACGGGCTATGAGGTATTCATTCAACGACCAATTACTTTTTTCTCATCATTCTAACCACTGGACATAACTAGGCCGAACAGCTTCTGCGCGCCGCTGGTGATGGCGATTCCGGCTCGAGATCCAAGATATACGAGCTATTGAAGCACCGCCTTGATATGGCGAACGCTTCCCGACAAATCCCTCGACCACCAAAGCCAAAGATTCGAATTCCCGCAGCGATCCCCGGGGTGCCAAAATTACTCGACGTACGTCCGCTACCCCTCGAGAAGCTATCTGGTCGTCGCCATGTTCCTAGATTTGCTAGTACAACAATGAGCAATTTCCTGAGGATCAAGAAACCACAAAGTCCGTATTTAAGTCGGGTCTTGCGAGACAAACTCGATCAGAAACAGAAGCGGCATGAGGCGCGTGAGAGGATTGGGGAGTTACGGGTGCTAGCGGCACAAGAGAATAGTTGGGAACTCCTTATTGAGCAGCAGCTGGAGGAGGAGGGTTTGAGCGTGGAGGAATGGGAGGAGAAACAGCCAGGATTAGATTGGGGTGCCAATACATGGGAGAAAGATATGATTGCAGCTGAAGTACAAGTGGTGAATGCTCTTAATAAGGAGCAAATGAAGGTAGCTGCTCTGTCACTAAAGCAACTTGCATTGGTAGAAAAAGAAAGGGAATTGGCGAGGAAGGAAAGGGCTGAAAGACGGCATGAAAAGAGGCTGGCGAAGGTAGCGAAGAAAGAATTCGGGGAGGATACAGCTACGGCCAATTCACAGACAGAGTCCGTGTGATCATTTTACTTTTATAGATGTTCAAACTTGAAGACATGACAGACGTGTATCATTCCTGTGGAAATTGGTCGCTATCTGCTCCACGTCTTCCTCTCTCATTTAATAGAAATCATAGTCGCATAGAAGGAAAACCAGTTTCGCCGCGCCGATGCATCATCTTGTTCATCTGAAGCACTAGAAGAAAGGCCGTGTGTTTCCCTCTACCAGTGATTGTTATTCCGAAGTTATATCATGATTCATTCATTCAATCGTCTCGCTGTTTATTCATAAGTGGAGCCTTCCGGTGGCTGAGGAAGCTTTTTATTGCTCGGATGAGCCATATATCTGTATCACTGGTAAGCTTCTGCCGGTCGCATTGGATATATAACACAACTAACTTTCTCAACTCAATCAGGACAGTCTCCATGGTATACTCTCGTTTCCAATTCGCAAGACAGGGAAGCTTTGATGGATCAACCTAACAGTAGATTAGCATTCTCTGTGCGTCTCTGACAATACGAAATTTATGCTGACCTTTCCGTCTTCCTGAACGGCTGGGAGGTTGATCTTGTTTGTGAACTTGATGCTTGGTGGGACATCAGGATAATCCGGTCCGCAGTGCATGGTAAGAGAGTAAATGCGATTCTCATGAACACCCTAACGCAAATCTATCGTGAGGATCTTGATCCATAGCTGCGCAGGAGAGAAACATACGTGTGGAGGACCAAGAATTGTACCATTCCAGTTGGACATGTATAAATCGTCACCGTCAGTAAGACCATAAGAGCATGCTTCTATAATAGGATAACAGCTGTTAGAGACCGTGTGCAATATCCTATTCTGCAATCGTTCTCACCAGCTCCAAGACCCTTTTCACCCTTCTCCAATTCCTCCAATAGTCTGAAGTTTCTAGGCACCTTTGCAGCCGACATTTTGAAATTCGATTATCTGCGGCTGAAAGACAGAAGTGCGGGAAGTAGCAGTTGGTAAACAGATAACGGTTGCTGCCGCTGGTTCACTGAAATAGCTGAATAAATGTCTGGTAGGAGGGGTTGGTCGATAAAGTAGTCGCAATGACAAGATTTGGGAGGTCGTGGCGGGGTTGTTCCTACTAACTAGCCTAGGCATGCCCAAAACCCGGGCGGTCAGCTCGGGGAAACCTCGGCTGTTCCGATCCCGTTGTCTGAGCAAAGGACAACATGAATCTCTGTCAAGTGTACGCAAGTCTTCTGACATCGAACAAAGATGAAAATAATAGACAAATGAAGAATAAAATAACATGACGGCGCAGATCCTTGCCTCAGAGCTTGGAAATCTCATACAAGAGAGCAAGAGAAAGCATGCGGATCTCCGAAATGTTTGTGTGCCTCCAATGACCTTGCGTCCTCCCAAAGCGTATGGCTTGAAATCGATGGCTGACATGATGGATTAAGGCTGCAGAGAAAAGCTTGGAGGAGCTCAAAGGGCTACGATCAACTTCTGAGGCCCAGATAGCTGCTGGTGGGTGTCTAGTCATACATAGCGAGTCTTGTGTGAACCCTGAGACTAAGATACTGAACAGATCTTACCCAAAGACCCAATTTTGTAACGCCCTTTCTGATCGCATGCGGGACGAAAAATGTCAAATTCACCGGCATTGCAGTTGTTTGCCTTCAGCGGCTGGTGGCATCACGTGCATTACCAAGAGCGAGGTTGAAGGAAGTTCTGGAAGCTCTTCGAGAAGCTACATCTGCTGGCCTTGATGTTCAGCTTAAGATCCTCCAGGCATTACCGCCCCTGTTGCAGAATTATGCAGATGAGTTGAAAGGCGAATATCTTGCAGCTGCACTGAATATCTGCACCATTCTACAAGCAAGCAAGAATTCAATCGTTCTCAATACCGCAGCTGCTACTCTTCCGCAATTAGTGGTCTCCGTATTCGACAAAGTCGTGGCTGAAGATAGTAAGTTCTTCCAGATGGCGTATAAGAACATGGCTAACTTCAAGTCAGAGGTTGCCTTGGAAGTACCCATAGTTGGTGAAGCGCCTACCGAAGACGGATCTATCCCGCTACGTGCGGCAGCTCTGGATGCTTATAAAGTATTTAACGATATATGTCTATTGACCGAGGCGCAGAAGCCCCAGTTTCTGAAGTCAACGGGACTTCCCCAGACCTTTGGCTTAGAATTGATCGAATCGGTTCTAACTAATCATGCCGAGATATTTTTAACGCATCCTGAGCAGGCGCATATTCTTCGTGTTAGAGTAATGCCGTTCATCATCAGTGCCCTCTCGGAGAAATTGAGTTTTGCGGTGACCGTTAGAATAACTAGAATCCTGTACACACTTCTCAGAAGACATTTGAGTATTCTCTCTACAGAAGGTGAGATGGCTTTCGGCCTGTTAACCCATATGCTCGATCACGATACTGCCCTATGGAAACGATCACTTTGCATGGAGGTGCTGAGAGGTATCTTCGCTGAAGCGGCACTCATAAGGAAAATCTTCTCTATGTACGATGCACGAGAAGAGAAGAAAGATATCCTACGAGACCTTGTTGCCGCTTTCGTCAGAGTGAGCACGGAGAAACCTACAGTCATCGGCCTTGGGATTCAATCTACCATCCCCATAGTTAGCCAAGGTGGAGCGACGGACCAAGCTATACTCGAAGCCAGTGGCGTCCCTGGTATGATCAGTAGCTCTGTAAGCCCTACTGAACCAAGCACTGGAGTGAGTGCTCAGTGGAGTACAATGAGGGTACCATGCATCGATCAACTAGATAAGACGGAGCCTCCATCCATACCAGAGTCTTACATTTATAGTCTTACCCTTGCTTGTATTAGCGGATTCTCGGAAGGGCTAGCAAAATTTATACTTCCATTAACTGTGCCTGAGCGCCCTCGAAAGAAAGGTCTAAGACAGTCGGATATCGAATCGAGGCCATCCGACTCGGTACCTGGTACACCTGATATCAAGCCTCTCGAAAGGACACCAACCTACAAAAAGAATCCAATTCCAGTTAATCCATTAACCCTTGAGGAGCACCAACTATTCGCGGAAGTTAAAATCTGTGCTGGAATAGTCGATTCGTGCTGGCCTGCGATTTTGGCCACCTGTTCTACGTTTTTATATGCTACACTAGATCAGGAATATTATCACGGCTTGGTCAGATCATTTCAGAAGTTCACTCATGTGGCAGGACTCTTGCGCCTTGCAACACCTCGAGATGCATTTTTGACAACTTTGGGAAAGGCAGCAGTGCCACCTCATGTTCTCACAGCTAACACAACCCAAGTGCAGAGCCCCACGACGCCCTCTGCGGTAGAGCCCACAGGCTCGAGTATTTTCAGCAATGCCAGGGGAATTTTAAGCGTTGATAGCTTAGTGAGCAATCCGGATCGAAGTAAACAAGTTTTTACAGACGGGCCGTCTTCATCACTAAATACTCGAAATCTATTGTGCTTACGTGCACTTTTAAACCTGGGCATTGCACTAGGACCTACTCTTGATTCCGCTTGGGTGATTATTCTTGGCACATTGCAGCAGGCAGATTTGGTCATATTTTCGAGCGCCAAACCAGTAAGGACGCCCACAACTGCGAGATTAGAGAACCAAGACGCCAGTAGTAGTTCTGACTTGCTGGCAAACTTCCGTGCCGAGATTAAAGCTGTTGAGACAGCTGCTACGAGACTACTCGAGAGTACTGTCGATTTTCCGAATGAGCCATTCATGCAAGTGGTATCAGCTTTGTGCGATTTGTTCTATAAAGGCGAGGCACATGAGGTGCAAGAACAGCCAGGGCCTTCCAAGCCGTCATCCCCGGAAGCAAAACGACCATCGTATAAACACAAACGAGTTCATAGTATCATAACAGTACCGTCAACTCAAAACCAGGAAGATCTCTTCGCTCTAGCTAAGCTAGGTGATATTGCAAGTATCAATATTGAAAGGCTTACAATGTATGAACCTGCAGTTAGTGGGTGGCACATGTTGACCTCAGAGTTAATTTCTGCCGCTTGCTCTACGTCTGCAACATCTTCCGTTCGTTTACGAGCAGCGGATATTCTCGTCCGCATCGCTCTCGAAGCGGCTACGTACACTTTATCAGCTCCGGAAGCACGGCGTGGTGCAATTCAGACCATGTTGCTTGAAGCGCTCAGCCGTGCCTTACAACCACTTCAAAACAAAGAGAGACAAACGACGGTGGCAATCAATACAACGGATGTTGAAGTTCATAAGGCAATTCTTGAAGGCCTCAAAAGCATACTGGAACAATGCGGAGAGACATTTATCAGTGGCTGGGATATCGCTTTCGAGATCATTGGAAGTGTATTTATGAGGAGTGACACGAAAACATCAACGACGAGATCTGCAAAATTGGTCCGATCTTCGTTTAACTCACTGCAACTCATTTGTTCGGACTTCCTTTCGTCGTTGCCAAACTCTTGCTTTCTGATCCTGGTCGATACTCTTTACCACTTCTGCACCCAAGATGACGACCTAAACATCTCCTTAACGGTAAGAAATATCCCCAAGGCTGTCATCATGCATCTCTAACTATTACAGACTGTAACTTTCTTCTGGGTGCTCTCTGATTTCATTTCCAGTAGAACTAGTTCTTTCTCCCTAAGTCCTGATCTCATCGAGGGTGCAAATGAGGAGGCCCTCATTGAAAAGGCTTCCGGTGATGACCGTGCGGTGTCAGATGCTGCGTTGTGGATGTTCCTTCTTTTACGATTAACAGCCGTCACTGCCGATGAGCGACTTGAACTGAGAAATAGTAAGACAAATTTCATTTTAAATTGTCGCGAGCTTTTACTAAAATTTTCACAGGTGCGATTCAGACCTTGTTGAGAATCTTCGATGCCTATGGAGATCAACTAAGTGCTGTGGCATGGTCAATGTGTCTGAAGTCCGTAATCTTCAAGCTGCTATCTTCAATTGAATCTCATCTACATTCTACGACGGACCCCGAATGTGAAATGTCGGATAAGGATAAGGTTGGATGGAATGAAACTACAGTCGTGATCTTGAGCGGCATAACCAAGCTCTTGGCGGACTATCTAGATGTCCTGACTAGTCATTCCACGTTCGAGAGTTCCTGGGAGATACTCCTTGGTCATTTCAAGGCAATGTTGGCATTCCGCATCCTCGAAGTCAACACCGCTGTTTTCAACGCTCTATGCCAGATTCTGTCCAGAGGCAATACCAAAGAAGGATCTCAAACGAACTTCAGCCGGGATTCTATCAACCAAGCGTGGGGTCTCTGGGCCGACTGTCTACCTTCAGTCGATGTGCCCGATAAGCGTGGGGATAACCAGGATTATCTTGTGGCATATGTATCTGCTCTTAAGGAGATATATCGGCTGGTGGAGTCGGACCTTGACGCTGCCCGAGTCCAGCGGATGCTTACTTTACTGCGAGAAGCGATACAACAAGCAAATGCATCAACATATTCTGCGGATATTGAATACTTGACGCCATTGCAGACTCAAGTTTTGGAGTCATTGAAGATGATTCGGACTGACATCAAGGATGTTCCTGCGACTTTGATTAGCCAAGTTGCAGAGTTCGTCGCATTGGCCTTCATACCTAAAGACCCTTCTTCTCCCATCCAAAGACCCACCTACGTGGCTTTATCGAAAGCTTCGATGGTGTTATCGGAAAAGCTGATACTGTCTCATTCATCAGAATCTGATATTTATACGAGCGGTGCGGTATCGTCTTCACTAGCTGCTCTAGCCGGTCCAATCGTCATGAAATACTCCTTTCCTGTGGTCTCGAAAAGTATTTCCCCTTGGCGGCAAGCGACCATGTCCTCTCTTGCTATTGTGGATTCCATTTTGCCAATAATGGCTAAAACCACTCTGAACGAAGAAGTTGTGAAATCCATCTGGACTTCAATAGTCAATATTGCAATTGGAATCACATCTGCCGATTGCACTATCGCAGCAGAAACAGTCGATATCAACGACGACCAAGAATTCGACGTCGCATCATTCCTCAAACTGCACGAGCTCATCACCCCCGCGCTGGGTTCAGCTGTCATCCTAGACCGTACCCGTCGCACTTACACGGAATCACTCTTTCGTATGTCCATAATACATCCCCCACACCCAAACGAGCTACCCCAACCCAATCAAGAATTACTTGCCACATTGTACCAACCCCGAAAAGGTCGCACCGTCGACCCTCCCCCCTCGCCCCGCACAAGAATGAGCTACGTCTGCTTCGACGAACTCGTGACTCTCGTCTCTCTTCACGATAGCTCACCCGCTCGCATCAAACTCGCACAAGCTGCCGCTCCATACCTTATTCTTCGCTCCGGTCTTACGCTTCGTACGTATATAGCTGATCAGCCACTCCGAGGCCGTATGCCCCAGCCGCTGTCACAGCGGAAAGAGTTGCTGTATATTCTCAAAAAACTTGTGGAGCTGAGATGCGAAGGTGAGGCTATTCCTGATACCCCGGGGGTGGAGAGTGAAGGGAAGAAACATTTACATAGGCTGTATCCGTTACTGGTGAAGGCTATGAGAGCGGCGGCTAGGGATCAGGAGGTGTTGGAGTGGATTGGGAAGGCGTTGGACGAGGTGGGGATGGAATTTGGCGTGTGAGTCGTTTGGTTTATGTAGGCATTAAGGTTTTGGAGGATGTGGAAAGGAGGTGCTAAGAATGTCTATTGAGGAGTGGAAGGAAGAAGGCGTATCGATGGGAGGGGTTTCTAAATGATTTTTCACGTGGAAATTAGACTTGAATTATGCGCGATGGCTGTTACGAATTATAGACTCTTATTCAGTAACCTCACACTCCGCGTCGACCAACTTAGTAGTCTCACGTAGGATGCATTTTCACTTACTAAGTCAAATTCTTGAACGAAATACGTTTCTTTGCTGGTAACAATGTTACTGAGTGGTGTTTCGCTGAAGAATTGGATGATGCGAGCTATACAGCTTTTTGAGTAGAAAACGCTACCACAGTGCTCAGGTAGGTAAATGGTATCTTTTTTTTTTGTTCCATGGCTTGACCTGACCTTGTCCACCCTGACCTTCCAATCATAATAAGACAATATACAGTGACTCGCTGAAATCATGCTATCGCTCATACTAGTACAATGCTGCCCCGCACCTTGCCTCCCTTCCTTTGCCCGTCTCCCGATCGTTCTTCATTTCGTCATCTCAATGCAATGCATATATGAATATTACTTTTGTGTCGTGTTCTCGAATGATGCAAGCATGCTTCTCTTCATTTCTTCATTTGGGTTTTCGTGGCTGGTTTCCGAGCCCTGTGTTGATTTTTGGCCTTGCAGAACCTTAGCAGCCATGGTCTTAGCTTGGGCATCGCCAACTTTGCCATATACTGCCATGGCGCTGGCGATCATGCTACCAATATCTCCCACATTTCCAGGCACAACAACAGCTGTGCCTTCCTTGGCAAGCTTGCCAAATGCTTCAACATATTTCTCAGCCACGGTAAGACTGACGGCTCCTTGAGCAGATTCCTCTCCGGCAGCGATGGCTTTAGCAACTGCATCAATTCCAGCAGCTGTAGCCTTCGCCTTCAAGAGAATAGCTTCTGCCTCACCACTTGCCATGTTGATCTGCTGGCTCCTCAAAGCCTCCGATGCCAAAATGACACTTTGCTTTCGTCCTTCTGCAATGTTGATTGCGCTTTGTCTTTGACCTTCTGAATCGAGAATCTCCGCTCGTTTGCTTCGCTCGGCGGTAACCTGTCTGTGCATAGCCTCCATTACTCCGTCTGGAGTGTGAATATCTCTGATTTCATAACGCAAACAGACGACACCCCAATCTTGCGCGGCTTCGTTGATGGCAGCTGTGATATTCGTGTTGAGGGCTGCGCGCTCCTTGAGAACTTGGTCGAGGGTGAGCTGCCCGATCTCCGAACGCATAGTGGTTTGGGCCAGCTGAGAAATGGCATATTCTGCGTCTTCAACTCCGTAACTTTCGTAAAGTTAGCACTAGCTATAGTGGAAAAATTTGAAGTATTTACCTTGCTTTGTAAGCATCAAAGACTCGTGTATATAGCACTCCGTCAAGCTCCAAAGTGACATTATCGGTGGTAATGGCGCTCTGACTTGGTATTTCAATAGCAGATTCCTTCAAGCTCTTAACATATGCTATCCTATCTAGGAATGGCCACAGAATAGCAAGACCTGGTTCCAGAATTCTGTTGAACTTTCCCATGCGCTCCACAATCCATGCTGTCTGCTGTGGTACGAATCGTACGATAGTATTTGCTGGTAATGAAGGACGTTGAAAGTATGAGGTTGGTACACTCGAATTGCTGATTCCCATCAAACTACTGTTTGGAGCTCTTGTCCTGGGAGAGTTGTGAAGCTGTCGTCGTTGCTGGTCATATCTTTGTGAAAGTAGTGTTTGTGCTCTAGGAAGAAGTGTCCGCGTTGAAGCTTTTGGTAAGGCAGATATAATACCTTGAGAGAGCTTTGGGGCACTCAAAGCCATACGGGAAGTTGCCCCTAAGGTCATTGTTACAGATTTTACTTAAATCTCTGTGTGAAGATACAGATTGCCATCAGCAGAATGATCTTGACAAAGCCGCCGCACCGAATTAGAGCTAGATTCGCGGAAAAACTCGCCGCTAGCGTGCGGGCGGCTCGGAGAGTTTCAATGCAGGCTCCGTTTGAACCGTAGAAGCCTATCATATCAATAAATCATTTTGTAATTGCTTCAATCCAAGTGTTCACCTTCAACAGCTTCTCACCGAGCTACAAAGACATTTTCTATCATACAGTCTGTCAATCTGTTACACTGATCCTCATTGTTGGACTCTGGGAGGTATCAAAAAATGTCGGAGTACTGGAAATCAACGGTAAGCAGCAAAGACTACTTTGAATGAGAAATGCTAACATGTTCAATAGCCTAGTTATTGGTGCAAGCACTGCAAAACCTACGTTCGTGATACGAAGCTCGAGAAGGCGAACCATGAAGCGACACCGCGACATCAAGGAAACCTAAAACGCTTCTTACGGGACTTACATCGCGGTCATGAGAAAGAACAGCGAGAAAAGGACAGGGCAAAGGATGAGGTCGCTCGGTTGAACGGCTTAGTTAGTGGGAGCGGCGCGGCAGGAAGCTCATCAAGCTCTTCGCAAGCTACATACTCAGCTCCAAAGCCCCAGGCAACACCCTCACAGAGAAAGCAACAGTTGGCACAGCTGGCAGAGATGGGGGTTAGTATACCGGACGAGTTTAGGCCTGATATGGCTATGGCAGGAGAGTGGCAAGTCACATCGGAGCGAATCGTGGATGATGAGAGTGAGAAGAAACCAGATGCGCTAGCTCTTGGTGTCCGCAAACGAGAACCGGAGGACGACGATGAGGAGGCTATGGAGGCAAGGAAGAGGAGATGGGGTACAGCTATTCGAGCATACCCGACGGAAAGGGAAGACCTTGATCTAGATGCCTTGCTGAATAATGCTACCCGAAAGGGCAAAAGTCCGGCAATGAAATCTGAAGCAGACGCAGACGTCAAACCAGAGATTAAAACGGAGCCTGGGGCAGCCGCAAGCGATAGTGGTCAGATAGAAGATTCTAAAAACGCTGTGCAAGCACCGGTGATCAAGAAGGAGCCATCTCTGGACGAGACACCCACATTGCCGAACGATATTCCGGCAGCTGACGTTAAACAGGAAGCAGATGAGTCAACAGCGACTGGAGTCGTCTTCAAGAAGAGGAAGACGAAGAACATTCGACAGAAATGAAGCACTCGCGTATATCAATTACTTCACCCTCCCTTACCGGGTATACGTTCGACGAGAACAAATGCTATTCATATGTTTTGTCTCCGAGCCCCGGTAAAACCTTATGTCCGATATGCTTTAATGTATGTTGAAACAAAGTGGGGCAATTCTGTTTGTGGGGAACCGAAAACTCTATGACGCCAGAAGTGTACATCGGCTTCCATTTAGAGTAAAAGGTTGCGCATCTCCTTCTCGGATTTCGAAAGGTACGTGGCGCATTTCGGAGATAATCCATTTGCTCATTGTATATATCATCCAATTGGCTGAGGCTATGCATACCGTGGTACGAAAATTCAGAGAACTTGATGGATGGGAGAACGAGAACTCGCAAGAGTTGGGAAGTCTACTGAATTCTTAAACGCCCCCTGGAGCGCATCCACAGCCTTCGCCTTTAAAGCATGATGATGTAGTATAAATCGGCAGATGTTGTTGCTGTTGTGTAGGTTTACATAAATAAGTGCTTCGCATAGTTCCAATTCTGCCTGCTTATAACTCGACATTTACAAAACCACGAATCTTAACTTTTATCATCTTCAAGTTTTAGCAGAATATCCAGATTCCAGTAACGCTTTTTACAATTTCCATCATGAAGGAAGCAATTGTGGGCACTGACCTGAAAGTCACAATTCGAGATGTTCCAATTCCAAAGCCTGCTGCTAGCCAGGTCTTGATCAAAGTTGTGTACTCAGGTTCTAACCCGAAGGATTGGAAAGTTCCGGTGTGGATGAATAACGCCCATAACTCTGGTGATGATATTGCTGGAATTGTTGAAAAGGTTGGAGATGATGTGTATGAATTCAAAAAAGGAGACCGGGTGGCCGCATTCCATGAGATGCGGACACCTCATGGAAGCTTTGCTGAATATGCCATTGCTCCAGCCTCTACCACTTTCCACATCCCTAAGACGACAACATTCGAAGAGGTTAGTAGCACCACGTAAGTTGCGTTCAAAATACTGATGGTTATCACAGGCTGCAACTATTCCTCTTGCTGCGATGACTGCCGCAGTCGGACTTTACATGAGACTTGGTCTTCCCGTACCCTGGGTTGCTACCAAAGACCCAACACCTTTGATTGTTTATGGCGCTTCATCAGCAGTTGTATGTAATCCCTCGTACAGCCTAGTTAAACATCCTTTACTAATGAACGATCAGGGTTCCTTTGCGATCAAACTCGCCCAAGCTTCAAACATTCATCCTATTATTGCTGTCGCCGGTCGTGGAAAAGCTTACGTCAAGAAGCTTATTAACAAAGAAAAAGGGGACGCCGTTATTGACTATCGTATAGGTGATGATGCTGTTGTCGAGGGTATCAAAGACGCATTGAAGCTGACAGGCGCGAGTGAGGTTCAATATGCTTTTGATGCCGTGAGCGAGCACAACTCCTACCAGAACATCTGCAAAGTGCTCTCAAACAATGGCAAGATCACTTTGGTTCTTCCTGGAAAGAAATACGAAGAAATCCCTCCTTCCATCACACAGAGCCTAACTCTAGTGGGCGATGTGCACTCGGACGTGGCTCCGGGTTCGGAAAAGTTAAAAGCTGGAATCAAACTCGGAGGGAAAGAGTTCGGCTATGTATTCTTCCGCCTGTTCTCGAAAGGTCTAAAAGAGGGATGGTTTACTGCACATCCTTATGAGGTCGTACCGGGAGGTCTGAACGGTGTCCAGACTGCACTTGATAACCTGAAGAACGGAGTCAATAGTGCCACGAAGTATATCTTCAAGATCGAGGATACTAAGTAGAAAAATGGATGGTTGGAAAAGACATTGAAATATATAGCTGCTAGACTTTGATAACGTCGGATCTAATTTAAGTTAATTGACTTTGTTATTAATTAGTTAGTTGTTAAGTTAACGCAGTCCCTAATACTCGTTTCCGACCCCATGGTAACCTCGGATAAAAGTAAGTCCTTGAGTTACTCAGATGGTGCGGTTTCTGGCGGACCCGTTTTACAAGACGCTAATTCAATGTCGCATCCAAACGCGTTTCCTAGCTCTAGATAATTGTACCTGTTGACTGATCCTGGAAAATTATCGACCATGAAATATTGTGATTGTCCATGACTTAGGTGACAGCTATGAAATTCATTAAGCCAGCCTGGCTGTCTCATAGCGGCAAGTGCATATCTTCTTTTCTTTAACTTCAATCACTTACATTACTTGATTGATTTGATGTTGCACTTGGCTAATTCTTGCGCCCAATGCGCTTCAACGTTTAGGAGAGCAAAAGGACCACGAAGTTTACAGCCTGCATGTATCGCCCGATGGAAAAAGGTTGGCCACAGCCGCAGGAGGTAAGGAAGGAGAATTTGATCTTGGAGCGATGGGACAGGTGCTGAAATACAAGAACAGATGGCCATGTTAGGATCTGGTCGACAGAGGCCATCCTCGAGGCAGGAGACCGCGTTTCGTCGAAGCCAAAGCAATTGTGTCATATGAGCTACCACTCTGGGACGATACATACTGTTCGTTTTTCTCCAAATGGAAGATGGCTTGCATCGGGTGCGGATGACAAGATTATTTGTATTTATCAATTGGACACACAACCAGCAGCGCATTCGGTATCTTTCGGTATGAATCACTCCAAATCTTGCCAATTAGCAGACCCGAAATACTGATCACTATTCTTAGGTACCAACGAACCTCCTCCTGTGGAAAATTGGAAGATAGTGAAGCGTCTGATTGGGCACGATAGCGATGTACAGGACCTTGGCTGGTCTTACGATTCCTCGATTATGGTATCTGTTGGATTGGATTCGAAAGTGGTTGTATGGTCGGGGCACACATTCGAGAAGCTCAAAACACTATCCGTACATCAAAGTCATGTCAAGGGCATATCGTTCGACCCCGCCAACAAATATTTTGCGACTGCTAGCGATGACCGCACTATTAAACTTTTCCGGTTTACTTCGCCTTCACCTACAGCTACTGCATACGAATGCATGAACAACTTTACACTTGAGCATACTATATCGGCTCCGTTTGAATCCTCGCCTCTGACGACGTATTTCCGAAGATGCTCTTGGTCCCCGGATGGTAACCACATAGCGGCCGCAAATGCTGTCAATGGACCTGTAAGCTCTGTTGCCATCATCAATAGGGGTCTGTGGGACAGCGAGATAAATCTCATCGGTCACGAGGGGCCTGTAGAAGTGTGTACCTTCTCGCCCCGTTTGTTCAGCAAGAGCGAGATTAGCGCTGAAACCACGGACCAAAATGGCTATAGCACACAGCCCCTGGTTACAGTCATCGCATGTGCTGGCCAGGATAAGAGTCTTAGTATCTGGAATACTAGTAGTTCTCGGCCGCTTCTAATCTGCCAACAATTGACCTCGAAATCGATATCTGATCTGGCCTGGTCCCCTGATGGACTTTCGCTATTCGTTGCGAGCTTGGATGGAACGATTATTGCCGCACAATTCCTGAAGGGTGAACTAGGCTTTATTGCTCCTTGGTCAGAGAATGAAAAAGCATTGGCCAAATTCGGTGCCTCCCGAAAAGGTGTTGGCGTTATAGAAGATGTGGCTTCTCAGCACCTAGAGGAAATAAGCAAGGCTGATGAGCGTCAAAAGACCGAGGGCAAAATGAGTGCGCTAATGGGCGATTCTGGTGGAGCCGTGATTCTGAATGGTAACTCTTCCTCGACGCCCATGACTGGAGTAATAAGTACAACCCCTGCCACAAATGGCAAGTCAGCACAACAGCCCGAGCCCGAGGCACCAGCCCCTGCTGCGGATCCAAATGCTGAAAGGTTGGAAGCGATGAAGCAAAGAGTTACAATCACCAAAGAGGGCAAAAAGCGTGTTGCGCCATTGCTAGTATCTTCGTCAAGTACGGGATTGTCATCCCTTCCTCAAACGCAGCTCATGGCAGCAAGTTCTAGTAACACGCAAAATGACGCTCCGGTATCAGTACTAGATCTTTCTAAGCCTTATGATGGACTTCCAAGAGGAGGTCTTGCGGCTATGCTATTGGGAAACAAGCGAAAGGCCATTGCGATAGAAGGCGATGAAGAAGAAGACTACTCAAATAAGAGGACTGCGCCCGGTGTTGGCCCAGTTCCTATTGTCATCAATGGTGTGAATGGTGTTGAGCCTGCGATACCTATACCTCCTGCAAATGGAGTTGTCCCAACACCCGAATTCCTCAGGCCAGCGGTCATAAACCCATCAATGTCAGTCAGTCAAGTAAGATTGGCGGTGCCCAAAATTAGGACGCATATTCTTAGGTCTCTTGACCGTGGTAGCCTACCTTCAGCAGAGAATGGTAATAGCGCTGGGGGACCGGATGAAAACGTGAGAGTTTCCGAGGATGTTATCTTCGAAGCTCGTAATCCTACAGTGGCCTCAGTCCAAGTTAGAGACCCATCTCGAATTAGTGCTACCAAGCGAGGTATAATCCTGTGGCAAGATTTTCTCCCAAGAGCAGTCATCTTAGTAACTGGCAACAAAAACTTTTGGGCAGCTGCATGCGAAGACGGAAGCATATATACATGGACACCTGCGGGTCGAAGAATCTTCAATCCTTTAGTAATTGAATCTCAACCTGTGATCATTGAATGCCGAGGATGGTGGTTACTTTGCATAACGGCTGTGGGGATGTGCCATGTATGGAACCTCAAAACGCTCGCCTCGCCGCACCCACCTGTATCTATGGCACCGATCCTTGAAATTGCTATGCATTCCTTGGGTACGCATACTACAAGTGCTCCTGGGGTAACCTCCGCTCATCTTAACTCTACGGGGCACGTTATTGTTACTCTGAGCAATGGCGATGGTTACATGTACTCCCCAAATATGTTTGTATGGCAACGATTGTCTGAAGCATGGTGGGCCGTCGGCAGTCAATATTGGAACTCCAACGATTCGTCTATCAGCAACCTTCAATCGACGGGCGTTGGTCCAGAAAGTCGGAAGAGTGGAGAGATCAACAGCTCCAACCTATCTGCGGGCATTATTCCTCATTTGGAGCGACACACCACCGCCGAAGTACTTCTCAAAGGACGAGCCTATCATCTTCAACGACTCATCAAGACATTACTTTCCAAAGATGGCTTTGAGAACTTCGAGTCAGGCGTTAGCATTGCGCATCTGGAAAATAGAGTCGCTGCTGCGTTGCAACTTCGCGCCAAGGATGACTTCAGACTTTACTTATTCATGTATGCGAAGCGTCTCGGAGCCGAAGGGCTGAAAAATAAGATTGAGGAATTACTACGAAGTATTATGGGGGGTGTCCTACAGGGAAATAACGATTTCTCCGAAAAGGGCGAGGGCTGGATGAGTGAAGATGATCAGCTTTGCGGCTGGGATCGCAAAGAACTCTTGAAAGGAGTTGTACTAATATTGGGTAAGATATTTTCCTTTCCCGCCCCCCTCCCTTTCCATAACAATCATACCAGCAGCAGAAGCTAACACTACCTCTAGGCAAATTCCGTGATTCGCAAAGATTGACGGTTCAATATGCAAGGGCACTTGATATGGTTGATGATGATAACTGAAGTTGAAAAGTTGGAATAACTTCTATGAGGATTTCCCGAAGGGGATCTAATATCGTACAAATGGGGCGGGCGTTCGTGATGATGGTTTTCGGCATATGGAGGGAGTCGGTCACACATGCGTGGGCGTGTGTTTGTGTGTTTGTTTTATGAGGGAAACTTCATGGTGTTATTTTTTCGGAGGGGGGAGGGGAGATGTTTCCACTTTGGTTGTGATAGAAAAGCTGCGGTGGGTAAGTGAGTAAGTGAAATGAGCAACAACGAACGAGTGGGCCAGTTTTGCTTGAGCTGGTGCTGTGGCTGGGCTTTTGGTTACTGTGAGCAGTGCGGTGCTGCGTGTAATTAATACCATGTATCTGATTATAAAAAGATATTTTCATCTCACGCACAAAGCCGCTTTCATTTCGTTTCGTTTCGTTTCGTGATATGAGGGAGCAGACAGACAGACGCTGGATGTTTTGCGGTTTTTGATAACATAAGTTAGTTTGTGAAACACGATACAAGCACGTAGTCGGTTGGATACATACAGTAGTTAGATAGATGAACGGATCTCGAAAATCGCACATATTTGTCTGTCTATCTATCTGTCTCTGTATTGGGTGATGGATGGCCAGAACCTTATATACATAGACTCGGAGTTTTTCTCTTCTTTTCTTTTCTTTCCAGTGAGTGAGTGAGTGAGTCGTGGGTGTTCAGTCTGGTTGGTGTAACTTGGCTCTGTTGTCCTTTCTTGGCAGTTAGTTGCACATTCATTCATTCATTCATTCATTCATTCATTCTCTCTCTCTCTTTTTCTCTCTCTAATAAATAAAACAACTGAGAAAGTTTTGGTAACTTACTGTATGTATGTATGTTTCTTTGTAATTTATTTATATTTATATAAAAATGAATCTGACTGATATACTGCATATATATACTGAGTGAGTTATTTAACTTGGAACTTTTTTTTTATTTTTTTATTTTTTTTTAATTTCTTCCTTCCTGGGTTAAGTTAAGCTCTGTAACTTGTGGTTTGGACTTGCACTTGTCCGATGTATAACCTACCTCCGACTTTTACATATATGCATACATACAGTAGACATGCGGCTGCGAGTCATGCATGCATATGTATGTGTGTATGTATGTGTGTATGTATGTGTGTATGTATGTGTGTATGTATGTGTGTATGTATGTGTGTATGTATGTGTGTATGTATGTGTGTATGTATGTGTGTGTGTATGTATGCATATATGTATGTGTGTATGTATATGTGTTTGTTGCATGTCGTATATTCTTGACATCAAAGAATTTGTGGATATGGATGGATATATGTGTTCTTAGCAGGTTAGTTTAGTTTAGTTTTAGTTTGGGTTTGGGTTAGGTTGGGTTGGGTCGGGTTTACTCTGACTGGCTGCTACAGACAGTACTTACTGAACAGAGACTAGCTTTATACAGCGTAGGTCGGAAAGCTTTGTTGTTGTTGTTGTAACTTGGGGAATCTGGGAGTGTGTTTTTTGTGGGGGGTTTTTGGTTTTTGGTTTTGGTTTTGTTGCATGTCGACGTTGGGTGACACGAGCTAGTTGGTTTGGTTTGGTTTGGTTTGGTTTTGGTTGGTTGGGGAACGAACGGAGGGGCCAGTAGTAGTAGGTAAGCTAGTAAGTAAGTAAGTAAGTAGTGAGTGGGCCGGTGGGTTGGCGGAGAGGGAAAGGGAGGAGAGGAGAGGAGAGGGGAGGAAGAATGAGGAGGGGAGGGAAGGGAGGAGGGGAGGACGGATGTGAGAGGGGAGGAATGTGATGATGTGGCAGAGGAACGTGAGAAGGGGAGATAGGAAAAAGCCTAATACAGTACGGTGGAGTGAGAATTAGGGGGACGTAATATAAGGTTATAATATCAGTATCCGTCTTGCGTTTTTCCATCTAGTTGGAGGAAGAGAGGAGAGTGAATTTCGATTAGATCATTTATGGCATAATAGGCGGCTGGTTGGATGTTGTGAACTCATTACCACAAATTGATTCCGAGCTACTTTACTTAACTGATTAGCTCCATTATACGTAACGGTCCTTCTCCTCTCTCCTTACTTCGTCGCTTACTGGTCTTGCTTGCTACCGCCCCTTACCTCATCGCTTATTTCAATTCTCAGTCAAGGAGGAACTCATTTCTTGGGGTCCTGAGACCTGAAAGGTCTCACATACACATGCACTGTCATTCTTCCTCTTGTAAAATTACATCTATAAAGAATCCATATTAAGGGTTAAGTAACCACTACCACTACCCCTCCCCTACCGCTATCTAGCAAGATGATGCATACACATACAAGACACAAATACGATCTCCTAAAACGATAAGACAGAGCCGAACAGCGAGGGGTTTGTTAGACCAAAGGAAAAATAAAATTTCCATCCTCCATCCATTCATGCCGTGTCTATACCCTGGATAAACCAGCCAAGAGTATATAATACAGCCCCGACCTATCGATACAAAACTGGGTATTCCCCCATCCAGTTCCCAGTGCCCAGTCCAATCCATACATCTAGTGAAACAAGATCCCCATTCCATTGCCATTCCATTCCGTCCCGTCCCGTCCCCGCACGCAATGCCATAACGCATAACTTGACATGACTAGATCAGATAGACAAACATGAACATGAACATGAATAAGAAAAGCAGAACTCGAAAAGGAAGTGAAATGTGAACTGAAATCGAATTCCACAATCAATCAAGCAAGTAAGCAAGCAAGCAAGCAAGTAAAAAAAAAAAAAACAATGGTATCACACAAACCTCAACCTCTCTACCCATCACATGAACAATACAATCTCCCCTCTATCATTCTTCTTCATCCTCAAACTTCTCCACAACTCTTTCTCTTCATCCTCTTTGCCCAATACCAAACCGACTGTTGTCCTCTCACGGTGGTATCTCTTCAATACTTTATTCATGCTAACACCTTTCTCTGAATTTGGTCCCTTGTTCACAAAGCTCATCAAGAATTCAGCTCTAGGTTTATACACGACCATTTGGTTTTCTCTTGGAGATGGATCATGGGTCCCGTTTGCCGTGGGCTTATATTCAAGCATTTTTGTGGGTCGTTCGCTGGATCGCTGGGTGTGATGCTTGCGTTTCTTGGGTCGGTCTTCGGAGTGCTCGCGGGAAGCTTGTTTAGTGCTGATGAGCGACATGAAGTTGCTCCCACGGGACTCGCGATGACGGGAATGGCTGCTACGTTTTGCGTGTTTGGTCTTCTTAAGGGGGCTTTCAATGGAATGCTCTGCGCCATCTGCAGAGTAATCTGGCGACGGTGGGAAGATGGAAGGACGTGAAAGAAGTTTGTTCAATCCACCCGTGAGGCCAGAATGTAATACAGGTGGTGCATCGGTCATGACTTGGTCTCCTTCGCGGGATGATAAATCATGAGTATTGACATGGAGGCGCTTGCGCTTCTTGTCTTTCTTCTTTTCGGTATGATCCTTCTTGTCCTTCTTGTGTTCCTTCTGCGGTTTCCATTCGATTGCCTTTGGCACGGGTGTATGGAATGCTCCCTCTCCGCTAGGGATAGGTGCATTACCATATTCGACAAGATTTGTGAGAGTTTGGTTGTTGTCTTCGAAGCGTACTCGTACAAGATCCTTTGAGGGCTGGTCCTCCGCGCCAGACGGGTCTGTATCATCACCCAGGTTCATCGGCTCATGTTGATTCTCGTTCTCTTGCTCTAGTTGTCGCTCAGGTTCGGAATCATCCATAAACTCATCAGGTGCGGGAAGTTCTACTCGCGACGCATTGGGCGTTTCAGGAACGAGGAAATCGAAGACATTGACAGCTTCCGAAGCTTGTGGTTGGGATTCAAAGACTGGTGCTGCAGAGGGTGGTGATGGGGCTTCTGGCATGGCATTTTGGTCGTATTCTTCGGGGACGTCTTCGACATATGCTTTGTGAGGAACGGTGGGTTGCGAATTGGTCGCGTTGTTCTGTTGGTTTTGACTCGAATTATTTTGCTTTCCCTTCTTCCCTTTGCCCTCTCCTCTGTATAATGCGCCTTGATATTTTTGCGCTTCACTGATGCAGCTCTTGAATTGTTGTCAGCAACATGCCCCTGCCCCGCGTCGCTCTGGTTCCTTTATTTACATACAGTATGTGATCGGTAATCTGTGCCTTGAAAGTGTACCATACAATCTAAGCAAGTATATGATGCCCCGCGGCATTGGTTTCGATGAGGGTCAAGTTTTTTCTTCGTCAGGACGTCTCCGCAATTCTGTACCTCTGTTAGACCAGACCAGACCCGACCTTTGAGCTGACCATGCCCGGTGAGCTTGGTTTGACGTATTCAAAGATGGACGAAATGAATAAGCATACCTCACAGCTGAATGATACCATGATGGAAATTTCTCTTATTCTTCTTCGTCTTCTTCTTGCTTCTTATATCCTCTTTCGCAGTGGAAACGGGTTCTTTTCTTTTGCGAGCTCGTTTTAATTGCAATGATGGTAGAGGTGTGATAAGGTGTGTCGCAAGGAGGGGAGAAGGTACTTGGGATACTTTCGAGTAGGGATAAGATGAAACTCGAAGGGGTTGTTTTTAGAAAACAAGATACAGAGATACTTTCCCTTTTGGATTGTCACGAAACTCCTTCGAAATTGAGTCCAGTCTTCTTTTGGCTCTTCTTTTCGATAATTGTGCAATCCTTGAGGGGGTGGTGGTCTTTTATTTTTGAAGCGTGGGCGCAGGCGTGGGCGTAGGCGTGAGCATGAGCATGAGCATCAGCATGAGCATGAGCATGAGCGTGAGGCTTGTCTGGGTTATTTGTGGGATTCCAGGATTCCAGGATTCTGCGGGTAATGCAGGTCGCGTCGGTAGTGTTTTGGTTGCATGGGACTTTTGGAGAATTTGGGTACAGGTACAGCCAAGAGCTACCACTCTTTGAGAAAATTGCTGCTAAAAATTTTCTTTTTTTTCTCGCTTCTTTCTCTCTCTTTTCTCTAAGTGGTGGAGAAGAGCGCTTGGAGTGCGCCCAGACTTCTCTCCATCGTATCGTATATCGTCTCATCACTCAGTCAGTCAGTCAGTCAGCCAGTCAGCCAGTCAGTCAGTCAGTCAGTCACCTTACAGCACGGAATGTACATTGTATCGCTTGCTGTTGGTGATGAAATGCAATCCTCCGGCGCACACCCAACCAATATTGTGGATAGGAATGCGGTTATGAATCAAGGGAACGAGGGGGCGATAATGAGTAGCATGAGTAGCATGAGTAGCATGAGTAGGACCTACGGGGAGGGCTTGGGCGTCAATTCCGAAGGAATCCCCTCGTCGTTGATTGGAAGAAGGCCAAGTATTATTTGTAAATATTGACAACTATTGGGCGTCTGCCTTGCTGCTATACCTACCTCAGCTGCATTCAGGTACCTCTTGACCCTCTTGGCCCTCTCTTCTTACCATCCACTATTTCGACCATTGGATCGCCTTGCTGCTTCGTATGCCTGCGGCTTCTAAAGTTCGGGTGTCAATTGTCCAGTCAAATCGGAAGCCAGAACGACAAATGGTGAGGTCAGGCGTGGATCAAAAGGAACAAGAGCGACTTAACACTGGTAGACACTTGTATACCGAGTACACCGGGGCGCAAGTCTGCATTTATTCATGTCCAGCACATCATGGGACAAGGGACAAGCAGAATGCAGTCACAAGTACCTACGATCAATTCTACCCAATGCGACATTATAGCCCCCTCCGCCTCCGATACTCCCCTTCCGAGACTCCCCGCCAATTGCCCCCTCTCATCCTCCCTCCCCCTCCATGACAGAGGACCCCAGATGTTATTGAGATCATCTTGGATAAAATGCTCCTTGCCTCAAACCGACCTGGGCCCTTTTCTGCAGATGTCACTGCAGCTCGGCGCTCAATGCAGCAGTCATCTAGAAGGCAGGTTCAGGTGTTGGTGTATGTGGCTCAAACCTGTACACTCATCGTGTGCTCCCAAAATCCAAAGTGGCAATAACAAGATGCCATATGCGTACGACCATAAACGCAACTCTCTCGTGTTTCCTACCACCCGCCTCACACGTAAAGGATTAAGCTACTGTAAACAGAGCTTTGCTGTTGGCCAGACCCTTTCACAGACCCTTTCACAGCCACTTCCTATGGTGGGCCAAAAACTGCTGTATTCGAGACTGTGCTCGCGATGGTTAATAGTTGAGTTAAGTAATGTATGGAAATGGAAAGGAAAAGGAAATGGAAATGGTTCATGCATTGCACAGTTGCGCACGCCTGGCTGGGACGGGCCAGTTTGGGACGTGTGTTGGGTTGCGTCTGGGTAAGTAAGGACGGAAGCACACGATCTGGATCTGCGTCCATAAGTTTGCCATTAATTTGGTGGCATCTTCTGAGACATGCGACTTCACCATAAGCTCGCGGAGGCCCGTCAGCAACGACTTTCAAAGCCTCCATCTCCAAGTTACCGTGTCTCTACGAAGTACGAAGTATCTCTACAAAGTATCTCTACAAAGTATCTCTACAAAGTATCTCTTGCATCTCCTACGAGTAATTCAACTACTGGACCGCCGTGCGTGCTTCGTACCAAATTATCTTCCATTCACGAGACCCCCTTGAGACCACCTTGAGACCACCTTGAGACCACCCTCCGACCACCCTCCGACCACCCTCCGACCACCTTCCGACCTACCAGGTGACGAACCGACAACCCTTTTACATCGGGCCAGTACCTGCGTATCTATGAATTGATTTTATCTTGCTTTCTCCTGCCCACCGTTCGCTCCGTTCGCTCCGTTCCCTGCGTTCAATTCCACCGTTCCTCTTGAAATGTCTGCACAAGACTCTGGTGGTGGAGGTTACTTTGAACAAGTGTCTACCGTTTCCAGTACTCTTGCCGGTTACCTGAAGGTGCCGGTGCTTATCTCTTCGGTATATTTCCTTTCACACCTTCTCTTCCTGTACTTACCATTGTCTACAGGGGATAGCCGCCTTGTTGAGCTCTCTGCTCTATTTCAAGCAAAAGTAAGGCTTTCCGCGGGGGACGCGAACACACAAACACACAAACACACAAACACAAAAACCCCATACCCACACCCACACCCACTCCCACACCCACTCCCACTCCCCACACAAACATCTACACCCACACCAACATCCATACCTTCATTGCCGTCCCTCCAATACGTCCCCATTCAATAAAAGCTAATCGTGTCCTCCTCTGCTACCTACAGGGCCTTGATCTATCCAAGTTCCATCCCGAATGCGGCCCGCACCCACGTACCACGGCCTTCAGACTTTGGCATACACGACTTTGAAGAGTTGGTGATCCCTACACCTGACGGAGAAAAGCTTTCAGCATTTTACATACGCGCTCCAAAGACGCGGTCCAGGAAAAATGTCACCATTCTTATGTTCCACGGAAACGCTGGGAATATTGGTCATCGCATACCTATTGCACGACGCTTCATAAACCTGGTCGAATGTAGCGTTTTGATGTTAGAGTACAGGGGATATGGTTTGTCAACAGGGTCGCCGGATGAGAAAGGTCTCATGATCGATGCGCAGACGGGGTTCGATTATCTGCGGCAGAGGGCCGAAACGAGAGATAATGATATCGTGATATATGGTCAGAGTCTTGGAGGTGCCGTCTCTATCCAACTTGCGGCTAAGAACCAGGACAACAAGCGACTAGTTGGCTTGATCTTGGAGAATACCTTCTTATCCATGCGCAAATTAATACCTTCGTAGGTTTATGTCCTCGTGCGACATCCATAATTTAGCTAATGTCTCGCAGTGTCATCCCACCAGCAAGGTATCTCGCATATTTGTGCCACCAGGTTTGGGCTTCAGACACACACCTCCCTACCATAACCGAAGTTCCTATCCTGTTTATCAGTGGTCTGTTGGATGAGATAGTACCGTATGTGTCTCTTTTCTTCTCTTTACCTCTGCTCTGCTTGGAATGATGACCCAATTTCCATCCACAAAACATGACGTCCTTTCGGGGACCGGATTACAACTCACAAGAATTTTATTCCGTCTGACCATTCGATGACAGCCCCTTACTTGAAATTTATTTATCTTCATGTCTTTTGCTGACCTGTCCGTTAAAAAACAGACCGAGCCACATGCGCCGCCTCTTCGAAATCTGTCAGTCACCCACGAAAATTTGGAAACCGTTGCCTGGAGGTGATCATAACTCCAGCGTGGTGGAGGTCGGCTACTTCGAAGCCATAGCCGATTTCATCAGCAATCTGGATACGAAAAATTGATCGTTTTTTGCGGTTTTGCATTGATTTGGATGGGAAAAATTAGAGCATTGAGCGATCACACATTGACTATTACATTTTGGCGAAGGCGTTTGGTGCTAGATACTCTATTCATGGAGGGAGCGCGCATTTCGTTTGGAGCACATGATGAGTTTTCGAACAGCAGCATATGGGATAGACAATCGCTATGGTGTCATAGGATGAGGAAGTTTTATTCTTTGAGCAGTGGCTGGACCAGTTGCGACGATTTGGGATTCTTATGGAGGTTGAATGAAGGTGCAGTAGACCTCTGTGGAGGACAAAGGGGTAGGGAGATTGGAAGTATAGAGTGATGAGAGATGAGAGGATTGGAAGTAGAGAATAATGAGGGATGAGACACTTGGAAGCTACGTTCTAGATGTCCAACTTGGTTTACATTCTATGTATATATGAGCTACCTTTATATGATAGACCTTGAGATGAGACGATAGTCAAATAGCACATATGATAAAAATGAGCATAAGTAGGATATCCAAGTCGCAGAACGGTGCATCTTTCTTCAGATATATCATTCATCTGACCAATCATATAGATGGAATTATTGCTCCGAAATCTTTTGTTGCATATCTTACTGCAGAAGTTTTTTTTTTTTTTTTTTTTTTTTTTTTTTTTTTTTTTTCTCTACTGCAAACTAATAATGGGCGCAAGCGAATGCACCAAAAAGTACTAAAAATATACAGACTTTTCACTTTTCTCACCAAATTTCTATGTCAATCACGAAATTTTAGTATAGTATTCTATAATAATCTCCTTCAGGAAGTATTAACTTCTTATACAATATTCTAACAGAACTGTAGCAATTGTATACTTCCAAATCGATTAAAATAGGTGGTAAATCTAAGTATATTATATGTATGTATTCGCTTTTCGTATTGGTTGGTATTCGCTTGCGCCCGCCCACTAAAGTGCATGCTGGTATGAAGTCCCGTGTTCTACCAACTTTCTACTCCTATCTCTCGTCAACTACCTACCATCACCACAGTATACCTTCTCCTAGGAATTTTCCAAATCTCTCTCTCTCTCTCTCTCTCTATATATATATTCGAGGTCACTCTGCAAGTATCCAGTCTTCTCAGCCCACTATAGATGCACTTCCACTTCCCAATCAATTCCACTCCCAGCAGTCAAGTCCGTCGTCCTTTTCATCCGAATCAAACCCATTCATTCCTTCCCCAGTCCCACTTTCGCATTCTTGCTTCCCCAGCCAAGCATCCCCGTTTTCTCGAATTTATTTCTGTTGCACGTCTGGGGAATGGATTTTACCTTGGTTTGGAGGGATTGCTTCCAAGTTTTCGTGTGGGCGAAAAAGTCTAGTTCTGGGCTCATTCTCGGCTCATCAGAGTTGTTGCATGTCTCATGAGGTGACCCTGTTTTGGAGATTCGTTTCCATGAGAGGGGTTGCATGTCTTATGAAGTGACCCTGTTTTGGAGGTTCGTTTCCAAGATTTGAGGGGGGGTTTTACAAACGTGGGTTTTGTAGCGTTGATTTTTTTTTTTTTTTTTTTTTTTTTTTTTTTTTTTTGGTTTCGTTTTCGACTGCTATGGGCAGGTTGATTAAGAGGGTTGGTTTTGCTTTTGTGGGTACTCTGTATTGCTGTGTTCGTTGTTTCTTTTCTTTTTCCATGTCAATTCTCTGTTTCTATGTTTGTTCTCTGTCCTATGTTTATTCTCTTTCGGTTTCTGTGTTCATATCTTTCCAGACACCCTTAGTAGGCTAATTGAGAACGAATTGCTCTATTTTGCGAATTGCTGAATCTACGACGTACACAAGGAAACATGATGCAGTCGATAGAGCACAGAAGACTCGATCATTATGGGTATTCCTTATTACTAGACTAAAAGAAAGGAAACATACATGTCCAAGAACTTCGAAATCTATGCAATTTAAGGCAACAGAGACCACCTCAGGATGTCTCCATCCCCATCAGTCACACTTATCTGAGGCCTCGCATATAGAACCCCAGATATGCTGTCAAGGTAGTATACTTGCAGGAGAGAAGACTGCAGCACGTGGCCTTCCAAAGACCTTTTTCCTTACTGCCCGAAATGGATACATGATATCCATTCCCCAAGTCAAAATCGCCATTACTAAACAACACAATCCCTCGAACAACCCTTCCATCCTTCATTGCATCATCCCCCAATCCTCATTATTCGTAACACCACACTTCTCCGTATAACACTATCACCACAAAAGTTAGCCACACCGCACCCCTCAATTTCCAACTCGCACAATCAAACATAACATACCTGTGTAGCTTCACACGAAGTCTCCATACTACAACTCATCGTCCCCGGGCCTCCTGCCTGCTTCCACGCCTCCGCCACACACGCATCCGCCTCCGTCTTCCTATCCAGCTGCTTCACGCCGAAAGAGAACCACGTATCGTGCGGTGCTCCTTCGCTGCCGTAACACATCCAGCTGCCTTGTAAATTACGAACCCCGCACTTCTCCGCTATGGCAGCGGCAAATCCTTCTCCGCATATGGGGTTCGGGGCGTCGGAGTTGCCCCAGCCGGCTATGTTCATGGTGTAGGAGCGGGAGTAGTAATTGGCCATACTGCTGATGCTAAGGCTGCAGCAGTTTTTGGTGTAGGGCTTGGGATTGGCGGCGAAGGCAAAGGGGAAGAGGAGGAGGAGAGGGAGGAGAGGGAGGAGAGGGAGGAGATTTTGGGATTGGGCGAACATGGTTGATTGTTTCCTGCGTGGAAAATATGAAATAATCGAAAGAGTGCGAAGAAGAAGTCACTTTATAACTTTACTACTTCAGAGACAAAAACACACACCACCATCACGGATACACCAAATAAATCATTATATACCCCAGCTTAGCTGAACCCCTCAAACAAAAAAACAAACAAATAAACACACCAACTCCCGACCGCTCATCAACCCCCCTTCACCAAGCCATCGGAAATGTCGTCAAATCCCACCCACCACATACATACATACGTACATTCTATTCTCTTCTCTCAGCGAGAGCTATGTAACCGAGCAGAAGAAGGCTTGCTTAACTTAACTTCCAAGAAACAGACACAGAAACAGAAACAGAAATAAATCCTATTCATCCTTCCGTACCCCGGTTTTCCCTCGCCTACGCACGCGCTTAGCTTGACGAAGTAGAATGTAATGTAATATAATATACCCACTCGCTTCGCTTGGACAGCAGTGACAGACAGTAGTTAGAGTTAGAGATAGAGATAGTATCTCGTCGCAGGAGGAGAAGGAGGAGGAGGAGGAGGAGGAGGAGGAGGAGGAAGACGAAATCTACAGTAACGTGGGATTTTATATATAATACAGTATAATAAATGCACAAGGCGAAAACTGACTCCGTGTTTCCAAACTTATTTGAGCTATAAATTGGGAGATTCTTGTGCTTCTTTGATGGTTGATTGGGATCTAGTTAGTCTCTTTAGTTCAAGATCATGATAGATGAGCGGAATAGTTAAATATCTTTTTTTTTTTTTTTTTGATGGACGTGTGTTTGTTCTAGATTCAAGCTTGGAGTTGGTTGTGTAAATGAGTGCACCCCCCTTTTCTTGAGGGAGGAGAGAAGAAAATATATACAATACATACTTATAGAAACATGTAATGTCACCATCCCACTTGAAAAGCGTCTCTTTTTTCTTCTCTGACAAACGCTCCATCCTTTCCGCCTCCCAGCAGTACACCCTTAAATCTCCGTGTAATATGGACGTATTTAATAACGGGTCCCTTCTTTCTGTTTCTCCCCTCCACATCTCTACTCTCGCTTTTAAGCTCCTTTTCTTTCTCATTCTCATCTCTCCTCACTCTCTTATCCGCACTGATAACAATCTCATTCTCTGGCCAAATGGGAAAACGTTCCTCCTTCGCTACAACCCCCACCTCCGTCAACCTCCCCACCACCTCGCTATCCTCCCTCAAAACCGCCCACGCCTCTTCTCCGACAACCAAATACCGTAGTCGATCCATATTGCTACTGCGCATCAAATCCCACAGTTTGAATAACCACGCCGAGGTACCCATCGCGGCGATCTGGCCGGGTGCGAGGCGTAGGTAAATGGTGTCTTGGCACGGATCAAGCCATATGTTGAGAGAGAAGATGTAGTGGTAGCGGGTGAGAGCGTAGGCGCGCGATTCGGAGGAGAGGTGCAGGAGAAGGGGGATGGTGTTTGAGGGGGAGTAGTAGATGGGGACCCAGGTTTGAGAAGGATGCGAGTATTCTAGTTCAATTGTGCGCGGGGAGAGGGTCATGTAGGAGTAGATTAGAAGGCGGAGTTCTGGTGGAAGGAGGGAGAATTGTGGGAACGGTTTTAGTATAGTCATGGTGTGTTCAGTGCTGGGCGACGCAGAGATAGTTTGGTGAGGAGAGTGAGAGTTGTATGGGGCCCTCGAGTCCTTTGAAACAATGTCGTGAGGAGGAGGCCGTGGGTTGCAATTGTATTGGGCGAATGGCCCGCCGATGCATAGGACCATGACGGCGGAGATGGAGGAAGTAAGATGTGGGAGATGTGGAGATGCGGAAGTAAGGAAACCAGAAGTGTTGTTTATGAGAACGTAGATAGGAAATAAATCTAGGAGAAACAATAACGACTGACAAGATTCACAAAGATGTCGAAATGTCGACAGTAGAGAAGTGAATCAGAAAAAGAAAGTCGTAACAGGCATGATAGCGTGGAGCGTAGAATTGAATATGAGGAAACGCCTTGAAGGAAAGCCTAAGAAATGAAAACTCACAGAAGAGATCAAACGCCGAAAGAAGAAAAATTCCGCGCTGCGAACCTTCTAAATACCCAATCTGTGGGAAATTGAAAGCCTTCTAATACAATCATTCTCGGGCATAGACAATCAGCTCAATGTTGGCAAGACTCCAACAATGCTTTTGTAGTCCTGAAGGAGCTACACTTAGCGCTTCCATGTCCATCTATGGTCTCTACGACCGCGGACAGATGAGATTGAATAAGGATTTTATGTGATAGCGAACCCCGTAGCCTTGTTCGGCGCTTGCACTGAGAACTGTGGGCTTGGTAGAAGGGTCGCACCGCCTTGTTGGAGACCTGGTCCACGATCCCTTCGGTTGCGAATATTCAATACAGTCGAGCGAGCTTAATGAAACGCACAGACTCCATGAGGGCGACAAGGCTGCAAAGGGAGGTTCGGCTCCTTTGGAAAGCTAGCAGCCTTGTCGCAAGGCTGGCGCCACATTGAGCCCTTCTCCAGATTTGTGTAAGCATCTTTGATTTTTGATTATGGACTTTGCGACGACGACATCTTAAGCTGATGCCAATGTCGCTTGATATGTAGGAGTCGTACAATTTGAAATCTTGTGACAACTTGCAGGGACTAGAGAAAATGAGTCAAAGATGAGTCGAAGATGAGTCGAAAATTCTGCGAGTAATAAGCTAGAACTAAGCTAAGCCAATTCTAGAAACAAACTCTGCGGGATTGCCACTTACTCGTTCAGCCTCGTCGTTTTCCAATATAAGCAGCAGTAGTTCTTTCTATTTCAACGACTAGATTTGTTTCATTCTCTTTCTAGAAAAGCTTCTTAGATTTTCTTTTTCTTTTATATTTTGTTTACGTCTGAAGTCGCCGTATTTTTTTCAAGGCGCAATTGAGTTTTGATAATTTCTACTACAGTTCTGCAGGAATAATTTGAAGCTGCCCCGCCACTTATTAACGAAGGACTCGGCGACACAAACAACAGAGGGCGAAATCTTAGATACGAATCTGAATTTCTACAATCTATCCATCATGACTACCGTCGAATCAGGTCCTGCTACTTCTCCTGCTCCGAATCGACCCCCTCGTAATCGTCGTCCAAGAAGAGGTGGACACAGGAACGGAGGTCCAATGGTGGCACAGGCGAATACAACTCCCAGTTCTGCAAATATTCCTGTGGACTCTGTGGCACTTCGTCCAGCTTCGCTAGAGCCTCTGCCAAACTCAGACGCCTCACGTTCGTCAAACCCGAATCCAGGTAATAACAATCGCGGTGGGCGTGGCAGAAGGGGTGGTTTCGGGAGAGGTGGTCGACGAGGGGGTCCGGCTGGAGGAGCACCAAGGGGACAACCTATGGCAAATGGAAGGACGTTCGGCGGCCAGCTCACCTCGAATCCGGTTGCAAGCTCTGGATCCGGCTCTCTAGCCGGAGATGCTCCAGCATTTGTACCGGGAAAACCAGTCACCTCTCGAGGACCATCCTCACGCATACCTCGCCCACGTCGAATGTCGAAATCGCAAGCTCCAGATCTCGCCACCCGAACACATGAAGATATTACAAATGGTCAATACGAGTGTGTTATTTGTACGAATGAGGTCTTACCAAATTCTAAGATATGGACTTGCAAGACTTGTTGGTCGGTATTACATTTGTCCTGCGTAAAAAAGTGGTCAAAGAACGAAGTTTCAACGCATCAACAACGAGCAGAAGAAAACGGAGAATTGCCACCACCAAGGCAATGGAGATGCCCGGGTTGTAATTTGCCGAAACAAGATATCCCGATTTCATACACCTGCTGGTGTGAGAAGGAAATAGAGCCTCGTTCGGAAGCTGGATTACCACCGCACTCTTGCGGTCAAACCTGCTCGAAGAAGCGCACGGGGCAATGCCCACATCCGTGTGAGCTTATATGCCATGCTGGGCCATGTTTACCTTGTCCTCATATGGGACCCTCGCTACCATGTTATTGTGGTAAGGAGGCCATCTCAAGGCGATGTCTGGATACCAAGTACGACAGTGGATGGAGCTGTGAGCAAATCTGCGACGATCCTCTACCATGTGGTCAGCACAAATGCCAGAAGAAATGCCACGAGGGGTTATGCGGCAGCTGTGAGGTTCCCATTGAATCTATTTGTTACTGTGGCAAAGTAGGAAAAACTCTACCTTGCTCAGAACGAGGCGATGAGCGAGAGAGTTTTGCGCCCGCCACATCCGATGAAGGAAGCGTGCAAAGATCGTGGATAGGATCATTTGATTGTGGGTCTGAATGCCGAAGACCCTTTGATTGCGGCGTTCCAGACCATTACTGTAAAAGTAACTGTCATCCGCAAGATTTATCGCCAGCACATTGTCCCTTGTCCCCAGATGTTGTTACAACTTGTCCTTGTGGCAGAACTCCAATTGATGCACTATTGAAAATCCCTCGAAGTGACTGCACGATGCCAATTCCACATTGCCAAGAAAAGTGTCTGAAGCTATTGGGTTGTGGTCATTTGTGTCAGGGAATTTGTCATGAAGGCGGATGTCCACCATGTCGGCAGGCTATGGATATATCATGCCGCTGCGGTAGAATTATGTCGGAGTCCCTCTGCCATCAAGGAACGGACGAGAAGCCTCAATGTCCTCGAGTTTGTCGAGCCACGCTCAACTGCGGAAGGCATGAATGTGGTGAAAGATGCTGTGCAGGCGAGAAGAAAGCAAGTGAAAGACAAGCCGCGAAGAGAAAGCATCGTGCTTTGAATGCACCACCGACCGAAGAGAATATTGAAGCTGAGCATATATGCATGAAAGTCTGTGGGCGTCCTCTAAAGTGCGGAAACCATACCTGTGCTGCACTCTGTCATAAGGGGCCCTGCAGATCATGTATGGATGGCATCTTTGAAGATATCAGCTGCGCCTGTGGTCGTACTGTTTTACAAGCACCATTGCCGTGCGGTACGAAGGTACCTGAGTGCCATTTCGATTGCACAAGACAAAGGACTTGCGGTCATCCCCAAACTAAACACCAGTGCCATACGGACGAGGAGTCATGTCCAAAATGCCCATTCCTGGTCGAAAAGCCTTGCATCTGTGGCAAGAGGACATTGAAGAATGTTCCGTGTTGGTTTACTGAAGTTCGATGCGGCTTACCGTGCGGGCGGAAGTTGAAGTGCGGAATTCACACATGCCAGAGTCTTTGCCATCGCCCAGGCCAGTGTGAGGACGCGACTTCGCCATGCATTCAACCATGTGGAAAGCGTAAGAGTGTGTGCGACCACACTTGCACAGATCCTTGTCATGCACCTTACCCATGCAAAGAAACGACCCCCTGCCAAGGCAAAACATTCATCACCTGTGAGTGCCAACATCAGAAGCAAGCTGTGAAGTGCCTCGCTTCAAAGACAAGCGAGGGGAATTCGAAGAAGAAATTGGATTGTAATGATGAATGTCTCAAACTTCAACGCAATGCAAAACTTGCCGCTGCCCTCAACATCGATCCAGCCACTCACGCTGATGATCATATCCCGTACTCTCAACAAACATTGGTTATGTTCAAGGAAATGGTCAAATTCTGTCAAACGTACGAGCGGGAGTTCCGTGTCTTTGCAGCAGATTCAAATGAAAAAAGATTGAGATTCAAGCCAATGCAACCTCAGCAGCGAGCTTTCTTACACTCACTTGCGGAAGATTTTGGCCTCGATAGTGAGAGTCAGGATCCCGAGCCTCACCGTCATGTCTCTATCTTCAAAACACCTAGGTTTGTGTCTGCTCCTGCGAAGACACTAGCACAATGCGTTAAGGTCAAGCCGGCAACTGCTCCGGAAGCTACTTCATCAAAGCAGCTTGTAACCACGGCAGAGCCATTCAATGCATTCTTACTCTTGAACCCCAGATTCGGGCTTACGATTGACGAGATACACACCGATCTTCAGCCTGAGTTTGCCAGCTCCGGTCTCGATTTCGACGTCTCTTTCCTTCCTACTGGCGATGTCGTGCTGAGGGGCAAGCCATCTGCAAGCTGGCATACGAAGGTTGATGCAGCGTTGAATGCCATGAAAAGTACAGTCAGCAAGAAAGTCAAAGCCCTGGACCTTGCGTCTTCTGTGCTTCTCTGCAGTGTGGATTCCAGTTTGAATGTTGTTAGGAAGGAAGAGGATCACTTGGCTGGTGGGTGGAGTCAGGTGGCTAAGGGTGCCTCGGCAAGCAAGGCTCCGGCAAAACCTGATGTTGGAGTAAAGAGCAGTTTTACGGTTCTGGGGAGCAAGACTTTGGGGAAGAAAAAGAAATCGTTGGAGAGGGATGCGGTGGATGATTGGGAAAAGGAAGTTGAGGCTTGGGATGCTTAGTTTTTATGATTGGGTGGAGATAGACCGGGTGGGGAGGTTAGTAGCCAGCTAGGGTATCGATCGAATTGATCTTGTCAGCTTAGGCGGCATCTTTAGATGCAGAATAGTAACTTATCCTAATGTTGAGGTAGAAAAATCTTTGCGAATTTCCTGCGTTGCATTTTCGTGGTTACAGTTTTCTTGGTAAGCGCCCTTTCCAAGATTCGCTGTCGAAAACATGTGCATAGATGCAGCATGATACAGTAAGATAAGATCTTTAGGGGCTGATAAACCCACATCCAATTGGGTTTGTTTAGTTTCTATTTCCCGGGAAAAGGAAATAAAAAGCATATATCGATATTTCTTGGTAATCAACGCGCATCATCATTATCAAGGCAGATAGATCCTTTCGTGCTGAGCGTCTCTGGTAGGGCGTAGTGCGCTAGCCTTTTCATCCACATCCATCTATCTACTGGAATGATAAGCTACATGCATCTAGGGTCAAGATAAGCGATGAGACAGGATGGCGATATCTAAATCTTTTATTACATAAAAGCACTAGTCATTTTCTGTGCTTCTCTCTTGTAAGTGGTGTAAAGAAGTTCTATGGATGGTCCTCGCGAATTCAATTGGAAACAAATTTGCCCGAAACGCTTGTAGCGGCCATTTCTGACAGGCCGTGCTGGCTGATTGAAGAAAGGAGAAGCGAGTGTATGACCTAGTACTGTACTTCCAAAGTAATATAAAGAGGATGCGTGTAAACAAGACGACAAAAAAAAAAAAATTTCACGGTGTCAAGAAATATAGTAAGTCAGAGCGTTGTCTTCGTGGCCGATTGACTGACTGAACTGACACGTCCTAATGAAGCAGGAAGCTTAAGTGCCATGCGCAGTAAGGGGTGAAACTATTCATCCAAGACATACAGTGAGATACAGGTAGAACAGCTCATTGTATCGTACGATAATCGATTTTTAAAGCCCAGAGATATTCTAAGCAAAGACTCTTTAGAGCTGTGAATGACCCCCACGAAAAGATATGCAAATAAGCGCCTCCTGAGTACTAGTTAGCATTGCCGACTTGTAGATGCTCATCTAGTAATGCAGATCCGGGTAGGGATTGCACATATTTCGCGCCATGGACGGATAGCGATAGACGCAAGAAGAATGGACCCTGTTGCCGTGCCTAGGTAAGGGCCGAGCCGATGCATAATGCGTATGCGAGGAATTTGAGGAAACATGCAGACTGGCATGATGACTGTAGTGGTCTTGTGACCATGAATAAGGAAAGGCTATAAAGAGCCTTTTGAGGTCCGATTCACTATGGAAGGAACCTGTCAGCCAAATTAAGCCTCGGAAGTTTAAATCTTCCTCTGCACCGAGCCGGTGATTATCGTAACCGTTTGGCTCTCCCTTGAGTGGTCTCGTGGGGGTTGAAGCCACGGGTGATGCGGCTCTGTGTTCCCACACGCCCCCAGATTTTATCGGCTCCCGGTGCCGTGTAGAGTAGGTATTTGGGCACTAGTTTTATTCTTCCCCGCAGGGTTTTTGTGCGGATACTACCTCGAGCCTTTCTGCGAATAGCAATTCGCGTGGGGGCATCACTGTGCAACCCACGCTGCGCTTTTGAAAATTTCGTCCGTACATCGACCGAGCCATTCGGAATTTCAGGCACAAGAAATATGTCAGGAGACTTTCTATTATTAGCGGATGCGATCTACCGAATCAAAAGGTGCCGGGTTCTGGATTCGCCCCCGCAGCTCTTGCAGGTATGTTGTTCCAAATCCGCTTTCGATCTTTCTGTCACTGATCCACATTGAGTAGTAGTTAGAAAGCAATATGACTTGTTCAAGACCGAGGTACACGTAGTTAACTTAAACGGAATTCTTCGTGATGAATGATCATTAGGTCGGACTTGGCGTCGTATTGCAGAGCAATCACTGGTCAAAGATGAATATGTTATACATCATATTGCACAGCATCGCCAGCTAGTAATTAGAGCGACAGCTGAAGGACAATAGTGTGATTCGAGTAATGTGCTGAGGAGGCGATACTGTACTACTTCGTATGGTGATGGAACGAGGGTTGGATTCGTTATGTAATATAGTGTTCTTTGGGTGATCCTTTGCGTGGAAAGATTGTACGAAGTAGGCCAACATCTGAAAGCCCCCTCGTTTCGAGGTCATGTGCGCCAAGAGTTCGCAAATCTCTGTACGCGAGCCTCCTTTTATTGGCTGAACTTTGCTCGATTATTTTAAGTCTTTTGAAACCCCCACGCTGCCCACGCTGCCCACGCTGCCCACGCTGCTCACGCTCCCACGCTCCCACGCTGCCACGCTGCCCTCTCAACTTTTTACTAGGAAAGGCCACTTCTACCAACACTATGATCTTGGCTCTGCTGGCTCTCCTGGACCCTCTCCGTCAACTAAGCCCGCTTGGGAAGGATCTTACGCTTCTAGGGATCATCAACCCCGCGAGAAGGATTGAGGTCATCATGCCGCATCAGCAGACATTTAATCTTGCAGCTGCAGCAAGTTTACCAAAGGATAATCTATATACAAGAAAATAGGGGCGATTGGGCATCCGCTGGCGAGCTAGTCCAACCAATCTCATAGGAATTTACATAGGAGCGGTGAGTTCTATTATCATTCAGCTCCGGATTCGGATATGGCTGTCGTCCTGTGTATGGATGCACATTAAATGTGCTGAGTGAGACTGCGCTGAGCATATCTTTGGTGTAGTCATTGTGTCTGAGGAACTATTTCCGCTCCTTCCAGCCTTCCCGGTGTCTAATAGATTACAGCGCAGCATCTCGGGAGCGAAAAAGCAAGGAAGATTGCTGGAGCTGGGGTTGGAAGCCGGCGAGGAGCTTGCTTTTTGGTGCGCTGGACAGGATCATCTAGGAAGGAGCAAGGGACGCCATAACGCACAGTGAATTGAATTTAGAATTCTACTTTCCTTTTTCTTCCATATCTTCGCTTAGCAGACAACTTGTATGGTTGAAGCAGCTCTCTCATGCCGTTCGTTATTGATTTCCTTACAACTTTGGCGACTACTACTGTATTGATTGGGAATCGACAATGCAGGACGCCGATATATGAATTCTGCAAATAAATGGCTCATTGCCATTCTGGGATTTTCCGTCCGTTATCCCGGGATCAAGGCACGGGGTAGAAGGTGGTGAGATTAATTTTGGACGTGTCTGCCTACACCCATACAAAAGTATCGTTGTCGATATTCGCGATACCTTCCATCGGGTTGACGTATGTATCTGCCCCGCAATCTTCATCTTGCATCCATAGCTTCTTCCATTTATTAAATAGGAGCAGGGAGTAACAAGCCGAGCCACGAGGCCAAATCCTTGCCAGCGGTTACCCCCACACTACTTGGGAATTTACGAAGCCCTCCCTCTAATACGCCACCAGGACCAAGCTTAGGAAAATAACTACATAATCAGGCCATTGTCTACCAACTCAGCTGTTGCGCACTCAGAAGTTTTCTTGATCTCCATCTTCCTGGTCTCTTTCTTACTTTGACTTGTTCACATCCTCTTTCAGTGATTCTTTACAGGTGTCAATCGAGGCCTTTGTGTGTCAGCCAGTGCTATTGTACTGTTTTCTCCTTCTAGTGCTTCTTTAGACTCAGCCTCCAACTTACGTAGAACTCCATATTCATTATGTCACCCCACAGTGATGCCCCTTCTCCGCCAGTGAGCATCTCGCAGGATCTTTACAATAACACGCCCTTCCGACCCAACAGGTCTCCCTTGGGAACCTCTAGCAATGCAGACAGCATGTACGTCGAATCGCAAACAGCCGACTCTGTATACAGCTCGCCATATAACAACTCATCAATTGATGCTGAAACCCAAATGGTGCGCCCACTAGTTCCTGGGGTCTACGTCCCAACTGTGTGCTTCTTCGATCCAGAGACAGAAGATCTCGACACGGCAACTATCTCAGACCACGCAATTCGTCTAGCCAAGTCAGGTGTTGCTGGTCTTACGACTCAAGGTTCCAACGGCGAAGCTGTTCATCTCACACACGCTGAACGTCAAACCGTCACTGCAACGACGCGTGCAGCATTGACCTCCGCTGGCTTCCAGCACCTTCCCATAATCGTCGGATGCGGAGCTCAGTCTGTTCGAGAGACGTTACAGTATTGTCGAGAGGCATATGCTGCTGGCGGAGATTACGCACTCGTTTTACCACCTTCCTACTATGCACCTCTCTTTTCGCCATCTTCGGCTTCCGTCATCGAATTTTTCACTGCCATTGCAGATCAATCCCCCATTCCATTAATAATATACAACTACCCCGGCGCCGTTTCCGGCATGGATCTGTCATCAGATATCATAATCCAATTATCAACGCACCCCAACATAGTTGGCGTCAAGCTCACCTGTGGCAACACAGGAAAATTAAACCGCATAGTAGCAGCAACCAAATCCCAATCAGGAACATCTAAATCACAAACCAACACAGCAGCAGGCGCCCCTCCCTTCCTAGTGCTCGGAGGAAGTGCCGATTTCACCCTGCAGAGTCTCATTGGTGGCGGGCATGGCATATTAGCCGGTCTGGCGAACATTGCCCCGAAATCGTGCATCGAAATCACCAGATTGTTCCGCGAGGGTAAATTGGCCGACGCGCAACGGCTGCAGGAAGTCGTCGCGAGAGGTGATTGGGCGGCTATTCAGGGTGGCATCATTAGTACGAAAGCAGGCATGCAGGCTTGGTTGGGGTATGGTGGGTTTGGTCGTGCGCCATTACCGCGGCCGACGGAGGCGGAAATGGAGAAATGGAAAGAGGGATTTAGGGAGTTGGTCTTTTTGGAGAAAAGTCTTTAGAGGAAATTTGGTTGCTTTTTGGTGATGGGATTTTGAATTGCATTTTGGATTGCATTTTACTCACAGTCATTTTAACGACCGTTGAAGTTGTCTTTCGTTGAAGGAAAAGAAAAGTTCTTTGCGTCGTTCCTTTCCTATCTGGTTATTCAACTCTTGGCACTGGCCATCGACCAGAGACATTCTTTCCAAGTTCTTGCCATCTTATTCTTCCTCCGTCTCGTAGCGACGAGATCTTGTACCCTGTTTTTCTTACAACCCATCTCTTCCGAACGATGCACCGTTCATTCAGTACATTCCTTTTTCACAACAAGACTGGTCTCGTACCAGTAATAGTGTAATCTAGACACGCGATACTGGATGCACAAGAGCAAGAGTGAAGCTGAAATGCTTGCGCTATGTTCGTGGAGCTGGTTGGAATGCATAGATATGTTATCACTTGGAGATGGATGGTGGCAGAGGAATGGTTACGCTTCGCAGCCGTTACATTCTCTCACAAATGAAGAAAGCATGATTTTGAATTGTTGTGTTTGTGTTTGTGTTTGTATCTGTCTTGGTAGTGAGAAGGTGTGAAAGAGGAATTGAAAGTAATGTGTTGAAGAATACTTCGGCTCAAGACCTGTACAGCATTAGGTTTCGTGGTCAAGTAATACACACAATCAAGATATAAATGAACCAGTAGAAAAACAATCCAATGTTTTAATTCGGCAAAACTCCAAATCGATAAATCAGTAAACCCAAACCCATGTTTGAAGCAGATTAAAGCACCACGTGAGAAATCATCAGACAGCCCTCCTCTTCTCAGCTAAACTCGCTTTTCTAACCGCCTCAAAAGCCACATCATCTTCCGCCCTCTCAGCACCATACCCAGCCCAATCATCCACCGTCCAATCACCATACAATTTCCTCCACCGCTCCACCAACTTCTTCGTCTTCCCATCCTGTTTCTTCTTCTTCTTCTTCTTCCCCTCCTCCTCTATCCCAATCCTCCGCTCGAACGCAAACACCTCCTCAAACCCTTCTAGCATCTCCCTTAGCGCAGCCACCAACTTAAACTCCTCCTGGAATCTTTCCCCCGCCTCAGCAGCCGTCTTTCCCCTCCTATTTTCCATCTGCTCTGTTGTTATATCAATCACAGTCAGATGTTCCATCACCGCCGTCTTCAAACTCTGCTTCATTTTCTGTCTAGCGACGTCCACTTGCACGACATATTTCGTTCCGTAGACATGTTGTAGTTGCAGATTCCGCAGCATTATCATAGCCGTATAGTATTTCTTGAATTCGCAAAGCGCGTCACTTGCACCGGGTATCCTTTTCCTTTCTATAGCGGCGGCTTTCGAGACGGCGCGTTCGATACTTGCTTCGAATGCGCGCTGTATGGTCTCTTGGATCGCGGTTCGTCGACGTGTGACTTTGGGATCTGCGCGGAGAGGAGCAGATGTTTTGCGCAGTCTGAGTTCGTTGGCGTGATCCATTGCACTGGTGAGGTTTTGCAGGTCGGTGATTAGATCTCTACTGGTGCGGTTGAGGACGTTCATGGCGAGACGGGAGGCGCTCGCGAGATGTCGGTTAAGTTCTGAAGATGTGGTTTTCTCCTGTGGTGTGGCCGTAAATGGGGGTGAAGGGAGAGCTTGGATTTGTCCGATTCTAGAGACTTCTGGTGGACCAGGCATGGTGTTGACTGCGGCTAGTTTTGGACGGGTCTCAGCAGGCATAGGGGAGTAGCGGGATGGAGCGCGTGATGTGCGTCGAGATTTGCGAAGAGTAAGATGTTCCGGGAGCGTTACTGCGTCTATGATTAGCAGATGCCGTTTTGGGCTTTGTCCAAACTCACCAAGCGGGCTACGGTTGGTACAGTTAGGTAATCTTCTTACCTCTTTTAGTCTGAGTTGTGCCCTTAGTTACAGGGATAGGCTTCGGCGTTGATGATGCAGGTGCTTTCTTCAGGGGTTTAGCTTTTGGAGGGTTTTGGTTGATGGGATGATTAGGACCAAGCATGAAGGTCGAAGTAGCTCTGGTTTTTCTATCATCCGGGGCTGAATCTGCAGCAGCTTCCTCTTGTTGCGACTTTCTCGCAGCATTTGTTGGACCACTCTTATTTTGGGTGGCTTTGCGAGCAGCTTTCTTCGCGACAGGTTTCTTAAAGATCCCGTTCTTTGCGGCCTTCTTTTTCCTGTATCTTAATCTATTCTGGTCGAGTAAGGCCTCTACTTCCCACGCTTCGATCCGATTAAGTGCCTGCAGCCATCCGCCCTCCTCAACGTTGATGTTTCCATCTTTGTCTGTAATAGATATTCCAATTCTGTCTTCAGATAGACCCTTTTCCCTTTCATTTTTTTGTTGCCCTCCCTCTAGCGGAGTGAAGACTATGGTGGTTGTTTTCAAAATTCGCCCTCCAGGCACGAGCATAGACTTCTCCCTTGTCATTTTGCTTTCTCTGATGCCAAGCTCAGGAGCTTGGGGAACAGCAAGCGCAGCGTCAGTTGTTGGGTTTGTACTTGTACCCGCAACGTCGTCTGCGGGTGATGTCGTTCCAAAGTCGACAGGGATATTATAGTTATAATTGTAACCAGGTGGATTTGATAGAGAAGACCAAGGCACGGGATTTGGGAAGTTCGACCGAGTGCCGAAACCCTGTGCGAAAGAGTTATCAGTGCTGGTGGGTTGATACCCTCCCAACAGAGAATCATGTGTCTGACCCAAATAACCAGGCTGTGGAGCTTGCATCCAAGGTGTACTGTATTGCTGAGGTGAGAACCAGGAATTTGAGTTACCCGGATAAGGGTATCCGGGCTCGAAAGATGGAAATCCTGGGGCACTTGGAGAACCAAGTTTGGTGAAGAAATCGGATACATTTTCCGCCGCAATGCTACTAGCGGTGCGGCCTGTGGGTTTTGGTTTTGCCCTCTCTACAGAAGATGGAGCTCCAAATCCTGGCTCTCCAGTATTAGATTTGGTTAGAAACCCTGAGGCTCCCCCAAAGCCTGGCGAGTATTTAAATCCCATCGCTTCATTAAATCCTGGGGAGGTAGTATCAGTTACACGAGAAACCATACTGCTTGAGCGAGGGTATGGGGTGGAAAGACCGCTCGCCCATTTTGAATAGAGGCTAGCAGTACTATTTCTTGAGCTCTCGGAAGAAAATGGATTGGGGTACGATGCTTCCTGCCTAACAATCGAGTTTGAAGCCTTTCCACGACTGTTTATTGGGCGCCTCTCTTCGATTGTTACATGCTTCTCCTCCCGACCCGTGCCAGACTTGGCCGCAGTCTTTCTACTAGGCTTGAGCTTCTTAGCTGGAGCTGTCTTCTTAGTAGCCTTCTTCGTAACCTTTTTGGTGGGTTTTGGGGACTGGGACACTGCTTCTGGGCCCTTGGCCCTTCGAGGAAGCCGTGTCCTAAGAGAGGTGGCAGCGCCTTTCTTTGGTGCCATGTTGATACAGAATTGTCAGGAGCTTTGAGATTATTGAGATGTAGAGGCGTTGAAGAAGCGACGCAGAAGAATTATTGAATGATGCGCTGATAATACCGAAAGATCAAACAAAGAGACCTTTAGCATGCCTTTGCCCTTGATCGAAAACGTGTACATTCTGAAGGAATATAAACAAAGCATTTGTGTAAAACAGATTGATTAGATGCATTTGTCGATGGTTGCACCGACGAATAAAGAAAGGATATACTGTAGCTTAACGAATATGGCTGAGATTCTTAAAGAAGATACCGATTCTTCGTGACTATCGAAGAATCTAGGTTTCCCTCGCGCCGTGGTTCTTCAAAGAGAGACAATCCTCGCCAAAGTTGTGTGGATCACCAGCTTGATGCATATTTCATCATACAATATGACCGTACTGAGTACTCACGATGTGAAAGGGCGCGAAGCACACGATGAGGTTCATAAGCAAGAAAAGCAAGGAGGTTCCGGACGGGCCGAGTAGGACAAGTGGGGAAACCTTACCTTATGCTCAAGCTACGTGCATATAAAAACAAGCTTTCATGGCCAGTCAAAATATCCCGGTGACAGTCCTCCGTCAGGATAACTGCAATATCGCCAGGCAACGAAGCACATCCATCCCTACGGAATGTCACTACAATCGATAAGCTTGCGCGTCGCGTGTAAGTTATCAAATGCGGATTTTACGGAACCCCTTAAGATGGCATAGGGTTAGGGTTGCACGCCCTTCCTTCGACACCATCATGATCGACAGTCATATTCTACGAAGGTGGGTAGGTAGCTTGTTATATCCAACCCACACCGCCCACATCTACGAACAATAGCTGCCCACAAGGGAAAATACCCTCAAGACGAAGCAGCAAACCCGGGCCTATGACAATGGCATCTCGAGCTCTTTCAAAAGTTCTTTCGGAGCTGGGTCTCGTATCCCTCTACCACTCCTCGCGCGACACCAAGCTTCTCTGTCTCCAGCGTTTCACCCGCATGTTCGCATACGGCGCCTCAACCCTGATTCTCGTCGTCTATCTTTCCGCGCTACATGTCTCCAAGACGAAGATTGGCCTCTTCATGACCCTGACACTTATGGGCGACACGTTGATATCGTTTTTTTTAACATTATTCGCCGATGCATTGGGACGGAAAAGTATTTTGGCCGTGGGGTCGCTTTTGATGACGGGTAGCGGGGTGGTTTTTGCGAGCTGTGGGAATTACTGGGCGTTACTTGCCGCGGCGGTATTGGGAGTTGTTAGTCCTAGGTACGAATGTTTGGCTATGTCTATTACCCTCAGATTCATTTTCTTGGATATCAGCTTGTGCATTGGAAATGATACCGCTGGCTAATATGTGTCGTAAATAAAGTGGAAATGAAATCGGACCATTCCGAGCAATCGAAGAATCAACCCTCGCACAACTCACACCTGTAGCGAATCGCAGCGACATATATGCATGGTATTCGCTGCTAGGTGTTTGTGGTCAAGCTTTGGGGCTGATAGTTTGTGGGTGGGTCGTCAACTATCTTCGACTTACTTTGGGCTGGGAGGATATCGCTGCATATAGAGCTATTTTCTGGGGATATGCATTGTTTGGATTCGCCAAATTCGTGCTATCTGTAGTACTTAGTCATGCCGTTGAGGCTGAGAAGAAGCAGGTGCCAATCGAGAACTCGGACACGGCTCCTTTGCTCGGAGAAGGGGCAGAGGATGTAATGCCCAAGAAGAGCTTCCTCAGATCGAAGCTTCCTGATATCAGCAAGGAGAGCAGACTTATCGTGCTGGATCTATGTCTCTTGATGGGACTTGACTCGTTCGCATCAGGACTTGTTACTCCGTGAGTTCAAATTAGGAGTTGATGATTTACTTCGCCTAACACTTTTTTTCTAGCTCCTGGGTAACATATTTCTTCCACGAAAAATTCAATCTTGAAGAAGGAAAATTAGGATCGCTATTCTTCACAGGAAGCATAATTTCAGCACTCTCAATGCTAGTCGCATCATCCATAGCAAAACGTCTCGGCAACGTCAAAGTAAGCCACTCCTATCCGTCCAACCATCTCGCACTTCCAGTGTCTAACTAATCACCTTCTCACAGACAATGGTATTCACGCACCTCCCCTCATCCATCTTCCTCTCCCTCATTCCCCTCCCGCACACCCTCCTCCCCTCTATGACATTCCTCCTCCTCCGGTACTCCACCTCCTCAATGGACCAAGCCCCGCGCATCGCCTTTATCGCCTCCGTCGTGCACGCACACGAGCGCACCGCCATCATGGGCTTCCTCAACGTCGTGAAGACGTTTGCGCAATCGCTCGCCCCCGTCATCACCGGTGTGCTGGTCGGGAACCATCTTTTCTGGGTGGTGTTTGTCTCGGCGGGGGCGTTGAAAGCAACGTATGATTTGGGAATTTTGGCTACGTTTGCGGGGCACAAGACGCATGATGATAAGGCTGAGGAGGAGAGGATGGAGGAGGAGAGGATGGAGGAGGAGAGGAGGAGGATAAGTACGACGACGACGACGACAAGAGCTATTGAGGATGATGCTGAGAGATAGGTAAGCAAGGGGCCTTGGTTAGGAGGAATGGCGTTATAGATGATACCATCCGCGAACGATCTTACGAAATATCTAGCCGAGAAATTCAGCTCACATTAACCAATATCAAGCATCCATTTGCGGCAAGAATTTGAGTTTTCAGGAGAAGGAAAGGCGTGATAGCTCGTTTGGCTGGGGGCCGGTTGGTCTGATGAATCAGGAAGTGATCAATTTAAGTTGTGGCATGCTATGTATATTGGTGGTATAGTATATAGACAGACAAGAGAAAAAAAAAACTTTTCTTTTCCATAGCCAACAAACGAAAGAGAAGAAAAAAAAACCCAAATGAATAGTATTCCTCCCTGTTTACCGGTAGTAAAATCTACATCCGATCCTAAACCAGCGAAGCCCAACCAAACCAACCCAACCCAAACCAAATCCTCTTCATTCACAACCATATCGTCAAAGCCGAAGAAACAAAAGAAATCATCTTAACAAGTTCCTCATTTCGTTTCAGTCATCATAGGTCGTCGTCGCCGTCGTCGTCAAATACCCATCCATCCATCACCCCATTACCCTAATCCGACCCGACCCAACCCAGCCCAGCCCAACCCATTCCATTCATGGATTCATCACACATCCCACAGGACTCAAACCAAAACCTCAATAATCGTCCTCCACAAACCTTGGCTGCGCTATCATATACTCCTCATACCCGCCCCTACTATCCGTACTGCTGCTCACACTCGTACTCGGACTCACCAGCCCGCTGTGTATACCCACACTATCATCGCTGTTGGCGGTGCCGTTCTTGACTGCATTTCCATTGCCGTTCATCCCCCCCACAAAACCATCCTCCCTTCTCCTTCCCTCGATACTGAACCCCGTGCCTACGCTAACCGGCAGACTCCCCGCCGCAAACGTCCTCCGCCCTTGCATCGCAGTCCCCCCCACAGCACCCAACCCATCGCCCTCACTCGCCACCCTGCTCAACGCCGGCTTCTCTGGTAGCCCCTTCAACAACCCCGTACTCGTATCCAGCATGCCCATCGCAAAGCGCGTCAGTCCTCCACTCCCACTCCCACTCTTACAACTGACCCCCAACGTCCACCTGTACTCTCCCAAGCGTCTGCGATACCAATCGGCCTCTTCTCTCCCCGGTGCTGTCGCCCACAATAAACTCCCAAAGGTGCCGATGAGCGCAAAATTTGTTTTCGAGGCGAAATACCAGAAGGCACGGAGGTGGGAGGTCGTCAGACGGTTGACGAAGTCCATGGCGGAGATAAGACGCGTCTTGGCGGCGGAGCGGCAGATGTGGTGGACGTAAGGTTCGAGGGGGGGCGGGGAAGAGGGGTGATGGTGCGTGGTTTCGGTTTTGATATGTGTGGTGGTGGAGGAGTTTAAGGGGGTTGGGGCAAGGGAACGGATGATGCGGCGGTGGAGGGTGATTTCGGTGGCGAAGTAGGCGAGGTGCAGGAAGCCGGTGGAGGAGAGGCGTTCTTTAGTGGAGTGGGGTGAAGAGGGGGGCGCGGGCGCGTCCATGCGAAGACAGGAGGGGAGCGCGGAGTACCAGTCTTTGAGCTTTAGTTGGACTGGCTTCGCCAGTTGCAGAACGAGATGCGTGCCCTGTGCCCCGGCGGCCGCGACGCTGGACATAGCGGAAAGGGTGTAAAAGGTATCGAGGACTTCGGAGAGGATCTGCGAGAGGATGATCATTTGTGTGAAGAGGAGACGACCGCGTTCATATTCGGCGCTTTCTTCGTTGTTGGATTCGTCATGTTCGATATCTGGAAAATCGTTGGGGGAGAGAGGGAGTACAGCCCAGTTTGTCGCAAAGATGTGGGATGGTCGGCCGTGAACCAGTGCTCCCCATTTATCCTGCATGTATAGGGCCCAGGCGAGACGTTTGCGCAATCCGCGTTCCCATGGTGGGATCTTCCATTTCGAGCAATCGAGATGGAGACCGAGTTCTTGAGAAATGGCTACGAGTTGTGCGGTGGGTGCCCATTGGTCGCCTTCGGGTGCTTGGGAAAGGAGGAGACCGGCTTGTACTGTTGATAGCTTAGGTCTATACATCGCATCCGACAGTGTCACTCTCGCTAACCGTTCCAGCTCTTTAACATCGGGTCTAGGTAAATTAGAGAGCTCATTGCTATGTTCCCACCAATTAATCGCGAGAATATAAACAGCTGCTAGAAGAGGTGGCGAAAATTCCCGGTATGATCGATTGTACGCCTCGAGAAATACATTTTTCTGGAGGATAGGGAAATTCGGATGGATGATGCGGAAATAGAGATCCAGTAGTATCGGGCCATGTGGTGCCACGAGATCTTCTATCGCGTCTACATCATCAATTTGATGCTCGTGACCGGGAGTCGTATAATCCGGGAGCAATAAAAATGTATCTACATCACTGACTTTTCGCAATGTTCCTCTCGACAACAAACTCTCATCTTGAGGGTCGAATGGAGAAAGATCGATAAGAGACGGCTCGAAGTCCGTAGTTGGTCCAATATACTGACTGTATCGATCATGTTGGAGACCCAGGGTCCTTTTTAGCAGGGTAGGTCCGCCGATGTTGGCCATGTCTTCAGTTAATGAGTTTGTGGCTCCCGCACTCGATATACCCGATTCAGCGGTTCTGTTTCTTCTATCAAAGGTTCTGTCTGGAGATCTTCTCATGGTTAGCAGTCAGCCTCTCGATCAAAGGTATTGAAAGATTCCTGCCCCAAAGGGAAGTGGTGGAGGATGCGAGGGTGGAGGACTGCATACCTTCTCTTGGCGAGAGATTCCTCCTTACCCTCCATATTCAACTTCCTTTTCCTTGGCTGCGGACTTTGTACAAATGTACATTCTTGAGAATGGAATTGACATAAAACACAAGTGTTTTGTCCCTCATGGATCACACATTTACTTTTCCTCCTTCTACAGGCATCACAAGGTCTATCCTTCCGACTCCTGACATTATTTCCAGAATCTATCGACGCCGTGCTACTCATGCTTGCAGAGCCACTCGAAAGATCTCTACCGTTTGCAGGATTATTTGGTGTGTCGAGGATGGAGTCCAAATAATGTTTTCTGGAAGCAATTGCAATGGGGGCAGTACGAGCTATAGAAGTTGGGGTCGACATGATGTATGACCACTGCTCGATCAAGCTCGAGTGGGTCAGTTCTAATTCCAATTCCGTAGGAAGTAATGATTGTACAAAACCAGGCACCGGAAGACTGTGTCTAGACGGATGACTAGCTCTGGACTGCGCGGTTGGCTCCGCCGAATCTGCAGCTAGAAAGATTGAAATGCGGTTTGTCGTAGCCCCTTTTGCCCCTGTTCCTCGGAGAAGCGCGAAGGGGGGCCGAAAGTTTGGTAACGTTCGGGAGTGGTCTAGTAAACGGAGAGATGTGTAGAAAATAGCTGCTCGAAAAGGGAAGCCCAGCAAGAATCGAGATATGGAAATGATATGACTGGCTCTCCCCTCCCCAAACCAGTGCTAGATTTTGCTTATCGAAGGATATCCCCACTCGCGTGCTTGGTCAAATATCCTTGACGAAATGTAATCCGGACACTTCAAAGAGCTTATCGGGGTCGAAAGTGGGAAAAGGGTGTGGTGTCGTCTGTCCTGCAATCTGCAATCTGCAAGAGCCCGGTCTGCTGCTGCAAACTGATGTAGTGCGAGTAGATAAGAAGGCAGGTGGCAGGTGGCAGGAGATAAATCAAGCCACAAAAGCAATTGTGAATTAATACTAATGCTGATAAATGTAAGTTAAATCTTTATTCTCTTTTCTTCCTTCCCTCTACTTCTTTGCTCCCACTTTCTCAAAGACTTCGTATGTATTTCGTATGGGATTCGGAGGTTGGGGGGGGGCACCGGCCTCAATGACTGTCACTGTTGCATGAACCTGCCAGTGCTTGAAGGAGAATGAGATGATGAATGGTTTTCCGCGTCATTTGAAGGAGATCCCACGTCCGAAACAATTCAGAGGATAAGCCGTATGTATGGACGGTACTGTATGGTATCTCTCTAACGTGAGTTCGGCTGGATGCTCGGCTACGGGGGGGGGGGGCTTCTTAGATCTTCGGAGAGGGGCGTTACTAGTTACTAAGAACAGCAACGACACAGGAACCGTTGATATCGGCCGAAACGACGGCAAAGAAAGCACAGCGCAAGAAATAGTAGGAAGGTATGATGTGCTTGGTTTCCGGGCTGAGAGTTGCTCTTTAGCTCTTGCTTTCCGCTGGCAAGTTTTACAACCGGTTTGTTGATGGGTGATGTTTTTGCCGCGAGATAAGGCAGAGTATTTGATACTAGGCTAGGCGTCCAAGACGGCAAGATAGTTGGGTCGATATCTTTCGGGTTAAACAAAATAAATATTTCAACATAAATCTAGTAATCCGTACCTCGCATCTGCATTGCCGGTACGATGGATGGTCTGGCAAACCCTTGAGTGATTGGGCCGATAGCAGATAGATTGCTTCCCTGCTAGCCCGCAGTAGTAGGTACTTACATAAGTACTTTGATGTACGAAGGACTGCATATTCGAGATCACCAGCTTCTCCAGAGCTAAAGGTTACGCACTCACACCAAGCAACCTTTCTCCAGCCCACCGTGAGTCGTTCAAGCCGGGAGCTTTGATCAAAGAAGCATCCCAACGGACATCATCTATGACACCAGAAAATGCAGCTTCAAGATGAGATGCACCTCCCTTGGACCAATGATGATATTTTATACGTAATATTTGGTAACCCAAACCCTCTCATTGGGCGTGAGGGGCGTGTTTCCCTCCCAAACTTTCCCAGATTCCAAGATCCCTTGGTCGTCAAAGCCTCTTGGGACTCGGGTCGAAGCACGGCATCCCATCTGTTGATATTCCCATCTGTTGATATTGGTCCTGATATTGGTTGGTCCTTGTCGGTCCTTGTCGGTCCTTGCCGGTCATTATCTATCTATCTTATCCACTCACCACGCACGACAGACATCTTATCGCGGACCTGCTCGTCGTCATTCAAGTCCCAAGTTGGAGCCACTTCGCCGAGATATACAGAGCCACTTCGCCAAGGCGTACAGAGCCGTACGGAAGTACAGTACAAGTACAGTAGTAGTCGTAGTAAAGAGACAACGAGAACATTGGTGATATTCGGAGCTTTTCCACACACACACACACACACACACACACACACACACAAATGTGAGATGCGACACAAGACAGGATTTCCCGTGTTTGGGTCGTGATAAAAGATCTCCCCCCAATCCAACCCCACAACATCGCGGCGGTTTCCAGCCTCTGCATGACGATTGCTAAAAGAAATTCACCCAAACGAGAAGAACGTTCAGGGTCCTCTTTTACCGACCCAAAAGGTTCATGGATGTAACTCAGTCATACTTCCAGTTGTTATGTAATTCCGAGATTGGCGCAAGACAGTTTACCCTGTTGCAATTTGCTTCATTTGTGTTACATAAAAAGTCTTTTCGGGCGGCTTGACGTCCGCCTAACGTGGGATTCTGTGGGGGTGTGTTGCGCGTCCGAGGTCGATTGCAGTGATGCAGCAGAACAATGCAACCTCAGCTCACGTCTTCCGCTATGCGCATGATGGGATGGCATTCTTTGGCATTCTTCTGCATCCCTTTTGCAGTTGCAGCAGGAGCATCTGACTTGTAAGACTTGGATGGAATGGAATGTCGAATTCGCTCGCAGCGGTGAGGAGAGGAGCGAGCTATTCACTTCCTGCACTGCACTGCTGACGAGCTGATGGCGGACATAGCATTCTGTTACGTCAATTTCACTTACCTGGGCATTCTTTTGTTCTTTTGCAGCTCTTTTTCCTGTGCAACCCGCGGCAAAAAGGAGGCATAATCGGAGAAAAACCGACATGCAGCAAATTGAGTGCACGTGCGGGTATTGTGGGGGTCCCCCCCTTATAATGATACCCCGCCATGTCAAGATAAGGAGGGCTTATAAGTAATATGGAAGTCAACGGCGTTCATGCTCATGCGCAAGCTATCAAACTCAAAGCCGTCGATAATCATTCTGAGAATATTCTCCAGAATTTTGGCTGCCATTCTAATGCAGAACCTGCGAATCAGGAGAAAGCCAACATACCTGTCACGAGCCGAAGTGCCTTTTTCATGGACGTTCCATCGACGCTCCATCGACGCTCCATCGACGCAGCAGAGGCCTTCCGTAAGAAGGACTAGTGCAGTGGTGTCTGTTAAGCTACTCGCAGAGCCTTACCATTGCGATATCTTACTGTTAGAACACTACAGCAAGTCATCGCGCTTCGAACTTGAAGAAGTTGGGTTCCTTCTGTAGGTTTCATAATGCGCCATCTACCCAATCTGTACCCAAGTCTCCTTGCACAGAGCCGAAACGTAGACCCATATTTCATACCTAACCTTAGATTACCCAGCATTACCTACCGGATTCCTCTACATACACTGATCTGATGCTTGAATTGTCCTCAAGGTTGACTCTAGCATAAAAACAACAGTTGCAATCACATATGCACATATCCATCCTACTCCTTCCATCTTGTAGCCATTCTAGAAAAACAGGTAGCAGTGTTTTCAATGCCTTTCTCGTCGTTCAGCCCACACCCTGTGCACCTATCACAGCGCTCATCTTGGCGAATGAGCGAGCCGATAGATAAGAGAAATGTCCTCAACGCCGATGAATCCCATCAACCAATTACAAACCATCTCCATCAGAATCGAGAAGGTCGAAGAGAGATTCATATAACATACATTACATACATATATAGATAGATACAATCTGGTAAGAGAGGAAATAATAAGTGATGATGATTCCTCGGGTAAGGCTCTCTTCATATTCATATTTACCTCTCTACATTTTAATTTCAATTTCAATTTCAATTTCTGTCTTTATCTTTATCTCCACCTCCCTTTGTTGAAACCACGGGCACGATGGCTGCTTCGCCAGAATATGACTTGGTGGTGATTAACGGAGTGGTCGTAACGGACCAGGAGATTAGCGAATTGGACATTGCGGTAAAGGATGGGGTCATTGTGAAGTTGGCTGAGAGGGGAGGCTTAGGCTTGGAGGGGATAGGGAATGCGAAGAGGACGGTTGATGCGGCAGGGGGCTGGGTTATGGTGAGTGCTGATATCTGGGGGTTTGAGTGTATGTGTGTATGTGAGGAATATGGTGTTGATGAAGTATTCGCGATGTGTAGCCTGGAGGAGTTGACGCCCATGTGCATCTTGGTGAGTGGACTCTCCTTCGAACCGCGCAGCGTTAGGAAGAGTGTACTGACATTCACGCAGCCGAACCACCATTATTTGGGAAAGGACAGAGTGCAGATAACTACGAGACTGGTATGTAGATGTCCCTTCTCCTGTCTAGAAGGAGTATAGGAGTTAACTCCATCTCAAGGATCAAGATCAGCTATTGCAGGAGGAACCACCACACTTATCACTTTTGCGCCGCAAAGCAAAGATCAACCATCTTTACTCGCTGCTCTCGCGGCAACTCATGACCTAGCTAAGGATAACTGCTACACAGACTATTCATTCCATCTGATCTGTTCCAACGCCGGTCCACAAGCCATTTCCGAGTTTCCCGCTCTAAGAGAAGCAGGCATATCATCCTTGAAAATCTACATGGTGCGAGCCATCACATTCATTTTAGAGCCACTACTCACATCCCATAGACCTATGAAGCGCTCCAACTCCGCGACTCCGAGATCCTCGACGTGCTCTTCGCCGCGCGGGCCCAAAAAATCGTAACCATGATCCACGCGGAAAACGGCTCCATAATCGACTGGACGATCCGGAAACTCGAAGAAAAACGTCTCTTCGCCCCCAAATACCACGCGCACTCGCACCCGCCCATCGCCGAAATCGAAGCCACTTACCGCGCCATCTCGCTCTCTTCTTTCATCGACACTCCCATTCTCATCGTGCACGTGAGCTCCCCCGCCGCTGCGCAGCACATCCACGACGCGCAGACGCGCGGCTTGCCCGTGTACGCCGAGACGTGTCCGCAATATCTCTTTCTCACACGGAAGGATCTCGATCAGCCTGGTTTCGAGGGCGCGAAATGCGTGTGTGCGCCGCCGCCGAGGGAGGGAAAGGAAGACCATGAGGCGATTTGGAAGGGCCTGGAGAACGGCACGTTTACGGTGCTGAGCAGCGATCATTGTCCGTTTGTGTACGATGATGCGAAGAGCGGGAAGAAAACATGCATTGATGACGAGTTTCCGTTGGGGAGGTTCAAGTACATACCGAATGGATGTCCGGGAGTCGAGACGCGGATGAGTTTGGCGCTGAGTGAAGGGAGGTTGGAATTAACGCGGTTCGTGGAGGTGACGAGTACGAATGCCGCGAAGTTGTATGGGCTGTATCCGAAAAAAGGGACGATTGTGGAGGGCGGGGATGCGGACTTGACGGTTTGGTATCCGCATGAAGGCGGGTTGGAGGAGTTTGAGCTCAGGAATGAGATGTTGCATCATAATGTAGATTATACGCCGTATGAGGGGAGGAGGCTGAAACAATGGCCTAGATATACGATTTTGAGGGGGGAGGTGGTGTGGGATCGTGAGGGTGGAGGGGTGGTGGGGAGGAAAGGTTGTGGACGGTTTTTGAAGAGGGGGGAGGGGTGTTTGAAGGGAAGTTTGAGCGATGAGGAGTGGGATGTTGAGAAGCTTTGAGAACCTAGAAGAACAGATCCCTTAGCTAAAATATAGAAAAAGCACGTCCAGACAAACTAACTCCGTACATCTGGATTGGTGCCGTCTTGGCACTTATCAAGCCATGTGAAAGATCTCAATAGTGAACAGCGAAGAACCGCAAAATGATCGTACTGAAAGAACCATAGTATTGCCGGCTACCAATGTTTCAACGTATACTTCCCCAATCAATCATCGCAACTCAATAAAAAAAATGTATACATAATAAAAAAAAAAAAAAAAACATCCTCCCCCTTCCCCATCTACGATGGCGATATAGTATTATCGTACCTTCTAATAATAGGAAATATCCCAGCTTTTCTGCCCTCAGAAACAGGATACTCGCCTAATATTCTAAGGCAGATTGATACACGAAGGGGTGATGGACGCACGTCGAAGTGCATGACGAGAATACCAGATTTTTTTTTTTTGCGATTCTGGGTTTTAACTAAGCAGAGTTCGAGTTATACCTATCCTCGACAAGACAACTGAACTATCGCCATCCCCCCCAACCATTTAACATAACGAAGCAAGAAGGGAGACAGTTATATACACGTGTGCCTATGGTGCGATATAGCAATGTATGGCTCCCTCCAAACTCATTCTGTCTGCAAATTTAGGTTGGTAGAGTCATATACCACTGGGCATAGAAGGTATAGAAGCAAGATGGAGAGGTATTGCATGGTAATTTTTGCTTATATCTAGCAAGGTGCTTGTATTGTAAGAGTATTAATTAGATAGTGTGAGCGACTAACGTCCCGTCTTGGTTCCTGGTCAATACTCGTGTGTCCAGCTAAATTGAACAATATAGCCTCGAACAAATCGAATCGCAAATGTGCTACATGCGACGTTTTTGCTGAGATAAGTAAAGGTAAAGGTACTAAAGTAGAAGTCCTAGAATGTGAGCGATCATCCTCCTTTCCGCTTCGGTATCACAATCGAAGAATGCGGGGGATACTGTACTTCGACTACGCGAAAATGAAACACCGATATCTGAGCCAAATCCCATCCTATGGCATTATAGCCTTTGATAGGTGCACTTTGGAAAGGTCGAAGATCAGACCAAATTAAAGGAGTCGGGTCGGAAAATAGCACGAGAAAGGCAAGCTTCCGAACCGTAAGCAGTTACGTTGCACAAGACCCGGATGTAGCACCCAAACTAAAGGGAAAAAAGGAAGCTCGAGGGAGGGCTTGAGGTCACGGATTGTGATCGGATGAACTACACCTAATCACTTCTTGGCCATCTCTCTCATGTGATTGGGGGCGTCGGGGGGGCCAATCAGATTGGATGGAATCCGTCATCCTACCCTCCTGCGAGGAAACGGTCGAGAGTCAGCCGAAATGCATGTGGAGATGAAGCCAAGTATGGCCATCCTGTGCTGTGGCGATGGTGAACGCCCACTACATGCGAAGACAGCAATGGGAGAATATCGAAAGCAACATGCTGGGAATCAGATGAAGATATATATACTCCTTGCTTCGCGTTCACTCTTGTCAGCTCTTCGGATCCTCGCGGAAAGCTGACCGCAAGCGGCGCTAGGTCTTTTTATTTGGCCGAGAAGGTGGGGAAAAGATCCACTAATGCCTTGAGGGGTTTGGGGAAAAAGAAGCTACCACCGTGGAGATGGCTGGGTTATTGCTTGATTTGACGGCAGACGGCAGACGGCACCTGCGTTTTGTGGCTACGGCTACGATAAGAGAAGACCGAAGCTGCAGCGCGTACTTGGTACGGTTAAGGTGACAGGAAGGGAGAGAATAGGGGAGAGCGAGAATAGGGGAGAGCGAGAGCGAGAGCGAGAGTGGGTAGAGTCTCCTGTAGAATCTTACCTATACCTGCAGATATAGTCTCGCCAAGTTCATCTCGAAGGAAAGGGGCAGGAAAGGAAGGGAAAGGAAGGGAAAGGAAGGGAAAGGAAAGGAAAGCAAAGGTACTGACTGTGTGTATTTCCCTTTCCATTTCCATTTCCATGTACTTCGTACCTCTCATCCATCCCATTCCCATTCCCTTCCATTTCATCCCATCTCATCTCACATTGTACCGTTGCTGTTCCTACACCTCCACCCACACCTACACCTACACCCACATACATCCTCAGTACTTACTCGCGGGATTGCTTCCCGCGCCTTAGAGGGATGGGCATCCATGCACGCTTACATGTATTGAGTCTGTGCCGAACAGCCAAAAGCTGCGGCTTGTCCGACGTCGAAAATCATCAACTGAGGTTGAACGTTCCTTTGAATAAATAATCTTCGCCCAGAACTAAACGCAGACGCATGATTTGTTAATAATAATCACTACTGGTGCAGCTCTTCTATACAATGCGCATAGCAACAACGCCAACCTCAAATGATTCGCATTCACTACACTCACCGCACTTGACCAACCTCCAATTCTAGGTTCGCGAATATGGCAGCTTATGATACCCTGACCATCTCATCTACAACTGCCTCGAACGACATTCTACGATTAACCGCCCCGGCATCCGTCACTCTCGGATTTAATATGGATGCTTTTGATCATGATCTGAATTTCGAGGCGGATGGTATCTTGTGGGTCTACTGCTGTGCCTCTGCATCTTGGAGACGCGCAAGGCGTGGGCGAGGAGATTTGCTAACAAATGGCCGATAGAGATGATGTAAATACGGGAATGCCCACATTACCATTTACCCCCTCGTACGAGTTATCCGATGCCTTCTCTACCACTTTCGAGGATCCTTTTTCCTATCAGTCCGGCACATTCGATTCTTTGATGGGAGAACAAAACCAAGACAATAATGCCGAAACAAACTCGAGCGATCCGGACAACAAATTGCTTGGATTTGGAGCACCTATAATGAAAGCACCCATTCTAGACGACAAAGGACAAACCTGGCCGGGCATGTCTGCAGAACTATACGGCATGTTCTTTGTCGCGGAAGATGTATTTGGCGCGGAAACTGCGGGTCGACCAATGGAGCTGACTTGCTACCGGCGCAATCTATTCCAAATATCTGGAAATATCACACTTTCGCGATCGATATGTAGCATGCTGAATGAGCAAGGCCAGCAAATACCAATATATGATCTGGCCGCAACAATATCTGCGATCGAGAGCATTGAAGGGAAGAGCACCGAGATCATAAGTGTTCCATGGAAGACGGCAAATATGACGACTTCGGAGGATAAGGCGGGCGCTGTACCATCGCAGTGGCCCTTGGACTTGAGCATCAACCCGGAATTAGACCCTACGTGCGTGACGATACCTATTGCGTGGAAACGACTACAGTTCAAACATGCCACGGCAAACAATGGCAGGAGGAAAGGATTGCAACAACATTACGTTGTGCAGATTAACCTTCTGGCCACATTGGCTACTGGGGATAAGGTTAAATTGGCTGAAATACGGTCTGGGCCGATTATCGTGAGAGGGAGAAGCCCGAGGAATTTCGATAGCAGGAAGGATGTCCAGTTGAGTGACAAAAAGCCCGAACCAAAGGCGAGGAGCATGAGTAGTGAAACAGTAACGACGGTGAAAGTTGATCCGGCAGCTGTACAAACATCATATAAGTTCTATGCGCCAAATGTTGTCCAGGTGGGTTTCATCTTTCTTTCCTGTCCCCTATCATCTTTTTTTCTTCTTCTTAAGATTGCACTCCTGCTAACTTTCCCCCAGACATCACTAGACCTACCGGAATGGCCCAATCTCGCATCTCCGGCATTACCACCAGAACCGCCCACTCCCACCAATCGTTCCAAAAAAGCCGCAACTTCGACATCAAGCTCACATAACCGTCCTCCAGTACCCAAGACTCGCTGGAAAGCAGAACCATTACCCCCGAAAGCCCAACCCCAGCCAGCCGCTGCGCCTATAGATTTATCTTTGGCAGATGATGATCCTGGTGTTTCTTCAAGCACACAGCCATACTCGCTGTCTCGACATTCTTCCGCTGCTTCGGAGAAAGACAGAACGGTTGGTCATAAAGGTGGTGCTGAGAGGGATGGCAACGGTAGTTCCAAGGCTGCGAAAAAGATGCTTAGTGTGAGTAGTCCGGAAGACAACGAGGAGGCTTTGTATGAATATTTTCCGTTGAGTTTAGATGATTGGTAAGAGTTCCCTTTCTTTGTTGTATTAAGAGTTTTTCCCCCGTTAGCCAATTTGTTTACCTGTGCCCTTCTTTTTGAGGAGAGTGCTCGCTTGGGCGCTGGCTCAATCTAGGCCCAAAGCCTTCCTTCTTCCATGACTATCTTGAAGGCAAGAGAGCAAAGCTAACACCAATCTAGGATGCCACCAGTAGATGCAATATACAGACCTCACGTGGTTCACCATACCATTGTGCCAGCGGACCTAAAAGCGCAGCAAGTGAAAAGCAAAACGAAGCGATATTTCTCGGCGGATGATTGATTGTTTGATGGATCGATCATGGAGTTATTTACACGAAAGGAGTTAGGATGATGAATAGGATGACAGCAATGACAGCGGCGACTCTTCCGGGGGGAACTGTTATGATATGACATGTTATGGGAGGCAACTGGCAACTTATACCCGATACGAAAGGTTTATCATGAGCGGATTAAGCGGAGCACGTGGAACGGAGCCTGAGGCTACAGGACGTCGGGTATTTGTATATTTTACTTACTGTTGTATACTAGATGAATGGGATGTCTGTGATACCATACATGCTTGGGTGGATGGTGATGTTGATATTTGTTTCAAGTGCAGGGGAATCAGTAAAGATTCGAAGGGATGCTAGCACGAACGCTCTGCGGGTGGCAGCCTTCTATCAAACATTCAATGAACTCGCGAATGATTTTGATGCTGAGAGGTCAGAAGTATCAACTTCCTGACAACTTGAGTAGGAGCATCAGGCGAGTGCCTTCCTTCCCCTGTCTGGCACGCTACGTATACGCTCTTGCGCGGAGATACTTGGCGGCTGGGTTCGCAATGTGTTGGTGGAATATGATTCAATCGCCCTGGCGGAAGATGTAAACAACTCAGGAGAACCTTGGATGATGACGACGAGCAAAGTTGCGTTGGCGAGGCGGTCACGACGGTGCAGGCGGCAGGGTTGGGGGAGGTCTCAGCAGTCCGTCCTTTGTTTCGTGAGGTATTTCTTCTAAATTGGAGATTGATATTGTTCGGGAATGGATCTTCCATGCTATCTAGGTAGTATTGTTGGTTTTTTTGGGGGTGCAGTTGAAGGATGTGTCGTGGGACGATTCGTTAGGCTACATGTTTCCTTGGGACATAGGCGTTGCCCAACAGTTGAGTTGAGTTGAGTTGTGCTGTATGTAAGATTTTCGAGATACAAACAGTTAGTGCTCGCGACGCAGCGCAGCGCAGCGCATCTTAACGAACGAACGAAGGACGAGTCGGGGTGTACGATTGCACTTTTATTTATTTATTTTTTAAATTATCTTTTATTTCTACGCTGTTCGGCTGGCTGATTTCTGGAGTATCGTCTGTATTTGTAAAACTCCAAAAGTGACGCCACTTCTAAAGAAGTGACAATTTGGGCTTATATATTTGACAGTATTCGTTTTGTGGGGGCCAATTCCCATCCCATCCCATCCCATCTATTAACCCGCGATGGATCGCCCAGCCTCCAGCACCGTCATCGGCGCACTCATCACAGCCACATTAGTTGTATGCTCCCCACCGCTTCCCCAATCCCCCTATCCAAACCAAGCTAAAGACTAGATAGCCCCAGTACCTCCTCCTCACCCACCTCCTCCATCCCCTCTCCTCCCCTGGCCCCCCTCCCCTGAACTCTCTCCCGCATCCCCTTCCTCCACGCCCTACTAACCGGCACCCTCCCCCACCGCATCGCCCACTTCCACTCCACCACGGCCCCGTACTCCGCGTCGCCCCCCACCAACGAACTCTCGTTCGTAGATCTCCCTGCCTGGAAAGACACCTACAACCACAAAAGCTTTCTCCGGCCACGGGAATCGGGCGGACGACTCCCTGGCGTGGAAGCGCATAATTTGATTTCGGCTGGGGTCGCGGCTCATGCAAGGTTTCGACGGGCGCTGCAGCCAGCGCGCGCGGTGAAGGGGTTGGAGGAGATGGTTAGGGGGTGGGTGGATTTGTTGACAGAGAGGTTGGATGAGGTTATTGATAAGAAGGAAGAAGATGGAGGAGAGGAGAGAAGAGGATGCAGAAGTGGAGGTGGATTTGGTGCAGTGGGTGAATTTCACAACGTTTGATATTATCAGCGAACTCGCATGGGGATCCCCATTTGGGTGTCTGAGAGAAACGAAGTATTATCCGTGGATTAATGTCGTGATGCTTTTCAAAGCTGTGTCGATGATCACGGCGATAAAGTTCTTCCCTTTACTCGATACCTTCCTCGCTATGATTACTCCGTCCTCGGCGCTCTGGAACGTCCCAATTGGCTTCGTTTTCCATATGCATATGGGAGCTGAAGCTATATAGGATATCCCAAATAGCTTCACTCTATCCTATATGTATATGGAAGAGTTCCGATATATATATCGGAAGGTCGGTTTCCTATGTAGCTATAGGAGATTAGCCTCCTATATATATACTATATTTTAATTTCCTAATCAGGCAATAGTGAAGTTATACAGAAATAAGAATAAGTATTAATATTGATTAAGAGTGGAGATTTCAAGTACAAATACACCAAGCATAAGACATCTAAGCTACATTACTCTTGCTTGCTCTTGCCCTAGTTAATAAATATAGAACCCTATATCCTCTAGCTAATAGAGATATAGTAGTAAATATAGAACTCTGTGTTCTAGCAACTAGACTAGCTGCATCGAGGTACTGATAATCCTTTCTATAAACGATATTACGGGGAGTATATAATGTCGTGTTTGGGGGAGGTATATTAATTGATTGATTGATTGATTAATAGATAGATAGATAGATGGATGATTAACTATAAGGAAGATAAAGAGAAAGTAAAGTAAAATGATTCTTGACTATAGGAAACAGCGAACCTATTTGTGGCTGTAATAATCATATATTATAAAATACTTGAAACAAGGGGTAAAGTGGCCTAAGCGAAGTAGCGACAGTGATGTTGGTAGCGCCGGTATATATCTTAAACCCTTTGTGCGAAGGCGGTCTTACTATATGTATATCGTAAGATTAAAATTAAATGTCTCTCCTATATGTATACGGCAGCTCCTATATGCATATGTGTCGCTACACCCTCCACGCCCAAGACTCACTCTTCACAAAGGTGGGTCCGGGAGTATTCGAGGGTTTTTAGCTGCTCTTTATTATCGAGGGCATAAGGCCCTTATTTATACTTCTATCTACGCCCTCATTCTCTCCCGTAGTTGTTCACTGTTGAGTATGCCAAATAAGGTTTTAATCTCATTCGGTCATTTGTCTGTCGCCTCTACAGCGACAATATGGGATTTCCATATTTATATGGGAAACGAAGCTATTTGGGAGGTTCCAGCTCGCAGATCTAAACCAAGTGCTCGCTGCGGCGCACAGCAAAGTTGTCGAGCGGCTTGCGCTAGAGCTGGAACGAAAGGATATTATATCCCACATCATCACTCACAACCAGACAGCATCATCATCATCGCCTACGAGTCGCTTATTGACGGACGAAATCGAGAGGAACTCCATGGCAACGATAGTAGCCGGAAGCGAGACGCTGACCACGGCGCTAGCGGGCACTGTGTATCTCTTACTCGAAAACTTGGCATGCATGGAGAAACTCACGGGCATCATCCGTGGTGCGTTTGCTGCAGAAAATCAAATTGATAGGGGAGACTATTGCTGCGCTGCCGTATCTTACGGCGATTTTGAACGAGACGATGAGGATTTATCCACCTATTCTGGATAGTATGCGGAGGGAAGTTCCAAAAGGAGGTGCGACGACTGCTGGGTGTTACGTTCCGGAGGATATGGTAGTGTCGGTGGCGTGCCTCTCGATGTTTCACTCGCCGAGCAATTTTACTTCTCCTGAGAAATTCCTTCCAGAGCGGTGGCTGGATGGTTCGTGTGTGGATGATAATAAAGCTGCGTTTCACCCCTTTTCGACAGGACCGCATACTTGCATCGGACAGCCGCTGGCGTGGCTTGAGATGTGGGTTATTCTTTCGCGGCTTCTGTGGATGTATGAGATGAGGAAGGCGGTGGGGAGGAGGATCGGTTCGTGGATGGAGCAGAAGATTTACTGGACTTGGGAGAAGAGCCCGCTTGTGGTTCGGGTTGGGAGAGCGAGGTGAGGATGGTTGAGAGTAATTTACAAGACGTAAGGACAGGAGAGATGGTGGATGTCATGGTTGGGAGTAGAGTTGATGATAGAGCGTCAAAAGTAAAGAAGCTTTCAATTTCCTGTGGGTAGATTATTGGCATAAATTGAGATGTACCGTGAAGCTAGTCAATTCCAGTGATGCTGTCAACCAAATATTCTGTACCCTGATGAGTAAACGCCGACTTCCAGAACTACCAGCAATTTTTATTGACATATTTTATGAGTTTGCCCATATTCAGCTCATGTTCAGCTAACATAAACTAGATCTGTGAAATTTAAGCCGTAATTGTCACTTCTCTAGAAGTGGCGTCACTTTTGGAATTCTCACAAGATCTTACATTTCTAACTCCAATCTCTGAGTTCTAAAAGTCGTGTTCCAACCAATTTCGAGTAGAAAGTAGGAGTGAAATACTCCAACACAATGTTTGCAAGTATGTCCAGTCACCAGAGAATAAATCCGTTGCATAGCAGAATAGATAGGAGCACCTTATTGGCACTTCTGCTCTCGTTGTGATCTGACTGCATACAAATTATCGTTTCACCAAAGCTTAGGAATAATAGTCTGATAGCGACCTAAGTCGTAGAAAGAGGAATTGTGAGAATGAGGCGATTCCCAAATCGAGCAACGATCTTTAGATGCCAGCTGTTCATTTCTATTCTATTTGTACGTTATAGAATCTGCTAGAATTACTAATTCTGCCACAGTTTTAGTATATAAACCTCCTTCAAGCTGCTATATAGTTAGTTCACCAGATAGATCAAAATCAGACTAAAATCCAACCACATTTCAAAGAGCTCTTAATCTCACAGGAATAGGTAAACTTGTTTCGAGTAAATAGATAATATAACTTTATTGTGGTCGGTGGCAGGTTTTGTGGGATCTAACCCTGCTCGACGATAAACATCCTGAACGAGACTTGTCTGAGCAGATGAGCTTGGCAAGGTAATTCCACTGGTGCGTCCGTTATGGTTGACGCCGGTCTCTCGAATAACACATTGTATGTTATCACCATCTGCCAGAGCAAGTCGGAGCGGTTTTAACAGCATGGCGAGGATGCTGCACTGCCTGGTCTAGGGCTACCAGACTAGATGAACAGGCAGTATCAACGGTAGCGGAAGGCCCGCGCCAGTCGAAGAAGTAGGAGATTCTATTCGACGCCTTATTTGGGGCAGTGCCGCTGATGTGATATTTGGGGATCGTCATATGGTCCTGACTGCTGAGAGATAGGTAGTCGTGGAACATCACTCCAGTATAGATCGCGGTATTAGAGCCACGCAATGTCTCCGCAGGAAGCCCCGCTTCCTCTAGAGCTTCGTATACTGTCTCGAGCAATAGTCGGTGCTGGGGGTCCATTGCTTGTGCTTCCAATGGACTGAGACTGAAGAACGATGCATCAAACTCTCGCACATCTTGTGAGAGAAAGTATCCTCGCGCCGAGGAATTATGGCGTGAGGCAGAGGTTCGATCACGGGGGATCTCCTGAGAAACATCGTAGGGGTTTTGAAGAAGATCCCAAAGTTCGGAGGGAGATTGATATCCTCCGGCTAGACGACACCCACTACCGATAATGGCAATAGGTTCATTCATACTGAGGTGGAAATATGTTGAAATGAATTGATGAGAGGGAATACTAATAGTGAAATGAACTGGGAATGTCTGTATAAAAGGGTATTTGATATTGTGGGTTGGCTTACCAAACCCTTAACACCGGTATCAATGATGATCTAGTATTGTGGGTTCTTGGTAATACTTTTCTTCTTCATTGTGCTATGGACTCGGGGCGATGCTATATAGACTTCCTCTCTTGTACTAACTACGTGAATAGCTTCATGATCAGCCCATTATTTATCTCCTGTATTCTCTCCCGTAGCTTCATTGATTGAGTCCTCCCGTAGTCCATTCATTCCGACAGATATTGTTAGGGATTGCTGAGTCAAGCTAGAGAACGCCCCGAGGAGCAACCTTATTCTAGAAATATACTGTAACTTTAGATAATAACTATTAACGTGGTTTACCATTAAACAGGCTATGTCATCAAACGGGCCACTCCAAAATACACCCAAATTTGACAAATTTAGATATTCGAAATCAAATCACTTAAGAATATATTAAGCTAAAATCTAAAATTTCACTATTAGAAAACCTATAGAAGTCAGAACATAGATTATTGAGTTGAAAATGTTAGTATGTCTTGAGATCTTACATTTTGGGGGCCAAAACTGGCTAGCTAGTGTGACGACCCGTACCGACTGCACCTGAGTCGTACACGTAGTTGCACATGTAGCTGCATATAGCCATTGGATATAGCCAGCCCGGATGCCACTTCACTAAGTGTATCGCTAAGTTTAGCCCTGGGGGCTCTCTGGTTCTATGCAAGGCCTCTCTTCTTTTTCTTGTATATAGCTTTAGTTCGGTAGTTCAATATTCTAAGGTCATTCAGCACTTTCATTAGTGGTCTCGTCACAGCTAGGTCAGTTTGCAAGAACTACTAATTCTAGAAAGATTATAAATCCTGGAATCAGCTCGCATATACTTCCTAATCAAGGCTTCTGAGTATCAGCTTAAAGGGTTGACCAATTATTTGATTCCAAATATCTGCTTTTGTCGAATTTGGGTGCATTTTGGAGTGGCCCGTTTGATGATATAGCCCGCTTACGAAGTATCGTAAACCCATTAATGTTTTCTTACCCCCTTGACGTAATAAGCTTGAAATACCAAACTTGGGAGTGCGAATTGATTGGGTTAAAGTAATCTTGAGACGATGACGAGAGCGGTAAAAGAACAAGGGAAATCAGATTTGAAATTATGAACGTATCTGACGAGATGGAAGACGCTTTCATTCTAGCCAATCGGTGTAAGACTTACAAGCCTTTCAAGAATGAGCTTACGTTCACGACCCAAGCCGGTGACTGATCAACTACTACATCAAACAAAATGAATGTCTTGTCTTACTGGGGAGAAACCCAACAAATGGAAGGATTCTCATTGATGTCATGATAAGGAGACATACTCACTTGGTAATCATATATATGAATTGAAAAGTACTTAATCTTTAATCAAACTTCAATCTGGCGCAAGAGATATCATACTTCGATCTAATGCATCAAATACTCTACCTCGACTCCCTTCCCCTTCCTATCCCCGTCGCACTCTCCCTTCCCCGACCCAGCACCCACGTTAACACCAAATCCTCTGCACCTCTCCTGCCATATGTCAATCCTATTTCTTTCCTTTCCTTGAGCGACCAGGCTGACGCTGTCAGAAAGTCCGATTGACCTAGCATCCCACCCACCACATACATCCCACCCACCACATGCATCTTCCCTACCAACAATCTCCATGCTCGTGTTCATCCCCATTGCCTCCTCTTTCCCTTTCCCGATATCTCCTTCCACCTCCACACGCTCCACCCACCTATCGATCCTCTCATGATCCACGTTCCCCATAAACGCCCTCTCCATCGACTCCCTATGTCCATCTCCATCTCCATTTCCATCTCCATCTCCATCTCCATCTCCATCCCCATCCCCATCCCCATCCCCAAATCTCTCACTCCCAACCCCACCTACATCCCTAAGCATCCGTCCCGCCCTCTCCAACTCCTGCTCAATCTCACCCAACTCTTCAATCGCCTCCTGATTCTCCCTCAGCAGCGTCAAATCAAAAATCGTCTTCGCCGCCTCCATATTCCCCGCCTTAACAGCCCGACAGTATTTCGCATACTGCTCATCATAATACTGCGGCCAATCGTCCAGCTTCTCCTGTGCTTCTCGAAGTCGGGCTTTCATCTTTTCCATGTACTTAACGGCTTCGCGATGTTCTTTTTCTTTCTGGTCGCGGGCGATGGAGCTTGGCGTCGCGGTGTATACTTCTTGATGGATTTCCCACGAAGCTCTTATGCCGAATGATGATTGTCCCTTTCGGCAGACAGGTGTATTGAATAGATTTCCATCTTTTAAAGCTCGGTGCAAAGTGCCGAAGAGTCTCGAGTGTTCAGCATTAAGCTCATCAGTCGCAGACCGCATTTTTTGCTCTAAGCCCTCCCATTCCAGATAGATCACCTTAGCTGCCTCTGTCCAAGCTTCCATATGTTTTAATCCACTTTTACGTTTGCTTGCGTCACCAGTACAAAGAGGAGAGTGCTCACGGCTTGCTTTCGATAATTGCAACACGGCCTTCACAAAGTCTCGCCAAGAACGTGTCACGGCCCTTTTGAAATCCGCAACCTCTTCCTCGAGCTGACAAATCCTTTGAAACTCAGACACGATCTCTTTCGTTAAGCTTAGAGCAGAGCTGAGGACTCCGTTGCGTTCTATATATGTGAAGACCTCCAAACATCTTGCGCTCAGTGGCGCTCGCGCGGACGAGTCACTAGAAGTAACGATGCGTGAGGGGCATTTGTACGAGCATGTTGGACACTTTCTTGAATTTGGATATCGTGGTAGCGGTGTTGTATCTGTCAAAACCTCGTTATTGGACAAAGATAACGAATTACCAGATGTGGTTTGATGAAGGATTTCACGACCGAGCACTATCTTTTTATACACTTTTCTGTCCAACGATGACCATGACGAGCGCCTGTATTTTGCTGAACTATGGAGCGGCGATGCCTCGATATTGGCAGATTCGAGAATACCAGAAGAATTTTTGTGTTCCTCCATCCACCGCTGTTTGGATGATGGGCATCTGTCGCGGAATATTTTGTATATTTTCTTAATAGTCCTGCCAGCGATGAGCTGGCTGAGCAGGGAACTCATTTAAAAGAAAGCGCAAGAATATGAGCTGTCCCACAGCGGAGGACAGCAGCTTAACGCATGCAGAATTTTGGCACCGGTAAGTCTGGAGTTATGTAATGTAACGTTGGTAAAAATGATCGAGACAGAAGATTGCGAAAAAGATAAGAAATTCCGACGAACCCATAGAGGACAAAGGAATCATCTCGTGTTATATTGCGTTACAGATGAGTTCGTAAACGCAATGTCTCTCTGCAGACAAAGAAGGCGAGTGGAAAGTACCAACAATTCTTCTAGAAAAAGGTCTGGAATGTAAAAACCGACTTTGGACCTTTCATGGACGTACATGAAGCAATCGTGTAGATCGAGATTTGTGACATGGGCCTTTGGATATTGCGTCTAAGCGGCTAGATAGCTTGGAAACCATATGGCGAAACGGGCCGCTGAACGAGAAACCGCGTGATTTCTAATGGCTGAATACAACCGCAGCATGTCCAGATGTCCAGGATACCCGCGGAGAATAAATTCAGGTAGTTTAAACGAACACAGAATATCCAAAATGTCCTCCTCGGGCAAAGATCTCAAGTAGGTTAGTGAACATTTTGAGAATTCCTCACGGCTTCTCTCGTAGCTTTGCCAAAGCCGCAGCCACCCCTCCACTAAGTTCTTCGTCTCTCCTCGCCATCTCCTTCCTTTTCTCCTTGGCCAATTTTTCCTCGTCTAGCTGAGCAGCAGCAATCATAGCCTCTTCATCATCATCCGGCTCCCACGCCTGAGCTTGCTTAGCCGCCGGTACTTCCTGTTGTTTACCTGACGCAGGAGCAGCAGCAGCCCTTTCCCTCATCGAATCAATCTCCCTCAGCGGGACTCTACTCAACGGTATGGCGCGATCAAGAACCCCTTCCTCCACTTCGCCCCCATCTTCCGTCGTTATCTTCCTCCCCAACGTCCTCCTAGCCGCCTTCCTTGCACGAAACGGCTCATCCACAACTCCACACCACTTCCGAACCTTCTTCTCGCCCCAACCCCCCAAAACCGCGAGCTCCTCCGGCCTTGCATTGACTGCACTCCTAATACTCCCAAACGCACTAACCAACGACACTGCATCGGTTTTATTGACACTCCTCGGCACCGTTATAAAATCCACCATCTTATCCGCATACGACTTACTCTCCACCCCTCGAATGGCCGACGCATTCGCGTGCTCGTAACTCTTATACAACTCCAAGTATCTCGCTGCTTCGGCCGCGCTCCAGCATAAGATCACCGTAACATTATTGATCAGGCTTGTTTTTGACAATTCCTTTAAACTCTCTTCATGATTGCCGATATCCACCATGGTAAGCAGGACCCGGAGATTGTACTTCCCCTGCAGACCCTTGATGCGGTTGTATATGTATTCGGGATGCAGACGATGGTATTTGAGCGAGAGGAACAGCGCGCAGGTGGTGAGTCCGAGGACGTAGTCGGCGGGGATGTCGGAGTACTCCCAGGCGAAGGATTTGAGGTTCGCGAGGATGGGATTGCCCTTTTGGCGCAACGAGACGAGGATTGAAGAGCCGGCGGAGCGCGAGGCGAGAACTTGCGGGGTTGGCTGGACGACTTTGGGACCGCTGGTGGTGCTGGGGGCCGGTGGTGCGCGGTCGAGTCGTTGCGGAGTGGGCTGTTGGACGCGTTGCGGGGTAGGTTGCTGGACGCGTGCTTGTGCTGGAGGAGGTGCGACGGGAGTTTGGGCCAGAGCTGCAAGGAAATCGGCATCAGCACCAAAATCGTCGTCGTCGTCCATGGTGATTCGATAGTGGTTGACCAGTAGAGTAGAGTAGAGTGGTTGGTGAACTTTAGTTTTGCCGTGTTGGAAATGACGACATCTCCTCGCCACAACTTCCACCAACACCACACAGTAAATTTTATGCCTTGGAGGGAACCTAACATACTAGAGTATAAAATTATAGAAATGGGTTTGTTGTTTTTATATATATCTACAGTCTCTTTGATTGTATGTTGTAATATACATATTTCCAGTACTACCACCAAATACAATTCCGCTCTCAGTCAGTCTTCCCCTTACCACTCCTCCTCCTCCTATTTCTACTTCCCAGCAAATACTCTTTCCCAATCAACAACTTCACCACCCCATACAACCCCGCCCACGGCCTATTCCTCAACACCCACCCCCTCCAGCCCTCCACCTCCTCATCCTCCACATGTCCACCCCCTACCTTTTCCCAAATACTCTTCAAATAACCCGCTCCATACTTCTCCCTCAACACATCATACCTCTCCCCATCATAGATCTCCGCAAACTCTTCCTTCGTATAGTACGCCCTTGCATATAAAGTTTTCTGCCCACCCAACTCCCTAACCTTCGTCTCGATCTCTCTGTTCAAGCGCACAAACTCCTTACGGTCTTTTGGCCCGGGACCCCAGATTCCGAAATTGAGAAGATGATCCACGTCGGGGCTGGCTGCGCCTACGAGCGTGTAATGCTTCGTGCTTCGGCTGGTTTTGATTGGACAGAGCCATAGTGGGTAGGATCCGAACTTTTCGTTAAGATAGGAGAGGAATGATACGCAGTTTGGATATGGGATGCCGATGTCTTGGATGATGTATTGTGAGGCGAGATTGCTTTGATGGAGCGCAGAGTACATTGTTGCGCTATCCATGAATGGGTTTAGTAGAAATCGGGTGAGGCGATTGAAGGGAGTGAAGAAATATTTGAAGGCATAATAGCCGCCCCAAAAGGCTCCACGATCATAGCGGAAGAGATATGAGGCGGTGGGTATGCACTCTGTGTTGAGATTGCTTATATAGGACCTATCGAGGTACTTGCGAGCATGGAGATAGAACCAGGGATCGTGAGGACGAGAGAATGAAGTGATCTTGAAGGATTCTGGGTCATCTGCAAATGTCCCCGTCATTATGACACCTGTATCCTTCGTATACATTATACCATCCAGGTATTCTATCCCTTTCCCATCATTTACATATTCCTCAATCTTCTCTATCGCCTCCTCAGCACTAAACACCGGATGGTAAGTCAATTTCACATACTTCCCCGCATCCACCAGTTGCACTTCAACAAGCGTTGTAATACCCAATGTGCCGAACGAGGAAGCCGCTCCATTAAATAGATCTTCTCGTTCAGTAGGGGATGCGTTTACGATTTCGCCAGTTGGAAGAACCATCTCGAACCAATTGATCGTCTGGTCAAAACAGCCGTGCTTAAAACTACTACTTTCACCACTTGTACCGGCGAATCCTCCTCCTACAGTTATACTCGGCAATTCCATCACAACCAGTGGAACGAGATTGTATTCAAGGGCTGCGGCCACTAGGGCTCGCATTGAGACATTGGGCTCGACGAGAGCGGTCTTTCGTTCTGCAGAAATGGACAGGATGTGAGTGAGGGACGTAGTGTCGATGATCTGGGTGGGATCGAGGTTTGGCGGGTTGGTCGAGCTGCTGCTGCCATGGTAGATCCGAAACGGGGTCTGCCGGAGATGGAAATCGTGGACATGTCGAGATATCGCTGCTACGGCAGTGTCGTGGTCTGCTTTTGTGTAGCTTTTACTCATACTGAGACTCAAGAAGCTCCAGAGGAAAGCAATGACCTGGGCTGGACAACAAGAGAGACTCTGAGGTTTCCCTGGTGTAAACCGCGCTTGATGACGCTGGCGTGATATAACCGCAAGCTGACCTTCAAGAGTCAAAGGATCCCCATATAACCAGTCGGTGAATTGACAGTCTGCCAAAAAACAAATAACACTAAGCTTAACTATTATAGCTTGATTGAAGCTTCACAGATGCGTGCTATCCTCGGAAGACTCGGAAGTAAGAAAGCTCATGAGCTACGGTATGCACACGACCAGGGGAAAAGAACGAAGAGTGAAGCTTCGAAGAAACCTGAGATATACTTATCTGGAGATGCATTTTGAACCTGTTAATGTACCGTACTTTATACGCAGGAACCTATTATGGCAGGAGGCGCTTAAGTTGGCAGGATCTCCACGAGCGAGGGACGACCTTGTGCGCAATAGTGGGGGGTTGCAACGACATGTAATCTTACTCATCTCCACAAACATAGATCTCCAAGAAATATTTTTGATGCAAATAAGTATACATGTATGTCCTGTGAAGTTTCGTGCTTCTGACCGCTGAAAGCAAACGCCATATGTACAACTCAATCGATTTTTCTCGAGAGCCCCAATTCTTGGCACCTTCCGTAGTGCAAGATCAGACAAATCGCACGCCAAAACCGTCCAAGTACGCCGTCACCATGCGTGAATTCATAACCATCAATCAAATTTATACAGCAGGAACCGAACCCCCTTCATTGAACAATCGAACCAGTCCCATAGCTGCAGCTGCCGCAGCAGATCCAACAATGACCATTTGGATACCACCAAAGCAAGCCTCCTTGATGTTCTTAGATCCTTGCCATCCCATCACCACTGCAGTCTTCACATATCCGAAAACGAATAGGGTGAACACCATGATGCCAATTGATATGTACAACCCGGTATATACCTGGTCGACGCAGAAATAAGGTAAAAGAGGTAGCAGTCCGCCCAAGAAGTATCCCATCGCAATGGTAGTAGCCGACACCAGTGCCCGCGACGCTGCGGGTTCTTCTTCGCAATGCTGGAATTGCATAACGAAGTCAACCAAGCGAGGTGATCCGGAAAGGTGGTTCGTGAGATCCTCAAGAGTGTGTTTTGGTAGGTTATAGGGCGCGAAAACTTCAGCGACGTCTGCAAGTACACCCTGAATGTCGGTCTCGATAAGTCGTTCGGTTTCTTCCTTGGTGGCTCTGTATGAAGCACTGTGCAAGCGAGTCAGACTATGTTGTTACGGCACCTCGAAAGGTCGACTTACAGTTCACTCTTAGCACCCAGATATCCGCCCAATCCCATCGATATCGCACCGGCGATCAGTTCTGCAAGTCCTCCGTATATCACCACATGTGTGCTTCCCAATGCAGATAGCCCCGCAGTGAGCGCAAACGGAACCGTTAACCCATCTGAAAGTCCAATCGTCGCATCTGAGATAATTCTGGCATCGATTCTGAAAGCTCTCTTCTGCGCTCCCTTCTCTAACCTTCCGTCTTGCTCTTCTAGATCCAAGGTGCTATCATCAGAATATGATTCCTCTGGGTCTGAAGAAGGTAGTTGGCTGGAGCGTCCATTCTCGTGTCCCAGTAATGGTTGCCTCGATACAGTGCTCCAATCAACAGGACTATTATACTGCGAAGACTTAGACTCGCGGTTAGATTTTCGTTTCGAGATTGTAGATTGTTGGAAAAAGATATTCTTCAGACCGACGAGCGATAGGACTTTTACGAAGGACATGGTTGGGGGCAAGTGTTTAACTGACGATCTATTTCTTCGTAGATTGGGCCGTGATGTATTCTTAAAAGGTCTTGAGGTAGATGCCGATGTCGAGGCAGAGGAGGGAAGATCTCTCAAACTTGCATCCGTGGGCGAGGGCGAAGATGGTTTCAGGACCGAACGAGTGCTGGGTTTGATGGTCGGGTCTCGATTCTGTAGTCGCTCGTGCTTTGCCAGATTGTTTGGCGGATCCTCTGCGACCATGTTGATGTCTTATATGTTTTGAAAGTCCGGGCTGGCCCTTTCATTCTTAATGCGACGCAGATTTAAGTGGGAAGTCGATTCCAATCATCATGACGGCCGATTTTGCCCTCAACCAGGAGGAGCTGGACTTGTTTGTCTGGATGCCACGGTCAGCATAATTGTAAGGGTGCTGATTGGCTCGCTTCGTGAATGTATGCTTAATACATGATTGTTGATTGGCCAATGTATTTCATGCAGGAGCCAGGAATCAATTCTTTCTAACTTACTCGTAGTTAGCTCTTTTATGTGGCAGGGTGGGGTACTGGAGTGTCTCCGTTCTGAGCTTGGCTGGGAAAGGATAGCGAGGATACGAAGTACTTTGCAGGAACCTGCTTTTTCCACTCCACATGGGGCATTGTTTGGTCAATTGAAGAGGAGCATTCGGAACTCTGTATGCATTGAAGTGAAGGAATTTGCTCGCCTCTCCTTGATGAATCTGGCTGCAATATTTTGGCCGACTACTTCGTACCAAACACCTTCTCCATCTCAAAAAGCCGACGTTGACTTCGGGTATGTTGGTCGTGGTTGGTACAAGTACGGAAGTACATAGATACAACACACTATACAAGGACAGTACGGACGGACTTCCAAATGGAGATGCGGAGTGGGTTGTCTTGATGCTGGTTATGAGTTATGATGTAAGATGTAGAGCAAACAAGTTCCATTTCAACATGTCCCAAACAGTACTGTATCTCAACTCATGAGAACCCCTTTACCCCTGAGGAGCTACCCCGTTGTCGCATGGACGGAGATCCCAATACATCGCCTCAACCCCTCCATCGTTGAAGTAGCCTTTGAAGTAACCTTTGAAGTAAAGCAACCTATCACCCATCCAAACTTCATCCCTCCAATAGCTAAGCTCCTCCCTCCCTTTTTGCGTACTCTTCCTCAATACGTTCTTCGTATAGTCTCTCTGCAGCGAGTGCTTCCTCGGACTTTTGCTCCGGTTGATTAGATGTGTTTGTCGGATTGTTGGAAGCATTCGAGGTAGGCACGGCGGAGTCTGTGGCGGAGTTGGGTGCAGCGTTCGAAGATGTCGATGGGGTTTCGGTGAAGGACGGCATGTTGTACTAGTAGTGGTATTCTTATAGACAAATGACTTGAGTATCTGGATACTGTAGTAGATGATATATCACGATGAGGAGAGAAATAATAAACAACAAGCAGAGAATCCGAGTTCTTGAGCATGAGCTTCGACTTTTAACCCCTCGAGCCCCTCACTCTGAGCGATGTGTGGCGGTGGCGTCATCAACTGTGGCTGAGCCAGAATTTTCGCGGCTCCCCTTTCCCCCTAGTGCCCCTCGCGCCCCTCTCACCCCACTATCCCATCCCATCCCACTATTTGTCTTTCCGCTCTCCAACCTCCGAAGCAAATTTTCACGTCCCATACGGCATTCCAAGTGCCGAGGCTGAATATCTGCTCTACAGGTTAACCGGTCAACTCCTAGGAACTTGCCAATTGCTTGGTTGGATACTGGATACTGTATGTAAGATTACCAGGTACATCGTATCCACCCGTTTCCTAGTGGCTGACCGGTTACATAAAAATCTTACCTTTGAGATTCTTGTCCAGCAGAGTAAGATGCATAAGGGAATGCTATCTGGGGTCGAAACGAAACGCAATGGAGAAACCAAGATTTGATGGGAAGTTTTCCTTCCAAGGCTTTCACATCATCGAACTATGCTGCGCTGCACTGCATCTGCCGCATCGATACAATATTCCAACCTCTTGGATCTGAGCGGTTCGTTCTAAACCCTATGGTGGACCCTTATCTATCTATTATCTAGTATCACCGAGGACTTGTAGTGAGATGGTTGGACAAAACATGCCAGGATCAAGGACAGGCTTGCGGAGCTGCAATTCTAGCCGGTGAATCGATGACCGTCTTAGCTTGTCCTTTCATTTCACCATTTTACTCGGCCGCTTTCCTTTCGTTTCTCACGAGACTCATCTCGCTGCAAGATGTCTTCCTCTGCTTTCGAACTCCCTCATTCTGCTGGTGCAGAATACATTGCATCCGATAAGCATGCCGGGAATGCACCTCCTCGGTATGAAAAGCACGAGGAAGGACTACTTGAGTCACCTATCACATCGCCGGTCATAGAAACAACACATGATTCTACCCATCGCCAGTTACGACCAAGACACATTCAATTGATTGGTATTGGTGGCACTATTGGAACTGCTCTTTATGTTTCGATTGGCAAAGGATTGATCAATGGAGGTCCTGGAAGTTTGTTCCTGGGTTTTACTATTTGGTACTTATAGCCAGCCGTTTTCTTTTTTTCTTTTTTTTTCTTTTCTACCCTTCGTGTTGCATCGACCAATCACTAGATTTTATCGCATAGCACTAAGGACAATACACCTCTTATAAAAATCTATGTATCACAGGGCTAACGATTTGGTGGCAGGTGCACATTCATTCTGGCTATCACAAATGTTAGTGGTTTCTCCTGTCAATGCTCAGGGGTCAATTTGAGCTAACGAAGATGTAGTGTATGGCTGAAATGGTAACTTACTTACCCATCTCTTCCCCATTCATTCGTTTTGCTGGTCGTTACGTCGATGAAGCATTCGGGGTTGCTGCAGGGTACAACTTCTTCGTGTTTGAAGCTGCGCTTGTCCCATTCGAGATTGTCGCTTGTAACGTGATCATCCATTACTGGAGCGACGCTGTACCCGCGGGAGGAATTATTGCCATTGTAATTGTCTGTTACGGGTAAGTTCCTGCTCTGAGGTCTGGTATCGTGGCTGACAAGATAGATTTATCAACATTTTCGCAGTCAGGTGGTACGGAGAGAGCGAGTTCTACCTGGCTATGGGGAAAGTTCTACTCATCGTAGGGCTAATCTGTTTCACTTTTGTTACCATGCTCGGTGGAAACCCTCTACATGATCGATTTGGGTTTCGTTTCTGGAGCACGCCGGGTGCCTTCACTGAATTTTACAAGACTGGATCTCTGGGTCGCTTCCTTGGATTTCTACAATGTTTGATTCAAGCTTCTTTCACTATTGCTGGACCAGATTACGTCTCCATGGCAGCTGGTGAAGCTGAAAATCCTAGAAAAGTAATGCCGAGGGCATACAATGGAGTATTCTATCGCCTGACAGCCTTCTTCGTGCTCGGAAGTTTAGCAGTTGGCATCCTGGTCCCGTATGACGATCAGGAGCTCAAGGATGCGTTCACAAACGGTCTACCAGGCGCCGCAGCATCACCATATGTAGTTGCTATGAATCGTCTTCAAATCAAGGTTCTTCCTGACATTGTCAATGCTATGGTGCTCGGAGCAGCCTTTTCCGCCGGAAACTCCTATGTTTACTGTGCCTCTCGATCACTCTTTGGGCTCGCCCTTGAGGGCAAGGCTCCACAATTCCTCACTAAGTGTACGAAACAGGGTGTACCTATCTATTGCGTCGGAGTTACCCTCGCAATTGCCCTACTCTCATTCCTGCAGGTCTCCAATAATGCTGCGGTTGTGTTGCAGTGGTTCGTTAACCTTGTGACTGCGAGTCAATTGATCAATTTCTCCGTCATGGCATATACTTTTATCTGTGTAAGTTGCAGGTGTTTTCTGTACACCACCTCAGAGACTGTCCTTCTCCTTCACTTCACCGATGACAGGCGTAGCCTCGATTATCATACATACAGATACTGACGCTCAAATATAGTGGAAGAGAGCCTGCGACGTGCAAGGGCTAGACCGAAATACCCTACCACACAAAAGTTTCTGGCAACCTTTCTGCGCATACTATGCGCTAACTGGTTGTTTCATCATGGCATTTGTCGGGGGCTACACCGTCTTCCTACCCGGTAAGTTTATACATAACATAACCAGCCATCTATCTATCCATTCATACGTGTTACCAAAATACATAAAAAAAAAATTAACCAAACCAAAGGCAACTGGGACATTCCCACATTCCTATTTTCCTACGCCATGATCGGCGTCTTTCCAGTCATCTTCGTGACTTGGAAATTGATCAAGAAGACGAAATGGCTGAAGCCGGAAGAGGTGCAGTTGAGGACACGGGAGGTGGAGGAAATTGAGGAGTATACGCGGAATTATGTGGAGCGCATGCCAAAGACGAGGTGGCATGGATATGTGGACAGAATTTTTGCTTAGGAGGGTGGGGGGGGGGGGGGGCAAGGAGGGAAGATACTTGTTAGCTAGATAGATACGCAGAAAAGCGAGCTGGCGCGCGATGCGAGATGGAGGTGTATACGGGAGCCCAATGGATTTTTATTGTTCTATGCATGCATATACATATCTAGCCTAATTAAGCCTAGCTAGCCGCACCAATCATCATAACGCGGGGCGCACACCTCCACCTAGATTTCCAACCTCAATGACATCACATCAATTCTCATCCCCCCTTTCCGAACAATGCAGCGTCAAGCAGCCAACAGCGCAGTTATCGCCCAATTGCAACGTAAAAAATTCGAACTCGGAAAATCCAAGTCGGCGTCACGTCTCGAAGTCTTCGCGCGCATTAACGGCGAGAGACCAAAGCATGAAGCGGTGTCTAGCCACGAAGAGTCGGCGAACATAGAATTAATTGAAACACCTTGCTTGGATGAACGAAAGGGGAAGAGGAAGGGAGAGGAGCGTGGGTTGGTTGAGGTGGAGACAGGTAGCGTGAGGTGGAGGGTGGAGGTGAGGGTGAGACTGAGAGTGAGGGTGAGATCTACGAGTGGGTGGGGGTTTGAGGCTCTGCTGAGCTTGGACTTCCTGGCTTTCCCCAATTTTAAAGCAATGCCAGGATACGATCAGTGCATACGAGCCATTGACGAAGGACTCGAGAGCCTTTTCGATCGGCGAGGGCTGTTGATGTTTTGAACTGCCATCAATCAGTATTGCCTTGTCGTCTTTGCCGTTCTGCTTCCTGTCGAGCGCGACGTTTGCGGAATATGATACTTCCCGTAGGACCAGCTGAGCAGGCAAGGCATTCAGAAAGAGATCGACAGGTACACCCACTTGTTCCTTTAGATGCCCGGTTTCATAGAGCCATGTCGCGAGTTCTTCCTATTCTGTAAGACCGAGTTGCTGAGGCTCTGCTAAACCTCATATAAAACGCCTTTTTCCATGCTGTGGGAGGGTCACTCGATGCCCTGCACGCGTGAAACTAGCTGCATCTCTTCGTAATCCTTTCAAAGGGGCCCCAACTGGTCGAAAGTCGACTGCAATCAGAACATCATCCGCCATGAGTCGTTTAGGGAGACCCCCTTGGACGACACATCATGTCTGCAGCTTAGGTTTTATCTCTGCAACTATTTTCAAAAACGTAACTCGGCAGGGACAAACAATGTATGAAGCGTTTCAATGCAACAGGCATGCTTTCAATTGGCTTAAATCGCCCAAGGCGAAAGCTGCACATAAGATATATCAAGAGGCCATCCTCGAGATTATTTATCAATGACTTCTTCTTCAGAATTGTCAACTTGGCCGTACATACAATCAAACATCGCTCATGATTCCTCTACTAAGGGTTTTAGTCTTATCCCCTCACCGAAGTCGGCTCCAACAGTCAAGGGCGAGATACGACATACCCCACTCGAACCGGTGAGCGCTGTCAGGCTATTTCTTCCAATAAAGGCTATGCATGATAATGCCCTTTTATGCAAGCCATGTCAATACACGTGTGATCTCTCCTTCAATTGCTTACTCGTGGGTTTTTTTCATTTTCTTCATCTTCAAAAAGGGCATATTAGGCAAACACCCGTCGGAAAGATTTCACTCTTTAAGCAACTTTCTTTTACCCAGCCTCGCTGTATGTTTTGAGGTGCTCGAAGAGTCTCAGTGACAGCGGTGCCTTGCAAGCTGCCAAGTGCAACGGCCAGAATTGATCTCTCATGTCTACATGACGATTGACTCGGGCATTCGTTTCCAAAGCACAGCCTTCGTAGCCTTGCGAGCTTCCGCTCGTGCTCTATTGACTTGAGCAAATCGAGGCACGATTTTGCAAGCAACGTCAAAAGCGTTCTCAAGGCAGTATCAAACACTACGAATACAGCCATGGCAGCGTTTGCCTCGCAGCTAATCCAATATTACAGTACCAACTATAATACTGACGCTGAAGCAGACGCGGTTTTGCCAGTCCGGCAATTTCCTCCACTCTAGGAATCACACACGAGCCGGTGAATATGGAATCGTACTGAACCTCCTCACCCACGAGCACATACCGATGGTGCTGAACGGAGCTGTCATCGATATGAGTTACAACCCTAATCAACAATAATGCCTACCCGGTTGCCAACTATGCCCGCAATGGCGTTTTTACCCACCAACGCCCACCAACGCCCACCAATGCCCACTAATGCCCACTAATGCCCACCAATGCCCTGCTACCACAGAAAGCGACCAACGAGAACAGCGGCCGCCATTGTGAACCTCATATCCGTAGGTTGATGGTTTTCATATAATCTTAATTGTGCGACGGAACTGCCATACTACTCGTTGGTACATCTGTTCCTCGTAGGTCGGGTCGTTTCAAGTCCATGAAATAATCGCAATGCCCTCTTAGAGAATTATGGACAAGTCAGTGCACGACTATGCCCACTTGTGGCAATGCCCTCAACGCAATGCCCTCAACGCAATGCCCTCGACGCAAACGGATTTATACAGGTCACTTTCGCCTCTACCTGAAATTTTCACTGCATCTACTACGCATGTTTCTACTCTTCTACTCTATACATCTCCTCTGATATACTTTAGCGTATATTGATTGCTTAGTTGAGCTCAAAACGCCCGGGGCTGTGAAACTTCTCATCCGGCGTATAGTGAAGAAGCACACGACCTTCCTGGTGTTATACGGACGATATACAGCCTCCAAGGATACTATCAACACCATCTCGACTTAAACTAAGAAGCCATTGCCACCATCGAAATAGGTTTTACGGTGTTCAGTGTATGTCCACATTTAGATAGGCTTATTCCTCTTGATTCTGGCTGACGATACAATGAAAAGGCGTATTACCAGTTGTATATTTACACTTTCTACAAACCCAGTATTCGTTTCCACTAGTCCTGAGAAGCTAGCATGGATTGGAATCTTGAAAGGATGTGCCGTAATGGCGGAGAGAGATCCTGCATGGAGGGCTCGAGGTATCAGGGATATTACTTCGGCATTGAATCAACAGATGATTATTCTGTTCCGATAGAGCAGGCCCACTACGAAGGTGGAAGCCAGTATAAGTCGTTCACGCCAGCCTACCACTCTCAAGATGCCCCACCCACATACGAGAGGACGACGCGAATTTCAGAAAGTCCCGTTGGAAGGTCTAGTCTAAATAGCAAAGACTCAACATATGAGGCAGAGGCTCCAGCTACTACGCCAAATCTCCCGAACAACTCTCAGCAGTGGAGCCCACAGACTCCATTCGTCGAGTATAATTATGCACGCCAACCATTTGCAAGCTATGGCAACCCTGGTGCCTCTTCTGGAATTGGCTCGGAAGTTTCGGTTTCTCAAACACATCCACAAGTTGTGCAATATCAAACTTATCCTACGCCATCTTCGAATCTACCAGGAAATGATTTACAATACAATCAACAAATATCCACTCAAAGTATGGCTGCAAGTACAATCCCTACTGGCCAGGTTTATCCTTACGTAGCCGAGCAGTCATATAGCGCGGTTAATACACAAGCTGGCTTTCAGAGTGACTACAGTCGCAGGTCGCGTGGTAATCACAGTTACGATGAACAACAGGAAGCTGAACCTCCAGACCCTCGATCCGAATCCTACTATACAAATTCCAACGTCGATCAAGCACAGGAGTTCCAGCAACGAAGTGACTCTCAGCCGACAAATTCCTTCCCTGCGTGGCAGATGTCTTCACAGCCCCTCCCCCTAGGCTACAACGCTCCAGGAGGCAATACTTCATGCGCTCCACCATCCTACCCTGGCTCATGTCAACATCCTGCATGCCTCTCCGGTCCCAAAAAATCAACTGTCTTTCAGAAAGAAAAAGACTGGGAGAATCACAATTATCGCACACATGCTAAACGCTTCCATTGCAAGTATCCCGGTTGTGGGATGGTGTTTGGTACTGCAGCAGATGCGCAACGTCACAGAGTTCCGGTTCACAATGAGACGTCTGGAGCAAAAGTTCACAGCTGCGATGCTGCAGGCTGCCAAGGTCGCAAACAATCGTTCTTTAGAAGTGACAAGCTCAAGGAACATAATGACAGATGGCATGGTCCCTATCCTTGTCTTGAGCCAGATTGTCCGCGCGGGTACGGCCATGGGTTTGTAGATGAAGGGGCGTTGAATAAGCATAAGCTTTCTCACCGCCATTAGACCGAGTTAGGTCGTTGCTGGCGTCTATATAGGTCTACTAGGGGTTGTTATATTCCACCCATTTTCTCTTCCTCTACATAATATTGCTTTTCCTTCAGGGTGATTGGATACCAAGCGGCGTCACATGTTTTGTATGTAACCATTTAAGGAGTTAAGGGATACTAAGCGGCGTCACATGTTTTGTATATAACCATTTAAGGATTTAATGGATAAGGGATCATCATTTGTACTATGTTCGCCTCCTTGGTTGATGTGATGTGATAAGTGATATCTTCGTTGAACACTATACAATAACTGGCTTATCGGAATCAATCCATCTAGGATAAGCTCCGAGATTCCATTGAACACTTTCGCAAGGCTGTCAAATGTTTTGTACAGCCATAAAACAACTCTACTGTAGTCTGTACCCTAGTCAGGCAGGCTCTTAAGCGAAAGGCAGCAGGACACTACTGTATAGAAATCCTACGACCGCAGCATACTAGCACATGTACAAAGAGCGACCGAATCTCCTTCCACCCAGATCCACGTTGGTCGTGCCCAATCGGAAATCACTCGAATAATTATTTCTCAAAGCCTCAATCAATCAATGATTGCCTTTTGTTTCTTCATCAAACCAAAGAAACGAAACAAAGAAAATAAATAAATTCGTCAACAAATATTTCCGCCTAACTTACAGTAGCCAGCCAATTCCCCTAATTAGCTCCTGTAATATTCCTCATATGGAAAGATGGTCAGTCTTAATTCAATGAATACTTTTGATTGGTCGTTAGGTGCTAGGTGATTGGAGAATTACTACCCACTTTATTTATTCCTCAGTTCACTTTCTACGAGTAAATGCCTATAAGGGAGGGCACAAGCTAGCCTTTAATTTCATTTTTTCGTCTTTGGAACGGGCTTTTCTCTAATGTTAATGTTATTATCTATTTCTGCCTTGTCTTTATTTATTAGATAGATGTCTCAAACGCAGAGCTATACAGCCTGCAACTGCAAGAAGCCTTGCGATGTGTCAGTCTGTCAGATGTGGGCCGGTGCATTAATTAGACTCTTGGTGTACGAATCAATGGAAACGACTTTGCATCCAGCGACTGGGCACTGCCCCGTGTAGCCTTCCGGCGCCGCGGCTCATATGAAGATGCTGAGCTTGGGTTCAGCCAAGTTATCGTCAGTGTTATTGGTTGTGGACTCTCGAAGGAAAGAGAAATTGAGCAATTGTTAGTGGAAATTTTGTGTTTTGTCTCTTTTATCTAACTCATCTGGATATCAAGAGATGAGCGTGAGCCTCGAAAACAAATCTTCCTATATGCTGAAGCCACTGCTGCGCAAAGCAGTGGGCGCTGTCATCTTGGACTTCACGACAAGGTCGAACTCTCAGAGGACAGATCAAGTGCTTAGATAGCGTTGCTTCTCTCGCTATCCTTACTGCCCCGGCTCGCCTAAAAGTATCGTTTCATTCGTCTCCCACGAGTTGTTCAGTCCGGTAATGAAATTATTCCCGTCTGCAGTGTCAACTGCTTGAGGCACGCATAATCAATATAATTTGACTTGAGTCATCTAATCAAAGGAGGTGACAATAGTGTCTTTTTTCGAGGACTACTGTTGGACCAAAGATAAGCCATTATTGTCATTCTTCAGGAGTGGCGTCACTTTCGGGGTTTTATAACTAGAAACATTTGATAGAATGATTTCTTCTCTATCTTTATGGAGTGGTTCGCATACAACAAAGGAAACGAAACCATTCGCCCATGTTGATGATGCACTCACATTGACGATTCACATCTTTATAACAACACATAAACAAAGCCATATACTACAACGTATACGGTATATGAAGGTGAATTTTCTCGGCTGCTTAAGTGTTCAGCATCACACTTTAGCAACCAACACGGTCAGCACAAGCTAGTTGACTTTCAAAGAGTTCCGCACACTTTTCATTTCGTTACCACCATCCACAAGGACTAGGCTAGGAGAGTGCCTAAGCTATTAATACTAAAAATGCCTTACGGAAATGAATACTATGACGAAAATGAAATTTAGGATGATGGCAGGCATTCAGTGTCTCTTCAAGACAATAATGTAGCTCAAGATCATGGCAGACTCTCTTCTGTATCAACACAGATGACCCCTTGCCCAACTATAATGTCCAACACTAAATATCCTTCACCGGCATACAAAGCGGGGGACGAAAGATACGGGTGGATACGGTGGAATGACCGGCTCGAACAGCCTACCTACAATACGTGAATTATTGCCGGAGCAGTTCCCCACTGATCTGCAGAGACAGCTACCTTGCGTTTTCTTCCGTCGTTGAACAGTCTGGATTCGACTCGCATTATTACAAAGCCGGCCAGTCTATGTCTAGTACTAGGATGTGCAATAATCCTTATACTGCCAGTCGACAAGGTTATCCCAGGGGGTATCACAATGCTCCTAGCAATTTAGTGTCTACCTCCTCATCTGGTTATGGTCAACCAGCGCCAGGAGCTCCTAACACAAAACCCACATATTTAGGCAATGAGCAATCAAGTAGTAAACCAGGCATAGATTCCGGTGATCATTATACCAGAAAGAAAGCATTCAATCATGTATCATTTCCTGGTCTGTGCCTGCATCCTGACTGTACAAAGAATAAGCGTTTATACGCGGGGTATAAAAGATGGTCGATACACTATAGTGGTGTACACGTCGAATGCTATGTTTGCTGTGAGGAGATTTGTAAACTTATAGGCCGGAAAAGAGGTTTCGGAACAAGATATAAATTTGCACGTCACAACACTAGATATCACAATTCTCCGGAGTATCCACATAAATGTGATGTCGCAAACTGCCAAGCCAAGACGATCACTTTCGATACGGTGGCTGGACTCGAAGAACATAATACTAATGACATGGTTAATTCACCTGCCCCGTATTGGGGCCATGGGTTTCCCAATCTCGTAGCTCTAAACAATCATTATCGGGCGGAAACAGATGCACCGCACAATGAGCACAAGAATGCTTTTGTCAGACAAGATAGGGAAGTCGCTTATGACATTCAAGAGGATCGTCGTAGATATCAACGGTGAACGCATGTTATCTTGGGTTTGCACGTTTTCATTTGCTTACGGTCAGAGACTGAAAGAGACCGAATGATACGATTGATTCAGTTAGCCTAAATTTCAAGGTCTACGGATATTAGCATGATGTTATTAGGCACTCTATTAGGAAATATTACTCAATGCTACAAAATCTCCAATTCTCATATTTACGTTTCATCGTCTCCAGTTTCCATCATCTGCAAACTGTCCTAGCCTTGCACCCAACACAAAACCAACCAGTCTACATAGTAGTTGGCCGAATAAAAGTAAACACTGGGTCATAGAAATTTCTAGCACCTTGCTTGATATAGTAACATCTCAAGCAGATGAATAGCTTTTATACTACAAATCAATCCTGTTTTCTTATATCTTATACCAAAGTAGTATTAACTGCTACAAGCGTTACAAGACCCAGTGTTTACTTTTATTTGGCCTGTAACTAAGTATTATTCCTTGATGCAGTACAGCCATTCCATGAAATATCACCCCACCAAGCCTACTTAGCTAAGGCTTTACACGGTAATCCGAAAGGGAAGTCGGTCACCCACAACAATACGTATAAAGATACCCTGATTTCCCTCGCCCAAAACGCAGCCAATTTCATCCAGCACGAGTCACGCACATGCCTCTACCTTCTCGAAGTGCTCACAGAAACGACCCCGCCCCGAGCCTCATTCGATTTCGCCGTTGTTTCCGCCTCGCCAATGTGCCTAACATGGGTCACCGATTTGATGATGGTCATTGGGTGACCGGGGATGATCAATTGTGGCTGCCGCATGCGCAGCAATGCCCCACGACCGAAGCGAGCTTTGTGGACGCAGACATGTGGGCGCAGTTCATAAGCGGGCCTTCTCCAGAAAACGACTCGTGGTATGTTTTTTTCTTTGGGGCATTTTCCCCCTCACCTGCTTTCTTGCATGAGGGCATTGCTTATTTGTTGCGTTTTATTTGCCTGCTGTGTTTCATCGGCTAGACACTTTAGTCTGGGTTTTACTTGCATCATCGCATTTCCTTGATTTGCCGTTTATTTCATGTACGTGTAGGCAGCAATGTATTGGATTTTGGGGCATTGCTCCTGGCTTAGCATGCATGAAGAGCCCACGCTCACATCAATAGTACGGTTCTCAATTCCGATTGGCCATTCGTGAAAATCGGTACAGACGACGTTGCCGAGTATCGGGCTTCGTATCCCGCTACCTTTGGCAGTCCGGTATCTGCAGGTGGTGCGATAACAAGGGGATTTGCATCACCGAATTTGACAGAAACTTCTGCCGTGGAGTCTGCAACGACTCCAAATTTTGATGCTTGGGACGGGCCTTGGGAAGGTGATTCGAGCTACGGTGCTGCTGGCTATGATGCTTTGTATAGCTATGGTCAACCGGCTTTCACCTACGATTCATCATGCACCCCACGAACACCCAAATCGAATACCACCCCTAATAACTCTCCCAATCACTCTTTTCAATGTACATTCACATCCTGTTCTGAACCACTTCACCCGACCTCCTCTGCACTAGCCCACCACCACCGTCGCCACGCCAAATCCCTACTACACTCCTTCCCCTCTCCTAGCTCTTCCTCCTCCAAAACCACCAGCAGCAGCAGCATAGCCGTTCGCTGTCCCTGGCCGTCCTGCACCTCCCGCGCCAAATTCTCCAACGCCAAACAGCTCAGCATTCACCTCACCAACATCCACGTCACGCCCCTCGTATGCGAGACGCGCGGCTGCGGCTACCAGAAGCCGTTCCGCAACAAACACGACCTGGAGCGGCACAAGCGGACGCAGCATGTAAAGGCACGGGATCACATGTGTCCGTGGGAGGAGTGCCGAGGCAAAGAGAGCGAAGCGGAAGGCGGGGAAAGCGGCAAGGGCGTAGGCTTTGCGCGGAAAGATAAACTGCTGTGCCATATCCGCGAGGTGCACATGAACGGGAATGGGAAGACGACGAAAGTCGGAGAAGAAGAAGCAGGACAGCCGCAAATGTGTCCGATCGCGCACTGCAGCGTGCTGGTCGGCGGAGAAGAAGCGCAGAACAAAGAGAAGAAGAAGAGCCGCGAGACCATACTAGAACATATGAAGCGAAACCATGGAGCGTATGAATGCGGGTTGGGAAGGTGTGCGGGGAGGCAAAGCCAGTTTTCCGAGTCGGGGTTGGAAATGCATTTGAGATGGGCGCATAGGATGAAGGGCGGGGAGGCGTTAAGGGTTGTGGATGCGGTGAAGAGGGGTGGGGGAGACAAGACAGTACGGGTGGAACATCTGGGGGCGAATTGTAAGTGGGAGGAGTGTAGGGATTGTGAGAGGTGAGAGGGGTTGAAATGAAGGCGGGGGAATAGAGTATGATGGGGTGAGGGATTTCTTAGGTTTTGTAGATGATACTATTCTTATGTGTATTGAATAAATCAATATTTGATTCTCTTACTTACTCAACCTCGTGGATCAATGATTGCTCGCAAGGAAATGAATACAAATGATAGTTGTGCAGGATGACTTCACCTAGCTAAACCGCCGTGTCCATCCATGCATGACATTTTATGATATTTCTGACCCAAATGACCTCGCATTTGTAGACCCAGGGGGGAATAATGAAGACACTTTTCCTTCATGATAGGTAGAATGATGCACTTGTGCCTGCGACCGCTTCATCAAAGAGTGTGAGCCCCCTATCCCAATCAAGTCAGTCAAGAAGCGGTGCGACCGCAGTGATTGCAAATCTTCAACTACTCAATGCAAAGGGATTGGCAGACCTGCCGAGACGACCACTTAGTGTTTACAGCCTAACCTGCAACCAAAAGTCCAGGTTATGTGTATATATCGAATAAAATGGCGAAATCGTGGTGGAAGTCCGCGGGCGAAAAGAAAGACATGAAACATAAAATCTGCTGGGCCGACTTCTTCGACTTGCATGTTACGAAGCAGACGTCCTATTTCGCGAGGCGAATATAAACAAAACTGCATACAACACACCAATCATTTAGCAAATATCCCAACAACACAGCAAACCAACTATCACAGCTACAAACAAATAACGGAAAGACTCACAATAGAATATCATTTGAGAATCATCATCTGCAACTACCTATAACGAGTATACCGCACCCTATACCCCAGCCCACTCATCTTTGTTCATTTTTATTCGAATATACCAGATTCAGCACGCACTAATTCGAATCCTCATTTCCTATTCCAGGACAGGAGCCAACACGTGTCTCGATTGTATGCTCCTAAGAATGCCGTGCCCCCTAATCAACCCATATGCAATTCCATTCATTGATATAAACAATCACCTCCCCCCTGCCTCAAATCGACCGCACAATAATCGTATAGGTAAAGTACTGTAGTGGCCATAGAAGGTACCTCCAACCACTCTTGGAATAAAGAAGCCAACCGCCAGATAACGCCTATGCAAGTGCCTTCCCGCTCTGAGTGTTGATGATTACACATACTATGAGAATATATCTCCATTCGCTTCCACAGACATAGGACTACCACCATTAATCCTTCGAGTCCTGCGAGGTGGGGCCCTTCGTCGAGCAGGTGCACCGTTGACATCAATGCCCTCGTCACTATCGTCACCATGTTCTGCCGCGTAATTCGACGCTTCATCCAACTCCCTAAGATCATCTGGCCGTTTCCGTAGCCACGCCATTCTAGGGCCACTCCTTGCTCGTTCGGATACTTTGAAGCCATAGATTTTGGGTTCATAAACTTTTCCACGACCCAGGCCCGGAGCAAGATTTGATGCGTTGAAACCATTGATCTTTTCCCTCTCCTCGCCATCTGCATTCAAAGATGGCAGAGGCCGTGTGCCATGTCCACTGAGTGCTTCCAACCCTTTCTTGCTGATATCGTAGTCCGGAAATGTGAGGAGGAATAGCGCGCCAAAAGTCCGACCAAAGTAAGCACCATCAACAGTTTGAAATCGAGAATTTGGAGGAACATAAACATCCAAGCATGAAGGGCAGAAGAGCTTTACAGTATCTTCTCCGAGGACATCTGATAATCCCACCGGTAACGTTCGGACCTGTTCGCAATGCGTTCGTGGGCAGACGCCAAAATGGGCAAGTTCGTATTTCTCTGACATTTGTTGTATTCCGGCTCGAGAACAGATAAATCTTTGGTGGATAAGACCATACAACATCTCTGCTGAAGATTCTATGATGGAAAGGTCGCTCGCGATTCGTTGATGTCGCCTATCAGCATTTCTCCGCCCTGACCTATCCCCACCCTCAATAGATTCATCTCCATCTTCATCCTCCTCCTCATCTTCTTCATCTTCTTCCTCTTCCGGCTCGACGTCTAGAATCATCTACCTGGTGTTAGTGTGCCTATAGAAATGAGTTCACACGCACATACCTCGAGAGCCTCCTTGTACATAGCTACTTGTGTTTGCAGACCCGTCAGGTTGAAGTCGTCTTCTATGAATTCCTCCGAAACTTCGGCGAAATATTCATGCCCAAGTAAAGAGCAGAAGGATGCGATCCATGACTCTGGCGTTCCAGAGGACGAAGACATGCTTTTCTGTTGTCAAATCAGGGTATCAGCAGCGGGCAGATTTGCTTAATTTGGCAACAAAATTTGCTGTGTAATGGCGCTCAGGCGAGGTAAACGATGCTTATTCGCTAAGTATTACAGCAGGCAGGAACAGATAAGTCGTAAGGATGCCGTGTACTGTCTCAGCAGTTTTGATTTTGCACAGAGGCTAAATATCGCGTTTAATATGGTATCTTGAGTACGCGCGCGGATCGTCAATGCTGGTACGGCGGTAGGTGAAGATCTGCAGAGGGATCTGAAATGAAGTCGTGTAATTGCCCGGGTCAGAGCTGCCGAGTAAGAACTATCAACGTGGAGCTGTCGAAGTGTAGGTCCTGGATTGGCTCCTATTTCGTGGAAGTGTTCCCCCCTCAAGGTGTTTGTGGGATTGCGCTGGTTGATAGTAGCGCACGATGTGCGTTGGGCAAATTGGTGAAGACCAAACGTCGACGAAGATGATTGCTTGGGAAGCTTTGTGGCGACCTGAGATATCCGAAATTATGGTACACGAAAGTTGTGAGGGACAAATCAACTGAGATGGTTTGCTATTTTATCAAAAGCCTCGTCTTCGAGATTAAACTACCGCGTCAGGCATCAAATGCCCCACCAGGCATTCACAATTTACGCGGAAGCATTTTGTGAAATTACACGTGATGCGCGGGACTTTCTCTGGAAAAATATGCGCTACTAATGAAGGAGTCAGAAACCTTTGAGTATCTTCTCTTGTGCCGTAGACTAATATCTACCCAGTGTGGTCTGGTATACGATGTCTCGCTACTGTTTATGCAAAATTACAAACTCCAAGCAATGACCTCCTTGACGCCAAAACTCCATCGCCCAAAGCAGCATCTCCACGACTTCAAGTACCACCAATTACTCCTAATCATGCACGGACATCAAAGTCACCACGCAATTATCGACTCCCTCTCTTCTCTCGTCCCATCGTTCCTGGGGATAGATTTGTGGCATTTCACCATTATGTAGCGTTCCGGCATGTGAAAGTCCACAATGACCAACTTGAAGCGCCTGTCTTCCGGGATGGTCCACAGATGGTTATTAGATTCGGGTAGATTTTCACCAATAGTCGTAGAGGTGATGAGTGACTGATCTGGCGAAGGAGTGCGGAAGAGGGTGTTGGAACTCTGTGCCCAGTAGGCGGCAGAATGTTGTCGTGGTACGCCAGAGCCCGGATAAAGCTCGTCATAGTCCTGCACATCCTCGACCGCGAAAGCATCTGAACTTGACGAATTTGCAAAGTTGTAACTTTGTGCGCGTGGGACTGTGGGCGACGCAATAGGCTCGATGCGTGTCGGTATGTCTAGGCCATCCTCCTCGCAATTTATAATCCACAAACCAATCCTAGCGCTCAAGACTCCATCCCACATACCTTCCTGTCTTGGAATTCTGAATAACAAATCCACCGCTTTTCTTCTGATATTGGGTTCTCTGCATTTCGTAGCTACCACGTGCAAAGGTGGAACAACACCAATGTCCAAGCTGAATCGAGAATTCATGGGGAAGTGGGATGCTTCGTAGAACGTGATAAGCCTCTCCCCAGCTCGGACTATGTATCGAAAGGATGACATGAATTGATCATAAACCATTTCGGAGGTTGTAGTGACTGCAGAGAGTGTGATTGCTGTGGCTTTCAGATGGGTGGCGAGAACTATGGCTGCTGGATTCAGGACTGTTCCATCGCTGGCAATCGATTCCTCCAGAATAGGCTGGTAAGCCCTCTCGAAATCATCGAGTAAAGCAACGTAGCGTGTGTATTGATGTGCGATCTCCTCAGGTGATTCGCATTTCGCACTAGCGTACTTTCGGTCGAAAAGTGTACGTCGATAGTACTGTAATGTTCGATCCATCAAGAAGTCCCAGCAATGTTGCGCTTCGGCGAAGTTGATGAAGTGCTTAGGTACAGGTATGTGATGAGTGGAGTGAATATCCCATAATAGGGGAGGAATACCGGGTGTCATGCCAAAGAATACTGTGAAAGAAATACAAAATTAGCGAGATTCAGGAAATGCGCATACAAAATAGGCTCCTTCTGAGAGATTTTCAACGAGGGTGGATTTTCTCGGCCGTCATGGAAAATGAAAATACTAAGAAGCACTTACAGCCCTGCCCATCTAGACGAACGAAAGCCTGTATTATGTTTTCTTCTAGCGTATAATCATTTTGTAGAATAGGAGGAGTAGGGCTCCTGGATTCATGAGGCCGCTTTCGCGGGTTCATAGCTATCGGCGGGGATTGAGATGATCTGTATTGCATCGGCGGTGGCGTGTTGCCCATCGACGGTGGAGTATGGACGGAATCGGGGGTGCCGTCTATGGAGTTTGGATGAGACGGGGGGCTGTTGCCAGCATTCGAGGCCACGGGCGCAAAAGACGCCGGTTGACTTTCGTCAGGAACAAGGTATTGACTGGGAGTGTGGTAGATGCTGGGGTATTCTTGAACTGGTGTAGTCGATAGGGAGCGTTGTTGTTCGATGGTCAGGCTCGACTTATAATGAAGGGGTATTGTGACCTCGTCAAGGCGCGGGCTGAGGTCTCTGTGCATAGGCGTGGGTAGTATACTCGTCTGATCCTCAGGACTGGATTCCGTTGGTTGCTCCATTTCTAAATACTCTTCTATGTGCCTGGAGATCGTCGGCGACTTGGATGCATTATCCATTCCTGGCCGATTGTGAACTTTGGCGATAACTTTGTCTGTCTGAGGTTTGGTGCTAGCATCACCTGGAATGCGGCGAGGAATCCAAGGTTTCGAGCCGGGTTTGCACGCATAATAACTCCTCAACATATTTAGACCGCCGTAAGTTTGCTGCACTGATGTGGCATAGCTCCCTTGAAAGGTTTCAAAGCATACAAATAAAAGACAAGTTATCAGAGCTGTTCTCAACTGAGGTCCTGTAGAATTGGATATGTATTGATTCAATGCCCGAATGGCTTTGAGATATTGAAGTACAGCGAACTCATGATGTTTTCTATCAATATCCTGAATAACATTAACTTTCAGTTGTGGCCGTGGTGCACTCTCAAGACTTTTCGTGAGAGCACCGATAGCGATAATTGCGTGTCTTATCGGCGCGATCCCATGAGACTCTTGGAGGATTATATGGTTCCAGAAGGTTGGGTCAAAGTAACCCGGTAGTTGATTGGCTGTTCGCTCACAGAAGTATCGAAAGTATCGGCCTTCTTCCTCGGTGGCTTGTAGAGATACACTAGGAGTGTAGTAGTCTACAGGTGGAATTCGAGGTTGGATAGCAATAACATTTCCTCGAGATGGTGTCTCAGAAGCATATCCATCGCATGTGCGTCCAAATTTCTGGCATCGAAGACAGTGAGGTTTGGTCTCTGATGATGGAATGATTAGATGGAGTTCCACAAGGTAAAGTAGGCGATAGAAAGAAGAGTCTGTTCACGTTGACGATAAAACAAGGCATCATGATCGGCGGCACAGAGACAGTGAAGGGATATACCTACCATCACATTTAACGCGACGAGCTCTAGAGACATTGATTAGTATGCTTACAATAGGGGTAGGCTGTTTACGTGCTGAGGAAACATACTTGCATGTAATGCAGCCTGACTTGACCTTGGGTTTGCTTGCTCGAATTCTTTTGATAGGCCGTGATTGACCGTCTGTGGGAGGACTACGACCAAAGTCCTCTGGGTTGACAGCCATGAAGGAGATGGTGTTATCGCTCTTCGGTGAGCGCGGTGTTCCAGAAGAGTAGGCCATCGCACCTCAAGATACCAGGAATCAGGTTGTGTCGCCGGGAAGAATTCTGTGTAAGATTGTCTGTGAGTGATAATGAAGTAACATCGGATCAGCGTATGTAAGAAGTTCTAGGCAGGTTCTGATCGATCCTGAGCGAGCACTTTTATTCTCCATGATATGATGATGGGGATATAAAGAAGATGAAGCGGTTGAACTCGATATGAACGGGTTGGGGGAATTAATTTTGATAGATCCGAGCACCACTAGTTTGTCGGGCCCACCGATGCTCCATTGCAGAAACTGTCCACTCAGGAGACGGATGTCAAGCCCCTGTAGCCCAGGAGCGATCAAAAGGACGACCCAAATTTCAGGCAGAGCACTGGTCACAACGTGGAACTACGAACAAGCGACCGCTGCCAGACTGCCGGACGTCACCATGCATGCACGATCCAGGCGGAGTAAAATGTGTTTTATGTGGCTGAGGGGATATCTTACGGGTTTTGCAAGGCTCCTATGGCTTCAATATCGAGGGCCCGTCAGCCCTGTGGACCTTCTGAATGACTACTTTCGTGGCTGGCTTGTAATGGTCAACCCCTTGGATAGAAGAGGGCTCTTGATGCGAAAGCCGCGGGAAGAGTGAACGATGAGCGACAGTGACCATTAGATCAAGACCTTTTCCCCCACGACGGGTTAAAATGAGCCCTTCCGCCTTGATCCCTGGTCCCAGCCAAAAAAAACTTCTTTGATAACAGAAACATCGTATGACAATTGGTCCAGCATACGAAGCTTCAACCTCATTCGTCCAATGTCACCACCCTAGCAACATGTAGCCCCTATCATATATATCATGCTCGGCAACGTGGGAATGGAGGATGCTTTTTCGGGAAAATGGCAAATGCAGAATGCGGCTGTTTTGAAATACCGAGGGGGACTCGTTTATCATCCAATTCAATACAGTGGATTGCTGAATGCAAGGGAAAAATGGTGTGGCGTTGCGTAAATGCGCCAATTACAATGTAAGCAGCTACATCTTGTGTACTGTCAGTGCGAGTAACGCGCGATGCGGTGCAAGCCCCTCTACTTGGGCCAAGGAATTGCAGTGCTTTTATCCTGCCCCATCCCAAGGAATCCCAATAAAGATACTCAGAAGGAAGGGACAGCGATTGGTAGGGCTGACTAAGATCCTTGTTGATTGATATCCCTTTTGGAAAGCATGAAAATGGTAGAATCTTTCAATAGGCTCGCACGACGGGATTGAGTTCCTGAACCAAACCGAGATCTCCGCGTTTCATCACGACTTCAAAGCCTGGTCTTGCTCCCGAGAAAGGTGTAAGATTCACGATACCGTAGAGTAGAAGCACTTTCTCCGTCTTGCCAGGGTTCTTGGTAAGCGGTCAGCACATCGTTTGGATTGGCTCTAGATTCCCTTTTAGGGACTTAGGAGGTTAAGCGACGACAAACGTAGCCGACTGGGTCCAAGTACTTTGTACAGTACAAATGCGTGTTTTAGATGACTAGAGGCCTGTTATCAACTCGAAAATGGATTTCTCGACGTGTAGCATCAGGCAGGGTATTGATGGCATTGCATTATATCGTGTACAGCAATCCGTGCCATCCCTAGGCGCCGGGTTGTGCTGCAAAGTCACAATAAGTCAGGGGTTAGTAACGATGGAGGTGTAAGCCTGAGCCGGATGAACTCTGTGTGCTACCAGGATTTGACCGAAAATGCTCATGTCTGCAACCTTTCCCAAGGTCTGGAGATTGCGATGGACATTCGAGGGAAAGTTAATGAAATTCTAGAAGTATGGAAGGTATGGAAGGATGATATACATGGTTTGTATGTGCCGCCGGGAATGGCTATTCTGCTACTCCAATTTGGAATCATGGTAACCAGACAGGTCAGTGTTGCCAGTGATCGGATTCTCCAACGTCGCAACAGGACGCGTGGTGTATGTCGTAGATTGCTTGATAGACAGGTCAATTGCATGATTGATGGCCAGTAAGTAAGATTCAATCATGGTTACATCATACAAGTTCCTCTTCGTTCTCCTTTTCCATGCATCTTTTCCTTTTCCATGCATCTTTTCCGTTTCGTTGTATTTATTGTGCACAGTTTGGTGCGAGGCTCTCCTGCTCTCCGGCCGGGAGGATTGCTGAATGTGCTCGCTCACCTTGGTGCCTAGGGGGTTCTTCTCGGTATATTGATTCGTGCAACCCTCCCAATCGTCTTCACCGAAGCTCGTTATCGTGAGTTTGGGAGACGCATTCGTGCAGTATAAGGCTATGTTGCCGATGAAAAGAAACCAAAGTTGTGAATGCTATGAAATGCTATGAAAAGCTATGAAATGCTATGAAAAGCTATGAAATGCTATGAAATGCTATGAAAATCGGACACGGGAATAGTTACTGTAAAGAGCCAACGTGCCGAAGCCGAGGAAGCTTTACTTCCATAATAATTACCAGCGGCTTACCTAAATCTTTGCTCTAAAATAGAGGTGATGACATATAGGGTGAGGATTTCTAATCACCTCATCAATGGATCCTCCCACTGCCTCATCAATGGACCCCGCTGCCTCACACTTACCAACAAATCGTCAGTCTCGTGGAGCAAACAAAAGGACAAGGCAGGCCTTCAACGTTTGATAAAATACCATTTTACATGCCCAGCTAAAATTTGATATCATCTATATAACTGTTTTGTCCGCCATTGATTGAGTTGTACTCTATATTACTTGCGAACATGGCAGATCCATCTCTATACGCCTACCCCTCTCCTCTGGAAGGCTACGAAAACGCAGACCCGCTCGGCAACGAGATATCTTCTGATGGCAAAAGCTTGGTAAATCCGCAGACCGGTGTAAAGAGTAAAAGCTATGAGAGATTTTGCGAGCCTTTGGACAATGGAAGAAGGGGTGCTTTGTGAGTTCCCGACAGAACATTGTACTGCACGAATGCGGCACCTGTCTGAGGCTGACGGCAAACACCACAGCGATATTCACATTTACCATAATAAAAAGAATGCAGAGCAGGCGAAGTTTGCAAGAGAGTTGTGGGAAAGAATTAGGAGAGAGTGTATGCCTTTTACCTCTGTGTGCGCAATCAGGCCATATTTCGAACGAAGCTAACACGCTCCCATCAAAGTCCCAGAACTACGTATCTATAGGTTTTGGGAAGAGCCAATAGGGCCTCATCCTGTCCCTATGTTCGAAGTCAATCTTTTCACCCCCGAGCAATTCGGCGCATTCATTCCTTGGCTGGCGATAAATCGAGGACCATTGAGCGCATTGGTACATCCAAATACAGTCGATGAGAAAGGAGGGCCATTGGATGAAGAGAGAGATCATACACAGAGAGCGATATGGATGGGCGAGAGGATACCTTTAGATTTGTCTCTGTTCAAGAGGTTGAAGCGTAAGAAGAATACGGCTGCGTAATGATATGCGCAACGTAGCATAAGGAAGTGAAAAGAGAGAAGAGGGGAAGAAAAGGATATCTAATAAAGAGACATGAAGCCGCTATCTGAAATGATATCATCGAACGGGCAAGTCAGTCAGAGCCGTGGAGGCATTTTTGAGAAAAGGAAATCGTATCGTGGGCGCAACTATCCTTTACCTGAACCACCAATTCACTGATGCAGTGATTCCAGTGCCAACACTCTTGATGCTATGCCACCAACCCTTCGGTATGAACAAGGCATCACCGGGACCAACCAAAGCTTCCAGTCCTTCCTCTTCAATATTTCCTGCCCAGACAAATTGGTCTAGTAGCTCCCGCTCCTGCCCCTCCATCATTTCCATCCCACGTATTCTACCACTTCCTGCAGCACCGATCTTCTGTTGTACAGTTCTGTATATAGCTTGCCCAACACTCGGCGCAAATATCCGAACCCGTTTTTCGCTTGCCAATTGAACGAAGAAGTTGGGGTTGGGATCTCTGTGTAGTGGTGTGTACGTAGGTGGTGTTCCCATCCATATATTCGCATCGTAAACATCGCCTTTCCCCGCTTCTCTTACTATCTTTGGCGTAGGTAAATCATCTCGTAGTTGGGGCGGGAGATCTTCAATTTGAGCCTGCGCGATATAGAGTTGGGGGAGAGAAGGGAGAGCGCGGACATTGGCGTATATGAAAAGTAGAAGGGGCGCATCAAAGTTGTAGAATGTGCGATCGTGATTCGAGGGTTCGAAGACGCGCTCGAGATATTTTGTCAGAAGAAGACTGGGCGGTGTCTGCTGCTGCTTCAACCAGTCGATGTATTCTTGAAATGCGTCGTGGGTTATGGTCAGTTCGTAGGGGAGGAGCGTGTCGCTGAAGAAAGTGAGGTATTCGTGCGCCAAGATGAGATTGCTCGCAGAATTCGAGGGTTTGCCGTCTTCATCTTTCGTGGCAGGTGAGAACCATTTTGTCGCTGCAGGTATCGATACAATTTTCTGCGTCGACAATCCGTCATTACTCGTCGTCATGATCACAGGCTTCTCGGGGATGAAGGCTCTTTGCCTGAACTCATTGAGGTCCACATCATCGAACGACCGATCAATCCTTGACACGGAGGACAGACTACGATATTGTCTTCCATGGCATGGTTGTGACGACGTCAAAAGCCTTGCGAGTCTCCGTCCAAGTTGTGTATTGACAGGCACTTTGCGCATGTCGCGTATTGATCTTGCTGACGGATCGAGATGAAATCTGAGGAAAGACTACAAGGTGGGGGGTGGGGTGCGTCCACGGACCGGACCGCTTTACTGTACATAAGATCTTACATCTCCAGCAATCTTCAACAACATCGCTGCCTTCATCACTTCCATGCTTAGATTTCGAGTGGATCGCCAGCTTGTTACTGTTACTGTGGCCGTCAATTTACTTTTCATGTTACACCGAGACTAACTACTTGTGGTACACAACACCAGCTGGACACAAGCTATAGCACCGAAATCGAGGTGGCATTGCATATGAATCAGACCCTGGACTTCCTTATTTACCCTCGTTGTGTCTTGCACCATGGATTGCTGGGCGAATCAAACCGTCTTATTTGTCCTGTCCTCACCCGGTGATGCCTCGGTCCAGACAAGATGCACAAAGTGGCTTGCGCAATGTTTTACAGTATTTTTCGGCATACGCTTTTATCCACAACACACAGATCATACATATATCTACGTGACTCTGGCACTCCATGGGATACCTTTATCTTCGCATCGAGGAACTCTTCCCTTAACCACCTGTCGCACGAGAGGAGGAGGTTCTTATAATACTTCCCTGTGCCATTGCGCCTTTTTCTACTCATCAAGTCAACTATCCAAGTCTCATCTTCCCTTTGGAAAACTGCTGGTATCTAGAAACAACCTTGGTCATCCGACAATCTGCTCAAGATGCCAGTCCAAACCAAGAATTCGAAGTTCACTGTAAGTAGGTCTTTCATTTTAGGCCCATTGATATGAAATCATCTCACTCGACTAACCTCGAGCTCCAAACACCCCGCAGTACGATAATACAATTCGAAGGAGTTATGAGGGCCAGAAGTACACCTATTATCCGGTTGCCATCATTGGCGCCGGCGAATCGGGTATTGCAATGGCATGCCGACTAAAGGAGGTGCTTGGTTTCAATCAGTTCCGGATTTTCGACAGACAGTCTGGTGTGGGTGGTACTTGGTGGATCAACCGTTATCCTGGTGTCGGTTGTGACATGTGAGTTTTGTTTTGTTCGTCGTTTTGATACTCACAGTCTAATCAAAACAGACCCTCGATATTCTACTCTTTTTCCTTCTGTCCCAACTATGAATGGTCATGTTTTCACCCGGGAGGCGCAGAAGTAGTCAGATACCTCGAAAGTGTTTGCGAGAAGTATGGAATCGTGGATAAGATACAGATAAATACCGACGTTCGAGAAGCACGCTGGCTTGCATCTGAACAGGTATGGGAAGTTACGCTCCAGCACTTGGTTGCTGACGCTGGTGATTTGAGCGAATATGATCGAGCACGTAAAGTTAAGGAACAAGGTTACAGTTCGGTTTACACGCATGAAGAGATAATCAGATGCAAGGTCCTGATCAGTGCTGTTGGCGGTCTGGTGGAACCAAAAATCTGGCCTGATAGCATTCCCGGAAAAGACATATTCCAAGGAGAAATCTTTCATTCTGCGCGTTGGCGATACGACATTGATCTGAAGGACAAAAATGTGATAGTCGTTGGGACAGGCTGCAGCGCCGCTCAATTCGTTCCTCGACTGACGACCGATTACGGCGCGAAGAAGGTTACTCAATTGATGCTCTCGCCACCTTGGGTGTCTTTAAGGCCACTTCCTCCATTTGGAGAAAAATTCTGGGAGAAATGGTCACCTTTTCTTAATAAATACATCCCTGGCTTTAACAAGCTGATCCGCTCCGCGGTAGCTGCGACTTGCGAATATGATTTCCGCCTATTTGGATCGGGAGAGTTCAGCAAAAAAGAGCGCGAGAAGCTAGAAGCAACAACAATAGCTGAGATGAAACGGAGTGCTCCAGAGAAGTATCACGAAATATTGACTCCTAATTACGGGATTGGTTGTAAACGACGGATTTTCGATGCGACTTGGTACCCCAGCTTGCATGATCCAAAAATCGAACTTACAACTCTCCCTTTGAGGAAGCTCCATGAGAAATCTGTCACACTTGGTCCTGGTCGCATGTATCCCCCAGAGAATGTGAAGAGTTCTGCTCCTACGCATGAAATCACTATTCCTGCCGACGTGATCGTTCTAGCAAATGGCTTTCAAACCACAAAATGGCTACACCCTCTCAATATCTACGGTGCAGAGGGACAGAAGCTACAAGATGTTTTCGAGCAAAGAGGAGGACCTCAAATGTATATGGGAACTGCCATGGACGGTTTTCCAAACTTCTTTACAGTGATTGGACCAAATTGTTATACAGGCCATACCTCTGTTATCTTAACGACGGAGAGCATGGTTACCCACACTTTGAAGATGATCAAGCCGATACTCAATGGTGACGTGAAGAAGATAGAGGTCAAGAAAGAGGCTGAGATGAAATGGACTCGGGAGCTGCAGACAACACTGAAAAAAATGGTTTGGTCGAGTGGCGGGGCCAAAAATTGGTATGTGAGCGGCGATGATTGGAATTCAAACACATATCCGTAAGTTCGCTCTTCTCATTTCATACTCTAAAGTTGACCGGTCATAGGTATTCTCAAATCTACTACGCCTATTGCTGCATGTTTCCAACCTGGAGAGACTGGAACCTCTCATACACACGAAAAGGTATATTCAAGAAGTGGACAAAAAATACAGTCGTGGTGTTAGCCTTTGGCCTTGCTTTTGTGGATCTCTACAAGAGGAGAATGACGGGAGTTGGCCTGGGTAAAAATGAATTGGTCACCAAATGGGTCAGGAAAGCCCTTCTTGGTGTTGCATCTCTTTCCGTGAAGGCACAACAGATGATCTGAGATCTACGCCGCTAATGGTCATTGGTGCATCATCATTTTCGGCACAAGTATTACCTTTGCCCTGAATCCATGGCTTAGAATTAATTATTTGCTTGCTAAATGAATTGTATTCTTTCTGGAGTCTGAACCAGCTTTCATGCGGTACTTGGCATTCATTTTTGCTGCGTGCTTTACCTCACTCCCAGGATTCTCGCCTCAACTTCGACTGTCATTTGATCCATGTTCCATCACCAAAGTCTTAGCATTTTGCGCTTTACTTTCAGACAAGATCTTGAGCTCACAGAGACATTAAATGCTGGGTTTTTAAATCGCCCGAAAGATAGATCCTGTTATCACAACTTAGAACAACGCATAAGGAACATCCATAATTGATGCTGGTTAATGATAGGAGAATTGCACATCAACGATAAATGTTATCCTGGTTCTTGATAGATGATTTATATGTATATAATTCAGGTATGTTTTTATCTTCATCGTCTACTGCTTGTTGTTTTGCTTGCCGTAGTTGTTTCCAGGAAGCGCAGTCACTCCTGAAGTCCTTTCGCCGCTTTCCCTCGGTTGAAAGATAACAACTGCGGCAGCGACAATTCACCGGCTTGCTTCACTATGAAGAAATATTTTAGGCTTTCAATAAACTGAAGTAGTTGATTGGTACACTGCCATATAAAATCGCGCGCAATCCGTATAGTATGCAGCCCGTACGGCAGCTGAAATTGTTCGTAGTTGATTTCAAACAGTCACTGAACAAACTCCTTTCTCAGTCCTATAAATCATTGTGAACTCACGACATAGCCCCTTTCGAACTTCGCCATCATGCCCAGCAACTCGCCTGAACCGCTTTCTACGGCCTCTATTGCTCGTGCACACCAACGCCGTAGTATGAGCTTTGATAGAGATGGACACTTGATTCTTCTTCGGCTACCATCCCCAATCCCGCCCCGTACATCTTATTTTACTCCTTTTAGACGTGCTTTTAGCGTGTATAGCCCTGACCAAGTCGTGGTTTCGCTGAACAACCTTCGCTTATCACAGTCATTACACCCACACACAGCTACGTCTCATTCTTCAGAACATCTTCCGTCTCATGGGAATATGTCCACACGATTCCGAGACGAGTTGGCCATGACGCGGGCATCAACTTTTACCACTGAAGATTTTTACCCTGCACTAAATTCTGCATCCTCTGAATCTCCACACCTAATCCCGAACAGAAATTCGGAGGCGTTCGCAGAGTTGGTGGAATCCCAAAATAATCTCCTTAGAGCTCAGCGAGTATCACTAGTCCCTAGCCAAAGTACTCGTACACGCCAAAGATCACAATCATGGATAGTCCACGACCGCCAACATTCTAATCGGCCACCGCAAGCGTCTAGAAATCAGATGCCCGAGATCCCGCGCTTCACCTGGGAAAATGAAAACGAGATTATTCGACCGACTATTCGACAGACCGAGTCTCCAGAACGAAGCTCCCACAGTCCAAGACACAGAGCACCCTACTATATGGGCGCGCCCCACTACTTTCCAGGAAATATCTCAGACAGGGCGCCGCTGTATCCGGACGACTTTGAATCCACACAACGTGTCCTACCCGCCTCCGCCGCGCAAGACAATCATAACCCCGCACGCGATCATGGTCATCCCAGGTATAACCTTCCATCTTATCCCCAGCGGCCTCAGCATCGGCGCCAGCAGCCACAAGCAGGCATTTCTCTCTCTTCGAGCGAGCTCAACTCAATTACAAGAAGAGCTGTTATATACAAAATGCTGCAGCTACTCGAGCCTAACATTAATCTTTCATCTCTGGACCGGTGCTTCTGCATGGAGGAATATACTCATATCTTTGCATGTGGCCGTGATAAATGTCATATTCCATGCAAGATATCCAAATGTGGCCATGTGTTCGGACAGCCATGTCTAGTGCGCTGGTTGGAGGAACAAGACACGTGTCCGATGTGCAGAGTCAAACTTGATATTCCAGGGCTAGATCTGAACAGCAGGAGAGTGAGAGAAAGAACGGGGTTTTATAACTTGCGGAATTGAGGGGTTTTGCAATCTAGGTTGTAGGTAGAAGATTGCTTGATTCAGAGCTTTTGATTTTCACGATGATGATATGATTTTATACCTCTACGCTGACTTTAAAACGAATTTAACAAATATTGTACTCAATTCTTGGCCCCTTTATTGTGACTTGTGATGATAGGTGAAGCAACTGTGAACTATGAATTCTGAAATAAAATCCGTGAGTGATGGCGAGCGCCATCTGCCAGCAGCACCGACACTTACTGCATCTAATTTTTCCTTTCAAAAACCATAGGAGCGTCATTTGCGAATAGCACTTAGAGCCCATATAGTACTCTTATCAATTTTTGACTTTCAGTCTTGTTGAAAGGTGGGCAGCAGCAGTCAGGAGGGCGATTGTTCGAAAGTCATGATCACAACAAAATGAATGATATAGTAGATTCACCATATTGACGATTACAAAAACAGCATTTAGTATTGAGAAAGATTTTCCTCCAGAGCATCATCCAAAAAAAAAATTCCCTTCTATTCATTCCTATACAATTTTGCGGGTATACAAAAACAAGATCCACCAATATCATCCGTACATAATAGTCTGTTCAGCGTCGTCATATACTGGAGGGTAATTATTGGCGAGGAGCACCGGTGCATGCGGCTCGTGAGCGAAGACTGTAGTGGTGTTCGACTAGAAAGAAATATAGATCAGTTTCAAGCCTCTTTTCAACTGATTTCTCAGAAAGATGGAAGTGTCATTCTTACCTGGCATATCTGGACGGCACATCTTGCAGCCCCTGCACAATCTCTGGTTATAGGTACGGGCATACTAATCAATCATCAGTAACCAGCCACAAAAAAAATAAAAGGGAGGCTAAGTTTAGTTCAGGGTAGCTTACCGGGCTAACCCGATGCCTGTCATTGATGTTTCCCCGTGGGGCCATTTTGAAAGGGTTCGGTAACCCTTTCCTGGCAAGAATAGCGTCCCGTACAGTAACCTTGATCCTGGTCGTGTTGCCGATTCGCTCGAAGAGGATGCCTCTTTCCTGGCGGAAGATGACCCTGAACTTGAATGTTTTACCGATACGCAAAAAGAGGATGCTTCTTACGTCCCTGTCGTTGAGAGAATTCTGTTGAGCCTTTGGTGGAATTCGCTCCAAGGCGAGTTTTGCTACCTCTTGGAGTTGGGCAGCTGTCATGTGAGGACGGCAGATAACGAGTTCCGGGGTAGTTGGGATAGAGGAACCGGTGGTAGGCTGGGATGATGAGGACATTTTTAGTTGTCGTGGTAGGTTGTTGGTGGTGATAGGCGATGGTAATGAGGAAGTTGCGTTCAGTGCTGTTGACAGGATTTGGTAGATAAAGGATGATAGAATGTTTGAGACGAATTTCCTTGAGAGGTTGGTACAAAGATGAGGAAGTAGTGGTTGAAATTGAAAAGTGTTATAAGATGTACATGGTTAAGAGCTTGGTATCAAAATGAGGAAGTGGTGATTGTGGGTGTGAATTGATGTGAAGATGAGATGGAGTAAACTCGTAGATGTGAAGGATTTGTTCAAACTTATACCATCTCATTGACTCTAGTTCATTTGCAAGTATCTGAAGAAAAGTGAGTTTCATGGAAAACCTGGACCCCTAGCTGGATACATACCTAGGTCAGTCGAAATGAGAATGTTTGGTACCAGATCGGGGAGCACAATCTCTTTGGATCTTGATCGCTGCTGACCGGATGAATTGATAATGTGTCTGGTAGATTTTGGAAGAACCATTAAATGCAGAGATGAATTTGCAGCAACGATGTATATACCAAAATGAAGTCCAGGAACCATATTGGGTACATTCTTACGATCTGCCTTCAGCTCTTTGACCTCACAACAGACACATCTGTATTATTCCCATCACGAGATAATGCATCGAGGCAATCTCGAGAATGATAAGTCAGTTACTAGAAGCACGATTAATTCGAATGGCAGCGTGCAGTGGCTAAACCTCGCAAACCAGGATGCAAAAACAGAGCCGCGCGACTCTGCTGCCCTGTCAATCTTGGACTAATCATTAAAGAGAAAGCGAGTAGAAGCGTCCACATAACTGATTGGTTAATCTGACGCAATCTTCCAGATTCTTCAATTTTACAGGATTTAGTGTTACCATATTGGAATCTGGTTCATGACATACCAGTGACATGTATAGCCTCAGATGGTCAACTTAGCTTGTGCAGATGGTTAACTTAGCTTCTTCATTTAAGCTTCAGCAATGGAGGAATTTTGAAAATGTGGTATGATTACACAGAAACAGCAGGGACGAAGATCCATTTACGTTGCTGCAAACACCACATTCCTGCGGATTGTGAGCTTGGAAATGACAAATAATGGCTACGTCATAATTCAAAAAGAAAGCCTGCCTTACTCGTAAACCACGCAAGTAACTGGAAGCCTACGCATTGAGTTGCTACTGTAAGGCGCTTGTCCGCGTATCTCGCTTACACAAGCTCGGTCGATCGACTTCTATCATTCAGAGCCGCGAGAGATATAGGAGTAGGCAATAAACAGTTCCACGATCCTGGATCACTAAAATTATAGTCCATCTGTTTACCCACTAAATCTTTGTAATATGTGGGAATCATTATAGTTTACCGCTGTACGGTACTATCATTTCTGGTCTTGCACATTGTTTTTCACTTATCCAAACGCAACAAACACAACACTGGTGCGCCAGAAATGGTACGAATACTTGACCCTGTGGTTCATCTTACCCACGCACAATGGAACGAAATGAAATGTAGTACGTTATCTTACACTTAAGGAGAACTTGGGCGTTTATTCTTTGATTCAATGTTAAATAGGGAATAACAATCTGTGTTGATCCGATTATGGGACCGATTCGTGGCACCACACTCAGTCACGTATATGGACCAAGTAGTGCAGTTGAATCAGGTTTTTCATTATCTAAACTAGGTGGGAGTGAGAGCTGGACCACATAGACCCTCTCTCCCGTACTAACTACTATACCACAGCGCGTATCCAATGTCCTGTAGTATCTCCCCCGTAGTTCAGTGAATACACTGAACCGACAATCTGATATCGATATCAATCAAGAAGCTAGACAACAAGATCTAGAAATCGAACTACATCACAGAAATATTATTTTAGAGACCAATCGAATTCATCATGGCATAAGTATGTTTAATACAGCTGCTAAAGCACATGAAAAGCTCCTCTAGTCAAGCAGGGTACCTCTCCAACACCTTTTGTAGTTAATGGACGCGCACTGAAACCAAAGGAAGCGTTGGAGGCTAATATCACTTTCAATGAGAGGCAAGTGATAAACTTCACCCTAATAGAAGCTTGTAAGATTATCTATTTCACGTCTCATAGAACCGTCATGTGCATAAAATTGGGTATGGGTTAACCGGACCTACCTCTAGGCCATCGAGATAGCGGTACTCTGATCTGAAGATACTACCTTCCTGAAAGCCGTAGAATTGCAACGCGTTCATCATCCAAGAGCAAAAAGTCTCCCACTATGTTGACCCTTAAAAAGGTCGGCAAGAACGACCGGCAAGACAACCGTTAAAGCACGTGAAACGGTCCCCGATAACCAGGTCCGCCGCAGCAATAGAAGTTCGGTACACACTCTCAGAGCCAGTGACAGCGTAGTTGGGCTTGGTGGTGATGATGTTGAGGGCTAAGGACAGGACAATGATGATGCCTACACCTAGGCTGCGGCGGAAGCTCAGCGGGTTGGGGCTCCAATGGGCGGGTTGTTGACCCTGACCCTTATGGGGCCCCATTGGGTGGGCTGAGAAAATGAAAACCCGGCCCACGACCCAAGGGGTCAGTGCAGAGTAAATAAGTGGGGAAAATAGGGGTTTTATAGGAGTTAATGTTATGTGTTAGTTATATGACAGTCCTTGGCAACCCAGTGGGCGGGTTGAGAAGCTCGTGGGGACCCAGTGGGCGGGACAAGAAGTAGATGTGCCAAAGTCACGTTACTGTACTTTTTAATGAGCCAATCAGAAGTTGTACCTGGAGGTGATCCGGCCTTCCTATAATCTTATATAAGAAGACTTCCTATAATCTTATATAAGATATTTGGAAAATTGGAGTGACAACTATAACCATTTACCCCTTGTTCCTCTACGAGTGAGTCATCTATTTGAGATATGTAAGCAAATAACGCATTTTGCGCACTACCCTCGAAAAGCATTATTACTCCGTCACTCCGCCATTCATTTATATAGTTGTAATTGCCACCAACCTTGCTGCTGAATGACAAAAAATCTCATCCAAACTCAAAAAGCCTTAGGATATTCATTCAAACCGTAAGACTACGTCAAATTTTGATCCCATCATGACCGCCTCAACCCTCCCTTCGAACTGCCGCCTGGTCAACATTGGCACTCACTCACTGGCCCTCTACACTCATGGCCCAGAACCCAGCAGCTCCAAGCAACCGGTCGTAGTGTTCATTTCCGGAGTGGGAAGCGATGCTCTCAACTGGCAAGCGGTAGTGCGGCTATTTCCATCCTCGATACGAAGCTACACTTACGATCGTTCCGGCTATAGCAACTCCGAGTCATCACCACTCGATCCCTCAGCCGAGAACATTGCCCTAGAGCTCTCTCTTCTAATCGAGAAAGCTTCTATTTCAAACCCTCTGATCCTCGTGGGACACTCCTGGGCTGGTGTGCTCACACACGAGTTCATCGCTCTGAAGGGAACTGACCAAATCGCTGGTCTGGTTCTGGTTGACGCCAATCATGAGACAGCGCCACTGGTGATGGACGTCAATGATCCGATTCTTTGGACCAAGATTGCGGCGGGCGTGGAACCGTACTCTGCGTGGGGTGTTGAGACAGAGCATAAATTGACCAGGGAAGAGTGGGATGCGTTCAGAGCGGCGGAATCAACCGAAAAGTTCCAGGAATTCGAGCAGTACATTCCAAGTTTTGAGACGCTAAGGAAGAAGGAATTGAGCAAGAAGCAGCCGCTGCTGGGTGATAAACCAGTTTATGTGATTGGGGGTATTCGAAGCAGGGATTGGACTGGATTGTATAAGGCGGGTGTTGCGAAGGGGAATGGAACAGAGGAAGAGAGGGCTTATGTTCGAGAGATAATCAAGGAAGTTGATGCGAAAAATGAGAGTCTCATGAAGGAATTCTTGAAACTCTCTACCAAGAGCGAGCTTGTTTTCGCTACTGAGAGTGGCCACTTTGTGCAGTTGACTCAGCCGGATGTCGTTGTTGATGGAGTTAAATGGGTCCTAGATAACTTAGCAACATCCTCTTAGTTGCGGAAAATAAATAACGTTCACACTTAGCATCCAAGTTTGGTCGATAACATGTTTTTGAAGCAGCCATGTGAAACTAATAGGATTTATAATGCATTTCCCGCTCAGCGTATATCAAATCGCGACCACAATTTTCGAGACTGTGGAATTACGTGAAAACGATTTGCGATAAATTCTTGTATGTGTACTCTCATAGAAACCACATAAATGACTTCTTGGAGATTTTACCCCTAACTAAGCATTTCAGTTCGAACGCAATACTGACGAAAAGCACTAAAAAAGCTAAAAAGAGCCTGGGCAATCGATTTCATACTTGTTGGAGCACGTGAATAAGCAAGTTCAGTACCTGGCATTATTTATGAAAAGCTATGGAGAATGCATGAGGTGATGAAAACGTAAGAAAAACTGATCTATCTGCTTCATTCTACGTACAAAGCCGTTTGAACGGCGTTTTTATATCCTCATTCTCAATTCTAGCATATTCCATCGATGACAAATGCAAAAAGAAGCCATTTCGGCGTTTGGGGATCATTCCTCGATTTGGGAATGCCCTCATTTATCGAAATGGGTCTCTGTGGACCTGTCAGTGTGGAATGGCATTCTCACACTATGGCAAGGATTTCAGCCCACGCGAGAAATACGTAGGTCGGTGTTTGTACTTCCATATTCACTTCATTGGGAGTTTTCATCCCAGCAGCACATTTCAATGGATGGCTAAAACATGGACCGGTGCTGTAGATGAGGTCTTGGATCCCAGTGGTATATCGGATTGCGATTGCGGCGCAGAAGAGGCCCACACCGATGCGGTGCTCAGCTGAGAAGTTGATCTTGCGCTTGGCTAGTGTGGGATATATCCAACTTTGGAAGAGGGGCAGAAAGACCATGACGGAGATTTGGTTCAGGTTGTACATAATGTCTTTCGGAATGCCGTGAGTTTGCATTGTGCCTGCTTGGGCTATGAGAGTACTGTCCATGAGATTGATTGAGAGCAGTAGTGCTGGAAAAGGAAGGCTGCTTGGTGTGAGTAATTGTCCCACATGCTAGATTGTTCGAGGAATAACTTACAAGACTAAGCAAGCTCGGAGGGTGGATTTTGCTTCAGCTATTATGGCCTCATCTTTATTTGGAGTTGCCGAGCCATCTAGTTGATCAGGCGCTTGACTTGGAACTTCTACCTGATTTGAGCTACTATGGCTGACGGCTCACCAGATGGGAGTGCCGTTTCTAAGAATTGGTCAGCGGAGGTCTCACTATCATAGTCAGAATGCGACGATTCACTTACCGAACTTCATATATCCAACTGCGACAACCAAGCAAAGGTAAATCATAAAGGCAAAACCAAAGCCGGCATACGCATATCTCTCTAGGTTAGTATATGAATAGCCCAGAAGCTAACGACAAGTTCATCCCCAGTCCGCCATGGTTGCGAGAGTTCCGAGACGGCCAAACCACACGAATATATAAGACTAGCGATCTTATTAGATACATGGAAGACGGCAGCATCTTGTACATCTGGTGTGAGGATATGCAACTGAAAATTCACGGACAGCGACTTGAAGGTGAGGAAGTACAGAAACGCATCCAGGATGCTCTCTTAGATGCTCAGCTTCAAGTGATTGTCGATGTCGCAAGATTTCAGGGTCAGGATTCTGACGTTCTTATCGGTTACCTGGCTCGGAAAGGAGAATACCGGGTAGATGAAATGGACATCGATCACGTACTGCAGCGGCTCCTGGTGGATATGAAGGAAGACATAGTTCGCCAGATCGGTGCTGCTCTACCGAAGTACATGAACCTGCCGTATTATTGGCACTTACAAATATCCCCGTCACAGGAAACGGCAAGGCGGATCGTCGTGCACTCAAGGCTTATATTGCGCGACAATGTCTTGGGCTTCACCTTGTTCTTCCTGGAGACAATGAAGTTCTACCACCTACTTCTGAAGAAGAATGAATGCTGCACAATCTGTGGCAAAGACTTCTCGGATTGAATGGTGACCAATTCGGAGCCAACTCTCACTTTGAGCTTGGTGGAAGTTCTTTGGCGGCAATTAATTTAGCGTCTGCGGCACGAGATCTCGGACACAATCTCTCGGCACAGATTATATTCAAAACCCCAGTTTTGTACGATATGGCTGCTCAGGTGATGCATCTGAAGGAGACAAAAACATCCAGTCCGTCCAAGTTTGGTCTGCTAGGAAAAATTGATTGCAGTGTGAACGAACTCAAGAAAAGCCTCTTGGCCCACAACATCGATGAGCAAATTGTTGAAGATGCATATCCCCTCACAAGACAGCAACAAAGATACATGGAAGGGGAAATGATTTCGGCAGGAGGTACAACTCGCCGACATATCATGCAACTACCGGCCAATATACACTTGGACAGACTCGAGACTACTTTACGGCGAGTTATCCAGGCGAGAGCACTTCTGCGAACTCAAATTATACCAGTGTCATCGCAATTAGTCCAAGTTGTATTGAAAGAAGACTTTACTTGCCGCCACGTTGAGTCCCTCTCGTCGCTCGTCTCCGCGGATCGAAAAGTATCGTGGGGTCTTGCACAACCGTTGTCACGATTCAGTATCGTGGATGGTGGAAAATCTGATGACCGATCGCTGCTCTGGTCCACTGCCCACGTTGTGTTCGATGGATAGTCTGGAAAGTTGCTATTGGAAGAGATCTGTTCCGGTTCATACGTAAATTTGTTGGTTCATGAATAGACTATATCTATGTATAAACACTTTTAATTTGTATCTCAACTAGTCTGTATATAAATCAATATATTCTATATACAAATACTATTTATCCTGTACCTGCCTTATAGTATTAGCTTACTGCTACTTACTTTTCCCAGGTCTTTTAACTACTTTACTATTATTACTTTTTTTCGATATTAGTATTTTCTTAGTATATAATCTTTTATATTTGTATAATATTGCTACTCTTTCGGATATCAGTACCTTTTTTGCAACTGCACTTAAAAGTAATTCTATTCTAGGCCTCTAGATATCTATCTCCTTTACAACTGAATCCAGATTATCTAAATAGAACTGTATCTTAGTCTATTTATAAGTAGATATTCGTTCTTTGTACTTGTACCTCTTAGATTATATGCATAAAACTTATTTTTAATCTCTCTAGGGAAGTTATCCATAATCCAAGAAGATACTAGCGAGGTTATAATAATTATAATACTAGTTAAGTAGTATAGTATAAAAGGAAGAAGGGTTATCAATTATTAGAACTATACATTTGTACAGTGGATACTACCCACTTTAAGGTATTAAAGAACAAACTAATTCTATTTATAAATAGCTTCAATTTACACGTCGGCTACGTCTATTAGCCAATAGACTAGTCTAGTTATAAATCCAGTCTATTGATGAATGGACGTCATGAAATGGGGAAATTTACGTACGGAGCGGAACAGATTGACTATACGTATCACCACAACGCGATCCCATCAGAAGGGCCGCAGTACAACAGATTCATCGAGTACGCATACGAAGTGGAAAAAGACGAAGCTCGTTCCGCGCTTGTAAAGGAAATCGAGAACACAAATTTCTTAAATTACTTCAATATGGATGGCACGAAGGTCCCGGGCATCACTCACACCTTGTTCCTCGGCATTGACTTTCCAACAACTCTTCCAGCTGAACTGTACTATCCAAACGTGATGCTTGCAGCTTGGGCTATAGTAGCAGCTCATATCGAAGATTATGATAACTTGCTATTCAGCATTCTGCTGGGTGGCCGAGATGCCGAGTTCACGGGAATAGACAGACTCGCGGGGCCTACGAGCACTACAGCCCCCCACTAGCCACCAGCATCAAGAAAGAATTGACTTTCCGTAAGACTGTCAAACTGGTAAAGAAGCGAATGGACGAAGCCAGTAAGCTGCAACACTTGGTCCGACTCGGCGATAAGTTGGATAAATTGATGGCGTCTGTGCCCGTTCTGGTCGTGCATCATCCCGATGATTACGAGGAAGCGACAACCAAGAACCTTGGACTGGTTAGAAGCCGTGCTGAACCGGTCCAGCGGTCGGTTGATGCGATGTTTATGAATTTCTGCATGCGGCCTGGCAATGCGGGGGTGGATCTTCTTCTGACGATTGACGAGAGCTTTTCCCCTGAGGATAAGGCAGCGCTGTATCTTGGCTACCTGGAACAGGTTTTCAAGCGTGTTTTTACTTCGGGCGGTTTGGATTAGACGATTGGAGAGATGAATTTGGGGTACACTTACAAGCCCCGTGGTAATCAATAGGGAGATGGTGTAATGGGGTTTTGAGATAGTGGAGAGTATACTTTGTTAAGGCGAAGTCTGTTTAGTTACCTGTTTTTTCAAATCTGCACTTTAGGTGGTTGTTTGCACAGATGAAGCTCTAGGCGGTAAACCTCTGTAACCAATAGTCTCCCGTTCCACCAATCCAGGGTTATGTAGCTCAATCTCATCTCAATCTCAATCTCATCTCATCTCACCTGCATAAGACCCGGCCAGCCGGTCGGTCATCTCCAGACGTTGGGGAAGAGGGGATCTCCTTACAGTACAAGCTCAGTACAATAAAGTGGCTTAGGCGCACGCCCAGGTACCAGGCTGGCTGTACCGTAAATAAATATGTAACTGTTATAAGTAATTTCGCAATCTTACCTTCGTAGAACTACTTCACCTGTCGCCAACTAGAAAGGAGCACAGTATGGAGTATTCGCTCTCGCATTCGCATATACCTTACACATAAACCGAATGACTCTCGCAAAACACACCAGAATTTCCCAGCTGCACATCTTTCGGAGACAGACGGATAACGGAGGGGTTCTGGGCTGACGTGACGGAGATCCCGAGTGAGCTTAAGTCGGGTTAGGTAAAAGTAAGAGAATCTGAAAAGTCTTGTCAAGTCGATCATTTAGCTGTTTGCTAGTAATCCCAAGAAAAAAATCTCTGAACCCCTATGTGAAATTGTTGTGTTTGTTGCGGGCATGAGCCGAGCCGTAGGATGAGCTAGACAGGAGTTAGGAAGATCATTTCTGGTCCTCGCCCAGCGGGTAACGTCTAGCGAATTTTTCTCCTCGGCGAAACAGATCTTTTTTATGAACACGAGGAGACCACGTTTCTGGATACAGGTGATGGAAGGAGCTATAAATATCGATGCATAGTATTGTACTGCATGTCTTGGGTCGGAGCTGGCGTAAGTGTTGTCTTCAGCGATGATGATGATGATCATCATCATCCCGCATTGTGTGTAACATATCCCGCCCAAGTACTGGTCGGTGTTTCATTGCTTTTTGCTTCGGGAAAAACATCCGTTTTGTGTTTCAGAATGGTTATGGAAGAAATCGCCGACAAAGGAGACAGAGAAAATGACATTTACTGTGCCGTGTCTAGGTCTGTGTCATGTGTATCTCCATTGTGTTAACGCCAACGCCAGTGCGACTATCGTTACGCAATGGCTCGGGGTTGTTTGAGGGCTTATGTCCGATCCTCTACAGACTTTAGCACGCAAGCTAGTTGAATGATTAGCAGCACTGTATCAGAATCCCAAGCACCCGAGCGACAGATGTCACAATCCGTTAGAGTGCGCATAAACGCATAACGTATTAATGTTACAGCTAGAACGAACGAACAGACAAACGACCGAGCTGAAGTATCCCTTGAGCTTCTAGAAGTGGAAAAAGCTTGACGACCTCATCGAGCTTTGACGTTGAATATTCATCTGTGCATCCAATTGACCGTTCGAACCGACCGTCCAGCAAGGGGTACTGCACACCCTTACAATAGAAACATCATCCCTCATGCTCGCTTCCCTGCCGTCCGTACGCATCTGGGGTTAAAATCTGCATCCAGGTTCTGCGCTCGCAATGATCAAAGGCAACAGGAAAGGATGTTCGGGTCCTTCCCCTAATTCCTACACAGTACGTACTTTCGTATGAACAGTGCCACCCGTCTTGTCGAAAACCGACCCAGATGATTGATTTGCAAAATTACCAAATGATTTCCCAAAGATCGCCCTCCTTAATCGGTTACCACATTCTGAGTTACCATGGTGGGCCATTCCCACTAAATTCTCTTTCAATGCAGAAATAGATCAGCGTTCGCATCAGGAAATATTTCGTAAGCGGTAGTGCATTGGGACGGTGGGGCCCCTACCGAGCCTATCGCCTTTGTCTGTGAGCGATACTGATGCCTGCTGCCACTCTTTCAAGGGGTAAAACGAGATCCGGTCACTTATCATAGCAAAAATGAATACAAGGAGGAAACCCCACCAACCTTGCCTTCTGCCAAGGGCTCCTCAAATGCACAGCATATCTTCCTTCATACACAAACACACACCACTCGCTCAAGACTCCACCCACTCGCTTGAGTTGACCGCGTTTGGCTGATTGATAAACAAAATATTGCGCGGCCCAATTTGCTGATCGTGGGATGGAAAATCATGAGGCCAATAGAAAAGCTAGAAAGTGGTCGAGTACCCAAGTGGACCAACCACCGCTCAAAATTAAGGTTGAACCCTTGAACTTTCATCTGCGCTCTTTCAACGTCCCTCCTTGTACCCTGTAGCAATAGCGTGGCGCTGATACATACAGTACCGAGTAGCACATGAGTTGACTACTCCATACAATACCAATGGAAGTGCAGGAAAATGAGGAGAAGCTAACGTCAGGTCCCAATCTCAGCTGTGATCCCTATTCTACCAATCGCGGGATCGCAGCCGAAAATCTAGAGCAACTCCAGCACGGAGAGTGGGCCACAGCCTACTACAGTATACTTGTAAACGATCACTCTGGTTGGTTAGTGCGTACCGGTTAACGAACATCTCATCCTCGATGCGAAGCTTGGCGGGTAGAAGCGGGATGTCTCGTTGAGACGTAGCGGGATGTCTCATTAAGATGTAGCGAATAGGTGCAAGTGCGTTCTTACTCCGTAATTTTTCTCTCTCCTCCTTCAGCCCGTGTGGGTGCAGTGCTCAGACACCGGGGAGGTCTGAGGACCCCCAGTTATGATTTTCCGATAGCTTGGGTTCCATGGAGATTGGAGACCGGAAGAGGCGAGGAAATAGAGGTGAATGAATGGTATGTGCAAAATCTCTCATAAGTAAAGTAGAATAAAGATGAGAGTTTCCAGCTGCATACCCACTTAGCCTACCTATCCATCGGGCTACTCAGAAGGAAAAAGATCGCTGCTCTGCTCATTTCCTTTTGTCCCTCTTTATTTCCTACTTCACAGCATGAGTCCGCAGCCTGTTGCAGTAGCTAGGCACATTGCAAGAGCAGATAAAAGTGATTATTCTTTTCTCGAAGCCCTCGAACTTGCGTCTGTGAAGTCGTTGTCGCTGTTGTCTAAGAGCGAGTTGGAATCACCACCTTCTTCCAGTGACGACGCCCACACACAGGCTGTTGCCATTATCACACCTCATTACACCCACGTCGCCCACCAAAAGACGATGATCATGGAGACCACCAGGCAGGTGAACCCGGCCGAATCGGCAATTTCCCTAGCCAGATTCTCAAAAGCCCAGACAGCATGTCTGCAGCTATGCCTCAAAACCACCGCCCTCAGCGACCGCATCTCCGTCCGCATACTAGAGTACCTCACAACAGTAAAGCAAATGCCCGCCGGCTTCGAGACGCTCGCCCACGACTTCCTCGACACCTGCCACATCCTCTTCTCCATTGAAGCCGGTCTAGAAGAATGCAACCAGCATGTGCAAAACTTCCCCTCGGAAATGATCGTCGAGCTGGACCACAAGTTCCGCGCCACGCAGGCGAACTTCCAAGTCTTCTATCAAATGCTCGGGAAATTCCTCGAGCACGAAGACCGCTCAGGAAGTCGCTTAAGGCGGGGATGGGGGAAGATCTTCGGCGATATCGGACACGATATTAAGAAAATGACGAGCACATTAGCGCGAACACGGGATGATCTAAGAATGAGCGCGCTGGTGTTCCAGTGGAGCTTGGGAGCAGAAAAGATCGAGAAGGAGTTGGGGATTGGGTATTTGGGGTTGGCGGCGGCGTTGGATAGAATGGATGAGAAGTCTGGCAAACCGAAGACAAAACCGACGATGGTGACGGCTGATCCTACACTGCAAAATGCTTTTGCGGCAATGAGCGTCCGGAGTGATCCACAGTCGACTGTTCTAACTCCCATTCATACACAAAATTCATACCCTCCTCCAAATCAGCCGCTACCTGCATTTCCTGTAAGTATACTTCTTTTCAGTCCAATATCTGGTCCCGTACCCTCGAATAACAACTGATTTTTGATCATATAGTGGCCCGGAAGGACATCCTCAGCCCAGCATGACCCAACAGCAATCGAAAGAGCCTCTCTCAGCATCGCTCGGGCACAAATGGACTCCAACATGTCCCAACACACTGCAACTAGTCCCCGCACCTTAGGATCCGATCTTTCACAGTACAATGTCATCATCAATCCGCGGAGCCCATTATCCGGTGGTTCTAGCGATGGAAATTATTCCGACCTGTCGAATGCATACGACCGACATAATCACCATCATCATTTCGATGATATGCAGTCTCACTCCGATACACACACCATCGACGGCAGTCTTCTCAAAGAAGTGGACGGAGTTCTGCTTGGCGCTTCCCAGCCCGTCCGTCTAAAGGCCGATCCAGAATCCATGCCCCGCTGGAACGCTCGCAGCAATGTCGGTCTCGTGAACACCGGCAGCATGAAAATCTCCCTTGTTTCCGCAATCCGTGAAAAGAACCATGCGGCCATCGAGCGACTTCTCGACAACGGATGTCCCGCCAATACAGGCCCCGATATGCACGCGCTGAAAGAAGCAATTGCCGTGCACGACATCGAAGCCGTGAGGATGCTACTTCTCTACGGTGCCGATCCCAACGATCCTGATAAAGATGGCGTCACACCTCTTCGCGCTGCCGTTGAGAGATCCTTCCTTGCCGGCGCAACTGCGCTTCTGAAGTACGGTGCGGACCCGAATCTCGTCGCTGGACCTGATCTGGAATCTCCTCTTGCGGCATCCGTTCTTCACGGAATGGTCGGATTCTCGCACCTCTTCCTGGTCTACAACGGTGATGCGAACCATCTCGCTTCCAGTGGCAACACCCTCCTCATCAGCGCAATCAACAAGCGGACATCCAAGAAATTCATTGATCTCCTCCTCAACTACGGCGCCAACCCCAACGCCAAGAGCAAAGAGGGTAAAACCGCGCTCTTCGAAGCCATCACATGCGGCAGAGCAGATCTCGTCACCTGTCTGCTCGAGCACGGCGCTGATCCCAACTTGCCTGGTCCAAAACACATGCTCTGGCCCGCGACGTACCAGCCTGCATGTCTGCAAGTGCTTCTCACGCATGGTGCGGACCCGAAGAAATGTCCTGGAATCATAGAGCTCGCGACGAGTCTTAACAACATCGAGTCAGTACGCACTCTGCTCAAAGCCAACGTAGACCCAAATGCAAGGAAAGATGGCGTGTACACACCACTATGCACATCGATTCGTGACGATCGCGCCGATATCTTCCAACTTCTCCTCAGCAGCGGCGCAGATCCAAACACCATGGCCAGCGAATACCCCGCCTGGAAATGCGTAACGCATAACCGAGTGCACTTTCTCCCGGCTCTCGTCGCCGCCGGCGCCGATCTCCACAACCCGAAAGGCATCGTCGAGATGGCCGTCAGCAGCAACAACATGGAAGCGCTGAACTGGCTCCTCGACAACGGCGCGAACCCCAACGACAAAAACGCCAAAGGCATGACCGCGCTCACCACCGCTATCCGCGAAGAGCGCCTCGAGATGATGGAGCTGCTGCTCCTCCGTGGCGCCGACGCCAACGTTCGCGGCCAGGACTGGCCCATCTGTATGGCTGTCAGCCACCCGCCTGTGCTCAAGCGTCTGCTTTCTGTACTTCCCGAACCCCGCGCTTACAAAGGCGTTATGGAAATGGCCGTTCACGCCAACAAGCTGGAATCCGTAAAGCTACTCCTCGCAGCAGGCGTCTCCGTCGAGGACCGCAACGGGGGCGTCTTCTCCCCTCTTACAACCGCCATCCGCGAAGAGCGCAAAGACATCGTCGCATTCCTCCTTCGGGAGGGCGGCGCCGATGTCAACGCTCCCGGCGAGCACTTGCCGATTGTCAAAGCGCTGCGGAGGTACAATGGCGGGGACACAGATATCATCGAGATGCTGCTGGATCACGGCGCAGACCCGAATAAGATGTATCGTGGGTGGAACGCGATATTCCAGGCGGTGGAGAACGGGGATGTGGAAATACTGAAGCTGATTAGTTCGAAGTGTGGGGTGAATCTCGAGGCGGTGGACGAGATGGGACGGACGGTTAGTGATATGGCGGCGTTGAGGGGGTGGAATGAGGCCGTTACTATCTTGCATGATAATATGTCTTTGTAAGTTGGAGGAAACAGATAGGTGGAGAGGATACTTAGGTTTTGGATGGGGAAAGGCGTATTAGGTATTACCCCGTATGTGTTTTCTGGGATGGGAGATTATGGAAGGTCATTGGGACCGGAGGGGGAGGGGCATCTGGGAATGGAGGGATGAAGTGGATGGATAGCTTTGATTTGCGCTTTGTGACCTCTCGACGATGATAACCCCCAATATGCCGCATATATATATATATACCTTGTACATATTTTAAAGATTTCTCAATTTCAAATTACTTCCCTCACAACTTCAGCTCGCGGAGCAGGACTTTAAGTAACCATGAAATGAAAAAGTAACCTTTCTGAAAGAAAATGTTGAAGTACGGCAAATAGTCCTATGAATAAAAGAGTCCGACTCAGCTCCAAGACAATGATTCGAATATGGATGACGGTTTGGGGCATTGAAAAAGCAGATACATCGACGTCAATGCCGTACCATAATATATCAAACCACCCAATCCTCGCCTCTTCAAGACTGTTGAGCGGTGCAATTCGGCTCCAAAAAGCAATATAGTCAAAGCGGAATATTTCATAGTTATCCGCATTAACCAGATGACATTTGGCAGTGAGTTCACTGGAGTGTGATGTTGGGGCTGGGAAAGGACGACTTGCAAGCTACTGAACTCATGCAATCAGAATGTTCATCAATGAATATCAAGTGTAATAATACTTTGATTCCCTAGTCAGGCAATTATCTTCTATCGTCTCTGTGTGATGCACATGGAGCTTAAATCCAACATGAAACAATGCCAATACTCCATTTGATAAATAACATAATTATGATATCGTAAAAAGTCATCTCAATCAATCATCCCTCCTCCCTCCCTCCCCTCATCAGCTCACAGCAGATCTTTCGTCCTCTCCTCGGCATCCATCAACCACTGCTTCAACATCCCCTCATCTCTAACCCTGAATCCACATTTGAATGGTTTTGGATCAGTCGTCAAACTGGTTGGAATAGCATTACATTCCAAAGCATCTAAGATTGGGAGGTCTTTTGGATTTTGGGGAGGAACCACGTAGAAAGCAGTGAATATTCTAATGAAGGCGGTGTATAGTTCGCGGTTTCCAAGATGAGAGCCTGCGCACATACGAGAGCCTGCTCCGTATCCGTAGTGAGGGGTTCCACTTCCTTCGGGGTTCTCGAGATAGCGTTCGACAGAAAAGGTTTTTGGTTCTTTGAAATGCGTTTCGTCGTAGTTGGCTGCCCAAGCGTTCTGCATATTGTTAGTAATATCACAATAATTAGGTGAGCTTTTGTCCTTACCATGTAAAAAGTGGTACCTGCAGGAACAATCGCACCCTTGTACTCAACGTCCTTGATACTAGTTCTGGGTAGGCAAATTGGAAGGACAGTGAAGAATCGTAGAACTTCGCGAACGAAAGCAGTAACATATGGGACCTTCTCTTCTTGCAGACAACGCTCCCATGCATCTCCATTAGGATAGACCTTCATGATTTCCTCGTGTGCTCTCTTTTGAATTTCCTGACCGTGCTGAGACGAAAGATATGCGATACCCAAGATTATATTACCCGGTATAGTGTCAAGCCCAGCAGAGACCATTGTCAAACATATTGACTTCAACTCATCTGGCACGTGTCAGTATGTTTCTTTGGCAGATAGAGACTCATGACCTACTCTCGTTCAATTTCGCATCTGGATCCTTGATAACATTTCCAGTAATACAAGGTTTGTCTGTTCCATCTGCGATTTGTTTCTTCAGTTGGCTTAACAAGAAGTTCAAATAGCGGTCCCGTCGTTCCCTATATTTTACTGCTTCGGTGTTCGACTTGGGGAAAAGTCTCATCAGAGGGATATAGTCTTGCCAGTTGTTGCTCGTAGACCGGAGATTGCTAACGGCTCGCTCTACATGGCAAATCTCCTCCAACAAATCCTTGTCTCGTACTTCGTGTAGTCTGAATCCATAGTTGAGGGTCAAAGACGTGTTGAGGGCGAATCTTTGGAAATATGCAATTGGGTTCACATCTCTCGTGCCGTTTTTGCTGTCTTGTACCAATTCCTTGATAGAAACGGTTGATTCAAGATCGATAATTGGCATGTAGGTTTGTACCGCTGGCCGGTTGAGCGCCGTAGCTGCTGCCTTTCGACGTTGTTTGCAGGATTCGTCCCATGGAGAAGTACCGATCGTAAAACCTTGGGATGTAGATACTACGCTATGGAATGTATGAAGCGTCGGCCGCGAGATCAGGGCCGATTGATTTGTGATCCAGAAGTGTCGCACGGAATCGAAAGTGTTCACAAATACAATGCGCTATGAATGATTAGCCACGGGAGCAACTTGGTTGAAGGGGAAAGCCAAGGGATGTAGCGTACTCGGTTGCCCAGTCTTACTTGGAAGACAGCTCCATACTTCTCCGCGAGCCGTCTTGCTACCTTTGCATGGCTTACACCAAACTCTAGAAGACTTCCGAAGAGAGGGTAACCGGGGATCTCAGGAATGCCCTTGATCTTCGGTGTATCCGTACGGTTGAGATACCTGATCAAGAAGAAAGCAGCAGCGATGACCGCTATCCCAATTGTTTGTATCGCCATTGCGTGCGTTCTAGAAGGACACGGGAGGACGGGGACGAGAAGAGGGATACGGGAATTGAAGATGAATGGATTCGACCGGTGAGAGAAGAGCAACGAAAGCGCGAGGATATATAGAGAGATATAGTGTCAACACGCAGGAAGATGTGTCGGATACAGCAATCCAGATCCGCGGCTACCGTATCTTCATGCTCTTACACACATTCTCCACCTCTGTGCAATCTTGTGCGTTTTCCCTAGGAGAGCGGAAGTCATAGAGAGGAGAGAGAGGAGTGAGAGGCGTGTAGAGAGGCCCTGCCATTGGAAAGGGCGATGATATGATTGGAGGACGGGTATGTTGTGGGGAAGGATTTGCGAGGATTTGCGAGTTCTTCCACACGAGCCACTGCGGGTATCCACACACTCTGAGTCGGCCCCAGATTTATATTCCGCGTTCCAGCTTCCGAACCTTTGGGAGAATTTACACGATGAAGCCATTGACGTCGCAATCTAAAAGTCACTGCCGAGGAGAAGTGGGTTTTCTGTATCCACAATAGAACTGCTGGTAATGGGTTTTGCGCGAAACCTTTACTTGGGTATCCTTCTCCCACCAAAGTGGATTTGACTTTAAATGCTTGACGACGCAATGCGGAAATATTTCCGTCGACACCAAGTCTGACGAACTGTTCGCGGTTGCTTTGCATGCGGAATTCCAAACTCGAAGCACCACCACAACTCCATGGCGATCCGGTCGGCTTGCTGCGGGGAAGAGCGGCAAGAAGAGCTTTGACCGTGGAGGTGGGCATCATCGTGCAGAGCTTCATATGTGGGAGGAAATATCTCCAAACTTCATCAAGCTCTAGCGGAGTATAGGGAAAAGACTGTTATCCCGCCTTCAGGGGCCCTTCCATTTCACGATCAATCCACGAACAAAGTCAACATGCCGGTCACCAAGTTCAGCACACCGGAGAAATACAAATATCAGAATGGATTCGGGTCATACCACGAGTAAGTCAAGCTTCAATATCTTCTACACGCTGCAATCCCCATCTCCCATCTCCCATCTGATCTAACGAGGTATCTACAGATCCGAGGCTGTCGCAGGCGCTCTACCAATAGGTGCTAATTCTCCCCAAAAACCGCCGTATGGTCTCTACGCCGAAAAGCTATCCGGAACAGCATTCACCGCACCACGACATGAAAATCAACAGTCATGGCTCTATCGAATTCTTCCAGCTGCCGCACATTCCCCCTTCAATCCACGTGAAGCGTCGTCCTACAACACAAACCCCGAAGGCGACAAGCTCCATCAAATACCAAATCAACTACGATGGGATCCATTCGACTTAGACGAGTCGGTTGATTGGGTACATAGTCTAAAATTGGTTGCGGGAGCTGGCGATCCCACTTTGAAACATGGGATCGGAATCTTGATATATGCTGCGGGGAAGAGCATGTCGAAGAATGAAGCATTCTACAGTGCAGATGGAGATTTCTTGATTGTGGCACAACATGGAGTGTTGGATATTCAAACCGAACTGGGAAATTTACTCGTGCGACCGAACGAAATCTGCGTTATACCAAGAGGTATTCGATATCGAGTAGACCTTCCCGCAGGTCCAGTACGAGGATACATTCTTGAGCTCTACACGGGTCATTTCCAACTTCCAGAATTAGGACCGATTGGTTCAAACTGCTTGGCCAATGCGAGAGACTTCCAGGCACCTGTTGCGCACTTTGAAGAGAATACGGATGGGAAGTTCACGATACTGTCAAAATTCAACGGGCATTTATTCGCTGCCAGCCAAACACATACGCCATTTGACGTTGTCGCATGGCATGGTCTTTACTATCCATACAAATACGATCTCGGTCGCTTCAACACCATCGGTAGCATATCCTTCGATCATCCCGACCCCAGTATCTTCACGGTACTATCCGCTCCCTCGGATCATGTTGGTACATCCATCGCCGACTTTGTCATCTTTCCACCTCGCTGGCTCGTAGGAGAGGACACCTTCCGACCGCCATGGTATCATCGAAACACCATGTCCGAATTCATGGGTCTTATTGGCGGAGAGTATGATGCTAAAACAGGAGGTGGCTTCCAGCCCGCTGGCGCTTCCCTACACAATATCATGTCAGCACATGGACCGGACGCTGGAACTCACAACAAGGCATCCAACGCGGAGCTGAAACCAGCCAAGGTCGGCGAAGGCAGCATGGCGTTTATGTTTGAGAGTTGTTTGATGGTGGGTGTAACGGATTGGGGGTTGAAACAATGCAAGAAAGTGCAGGAGAATTATAATGAGGAGAGTTGGACACCGTTGCCGGTTCATTTCAAGATTCCGAGTGGAGCGAGGAGGATCAGTCATTTGGTGGAAGGAGAAGGGAAGACTGAGGGTGTATTGGATATTGGGAAGAGTGGTGATGGGAAGAGTGCGAAGGATGAGATGAATGAGGGTGCTTTACCACATTATACTTAAAATTGAGGGAGGTGGCCCGTCTCCAAGTATAGTAGGATTAATGAATATGAGCATATAAAATGATGGCAAAAAGTCCGCAAGTCCGTCGTACTCACACGATAACCAAACCCCCTCACACTCACATGATTCCTCAGGCCAGCCACAAGTGGAATGATTGCATGTATGCTGATTGGAAGATGACGAAAGTTTGTAGAATGCTTGTCGTGTCTGGTCTGGGCTTACCCCGCTTCTACAAGTGCATGGACGGACGTGGGACGACGTACTGTAACATGGACGCATTATGGCGCATCAACATTCGATCATCGATGCCCTCTCAGTCAGCGTCCCTGGACTCGCGAGAGGGGGAGTTTACGGATGACGATGCTTTGCAATAGTGAGGGATACTGATCAGCATAGCAGCAAGCAAGCAAGTAATGAATCAATGAATGAAGCAATGAATGAAGCAATGAATGAATCAGTGAATGAATTAACGAATGAATCAACGAATGAATCAATCCCAAAAAAAACCCCTCATTCCAGCCTACCCTACCACGGCGCTACCCTACTAGACACGCGAAATAACCTTCTCCTGAGTGAAACTATTTCACCAGCGCCAAACTTACCCCTCACGCCATGAATGAGCTGAACCAATTGGGTGGTGTGATTTTTGGAGCGACCCCTCTTTTTGCGTGTGTGTGTGTGCTTGGTGTGTTATGCATTTGGGACTTTCTTTTGCTGCTTTTGCTGCTTTTGCTGCTTTTGCTGCTTTTGCTTGGAGTTGTGTGGTGCTTGGAGGGAGAAGAGGGGTTTATAGGGGCTGAGGGGGTTTATGGGGTTTATGGGGGAAGTATATCTTCATTTTCTTTTCATTCTTTACTTCTCAATGATTTATTCTTTCCTTCCCGATGATTGATTCGATTTCCATGAGGGCATGGAAATATCATGGAAATATCATGGATTCCTAAACAACAAAATCATGCAATTGTGGTATCGACGGAATGGAACGATATGATGATGTGACATGACACACGCTCCATAAGTCAGCAGATGCGATCCACCTACAGAAACCTGGGGTTCTCGGTCGGAAAAGCAAAACGTAGAGCCACGGGTGGATACTGCGACACTGGGACACTGGCAGACTGGGACTGGAAGCAATCCGTCAGACCCACTTCCCCAGTTTTTAGGAAGAGAAGGGAGGGATACCAGCGAGCTAAGCCTCTTCCGTCTAGCTTCTTGATATCAAATGGATCAAATGGGTGAGGAGATGGGAGATGAGTACGAGACGATCAAAGGGGAAAGTATGTCTCGTGAGCTATTTCATTATATAATATATATAATATACCCAATGCAGCAATTACTCGGTCGTACAAATCCAAATTCAGTAAGAGTTTCACTATTCCATATCAGGCATTGGCTGCTCCTGCTCTTGCGTGACCCGTGACCTGGAACTGCAACTTGCAAAAAAGGTACCAGCCGATATACCTGAGCCAGCTTCCCCTCACTTGGCCGAATCTTCCTTTTCTTCTCCTCTTCTCCCTCTTTCTTCTTTGTTACAACATCACACTTCTTCTGTTCCTGAATTCCCATCAATCAACCAATCTGCAATCTACAAACAACTCCAATCCTGCTACTCTTGTCAATTCTGATCCCATCTACTCTTCCTTGATAAATCTCTTTATCTATCAGAGAAGGCTCTCATCCAACCCCAATACTCAACCCGTCAATCAATCAACTTTTCACAAAGTTATTTGAGTGAAAAACAAACCTCCCAACAACCAGCCTCTTTATCTCCCGAAATCATCGTGAGATATCGTACTATTGATACATCCATCTACTCAACTCGTTCATCAAGTTCCTCACTTGCATCAATCTTCCAACCATGTCTGCCGAAACTGCAACCCAACCCATCAATACCTCCTCCTCCGCTATCGTTGAGGATGCTGACCCGGCGCCATTGACCAAAGTTGACTCGGCCGTTCAGGGACTGTCGAGTAGTCCGACAGAAGAAAAGACTATCAAACATCGGAGAACTAGCTCGACTAGTGCTCCGGGCGTGTATAATATTAATGATCTTGGTACGTATATGTACTTCTGTTCGTTTTCTGGCCTTTTGAGATGCACTTCTACCGTCTTCGGAGATGTGTTTGATGAAGAGAGGATAGCTTGCTGATGATAGTGAAATGAATAGAGAGAGACAGAATAGAACTGCAGATCGCGGTTGAGACACAGAAGCTGAACTGGTACGTACTATTTCAGAGAGCCTTACCCCCCACACTCTTCAAAGAGGCTTTGTGTATCAGTCTTCTTTCAGGTCATACACACAATTGGGATATAGTCCGGCCTTAATGACGCTCCGCTGGCCCTCCGGGGGCCACTGCCGTGGAGGCAGACTATGTTCTTAGGCACCCCCCTCCCTCCTCGCTGCTACAAGCTGTGTATGTATGTCTCATGAATTACTGCTAATTCTTACCATCATAGGCGTATCAATAAATCACCATTATCACTCGAAGACCCAGAAAAAGGCTTCCTCAAGAAGATGCTCACTACACCACCAGTCAAGAAGATTGACTTACATTTCCCTCTTGGATTGGAGGTAACTGCAAGGAACATGAAAGGTGTTACCATCAAAGATGCGTTAGATGCTATCTACAAGCAATACCGAAAGAAGGTATGTTTCTCTCACGCTCCGTCATCATCTGCCCAAATCTATCAACCCCCCCTCTTACTCGCATAAACATATGCTAACCCGTATAAAACAGGCCGATGATGAATTAGAAAACCCAGTCCTAGCAGGCTTCGAATGGGATAAAGAAGAATCATGGACTCGTTTGGTTGTCCACTGCAAGAAAGAAGGTGCACCACCACCAAAGAAGAGCAAGAAGAAGGCCGAAAAAGAAGGCGAATCTTAGAATTGAAGATCTCTCTAATATCTTCTTTTCCCCTGCCTACTCTTTCAACTGCTGTTGTTGTTCGAATAGAGCGGATGCTTTTTTGCTTTTCTATTTTTTTTCTTGCTGACATATGGTGGTGTGGGATATGCGAATGAGATACGATATTGTGAATTGGTTGGTTGGGTTTTCGATGATATATTCCGCTCTCTTTAAATCAATCAACCCAGAATCAGAAACTTCTGAATTAAGGATGAAATGGAAATGAGCTGGTTTGCTCTCTCCTTCTTCCTCTTCTAAAGGGGGAAATACACTACATGGCATCATTTTTTTGCATGTGGGGGAAGCTGTTGAGCAGCTGGTGTGGTATGTATACTAGCTTGCTTACTTGATAAAGATTAAGATGGCTTTCTCTGGATTGCTGGAAATGAGATTGTATTATCCTGCCATGTATGTGTTGTGCATATGTATATATGTGTGTATTCGTGCATGTAGTGATGTAGAGTATGGGAGTGTATATAATGAGTAAGTAAGTGAGTGGGTGAGTGGGTGGTGTTGTGTGTAGATAATATTCGGTTTGTTTGTATAAAATATAACAATCAATCAATCAATCAATCACTCATCAATCAATCAACCAACAAACCCCTCAAACTCCCTCCTCAATCTCTCCTTCCTCATCCTATACACCTCTGGAAAACCACTCTTCTTCTTCGTCTCATTCTTCCTATCAATATCAGTATCATCTAACTCTAACCCTAACCCCCCGCCTCTTCTCTTTCTAATCCCCCTCACCACCACCTCCCTCGCACATCCCCAACACAGCACCATTCCGTGGCCTTGGAAACTGGCCGTGATGTATAGTCCTCTTTTTTCTGCTTCTGTGTCGGGATCGGGATCGGGATCGGAATCTAAGCGTCCTACAAACGGCATCCCGTCCGCGCTGTACCCCATTATTCCCGTCCATTCGTTTTGTACTTGTGCTTGTACTTGTACTTGTACGGGGGAAATGAATACGTCTTGTAGACAGCGGTGCAGATAGGTGCTGATGGAGGGATTTAGGATGCGGTCGTTTGTTTCGCCGAATTCGGAAAGCCCGTGCGAAGGGGTGTGGGTTAGTCCGCCGCCGAGGATGTAGGTTTGCGGGGGGGTTCCTTCGGGGTTTGGGTTTGTGCTTGGGTTGGTGGGAAATGGAACGAGATAGTCGAATCCGTTGGCGTAGATCAGGCTGTATGTTCTATTCCTTACCTGCGCTTTCTCCTCCTCCTTCTTCTTGTCCTCCCTCTTCTTGGAATCCTCTCCTCCTTCTGTAGTAGTAGTAGCACGCACAACAAACTTTTGCCCCGTAACTTGTCCCCTCAATGGCACAATCACGCCTTGGAACTCGGGTCGCAAAAATCCCGTGTACCCATTCGTGGCCAATACTACGTGGTTTGCGTGGATGGTGTTTCCATCGGCCGTTTTTATTGAGTAGGCGTATTTCTTTCCTCCTCCTCCTCCTCCTCCCTTTTCTCCTTCCACCATTGCTGCTGCTGCTCTCTCAACTCCTATCACAGCCGTTCCTTCAAATATCTTAAATCCCCCATTCCCCTCTGATTCCCGTAAACATAAATCCAACACCCCGCGAACGAATTTATACGCATTTATACTCCCCGCCGTGTACCGCAGTGCACCGAGTACTTCCCTTGCACCCGCGATTTGGAATTTCTCTCTTGCTTCGTCGGCGGAGAAGAATTCGTACCATTGTACTCCACCTACTTCCTTCTCCTCCTTTCCCTTTTCCTCTCCCTTCCATTCACCATTTCCATTCCCATCCTCCTCGTCCCCTTCCTTCTCTCCTCCTTCCCTCTTCGCTTCCGACTCGGCAGCAAACCCCCGCCACAACTCCTCGACTCCCGTCCGTGCCATTTCCCACTCCTTCGCATCGTAGAAAATATCCACCGTCTCGCCGACCCAGGAATCACACGCGATTCCGTGCGTGCGCGCGAGGGTGTGCACAGCGTGGATGTTGGCGTATTCGAAGCGGGCGATTTGCACGGCGGTGGAGAGGCCGTGCGTGCGCGCGTGGTGGGAGAAGCTCCGGTAGGATGCCGCTTTGGTGTGGCCGCCTGGGGGAGGGGGTGAAGAGGTGGTTAGTTGGTGGGTGGTGTGGTGTGGTGTGGTGTAGAGAGGAGGGGAGGGGAAGAATGGGAGGGGAGGAATGTGAGGGGAAGAATGGGAGGGGAGGAATGGGAGGGGAGAGGGAGGGGAAGAATGGGAGGGGAGAGGAAGAGGGAGGTGAAGAGGGGGAAGTGGAGCAGAAGATGATGTAAACAAAAACACCCACTGCCTCTAAATGAACATAATTCAAAGAAAATAAAACAAAAACAAAAACAAAAAGCAACATACCATTCCTCCCCGTAGCACCCTCACAGACCCCCCTCGCCTCTAACATAACAATCTTCTCCCCATCACGTTTGCGTTTGCCGTCTTTCCCCTCCCCAAAAATCAACTCCCATGCTACTGCTGCGCCGGAAATCCCACTTCCTACTATTACTATATCTGCTGCCGAGGGGATTTCTTGCTGTGTTTGCTTCTTCTTTTCATTCTGCTCTTCTAAGGCTACACTCCTTTCCCTTTTCGCAGACTCATAATCATCCATCCAAAATGACCTCAGTGCCCCCTGAACAGGTAATGTCACGGGAATCTGTGCACGCTCTTTCATGGCTGGAATGGGCTTTTCCTCGCGGTTGATAGAACTAGGCGGGCGGCAGGATTGTGCTTGGATTGGGGGGTTGAGTTGGGGACGGGTTTTGCTGGGTTTTGCTGGGTTTTGCTGGGTTTTGCTGGGTTTTGCTGGGCTTTGCTGAGCTTTGCTGGGCTTTGCTGGGCTTTGATGGCCTTTGCTGGGTTTTGCTGGCCTTTGCTGGCCCTTGCTGAGCTTTGCTGGCCCTTGCTGAGCTTTGCTGGGTTTTGCTGGCCTTTGCTGGCCTTTGCTTTCTATGCGGCTTAACTTTAGTTTGGCGATTTTCCGAATGACGCTCCGCTGGCTCTCCGAGGGCCACTGCCGTGGAGGCCGACTAGTATCTTATCTTACCTATACCGGCAGATATAGTCTGCGTATAATAGGCTTAGTGATATGACAGGTTATAGGAAAAGAAAGGAAAGGAAAGGAAAGATAAGGCAAGAAAGTTGTATTATATGTATATGGTTTGTATTAACTTGGAAGTAGTAGAAGAGCCGAGTTCACTGCGTATATACAAAGGGGAGGGAGTGAAGTGGGGATTATATTGCGATGAGCTAGCTGTCTTCGCAGAGACGTAATGTAATGTGAACGTCTTCAACATCACCAACCAGGTCAATATTATGTTATATAAGATTACAATACCAGTGCACCATCATATAGTAAATCACAATTCGAATAAATACACACGATGGGATACTGTCAAGCTCATCAGCATCAATATCCCCCTCAATATCCCCCTCCAGAAATCCCAGACGCAAGATGCTGAAATCACGTGCATACCGCTCCTTTTCCTTTCCTGGTCTCAAACTCAAAAGCGCGTACTCAGCTCAGCTATATACACTAGTGCCATATCCGAGTCCAGAGCATATATGTACTTCCCCGCAAGGCAGAGCGAATGTACGGTCAACAGAGGCGTGAGAGCATTACTAGGGCGTGGCGCTATGCCGCCTTTGGTCTAAATCGATACCTTGACGCAATGCCAAAAGGAACTTCCAAAACCCATTGCAGGAATATCGTTGGTGCAAAACCAATTGCAACAATATCGTTGGTCCAGGAGAAATTGACTCAGTCATTCTTGAGCTCAAACGCCGTGGACTGTACTATTTTGAGGTTATTCGCTTTTTGGTTGCTGATATTCGAATATTGGCCATCTGCCAGACCGGGACAAACCAAGCAAGCAAGCAAGCAAGCAAGCAAGCCAGCCAGCCAGCCAGCCAGCAAAGCCAAGTCAAATCCATCCGTACAGTAAACAAATCCCAAAACCCCCAGCTGGTCGCAAGGATCCCGGCGAACTCTCCCCCCTCTCCCCCCTCCCCCCCCAAGAAAAAGCACCAAATTCTTCAACACTATACCATCCCCTCCCCCCCCATCCGACTTCAATGTGATAATGAACATACTTGAATCACAAGTAACGGATTTGAATTATCTCGCCGAGTCACCTATTGCGATTGCCGGAATTGATTTACCATCATCCATCGATATGAATGGTCAAGGTCAAGGCCAAGGTCAAGGCCAAGGTCAGGGTCAGGCTCAACTACAAGATCACTCTTCGGAATCACCCGCGGACACTGGGCCCACGAGCGGAAAGAAGAGAAAGAGCATCATGGCTGATGGAGAGACAACAACGAATGGCGCTGCAAGGGATAAAGAAGGGACTCCACATACGAGGGCGAAGAGAAATCGATACATTTCTATCGCGTGGTAAGTGGGCCGGCGGCTTGTTTGGTTTCGCTTTCGTCATTTCTTACCTCCTAGTCGAGTCGGTCGTGGGTTGACTTGACGCCGCCTCCTCCTTCCCGACTTTGCGCTTCTTTCTCGCACATCCTTCACTCTCCTCTCCCTGATACAATACTGATATAATCCCTAGCAATGAGTGCAAACGCCGAAAGATCAAATGCAATGGTAATACGCCATGTCTACGCTGCGGCAACCTCAACCTCGAGTGCCAATATGCACCAAACTGCTGCTCAAATGGCTTCAAAGAATCGGAAGAATTCCGGCAGATGAATGCGCGACTCACCTCGCTCCAAGAACAAGTCGATAATCTCTATGCCAACCTCAACGCCTTGCGCTCGAGCGCCGCCGACGCCAATTCCTACGCGCCCCTATCCGACCGATCGATGTCCATGTCGCAGCATTCGGGCGTGCAGGCCATGTCACCCATGGGAAGATACAAACCGACCCCACGACATCCCTCATTCCGCGGCCCTACCAGTTCAGCTTTCGGGCTCGATGTTGCGAAAACCACTCTACATAATATGGGATATCAGGGCCTCGCTGACGAAGGAAGTCTCACCCAAGACCCCACCCCGGTCCCCTCACCACCACCCGTGCGACCCCGTCTCCCGATGCTCAACGCCAACGGCTCGCGCGCGCCGGATCCCCTGCGCAGCGTCAGTCGCGATGAAATGGTGCGGCTCTGCCGCGTCTACGAGGAAGAAATGGGCTTGATGTATCCGGTTGTTAATATCGAGGAGCTGATCCAGCATGGGACGACTCTGCATGATTTTATCGATGCCGCGGTACGCAATGGCCTGGCGACGACAGATCATCGCGGCATTAATGATCACCAGAGTTGTGCGCTCAAGACGATTATGGCGATTTCGATGATTGTCGAGGGGAGTGGGCAGAGCGATATGGCGTTTAGGTTGTTTGAGAGTGTGAGAGAGTCGGCGGATAGGGCATTGCATAGTGAGGTGGTGGAGTTTAAGACTTTACCTTTTTTGGTGCTTGTGGTGAGTGAGTTTTCTTTTCTTTTCTTTTTTTTTCTTTCTTTTTTCTTTTTTTTTTTTTTTTTTTCTTCCTTTCTTTCTTTCTTTCTTGTTTGGTTTGCTGGTTTGGGGTGTCATCTGTTGTGGAATTGCTGGCTGTGCTTTTTGTTTGCGAGAGCGATGGAAGTCATCCAACCGCATTCACTCGCATAACTGATGAATATGTCCGTGATCCGTCAGAGTTGATGTGATTTGGATGGAGAATCTGTGCCTACTATGGTCCCCCAGGCGGCTTGAAGGAGATTCACATCAACTTGAGAATACTACAATGGGCAGACAGTGAGTGAAGAATGAGATCGGGTATAGTAGTCTTGAATTTACTTCACAGAGAGTAAGTAGGAGGGTAAGACAAGTCGGGAGATCCCCAAAAAAGGTAATTCCTAAGGGGCCCGGGAGGAGTCCGGAAGACAACAAAGTATCATGACGTCCACCTAGTCGAACGGCACCGGTCTAGGCTATCATAGAAAAATGTACTCATGGCCACAAGCAACGGACATGATGTATCAACAGATTTATACTACAGCCTTGTGTTCCGCCCCAAACTACCAGACTAGATTATTTGGGATTTCTCGGCTGGTAGAATTTCACCGATGTTACATTTCTGATAGCACTTTGCAATTATGTTATTCCATTTCTTTTATTTCTGTTTTTGATCTCCTGCCCACATTCAGATTTACGTCTTCTATTTTCATCCACATTTTTTATCGTTACAGAACACCACAACTCAAACATACTGACTAAATCAATAGGCAATCTTCCATTTCCACTGTGACGAAGAGGCTCTGGCATGGCGTATCATAGGTCAGGTTGCTCGAATGGCCATCGAATCAGGTCTTCACAGGAGAGATTCATTCTTTAAAGTGGTGGTTGACGAACGCGAACGCATGGCGGCTATCAAACTCTTTTGGTCTATATATGTCCTTGATCGTAGATGGAGTTTTGGTACGGGTATGCCGTTTGCGCTGCAGGATGCGGATATTGATCCGAGTCTACCTGAGCCGGTAGGTTTCTTTTGTCTCGTTACACTCTTCACAGGACTGAGTCCTTCGTATCTTTCTTTCAAAAAGATATATTCGGCCTCCACGGCAGTGGCCCTCGGAGAGCCAGCGGAGCGTCTTTCAGAATCCTTTCTCGATGCACAACTGACCTTTGTAGGACAACTCTGTTCCATATCTGCATACGATGATCGCATACTCGCGAATAGGCTCGAAAGTCTGGCGATCCATTTGTTCCTTTTCGCCTAGTCCATCTCCTGCTCTTAACATCGAAGAGCTCAATTATCTTGACTATCAAGTTGTTCAATGGCAGAAATCAATCCCTCCTCATCTACAGTTACCTACCGCCTCATCTCCACCGGCACCTTCTCGCGCTATACATCGACTTCAGATTCTTCTCTATCTTCGCTGCAATCAAATGCGTATTCTCATCTATCGTCCCATATTACATTCCGCGTCATCCATACAAGAACACCCATCTCATGCATCCACCGTCGTCGAACTCGCTAAAGATACTATTCGTGCTCTAACCCATCTCAACCAAACATCGGACATCTACCGGGTGCAACAAGTCTGCTTCAACTACTTCCTCATCTCCGCCCTCGCCGTCATCTTCCTCGCCAGCTGCCACGCCCCCGTCACCTTTAGCTCACTCTGCCGCGACGAATTCTACATGGCGCTCGACCTCGTCAAGGGCTTCTCTAATAAATCCTTCGTCTCCAAACGGCTTTGGAAATCCATCAAAGGGCTTAAACAAATCGCGCCAAAATTAGGGCTCTCTCCGACGAACTCGGCAGATGATGCACAGAGTAGTGCGGCGTTGGCTATGGCGGGGCTGGCTGGGCATGAGATTTCGGGGCTGGGAGCGGGATTTGAAAGTGTAGGGGGAGCGGGAACGAATGCGACGAGTCCGATGACGGGGAATCAGATGAGTTATGAGATGACGAATCTCTTTGAGGCGGCGTTGGGGATGGGGGGGAATGGACATGGTGGTGGGGGGCATGGACATCCGGGCGCGAATGGACATGGAAATGGAAATGGGTATCCAGTGGGGAGTGGGCTGGATGCTAATGGGGTGGATACTGGGGTTTGTGGGAGTGGGGTTTTTGCGGGTGGGGATGAGGAATTGTTTAGGCAGTTGAGGGATCTGTTTTAGTTTGTGTTTGTGTGTTTGTGGGGGGAATGGGAATGGGAATGGGAATAGGAATGGGAATGGTATAGTAGGGTTAGGTATCAGCGTATGGATGGATGTTATGGTGATGCGATGGATTGGATTGGAACGGGATGAAGATAGGATAGGGTAGGGTAGGATAGGATGGGATAAATAGCTCAAGAGGAGCAAGGGGAATGGGAAGGGAGAGACAGAAAGGAGAAAAAGTTAAGAGTAGTATAATGGATGAATACATTATAGTATAGTACATATAAATTTTACATTCAAATTAATCAACTAAACAAGCACCTAATGTTCGGTCGGAGTAGTTATGTTATATACAAGGGGATATACTGCACTGTACTATACTATATTATAGAGGAGGATATTTTATATTATATTATATTATACTTGTCTCTGTCTCTATCTCTGTCTCTGTTTCTTTGTTTTATTCTCTTGCTGACTGATTGATCGATAGATGGATCGATAGCCTTTTTACCTACCTACCCATTTAATAGCCTTTCATTTATTTAATTTATTTGATAGACAGATAGCCTTTTCATTTCCTTGGTTGCTTATTTGATAGATAGCCTTTCTCCAAGTACAGTCAGTACAAGTACAGTAAGAATAGAGTGGAGTGGAGAGGAGTGGTGGCGCGGAATTGTACTGTGGGTGGAATTACTTCCGCGCCAGAGAGAGTGTGTGTATCATATGTATGTTTCCGCGTTTCCGCGAAAGGGGGAAAGGAAGAGGAAAAGGGATGGATGGGTGACGTAAGTTGAGTGAGGTGAGTGAGTAAGGGGGAGTGAGGGGGAAGTGGGGTAGAGAGAGGTGGCTTCGAACAAAGGAACGGATGGGATTAGATGGGATTAACCCCGCGGTGTCTGCTAGGTATGAGGTAGGTAAGTTTCCTATGGTTGCCGGCGCGGGTTTTACGGTACAGGATTGATTTTTTTTTTATACAACACTAGGTTTTTGAGGCCCGCGAATTTTTCTCATCTACGACTTTCTCCTGCAGGCGGGTCACTTGCGCAGAACGGGCGCATATATTATACATCTACTACTACCACCACCACCACCATCATGCCTCCCCTCAAATCCTGGCTCCCCATCCCCCCCAACAGCGACTTCACCCTCCACAACCTCCCCCTCGGCATAATCAGCACTCCTTCTTCCTCCAGCTCCTCTACCCTCCCCCCTCGCCCCGCAACCCGCATCGGCAACTCCATCCTCGACCTGCACACCTTCTCCCTGCAGCACGGCTTCTCCTCTCTCTCCCCCGCGCTCACGCCCTCGCAACTGCAAACTCTCTCCTCTCCCACCCTCAACGCCTTTGCGAAACTCGGTCAACCTATCCATAGAGCCGTGCGCGCCTATCTACAAGAGGTGTTGAAGGGGGATACAAAGTTTCCCGCCGTGTTGAGGGATAATGAGGAGCTGAGAGGAAGGTGCTTGCTAGGCGTCCGGGATGTGCAGATGAACATGATGATGGATGTGGGTGATTATACGGATTTTTTCGCGGGGATACATCATGCTAGGAATGCGGGGACGATTTTTAGAGTGAGTGGTTTTGGTTTTTGTTTTTTTTTTTTTTTTTTTTTTTTTTTTTTTTTTGTTTTTTTTTTTTTTTTTTTTTTTTTTTTTTTTTTTGCTTTGGTTTTTGTTTGGTTTACGTTTGGGGGATATGAAGGGGTTTAGATTACAGCAGAGGGAGAAGGGAGAGAAAAAGAGAATGGCAACACTGACTGCTTCACCCCCAGGGTCCCGAAAATGCCCTCCAACCAAACTACACCCACCTCCCCGTCGGCTACCACGGCCGCTCCTCCTCCATCGTCGTAAGCGGAACCCCCATCACTCGACCTAACGGCCAAATCCTTCTCGACCCCACCGCTGTGCCTAAAAAGCCCATCTTCGGCCCCACGCGCAAACTCGACATGGAGCTCGAACTGGGGTGTTTCCTCTGCGACGGCAACGAACTGGGCGAGCCCATCCCAGTCAAACACGCCAGCGAGAAGATTTTTGGCTATGTGCTGCTAAACGATTGGTCGGCGAGGGATATCCAGAATTGGGAGTACGTTCCGCTGGGCCCGTTCAACGGAAAGAATTTCGCCAGCACGGTGAGTCCGTGGGTGGTGCTGTATGATGCGTTGGAACCGTTTCGCTGTGCTGGAGCTGCGAGAAAAGAAGGAGCAGATGCAGCAGAGATCTTGGAGTACTTGCGCGAGGAGAAGGAAAATACCGCTCTCAACATTAATCTCGAAATCGACCTCATCACACCGGAAGGTGATAGAGAAGGGACTACGATTGAAAGAGTTAATGCGAAAGAGCTGGTGTGGAGTTTTGAACAGATGCTCGCGCATCAGAGCGCGGGTGGGTGTAATATGCGGACGGGGGATCTACTGGGGAGTGGGACGATTAGTGGAGAGGGGGGGAGGGGGAATGTGGGGAGTTTGTTGGAGGAGACGTGGGGGGGTAGGGATGAGGTGTATTTGAGTGGGATGGAGGTTAGGAAGTGGTTGGGGGATGGAGATGAGGTTGTTTTTAGGGGGTGGGCTGTGCCGGGTGGAGGGGAGGGGGAGGATGGGGAGAGAGTAGGTTTTGGGGAGTGTAGGGGGAGGGTATGTAGTGCGGTGAAGTTTTGAGGTTGGGGGGGGTTGTGATTGTGATTGTGGTTGTGGTAAAGAGATGGAGAAGGGAGGGAGGGATATACAACTGATGCGAGAGTGGCTAGGGTGGCTAAGGGTGGCTCCTTTGGCGGGTGATTGGAAATGCGTCTGTCTATCTGTCTGCCTGGACCTATCTGAATGGATTGATGAATGTATGAAAGAATGAATGGAATAAAGATCAAATTAAAACTTTCCTCAAAGCCCACACGGTTTCGGTTTCAGTTTGAATATGAATGGACGGATGGGTGAATCAAACGTAAATGCAGATAGATAGACAGACAAATCAAAGTTCTACATCTGCATCTACACCACAACTCACACCATCATCATCTAGTTGCTTGGATACGTGATTATAGGACTTCTACTTCATATTTACTCTTTCTTGATAAGTAATGATAGAGAGAGGGAGGGAGAGAAGGAATCATATACAGGGAAGGGAAGGGAAGGGAAGGGAAGAGACAGAGAGAGGGAATATAAGTAAGGGGTTCATATACGGGTTTCTATGTAGTTGGTTGGGAAGAATTGATTTGGATTGGATTGGATTGGACTGATTGCTTTTATTTATTTTTTTCTCTCTCTTTTCTTTTCGGGCTGGTGTGGTGTGGTGTGATGTGGTGTGGTGCAGTGGGGAGTGTAGGGAGTGAGAGATGGAGAGGGGGAAAGAGAGAGATGGGGAAGGGGAAAAGAGAGATAGATGGGAAGAGGAGAGAGAAGGGAAATTTGAGGTCCACAGCCATCTCCACAGTCATCGTATGTGATAAATGAGGGTATTCCCAAATCGAGGAATGATCTCCAAATGCCAGATGTCTATTTCTTTTCTATTTGTAATGTATCCAGCATGCTGGAATTACTAATTTGCCACAGCTTGAGGATATATACCTCCTTCGAAGCTGCTATATAGTTGATTCTTTTAGTTAGATAGAAACAGATCGATCAATCGGTTTCAATGCAATTACTTCTCCAAGAGCTTTAATTCTCACAGGAGAGAGGGAGGAAATGGGAGATGAAGGGGGAGAGAGAGAGAGAAGAAAAGGAAAGGGAAAGAGGAGATGAAGTTTAAGAAGGGTAGAAGGAGAAGGAGAAGAAGAATAAGAGGGGAATTGGGGGAGGGAAAGAGAGAGAAATAGGTGGGAGGATAAATAAAAGAAAAAGAGAAAGAAAGGGGAGGGAAAGGAAGAGAGAAAAGGAAAAGGAAGTTGTAAAGAGAAAAATAAGTAAGACGATAGAAGATAGAAGGACCGAGAAAGAAGGAAAAGGGTGAATTAGTAGGAAAATAAGTGGGAAGATAGAAGAATAAGAAGATATAAGAGTAAAAACAGAAGAGAAAGAAAGGAGACAGAAGAGATAGATAACCCGCTAGAAGAGAAAAGAGAAGACATAGTTAGCCAGATTAGTTAACCAGTGTTTTCTAAATGCAGAAATATAAACTACTTGCAATATAGAGATTCTGATTCCCTTTAGTAATGTGGGTGATATAGATGATAAAGTTGGTGTAACTTAAAATAGTCGATATAATAGTCGGGAAAAGGAGAAGAGAAGATTAGATTGGTTGAAAGAGAGTATAAAAGAGAAAGAAGGAATTTTTACTATGATAAAGAGGAAGTAAATCTAATATATAAATGCCAATATATCTAACTTCTATTGATTCAAAAAAGGATTTATTTACTTTATTGGATTAATTCTCGATTGTTGTAAAATAAAGTTGGAAAAGAGAAGTAGAAGAATATTCTGATTTAAGACTTGGTATTCCAGCTTGGAGATTCGGTTTGTAGTTATGTAAATTGAATATTTGGAGTATATAGTGTTTTTGGTTTTTGTAAATTGTATAGTCATTGATAGTTCCATGAAAAATGGCTCGAGAAAGGCTCAAGATTCATATATATAAATTCTTTCTACTGTAGATAGTGCAGTAGTTCTTAGATCACAACTGTAATCAGCTCCTTAACGCCTACCCATTTTCCTCTATGATCCCAAAAGATATGTATCATCAATCATATGTTCATATCCGTCTTCATCCAGAATATATTGGATAAATTCATACTTTCCTTCATCCAGAGAGCACATATCTCCCATAAACATTCATAACCAAGACCCAATTATAGTTACTCGACCCGGCCTTTCTCATCCTCTAACACTCTTCCATAATCTTCAACGCTTCCATACATGTCCCACTACTCGCGCGAACCACCATGAACCGCTCCCGCAAGACAACCCGTGATACATAGCTTCCAGGCTAAATTCCGTAGCAATTTCGCATCTGTCAATCGTTTGATTGCTCCAATTGTTCGCGAGACACTCTCCTTGATCTCCGATAGCTCTGGAAGCGCGCCAGAGGTCACAACATGCAGGTAAGTGACTGCAGCGAGCGCAAAAATCCGCGTGATCTCTGCGGTCTGAGCTCGACTGCCTCCAGCACCAGTGACCGGACTCGTTTTCTCAAGATCCGACAGCTCATTCTGCAAACGCTCTTCGATTTGGCCCCCGCGCTGCACAAGACCTTTCAGACTAAGTGTCTGCGTGCCATCGGAGGAGGAGGAGGAGGAGGAAGACGAGTGGGTGATGGAAGTTGTAGCTGAGACATGATGAATGAGAGAGGGGAGGAGGGTGTTGGCGGCGCAGAGGTGCATGGGTCAATTTTCTGTGCCGCCGTGGAAGAGCTTTAGGGGGAAAGTCAGCAATACTGAAGATCATCCCAGAGAATGCTATTTTGATAGAAACGTACCTGCATATGGATCGCTGGGGAATACTTAGTCGCAAGGATAAACACGTGTACCCCTAGTCACTCCACATCAATACGAAAATACTAGAAGAATACCACGACTAGGGGTACACTTATTTATCCTTGCAACCAAGTATGGGGTTTCTTCAGCACTATTCTCGATTTGGTCTCTAGTAGTGCTTACAACTCCGTGGCGTGACTTTTGACGCGTACCTCTATAGCTACCAAGTACACAACATACTTGTTGCTTTGGACGGTAGAGCTAACAACACACGCGGTAGAGAAGCAGGAAGTTTGTGGGCGGTGTTGAGGCACGTGAATTATTCTTATGTAATGGCGCTAGGCCACACCAGATAAACACTTCGCTTGGGATGCAAATCCCACACAGGAATAATATCATCTTTGCCTGCAATTCAGCTCTTTCACTGGTGACCTACGCAGGGATATCTTTGCGAAGAGCTTTGTTAAGATTCAATTTCATCGAATTCCAGAATAATAAGCCAAGAAGGCTTCAATTCTATCTATTTTCTCGAGATCGTAAGCCAAGAGGGCTCCCGACATCTCCAAAATCCACGCAAAGCGACCATTCCAATTGGAGAAGGCCACTCAGAAGACATGGACACAGTCAAGCAATGGTTGAAGGACGAGTACCCCGTAGATGTCACTGATCTCCCCGAGTCTGACATCCAGACCGAGATTGAGTCCTTCCACCAAAACGACGAAGAACCCATAGCCGCCTATTACCAGCGGGCAGCCTAACTACTACGCCGGGCTCATGGCAGGGACAGGCCTTCAGAGTCGTCCACGAATCGACTCACTCCCCTCGAAGAAGTTATGCTAAACTCCATTGTCAATACTTTTGTGAAAGGACTGCGTGACCCTAAGCTTAGGAAGGAAGTCCTTGCACGAGATGGGGCTACATGCGGGTCCTTGGCTAAGTCCTACGAGATTACCCAACGCGTTCAGCGCACCCTAGAGCTCGCAGTACAAATTGACAAAGACCAGGAAGACAAACTTATGCTCGCAAGATTGGAAGAACTCATTCAGAAGCAATACGGGCGATCGGCTTTATCCGTGCTTGCTGATTTGGACGCCGGGAGGCCTTCAGGCCCTTCGAGAGACCGTAAGAATCCTTACCCCTCTAGCGGAGCAGAGGACGGAAAGCCTAAGGTGTTTGCGTTCGGGAGCCCTAGGGAAGGTCTTGGGGGGTCGTGCCCTGCTTTTCAGAAGTCGTATGTAAGGCGGAGTAACCAACGAGATGCTGGGATTTTTCCGTCGTACTGGCCTGCTTGTTTAAAATCAGGTAGCTTACCCATAGACGCATTCTCCGGTCCTGTGCCGTTGGTGATCTCGGGGGTCATACTGTCGGGTAGTGGGTGGTTAGGCGAACTGTGGGACGAGTTGTTAGTCGACGTCCGAACGTGGTTCTCTGTGCCTAGGTGGATCCTATTTAGCTCTGCTCGCAAGGATAGTTCGGGTGTTTGGAGGGCTGCCGGCATAATTGGGGGGGGGGGGGGGGGGGGGCAGTGGAATAACGTTGACTGTATTCAAGAAGCCGGAGTCGACAGTTTCACGGATTACGAAAGTGAGACGTACGACAACCGAATAAACTACTGTTTAGTAACCTCACCGGCTGGACGACCTCTCTGCAAATATTATTCAGTTAGAGAGCTTTTAGAGGTGCTATACAATGCAATCCGAGGCTATAGGTCGTTACTAGAGGATAGAAAGATTCTATATCGGGATATCTCCGAAAATAACATTATTATTACCGAGCTCCCTGCTGAAGGTGACCGAAAAGGAAGACTAATTGACTTGGACTTGGCAAAGGAGTTGGACAGTATGCCAAGTGGGGCTCGGTACCCTACTGGCACAATACAGTTTATAGCAATCGAGGTTCTTGAAGGCAACGGTTATATATATCAGTACGATCTCGAGTCATTCTTTTACGTTTTCTTATGGATATGTGTCCGGTATGGCTACGAAGGTATCAATAGGCTAAAACTTAATAAGCTGATGAGACTAAAGACAAATATACTGCGAGGTTGGTATACTAGGACATATACAGAAATTGCCAATATAAAGCAGGTCTATATAGGCAAAAAATGATTTGAGAAGGTTATCACGGAGTTTGCGCCGAAGTTCGAGAACCTCAAGCTGTTAGACTGGCTGGATATTGAGCGGCGGGAGGCCGGAAAAGGGAGGAATCTAGGGGGACGATACACACTGCAATACTCTGTCTTGGATGGCAGAGTCCCTAGCATATCGTACGAAGGATCTCTACTGCTGAGGCAGACTCTCGACAACGGACAAACGCTGGCGGTTCGGTATAGTCTATAGAGGATAGGAAGTAGGGTAGGAGAACGGGCAAAGCAGGCTGTGGGAGAACAGGCATAGCAGGTTGTTGAGGACAAGAGAGTAGTTAGGGAGGACAGAAGCACTACTTTGGTTAGTAGGAGGGAAACGCGTTCGTACGCTGCCTGGCTAGGGGTGTATCGTACGCAACTCCTACAAGACACAGTCGGCCTTGCTGTGAGGGGAGACCTGACAAGGTAACGCGAAGCAGCTTAGCTGTGGGGCGTGGTATACAATGGCAGCGACAGAGATATACTCCAGCGACCCCGTACGAAGGAGAGAATCTTAAAGACACTGTCTGTATAGCCCGAGAGGACGGATGCGCGTGTCGGTTTACAGGGAGGGCATATAGGGCAGCTGGCATGGTGTGCCGATGTAGGCTTAAGGAGCAAACAGGGTGGAGGGCGTGAAGGGAAGCTTTTACTCCGGGCTAACCTTCCGAATTAGGAGCAAAATAGTGAGCTTACTAGTAGGCAAAAGTCTTGAGCACTAAGGGAAAACGTGGTAAGGAGGTCGCTGGCCTTACTTGTAAAGTAGTCTTTTAGATTTGCAATACAATTCCATTCCTGCCGATGTACGAGTACTCGAGTAGGGAACGAGCCTCTGGTAATTGCCAGCGTGGAACCGGTGCCTAGTCGTACAATAGGACACCTCTGGGGTAGCGAAGCAGAGTTTTCACCGGACGGCATTTAGCCCGCAGAAGCGAAATAAGTCGCCCGAAGGACCTACCGAAGCTCCTGTTAATCGAACCTTCGAAAGCCTCTGTTAAACGAACTGAGTCGGAGCTCCTGTTAAACGAATACCTTACAAACGGATACTGCAGACGGATGGAATATTGAGCGGCAGTAGGCCGGCGAATCGAGGAATCTAGGAGGACGGGATATACAGCTATACTCTATCTCGAACGGCAGAGTCCCTAGCAGTCAATACGGATGATTTCTACTGCAGCGGCAGACTCAATTCGGCGGACAAGTGCTGGCGATTCAGTACGAAAGCAGGAGAAGGGATATAGGGTAGGAGTACAGGCGAAGCGGGCTTAGGGAGAACAAAGACAGAGAGGGCAGAGAACAGGCAAAAGCAGATAGGGAGAACAGAAGCTCCACTTTGGTTAGTAGGAGGGAAACGCTCTGCTATACTGCCTGGCTAGGGGCGTAGTTTGGGCAACTCCTGCGAGGCGTGGGCGACCTTGTGGGGAGGGGAGACCCGGCAAGGTAGCGCGAAGTGGTTCACAGCCATAGGGCGCAGTGTACAATGGAGGCGACAGTGACACCTTCTGTATAGCTCGAGAGGACGGATGCGCACGTCGGTCTATAGGGAGAGCATATAGGGCAGTAGGCATGGTGTGCTGATATAGGCTCAAGGAGCAAACAGGGTGGAGGGCGTAGAGGGAGGTTTTTCCCTGGGCCGAACTCTCGAATCATGACCATAAGTGAGCCTTAGGGCAAAAGTCGGCGGCGTGAGGGGAAGCGCGGCAAGGAGGTTGCTAGCCTTGCTTATATTGTAATTATAGACTAGTTCTAGATACTATAATATAATTCTATTCCTGCCAGCTAAGGACAGGGATAGCGAGGTTGAACTCGTACCTATTCCTCATCAAAGCTGCACCATCAGATCAGTGTGCCTGCGGGGAAGCCAGAGAAACAGTTGAACACTTCCTTTTTCGATGCCGAAGATGGATCACACACCGAAAAGAGATACTTCAGTGTACAAAGATTCACAGAAGCAACATTTCATTCTACCTAGGAGGAAAATCACTATCGGATAACAAGAGTTGGACTCCTAACATACAAGCAGTCCGAGTGACGATACGATTTGCGATAGCCACAGGCCGGCTTGATGCTGACCCGTGGCAAGAAAACAGCTAACAAAACTAATAGCCCTTTACTACTTTCCAACTACCTAACACTAACTACCTCGTGCCGTAAACAGGAGGCACCGCTTCAGCTGCTGAGGATAGGACGCTGAACACTTGGAGAATGGCCTTCAAGCTAGCCTGCTAACATTAGTAACCCACGAGAACCCGTAAAGATAAGTCAGAAGAGAGAAGCCAGAAACAGAAACAGCTGATGTATGGGCTCAAGGAGTTAAGAATTTACTGTAAGAAATGTTCTTGTATATTAGTAATAGTTGCCCTATCGGGTTAGCCGCTGGGCGTTAATAAATTGTGTGTGTATGTTCATCGTGAGCCCAGTAACCAAAACAATCTGCACACCAGACAACCTCGTCGATCCAGTTGCAGGCGGCCTGCTACAGACAGAGCTTCGAGCCGTCTTGGACAAGCTGTCCTTACGCCGTGTAGCCTGGACCCACCGCTCCATGGATAATGTAAGCGCAGAAGTATACTATCTTCGGATTGATATACCCCTAACGTGCCCCTAGCGTATACGGGCCGATTCCCAACCCGGCTCTATCTCTTTGGATGTCCCGTTACCTCTCAACAAGTGGGATAAGGAGGTAAACACCAATAAACCTATATGTAGACTCTATACGACTGTCTAAGGGGCTATCTGTCCCACGACCCCTACTTGGCTACCTACTCGCCGCACGCTCTGGACATAGAGACTTTGCGGTATACTATGAGCGCTTCCACTATAAGGACACTGAACTTGCTGCTGTGGGAGCTCAAGAGTCCAGACTACTTTGCTGCTTGTACTACGGCTGTTACGCGGTTTAATCGCTTTACACCTGCCAATTACCTTGACCCTGTGAGATGGGCCCTAGGTACGGACGAGGGAGTTTTGACCTTTGCTAGGTGGAGTGCCAAAGCCTGCCCTTCGGTCTGAGGGTCAACTTTTTTTTGTTTTTCTTCTTCTTACATTACTTCCTTATATCACTCTCGTTTCTAGTACTACTATACTTATTCGGCGGATTAAGAGATATCTTATTCAGCTGATATACCTTTTAGGAACAATATTTTATTTATCTCTGAACTTCCTGATTAGGCAATTGTGAAGCTAGGGAAAGGAGCCCTGCTCCTCCCCTCTCCCCTCGGCCTGCTTTCTNTACGTAGGAATTCGATATCACACACAGACGTAGGTATTCGCCAAGATTAGTAATAGTGAGGATATACTAAAATACTGGAATATAGTACATTCCTAAGAGTTCAGGAATTTGGACTTCCTGATTAGGCAATTGTGAAGCTAGGGAAAGGAGCCCTGCTTCTTCCCTCTTTCCCCGGCCTGCTTTCTCTCCCCGACCTGCTTTCTCTCTTCTCGGCCTGCTTCCTTTCCCCTCGGCCTGCTTTCTCTCCCCTCGGCCTGCTTTCTCTCTTCCCGGCCTGCTTTCTCTCTCCCTGGCCTGCTTTCTCCCTTAAGAAGTACTAGCATTGGCAACTAGCTAAAGGCAACTAGCCAAAGGCTTTACATTCCATCAAGCATTCTAGTATTTCAGGATATTGCTAATATCAGTAGTATTTCAACTGAAACCGAGTATTATCAGTAGTATAGAATCCAATACTCCTCACTGGGCATATATCCTTAAGAATCTATATATATCACTACAGTAGGGCGTATACAAAATACTGAAAATACCAAGTCCTACACTACTTACAGTCATCTAATCTATCCGACCAACTCCGGATTTCCGAAATCCGATTGCTCAGGGGATATCTTCTTATATTTAATTTACACTTGCTAAGCTAGAATAGCAATCACCTACGAAATGAAATACATACATACATACCCTCGAGCCAAAAAAAAAACCACAAGCTCTCCAATACTCAAAAATCCAATCCAATCTCCTCCACAAACAAGATCTCCCCCCAACGACGACGAAGACTTGCAACCCGAGCACTAACTATACCATACTATACTATACACACCGCACCGCACCGCACCGTACTCTTCCCCTCAGGAGGAGTAGGAGGAGGAGAAACTCAAGTCTGCTATCCATCGAAAGACATAAATAAATAACCCACTTATACTGTACTATACTGTATCATATCTTCTCGACGAACCCCCCCCCCCCCCCCCCAAACCCAAACCCAACAAGCTCTTTCTTCGGTATAACTTCGATCTCGTAGTACTACACTACACGGACGGGTATAGTATAGTATATATATACATCTCGGGGGGGGGGGGAAAGCACAAGAATATAACTTATGAAGAGGTCTTGAGAAATGAAATGAAATGAATGGTGCTTGGCTAGCACACATAAGAAGAGCTTGGCGGCGTTCACGGATGCCAAGGGGCTGGAAGAGTAGAGATGATTGTTATGAGGTGTTTGTTGTTGGTGTCGCAATACGAACTCACGAACTCTATTTATTGTATCTCTCGTTGCATATAAGTTATACCCTTGTCAAGAATCTCACACAACTATTGGCTATCTTGGCGCGCTAGGTGTTAAGTATGAGATGAGATTTTGGGAGGCCAGAGCGATATCATGTTTAGTCACTCGATAAGATGGTGGACTTCCTAACCTTGCCAATTGCCTTGATGAGCACTCTCTTGGCAGAACGAAATTGAGAAGAACTCGAACTAAATGATGTATATTTGAACCAAGGCAAACATCAGATTGATACCATTTCCGATCATAACTCATCCTTAAATATCTCCTCACTGCCCTCTTCACTCTCCTCCTCACTTCCCTCATCCGATTCTGTCGGTGGATTAACTGGCCCTTCAGACTTAGCGTCATCATCTCCATCCACTATTCCCAAAATATCTCTATCCTGTCCCGGGGCGTCCACAACCTCAATCTTCCATCCTTTTTCTTTTGCCAACTCCTGCATCTTCTTTCGCAATTCTTCAATCATCTTCGGATCCAGATCCATCTTCACAAGCTTGGCGTCACTCACAACCTCTATATCTCCACCCTCTGCCTGACTCTTCGCTCTTGCTATCACTTCCGTAGTGACTTGATTAGTATTGCCAAAGTTCTCGGGAATAGGCATTCTTTGTCCTTCTTTGCCGATGAATTGACCTGCGCCAACTGTAATACCGCCGATGACGATAGGTTTCTTAACGGCTTCTGTCGACGCCGCTTCGAAATCTGCTTCTAGAGATTTCAGTACTGAACGGTGGGGAATTTGATCTTCTGATATGATTGGCTGGCATGTGATGGAATTGGATTTGTTTTCCTTTGGCGGTAAAAAGGCGATGTCACTGCAGAGCCTGGGAGTGTAGACGACCATTAAGTAAGAACATGTAGTAATCTCCTTGATATATCCAATGCGATCAGTGACATGTGGGTTGCAGTGAAATTGTACTTCGACTTGTCGTGGTTTCCCGGTTAGATCGCAGACTGTGCCATCGTCCATCTTCTGTACAAGGTAGCGAGTATCGCCTTTGACCTGTAATTCTGTCTTTGGCGGATCTCCAGGTCCGGGCGCCTTTTTTGCTTCTATTTGGTTGCCCCATTCATCCTCCCGGCTTTTACCTTTCGTGGTTGTCGCTTTTCCAAGGATGAACTCTTGCGCCGATGGATCTGGTTGTGGTGGAAATGGTGGCTTGCCGGGTTGAGGCGGAAGTGAGTGGAACTGTGTAATTGCATTGTTGTAGCAGAATGAATAAGACCACCAGCCAGATACAAAATACAAGCAGTTCCCCTCCAAATCTTGCAGCAATTCCCAGCCTCGATCGGTAGCTCGTGCTAGTTCCTTTTGTTCGGCGGCACGAGCTTCTGCCTCGGAAGTTTCGTTGCGAGGAGGTAGGGTAACGATAGGAATGGTACATAGATAGCGATCGCCATGTAGCCACATCAATTCGTGAGTCTGAGTCGAAGGGTCGACTTCATGTTTGGTAAGAGGGTCTTGGAGAGGACGCTGGTGGGATTCGATGCTTTTCGTATCGGGAGGTGTCGGGTGATGGGCAAACGACGTCGGGTGATTGATAAGAATATCTGCTTCTGTCTCCGAGAGAAACGAGTCAGAAAAGACTACCGCATACTATATATATATATATATATTGTCAGTCGCCTTCCTCATCGAAGTGTTGGATACTGGGCGCATACCTGAGGATATGCGAGTATATCATCGTGCACACTAAATACACTTTGACTTGCTATAACAATTGGACATGAAGCCAGTAATGCGGGAATGATTTGACGCATCATGCCATATGGCAATTGCGAATTTCAGAAGATCATAAAATCATTTGAAACATTGAAGCTCTGTGGGATCATAGTTCACACTGGGTAAAGAGTAAAGTTGTCATTATTGGAAGCGCGGCGCGGAGACGGGAAATAGTTTCTCCCGATAACGTTACAACCTCGTACTTGAGCCACACTTATAATAGAAGCTGTAATGCGTGATGCGTGAATCAACGAGCGAACCCTTATTTGCAAATGCCGGAACTGGGACTTTCGTACTTTTTGCCCGGCCAACGTGCGACGTGCAACAAAATATGAGAGGATCAGATCGCCCGAAGCTATGGTCAACAGCTTTCAAGTTCACGTGCTTGATATTCAAATTGCGATAGTCATTGGTCGAGGGCTGGCCAAGCGCTCTGATATCTCAAAAGCGTGAGAGGAAACCCACATCTGGTAAGGCACCACGGCCGCAATCAATGGCCGCAATCAATGGCCGCAATCAACGACCACTTCGGGCTGCCAATCCTCCATTCAGATGTGGGAAGGGGTGAAACACAATCTCAGAGTCATGAATACCACTGTTTGACGGTCATCGCCGATGGGCATAGCGATACTGAGCACTTTTTTTCCATGATAATTGCCAGGAGATTACAAAGCACAAAGATCTTATCATTTCTCACAAATGCTGTGTATTATGCTTATCCAGTTCACTGATTCATGTCGAGGTCCAGAACCTGTTGGATCTATGCTATCTCACCAGCTGAAACCAATCAAGCTATGCACAACTGTATCGGGTAGAATGGGTAAAGGATAGACATGGTCGATTGCAAGGCAGGAGCGGATTGGGCATCATGACGTTGTGCACCCCCGGATGTGGTTCGTGGGGAATGGTGTGGTGTGGTGTGGTGTGGTGTAGTGTGTGGTGTGGTTGTGGAATGCTGACAACTCCAGAGCCTTCTCGTACCTTACGTATGTATGGGATGGGTGTGGGTGTGTGGTGGTGGTATGAAACTATGTTTCTGTCTGATAGCATGGGGAATGGGAAAATGCCGCGTATTCGTGGGGTTTTGCAGAAAGCAACCTCGACCAGAGCCTGACATGCAGAGGGGGGAAGACGAGATGCGCCCGACTGAAAAAAAGGAAGCTTCTTGCGTTGCCGATTCCGTACACAGACATCTTACCAATCGGCACGCTGACTTTGCTTGGGACGCTGTCGTTGGTTACAACGCAGAATCGACGGTTCAAAAAGAAGCGAAGGGACGCGATGACTTCTATCGGAGAGCGGGATAGGGAGGTGGACATCAAGGTTTATTTGAAGTAGGCAGCATGTAGTAATCTGGGCGAACCGTTTTTTTGGTTCAACGATGTGTTGGAGCGTATGAAGGGCTAGTACGTGTCGACTCTGCGGTGGAACACGTTTTTACGAGGTCCGTGTGGACGAATGAAATGGAAGGATTGGAAAGTTCCGATTAATGACCAGCTGGGCGATTTCTTCCCAATTCGAATCATATGAAGGAGAAGGGCGAGGCGAACTAGCGGACTGCGTTGTTTGCCTTTTTTTCTTTCGGACCAATCTGCGCGCTGCTGGTGGACTTTTTTGTTTCTCCCAATATTGGCCAGTCGGAACGAAGCGCAGGCTTTAAATCTGCATTGGGATTGGTTGCTTCACTTTTGGGGCATCCGAAAACGAGTTAGTGTCTTGCGCACATCCTTGGGATAAAATTTAATGCTCGACGGGATGCTGGGAATATGGGAATAAATTGGTGCATAATTTACTGTCAAGTAAATTTGGCATGAATAAGTCGCGCGTTAAGAGCATGGAATATGATTTTGCTCTATTTGTATACAAGTTTTTAGCAGGGAAATGGACTGACTAGTTAGCTAGAATTGCGCGATGATACTTTGTACTCTCATTGCCCGATGATCCTTTGTACTCGAATCGCCCAATGATACTTTGTACTCTCAGAGGTGAATGGTGAATAGTGAATAGTGAATAGTGAATAGTGAATAGTGAATAGTGAATAGTGAATAGTGAATAGTGAATAGGGAATAGTGAATAGTGAATAGTGAATAGGTGAATAGTGAATAGTGAATAGTGAATAGTGAATAGTGAATAGTGAATAGTGAATAGGGAATAGTGAATAGTGAATAGTGAATAGGTGAATAGTGAATAGTGAATAGTGAATAGTGAATAGTGAATAGTGAATAGTGAATAAGTGAATAGTGAATGGTGAATGGGTGAATGGGTTTACGAGACTATGGGACTATGAGGTTATAAGGTGGTAGTGCGAACGTCTGTGTAGTTTTTGGAGGGATTGTTTGTTTATGATGTGCGGTGGATTGTATTGATTGTATGATACTGTAGTGTACTGTAGTGATTGTAGTGTAGTGTAGTGTAGTGTATTATACTGTGTATTGTATTGACTTGGCAAAATAGACTCCCAAGTCTATTTCCAAGACGGGACCTCCGACAGTCAGTGCTGGACAGTCAGTGCTGGAGACTGGACACTGTCAAAGAAGGATAATATTGCAGAGTTCTATGAGATTCCCGTATCTGATAGTAGCTCGTTCGTATCTGATAGTAGCTCGTTCCTATGTTCCTATGTTCCTATGTTCCATGTTCTGCTTACACGGACAATGCCAATGACACCCGATAGTTAGATGATACCCGATAATACTGGTCGCGGTCTCGAAGCAAGGAAGCATTATGTCATCTGAAGAAAAGGCTTAGCTGCTGTACTGTAGCTGCTGTACTGTCGCTGCTGTACTGCACTGTGCTTGCTGTACAGAGTAGTGCCGTGGTTCGTACCGCAGCACTCCTCCTGGTCGTCTGTGCTGGGTGTGCTTGGTGCTTGGTGCTTGGTGCTTGGTGCGTCGTGCTTGGTGCTTCATGTAGAGGTTGAGCCCAAGTTAAAGCAGAAGGTATAGTAGGCAAAGATTGGCTCTGACTGCACTAATGTTCCCGGCTAACCTTGGCTGAATTCACCTACTCTGGGCTCTGTGCGCTCTGCTCTGCCTCTGAGGGTATGCCTTGTGATTTCCGAAAAGCTCAATCTCCACCGCTCAAGACGACGCTTTCCCTTGCCGTTTGCTTTCCTTGCCCTTTCCTTGCCCTTTCCTTGCCCTTTCCAAGAACCAAGACCCAAGACCCAAAGACCCAAAGACCCCAAGACCCAAGACGGCGAACCACTTCACCCTCCTCATTTCTTCCCAATCAAGAAAGGCTGCACATCCAATATTCCCAAACACCCCTGCCCCTACCCCACATGCACATCCACACGCACATCCACACGCACATCCACATCCACATCCAACATCCGTCTCTCTTTGGGCCAATACTCTGCAGCTGTTTCTACCAACAACTTCTGTGTACCTTTCCACACAAACTAGCCCGGTCCAGCATCTCAACGTCCAAACCCTCCCCTCCCGCGTCATCAGAAATTGTTCTTCTCATCTCACATCCCACATCCATCCACATCCATATCCACATCCACATCCATATCCACATCCACATCCCACATCCAACCCGAATTCGACTTATTCATCCACCCTGCCTACCTTACCTACCTTACCTACCTTACCTACCCTTCCCTCTCATCCATCCACCCATCCCACCCCTTCCACACCCCCCACAAATCACCCATCCATCCCCAATATTCCCTACGACTACAACTGCAACGGGATAGGGTCGATAACCCCCCCAATCCCGTTTCTGCCGTGTCAGCCATATCAGCCATATCCCGACAAAGATAACTAAAACCTCATGAGCCCCATCGTGCGATGCCGCGCTGTCCAAACAATACATAGTTCGCCTTTCCCGTTCCCCATCCATCCTCCCATATCTTTTGCTTTCGCCTTACTTTTATGCCCACTCCAATCCTCACCTTTTGGATCAATCTTCCATTTCTACCAACCTCTGTGCGAATCATTCTACCAACCTCTGTGCGAACCATTCTACCAACCTCTGTGCGAACCCATTCTACCAACCTCTGCGCGAAACCATCACTACCTTCGCCCGCTCGTTGGCATTGTCATCGTTTACCTCTCACTCCGTACGTAAGTCATGCATAGCAATAGCAAATCTTTATCTTTTCGCTTTTTCGCTTTGTCTTCTCTCACTTCACCGCACTCATCCGTGTACTACCTAACCCGCATGGTGACCCATCATACAATCCCGCTTGCTGACTGAGTGAGGCTACAGATAAAGCCATCTCGAAGACTACCTAACCAAAAGGCCCCCCCCCCCCCCCCCCCCCCCCGGTAGACACTTGCTATGTCGTCTAATATCCGCATCAACTCGTCGGCGGATCAAGAAAAACTTCAGTTCCTCTTGGCACAGAAAGAACAAATCCAAGCACAGATCGCTTCTCTCACATCCAGTACCACTTCCGCAACCTCCTTCCCACAACATCGCTCGCCCATCTACAAACAACAATCATACCGAAGACACAATGTCCCCCGAAGTATGTCGAGCAGTGGGGCGCCCATGTCCCGCCAGCTATCCTCTGTAGGAAAAATCCCCTTCTGGTGTATATCCTGATCTGGGCTCTAATGATACTTAGGACTGGACCGAAGCTCCTCCGGCTACACGGACCCTCTCACAGCAATCGGAACCGACCATGATACGAACACATTCGATGGGAAACACCTCCACACGACCCGGAAAGCTTCCCTTCACTCAGACCGGCGCGATGCCCCCACCACTTCACCAACAAGACGCACGTCGGGGAAACCCCGCCTTTGAAGCGTGGGTCAACCAAGATCAACCATACAGCTCGTATACCTTCTCCCACCAGATGCCCACACCCATTCAACGATCGTTATCGCAACACAAACCTGAACTAGAACAGGTCCTCGAGATTCCACAGGTCGGCGAGAACCCCGGCGACTTCCTTTCACGTACTGGCATCACAGGCGTTGCGACGACACCCATGTCGATTACACCCTCACCTGTAGCGATGCACTCATCCACGCCCATTCGACACCGGTTATCACGACAATCCTTCCATAGTCTACAAATACCAAGTACACCGACAACGACGAGCCTTACCGATGCTACCACACTCACCAGTAACATGAGTCGACAAAATAGCCTCTTCAATGAGCCTTTGGTGGAAAGTATTGAAATGATGAAGTTCGATTCGAACAATTCCTTTTCTACAGACATGAATAACTTTGATGATTCTGTTTATCATGTTGCTCCTCAATATTCCGCTCACCAGAATCGTCATTCCTCTGACGAGGAACAGACTCAACTACTTGTTGGGGCTGGTGGTGTTAGCAATGATTCTCACTTTTCCTCCCTTTCTTTTCCTACTGCCGAAGCGCTTGCTCAGTCTCAGTTTCCTGCATCTTTTGGTGAAAAGATGGAAAAGTCACAATCGATTGAAAGTGTTTCATCGACCATGTCATCGTCATCTCGAAATAAGCAGCGGCTGCAGGTCAGTAACATTATGGCCGCTGCACGACCTCTCATGCCCAAAGGTGGCTATGAGGATAATTCCATGTCTCGAGTCAACTCGTCACAATCAATGACTCGACTCGAATCAAAAGATGGGTCACAAGATAAAGTTGCCATCGAAAAACGTACTTACCAACGACCGAAGCACGAACGTGTGTTCTGCAAGTTGTGCGACGAACACCCTGACGGGTTTCGTGGTGAGCACGAGCTTCGAAGACATAACGATCGACAACACAAGTATATGGTCAAGAAGTGGGTCTGCATCGAGCCGACAAATAGTCAAGGACGTGAGCAGCCGGTGCTACCACTATCCAAGTGCAAAGCATGTTCAACACAAAAGAAGAAGTATGGTGCATACTATAATGCTGCCGCACACCTTAGACGTGCACATTTCAAACCAAAGTCTAAGGGTCGAAGCAAGAACAGCAAAGTCGATGATTCGCAAAAGCGTGGTGGAAAGGCGGGGGGAGACTGGCCCCCAATGGCAGAATTGAAGAACTGGATGAAGGAAGTGGAAGAGCCGGCTTCGGATTTCGCGTCAGCCAACCAGCAAGAGGAGGACGATGACGATGAGAACTCGAACGCGAATGACAATTCAATGGATGAAATGAACTCAACAAGCGAAACCCACTTTGACAACAACACCTTCAACAACAACGACCCTCCGATGCTCACCATCTTCCCTTCGCCAAATACTCAATCATTCGACAACTTCAACTTCGATAACACCGTGCAGCAGAACATTGATTTATCAATGAACTTCAACGCAGGTCAGACGAACTTTGACTTTAATTCCTTTTCCCCTATGAATGACCCAGCAGCGGCATTTTTTGATCCTTCTTCTCTTCAAGTCTTCGACGACCAATCAATTGGCGTCAATACTGTAAATTTTCCTTATAACCCATCTTTGTCTTTCAATTAGTCTCTCTAATCACATGGTATGGTTCGAGTAAGGTGTTATATTATTTCTCTTTCATATTCTATAGTTTTATATATCTTTGCAATTCATTGGTTGGATGAATTGATCTTCTATTAGATACGGCAGGGGCGGAATTTTTCTTTCAAGTTTTTACTTCCTACGGGATTTATGAGTGATGAAGATCACGGTTGGAATTTTGATATTTTTGGCGTTCACATTGATCTGACCTCCGACGGAGTTGTCGCATACTATATTATACATAGTAATACTTGATTATACACAAGTTTCAATTTCACTCATACACACACACACCGGTATCTTTGACACGATACCGATATGATTTTGGTCGGGTTTGTCGCTGATTGTTGGAACCTTGAACTGAATAGTTCGGTCTCAATAAAATCTTCTACTGGCCTCTCAATCATTACTTTGTACATATATCTATCTTCCTTTTCCTGGATGGTTCTTACTCTGATCGGAGTAATATCCAGTTGGCATCAATAATCCACACTTTTGAGTGACGAGACGGGATAGAACTTCCATCATACACTGCTATACTGTCCACTGTTCGCATTGGTCACGTCGTATGATAATGTTCTCTATCCTTGTTAATTAGTTTATAAATCGAGAAACAATTATTTTCCCGAACTTGAATTTTAACTCTTTTCATGCAAAGTTGTTCACTCTCATCCTTTCAGCCGTTTCTAATCTTCGTTCTTCTGTGTATGAGTATGCGGGCTAGGTGTAACTTGATATGATGATACCCCTCATACGTGCACAGAACGAGACAGAATAAGATGTTGTTCCTTCTATGCTGCGGATGTTGCGTTTGCAATTGAACGGAATGGAATGGAATTCCGCCGTTAGATTTCTTGCTTTCTGGCGGATGGGGCGGGGCGTGCGGGGGGAGGGTTTAGTTGATGGGTTCTTCTTTTGCTGCGGGAGATGTTGTTGTGAATGGAGGCAGTAGAGTGGAGTGCTGCCGGGTGGGAAGTTATAGCTGGGATGGGATGAGGAGATGCTGCAGTGCGGGAATTGGGATTGGGATTGGGATTGGGGTTTTTGGCGGTATATAAAATGCCCCTTGGGTTGGAATTGGAATTGGATTATGTGACGCTTGTCGGGTGAGGGCGGGGATCGGCGGGTTGACGGAGGGAGCTTTCGGAGAATTATAAAGGGAGGAATTATATTACATTACTCACAAGCTGTGAAGCTGTCGTGGAGAAATAGAAGTGGATCTTACATGTGGAGCAAGGCTGTTCGATTTCGAATTGCTGATTCAAATATTGAAAATCTAGCTTCGGCCAATCATAGCATTAATTCCCCGAGGGGGGCACCAGCCACATTCTTCTCAATCCATTCGCTCATTGGTCAACTCATCAAAATAGCCTTGCGCCGAGGATACTTACTCAGAAATCCATAAGCAATCCGATATGTAAGACAAAGCAAGCCGAGTTCTCATTATCAAGCAACACTACAGCTAACTACAGCTCTTCCTTCAATCTAGTACCGAAATCGTATTTGGCTTCACGAACATTCTTTTGTTTCCTCTTTGTTCGCTTTATTCTTCCTTCCTCTCTTTGTATATATATAAGATTCTCACGCCATCCCTCCCTCATGAAGCGATTTCTCCTCACAATCTCACTCATAGTTGCGATATCCTCCATCTTCATCAACCGGGAATCAATCCGAGCGAACGTATTAAATCAGCTACATATCCTCAATATAAATACAAGCAACACAATTCCATCTTTCAAGACTCTTCCTCTTCCAAAGTTTACCTCTCCTTCGATTTTCGCTTCCAAGGCAGCAAATATGACGACCCCGCGAGCGATCCAAAAGGTCTTCCTCGCACGCGAACAAGCCGAGGGTGCTGGCGCACGAGTTCGTCGCTCCATCGGTACCCCCAACCTTAGGAATTTCTCGCCGTTCCTCATGCTGGATCATTTCAGTATTAAGCCCGGCGCGGGATTTCCCGATCATCCTCATCGCGGACAGGAAACGTAAGTTACCATTCCTACCCCCCTTGATTTTATCAGTTGCACAAAAAAAAAAAAAAAAAAAACTAACAACCTCCCTCCCCTCATAGCATAACCTACCTCCTCCAAGGCGCCGTCGACCACGAAGACTTCGCCGGCAACGCAGGCACGATCGAAGCCGGCGACCTGCAATTCATGACCGCTGGCAAAGGCATAATGCACGCCGAGATGCCGCGCCAAAACGCCGACGGCAGCGCCAACGTCGGCATGCAGCTATGGGTTGATCTTCCCGAGAAGCTCAAGAAATGCGAACCCCGCTACCGCGATCTCCGCGCCAAAGAAATCCCCCAAATCGACATCGACGACGGTAAAGTCCATGTGAAGATCATTTCGGGCAAGAGCCATGGCGTGGACAGTGTGCAGGAGTTGGCGTATACGCCGGTGTGGATTTTCGATGTCGAGATTAAACCGGGCGGGAAGATTGAGCAGGAGTTACCGGTGGGATGGAATGCATTTGCTTATACGTTGAGTGGCAAGACGGTGTTTGGGAGTGGAGAGGAGAAGAGGAAGGTGGAGGAATACTTTAATGTGGTGTTTAAGCAGGAGGGGAATGTGGTGAATGCGGAGGTGGAGGAAAGTGCTAAGGAGAATGCTCGTTTCAGTAAGTACTTTCTTTTGCTATGTTCTCTTCTATCTTTGCTACCGTTGGAGCTTTCTCGACTGCGTATGAATCTCCCCAGTCCACCCATATTGGCTTTCCTTTTATCTCCTACACAATCCAATCTTCTAAAAAAAATGTTTCCTTCAAAATCAACAGGAGCAAAAGCATATTGCTTGCGCTCGCCGGGAATCGGAATCGATTCACAAAAAAATGACAAAATTCTCATGCGCTCGTCGGGAATCGAACCCGACGAGCGCATGAGAATTTTGTCATCGAAGTTGAACGATCTTGAACCGACTTGTGAAGTCGAAGATTGATGGCAACGATGAATTTTACCACTAAACCACAAGCGCTGTTCTTGTTGTTGAAGCGGGCTAGCTTATTGAAAAATAAGTATAGACAGAAAATGCAGAGTTGAAGAGAATTTTCTGTTGGCCCCGCACTAGTGATACAAGGAGGGGCCAAGAACGCCGAAATCGGATGTGGAGCCGAACAAAATAGGAGACTTCGCGAGTTTTGTGGGGCTCGTGTAGTTCAGGCAATTCTTGGGTGCTACATCATTCTTGTGTAGTGAAGGATGTTGTTGATCAAGTGGTTAACTTCATTCATGTCTGCTTCATCGAAGTACCCCTAAAACATACCCCTTTGTTTGCCGACGCTCTATCCTTGTCTTACCTATCTTTTTTTTTTTTTTTTTTTTTTTTTTTTTTTTTTTTTTTCTTCACAGCTCAAAACAAGATGGATTTCCGAAATATACTAACACAAACACTACAGTCCTCGTGGCAGGTCAACCGCTCGATCAGAAAGTAGTCCAGTATGGACCGTTTGTTCTGAATTCAGAAGAGGAGGTTTATCAGGCGATGATGGATTTCCAGGGTCAGACGAATGGGTTTGAGAGGGCGAAGGGGTGGAGGAGCGAGATTGGGAAGACGATGGTTCATTAGAGGGATGGGATGGGCGATGATGGGGGTGCTGAGCTTGGTTTGTGGGTTGGTCCGGGTTGGTGGGATGAATCAATGGAGGGGTTGTATGATGATGATGATGATGATGGTTGATTGGTTGGTACGGGGATTCAGAAGACGAAAAAAGGGCGGAGTTTGGGTATATAGTGAGTGAGTGGGCAATGGAGTTTTGGGTTTGGGAATACGGAGAAACTCGTATGTATGATTGATTCATTGATTGATTGAACGAGAAAGAGTAAAAGTTTACGAAATCCGAAATCAAACTTTGCACATTTTTTTTTTTTTTTTTTTTTTTTTTTTTGCATATCTTGGGACAACCAACTATTTAACTTACTGTATCAAGTCACCAGTGGGTGTACTAACTATCGGGCCAAGTTCGGATTTCTGATTGTTCAAGTGCAATCTGGGCATTGAAAATTTATACATCTGATTATCCCAATGCAATTTAATCATTGAGAACTCGTATATACACTTGCTAGAGTAGAGATCTCAAAAGTATACATTTTAGTCGGATATTGAAGTTTTGGAGTTGGTCCGATAGTTAGTACACCCACTGGTGAGTCAAGTGTGATTGTTTCCCTGAAATCGGAAAACACCTCACGAACGAACGAACGAACGAACGAACGAACGAACGAAACACCCTCAAAGAACTAAATAACTGCCTTCCCGGTGTTCTTCTTCTTCTTCTACCAGGAAATCACATCACATCATATCATATCATCGTTCTGAAAGAAAGAAAGAAAGCTTGGTCACTCTCCTTTTGGGATGTATATGGTGTATTGAATACCATGCTGGATTGCGTCGCTGTTGTTGCTGGAGGAGGGGGAGGAGGGGGGGAGGAGGAAGGGGAGGAGGAGGATTGGATTGGATGGTGGGATGGATTGCTGCTGAAGGGGGTTGGTTACTGCGGTGGAGGGAGTGAGTGGGTGGGTGGGTGGCTGGGTGCTCTACCGTGGTGATCTAGCATAAGTTAAGTTCTGTTTGTTGACTTTCAGGGAATGAGTGAGTGAGTGGGTGAGTGAGTGAGTGGGTGAGTGAGTGAGTGAGTGAGTGAGTGAGTGGGTGAGTGAGTGAGTGGGTGAGTGAGTGAGTGAGTGGGTGAGTGAGTGAGTGGGTGAGTGAGTGAGTGGGTGAGTGAGTGAGCGAGTGTGATTGTGTTCTGTGCTCTCTGGGGTGTTGTCTTCAGTTCGATGATCTACCGATTCCCAGCTGGTTGGGAGAGTCTCTGCTTGGGCAGGCGGTGGGGAGATAGAGAGAAAGTGTGTGGTTATGGGAAATGAGTTGGTGTCTAGTCTTTAGAATTAGATGACGAAGCTTGTCATTGAAGTTCGGAAAAGGAAACCCCCCCAATTGCAAAGTGTAATATTGCAGGTCCAGATCATCGGAATTGATAGCATGTGGATGATAGCATGTGGGTTTTCCCTGTAGAATTGTGAAGTACGCAAATCTTCAAGCCGGGAATATGGATACTGCTGATTGAAGAACGTCTATTTTGTGTCACAGTCTTACGGTTCGGGTTTAATGACGGCTTGGTGTTGCATACCTAATCTGGCTTTAGATTCCCAAATCCCGCCTTTAGTCCAGTCGTTCCAGCTCGGAAATTTTTCAAAGCCTTCCCCGCGAGCTTACATGTGGATAGGGCTAGATGCTTGAAATCCTGTACGTTCAATGATGTCATCCATGAATGGTCGCCCGTGGCGGTCCTTTCTCATGCATTTCGTCATTGATGACGTGAAATCATTATATGTGGACACCGTCGATCCAAACGCCTCGATGGAGTAAGAGTTTCTTTACAAGGTATCCCCTTGACTGCCAAGTACTCGCGTGGGGAAGTCGCGTATGGCAGTCAAGGGGATAGGTATGTCAACCCGGAGACTTTGGCGGCTTCTGGCGTCTATCTTCATGGTCCAGTTGTAGATCTGTGGTTCAAATTTGGCCAGGCTGGGGCAAGTTCAACTGCGCATGCAGCTGCCGATGCCACGCAAGCTCCCCGCCCCCGATGTATGAGAGGGGGGGTTTCACTCCAGCTCAATATTCGAAGTAAGGTCAATGCAAAATTATGTGTCGAATTAACTTTATCATCCTCCGGTTTCGTGCATTTGTTGAGGTTTCAACATCTCCTCTGCACTTGTTTGGAAATGGCTGTAAGACCTGACGGGCCATAGGACGAAACAAAAAAACAAGTTAAATACATAAAATTTAATTCATAAAATAATAACAGTAACTGCACTACTACGAAGTCACTAACCATGTAAGAGTACCTGATCGGCAGGTTGGTGTGATATATCCTAGGTATTTGCCAGGTTTGCAGCAACTGTTTAGGAAATCAGAACTTCGTTAGACAGTGGATTGCGCAGATAAAGTCATGCAAATAGTCATGCAAATAATCATGCTGCCTGTATCCTCAGATCGAAGATCGAGTGGGCTACCTATCTCCATCCTCCTCCTTCGGCTATTTGGTCTTACATGAATGAGTCTACGATTCAGGCTGTCAAGGGAAGTATGGCAAATGCCCCCAAATCTCAATGACACCTATCAGAAAGCTAGTTGTATGCGTATCAATATGCCGCCGTAGTATTCCAAAACTTGTACGCCAAATAGACACCGGAGTATTGCGTTTTAGGTCATTCGAAGTCCGCTACTCGGGGAATATGTCTGCTTCATCAAGTGGTACAACGCATTCCCCGATTCTGCCCAAGGTGCGAGGTTGATTTTAAGTATCTCTCAATAATCTCTTCCCAGTTCTAATCGCTCCTCAGCTCGTTTGGATATTTTGAAAAATAATCGGTGATATCACTTTTCGATAGTACAATTATCGAGTAGTATGCAGCAGCGCTTATTTCTGAGACATAGTTACCATTTTAGCCTAGTGGATATCGCTATCTCCAAGGGTGTGCAGTCTCCAAGGGTTTGTAGTTTCCAAGGGTATGCAGTCTCCAAGGATTTGCAGAACCCCTTGATAGACGTGCATCCTTATATTGCTGCAGTCATCTTTGCCTTTACGCTCACCCTTGCTTCGCGACGATGATTTGTCCACGAGCGCAACATTTGCACCAACCCCAACGCAAAGCCACACTGATCGGTGATAATCAGCAGATAGGTAGCCTGATTTCAGCGATAGAGGGCATTATTGCAGGGGTTACACAATGGCTGACCCTTGACACCTGACAAAGCCGTCGTATATACGCTTTGATACAGTATATCAACAGAGTAATCGACCATTTTGACTCTTAATCAATACACTTCACTTTGATTGAGATAATTTCTATTCTTTCAATCTATTCTCTCGTTCCGAGTGCCACAATCCGCATTTGCTACTTGGGATCTCCGAAGAAGAATCTTCGCATCAATCCTAGCGATAGCAGTCATCCAAACTTTTAATATTTCCTCAGCCTTGTCAGTATCAAACTTCTAAAGCAGAGAGACATGCAGGTCCTACAATACTCAAATGCTTTAAACCGCCGTGCGTCCAATCTAAGCGGTTCATGCGACAGACAAACCGACGGTGGCGAACAGGTTGGAAAGATTGATTCTCAACTCCTCGGTGATCATACCGTCAAAGATGTAAGACCAGGCTGGGACGTAGACGTGCAACTCAACTCAAATCCACAATATACATCCAGGTTCTCAGCTCCACTTGCGCTCAGAAACAGAATGGCGATTGAGAATATGTGTGGGGGTGAGGCTGGGGCGACCATCGAATCAAATCCTACGAGCAATCGTATCGAAGGCACTGCCACGGAAACATTCATGATGTCTTCACCAGAGTTTAAAGGGAAGAATTTGCCAACTATCGAAAACACTCGTGAGCCTGGACAAAATTACCATATAGAAGCCAAGATATTTGAGGTGCAGAATAGAAAACGAAAATCCCTGGAAATGCATACCATGGCAGTTCAATCCCCACCTTCAGAGATACCCATGAATTCTTCCAATTACCAACTGGGCCTCGCGTCAGTTGAGCCTCGCAATAGAAAAGATCACAGAGCAAATCAAGTAGACCACGATAGTCCAATACCTCCATCTTTGAGCCCTGTGGGGAGCCATAGGCTACAGAATTATCAAAATGCTCTAAGACAGAATGAGCAATCCAGAAGAGCGATTGCCCTTCCTCGAAATACAGAAATCAGAACAGTCACTGCAGCCTCATCGTCTCAGCCATATGGGCTTCAAATCTCTTCCAGCCAACAATTGAACTCCTTTGAACAAGAAAGGGCGAAAAATTTCAGACTAAATCACCTAGGAGAACAAAGTAAGTTGATAGAGTTGACCCCTCAGATGCCGCTGGAAGGCTACCAGGCATGGCTTGATCGGGTAGAGCAGGAAAATAAGGCTCAACTACAAGAGGTACGCAGAGAATCGGAAAGATACAAACCAAACTTCCAGCAGACGAACGAACCAATTGAACGCGATTATGCATACGAGATGAGGAGGTTGGAACAACAGAACAAGAGAAGACGCAAGATGAGAGAAGATACCATGAAGCGTCAGCAATCAGATCCAGCTCCATCTTTGACCCTGGAGGTTTTCATTACTAAAGCACGAGAAGACGCACACCTCTCCATCGATGACTTTAAGAACAACAGCGCCTTGGAGGATTATTATACGCAACTTGCGATCATGAACTTTGAAAACTACAAGCGACGAGAACAGGCTCAGGAAGAGAGGAGATCTAAGGAATCGAAGAAAGAAGATGCATCCGCGCTACCTCCTTTAGCATCTCAAGCTTCTGGGCTACTCACATCGCCCGATCAGATGACGCATTGTGTTAAATGCAATCGTTCATTTTCCTCTGGATATGAGACGTTTGGGAATAGACCGGAGGATCTAGAGGCGATTGAAGCGCAGATCAAATTGCTTCAGAAGAAAGCAGATCGTATCAGAATTTTAATGTACTTGCATGGATAATCTGTGTTCCATTATCCGACCATGAACGGGGAGTTTCAAATGGAGATATGAATACGTGTTCAGTACGACTCTCTTGTTTCGTTTCGACATAGCATTAGAGTTGTGCAGACAATAGTCTCAGCCTATTTGCTTTATGTTGAAGTGGAAGATGTCATATACTTATTATTTAGGGCTTTTTTTTTTTTTTGGATTGTAAACCTGTTATATTTCTCCTGTTTCGGAGACTTCGTGTTTGCAGGGAAAGCAAAAAGGATAGCAACACGTGTAGTCATGGGGAGTCGATTTTGTCTTAGGGTCAATTGAAATATCTTGTTCGTCTCAAACCGTGTAAAAAAATGATTACTATTTATTCCATCGTTTTACCTTTTGCTCTCCTTGTCCTTTCCTTTTCCCCCCTTCGATTGCATCTCCATCGCCAAGCTCAATCCAAGGGTTTCCCTAATCCTGCCAACCTGTAATTCGAAACAATGAATAGTCCTTCCGGAATAACTGGATTCTTACAGGCCTCGTATTATCCTATCATTCACCGGAGTATACTCCAAGCCTAGCCCATGGCGGATAGAAGACTAGGATGCACGGGGAAGAACAAGTGATACGTGGGTTGTTTCTCAAATATCAAACATTTGCCCTGCGTATCGATTTACAGGGAAGAAGGTCTATGGACCATCTTCTAGGCAAGCTTAATGAGGCTAGAGTTACGACCACAGTGTCGCAGTGGCTGAGATGAAGGATTATGATTTGGGTCGGGACTTTTCTGAGTAGTGACCCGGTGGCCTATACGCGTGAAGACTAAATGGATTCAGGTGATACCGATGTATTCAAGTAGCAGTAGAAACTTAAAAGTTTCTGTCAGATAACTTGAAGATTTACGCTCAACAGGCTTGTTCAAGGGGTTCGTTAAAATATTGTGATGTTCCCGATTAGGCGAGGTTGCGGGGTGTGGGGGGCCAAGCCTTGGGAGATCGGCGGCTAGGATATAGGGCTGAGTATAATTGTGGTCCAAGTTCGGGACAAGACTGGTTTCGATTCCGGACATAAGATGGCATCTCCCGATCAGTTGGTTCAGACTTATTCTTCGGGTTCAGAGGTCAGCCGGTGGCAGTGTAAAAGGTCGGTTGGCTGACTAGTACATACATGCCGCTAAGCATTTTGCGCTCATGGCCTAGTAGTTCTATATTTACACATGATGGATGATGGGGCGATGGAAGCGGCGTGACGAATTGTGTGCTAGTACGGAGGCAGAACGGCGGAAATGAACGCTTGGCAATCCTAAATCAAACATCTTTGTAGCTCACTGAAATTTGGGGGCTAGAAGTCAGATCTTGGTGGCTGTGTACTCTAATTTCACTGTGGAAGATCACAATCCAATCTAAAATCTAATCTAAAATCTAATCTAAAATCTAATCTAAAATCTAATCTAAAATCTAAAATACAAAAATCTTCTACAAAAATCTTCTACAAGAATGACTACCTCACAAGCTTATATAATCAACCGTGATCTTCATCCAGTGGCCAATCTCTCCTATCAAGGGGCTAACACCTTCACACCAGTACCATACTGGGAATTGTAGACTGGCACCGTCGTCAAAGGGTTTTGCGAACCGAGCATATGGCCACAACTCGCTTGTGTCGAGACAGCCAAGTCTAAAGTGCATACCTCGTCGTAACCTAAGGTGCAAGTATTGGTGGCGATGTTCCACAGGGTGAGATGAGTAGAGACCCACGAACTTGGGTCTGCTTGGCATTGAGAAACATAGTTCCCGGAATTAGCTGCGCTAACACCGATATTCTTGTCCGAAGAAGTGATCAGTGCTTGACAGTTAGGGTCCGTCATAGGTACTGTAGTGTAAGTTATGTCGATTCCTCCACCCTGCACAGGTTGCTCGCTCGCCCAGTACCCGGTGTATAGATAGTTCCACGCGTCGTAGGAGACGTCGTGAGCAGGTTGTTCGCCATTAGGTCCGGGTCGAGATTGATCGACACGAAGAACGTAGACGTCACGACCCTCTCTAGAAAGCTTGAGGCACATGGACTCGCCGCAATCGACAGGTGCGGGCCAGTATGCGGCACGATTGGTGTTAATCTTGCACCCCAATATGCCCGCTGAGCTACCATATTGATCATGAGGAGTAATCCTGACAGGAATATTCGATCCTGAAGGCAAAGGTGCATCGCTTGCTACTGCAGTTACTACTGGAGTTGCAGCACCACTGGTTTGAGGGAGGGGGACGCCGAGTGCAACTGGTGCTAGCGCAAGAAATGGTACAAATTGCTGTAGCATTTTGGAAAGCTCGATTATATCGGTGGAATTTGCTTCGTAATGATGCCTGCGGGCGTGAATTTCTTGGCAGATGGGTTTTGAAGAAATTAAATGAGTTTCGTAGAGAGTGACTGTTGAAAATATTGACCAGCAAATTTTCGGATGGCTGAAAAGGAATGTGAATCCGTTGAGTGTTCAAGAGGATGACGACGAAGTGAAGGGAGAAATAAGAAAGATGGCGGTCATTTTATAGAAACAATAACACGTATACGACATCCTTACTTAGAGGCATACCTTGTTGTAAGTGAGCAGACCACTGGGCTGCGAGCCTTCCCGACCCGGTGGCTTACCCATCAGTCGGGTCGTGGCATCCATGGATGGAATCTCTTTTGCAGGATTTAAAGGAATGTGAATCATTAAAAGAGTTGTTTCGACTTTTAAATAACCAAACACCAAACATACGATGACAGATGTTCTTTTACAGGATTTAAAGGAATATGAATCATCAAAAGAGTTGTTTCGACCAAACGTACGATGACATGTTCACGGACCCCTCCCCCCCTCCCCCCTCCGAATACAGTAAGCGAGCCGAATCAGCTCATCTAGAAACAAACTACCTTAGTAATCTAATTTTCAACCTGCTCCTTAAATCCTTCTCAGAATTTCTGGCTATTGATAGCCCCGGAATTGAACAATCGGTTTTTTCTACGTACCATGAAGAAGCGGTATGATATGGATCATGTGATGATCACGAGTCATTGCGGTGGTCTCTTACGATTCATTTTTACACCCATGGTAAGCGATTGCTATCCTGTTCGATATGCTGATACAGTAGTCTAAAATGCACGATGTATTCGGGACACTTTGCAGAACAGATTTGATTCCAGAACTGCAAAAGTATTTGGGTGTAGCAAAGAAACGCACACAATACATCAAGAATGAACTTTTAAATCTGCTTACATTTTGTACACCCAATCTGTTTTCAGCTATTGCCAGTCTTCCATTCCGAATTTTCCTAGATATTCGTTGCCACCCTTACCTGCAATTACCCGGGTCAACTCTTCTAATTCCTAGTACCTAAACTATGCGCTCGCTCGTATAGCTTCAAGAGGCAATTATTTATCGTGTAAGTCCAGCAGGTAAAGAATTTGCGCAATAGCCTACCTGATGCTACTGCACTTCACCCATCTACCGATTCGTCTATGCAATAAGGCTGGCTGATCTGCTTGCCAAGGCTGCACGACCGTGGGGTAAGAGGGGTCTTTCGGTGGACCTGCGTTACTTCAGAGTAGGAATACGAGAACGGGGATGCAAGATATTAACTTTTACAAATAAATGTTACCCAACTTTCAATAAACGCTTTCTTGGCCACGGCAGCCACTGACTAAAAATTCCCGAATAGGCTCATAGATGCAGCAAATGATGACTGCGTATATTGAGAATGAATGTCACGTTACGAGCGTCAAAGTGTATTTGAGGATTGCTTTCCGGAGATGTCTATAAAAAAAAAGCAGGAATCGTCCTCTTTAAGTTCGTCTTTGAATTGCCATCGATCATGAAATTCTTCAGCTTATTCGCTCCTGTTCTCCTCTTCGTTGCGAGAAGCGAAGCAGCATTCAAGCCACCCATTAATAATACGCTCGAACATGCCGTTGAGACGGAATGCAAAACATGCCCTTACAGTCTTTGTACTAACAAAGTGTTCTACGAATACGACACGCAATTGACCTTAGTGTGTTGGACTTCTGGCACCGTCATTGGCGGGGACAGGTAGGTCATTTCCCAGACACCAAGCAATTGCTATGGAAAAACGCTGATGGCAGATTTAGTACGTGGTTGAGAACGACCGATGACTGCTATGTCACACAGTATGACTTGGCGGACTATGCTGGGGAATGTTCGTATTCGCCTTGAGTTGCAAAATTGAAGCGTACTAACGGCATATCCATCGCAGACGAAACGGACCTAAGTTTCTGTGGTCCAGAATCCACGGAGGAACACATTACTTATGACTCGGCGAGAACGAAATATAATACAGAATGCAACATCTGTGATGACAACGCAAGCTGTGAAACGATCAAGTATATCAAGTACGGAACCGATCTAACTGTCACTTGCTGGACTGATCAAGGGGCTTTGGTAATCGATGATAGGTATGCTATAATTTACCTGCAAGATAATTGATCGATGATGAAGAACTAATATCGAACAAGTACCTGGCTCAAAACCGTGGATGATTGCTACGTCGCGCAGATCGCTCTTGAGGACCCTGCAGATAAATCCGTCCTCGACTATTGTGGTCCAGTGGGATTCCTACAGGTTAACTACACTGAACCAGAAAGGTTGAAAGATCGATCAGCAGCTCCGGTGCCACTTCATACGGTCAAGAAGGAGCTTGAAAAGCGTTATCTGCTCAACATCACCGTTGGGGAAGATTATGCTGCATGTCATAGCTGTGCCAATGAGACTTGTGAGGTGGAGAGAAGATATCCTTTCAATCATGGGGTGCGGGTGCAATGTTACTTAGATGCAGGATTACCAAATCCAAATGCGACGTTCGAGTACGCGTATTGGTATTTGACCACAGAGTTCTGCTATGTGAGGGAGGTTGACTTTTGGGAGAGCTTGTTCGACCGTATGTATTTGCTGAAAATACCTTGCCTGAAACTACGTCCCATTGGCTAACAAATATAGAATATCGATTTCCAGCATGTTATCGTTTCGACGGGGATGGATCAGCAACGGGTGGCGATGAGTAAGAGTGCAGAACGAGACTTGCAGCATGTTCTCATGAATCTGTATGGAGGTTTCATCATCATGGAGTCCGTATATTCCCGTAGCATCTACTTAGATAGCAAACTAATAAAGCCCTCATCGAAGTATCGCATGTATGCAATTGCTGTGGTCTCCCAGGACCAGTAATCATTGTCGCAGGATAAGCATTTATGTCTGAAATTTAAATCCCCGTCCTTACTCTACCGGCCGAATAGAGGTACCCGATAGTTAAAATCTTTCCTCTTATACCGGCCTGAGCTGAAGTGGAGATGTGAAGTGAAAATAAAGTTAGTTCTACGGTTTGTAGTGTGAAAAGAGCGGCATTCGTCACACATCAATGACGCATTAGTAAGCACGGAATGGTTCTGGTGGATGTTTTCGCAGTACTTTCCACGTCCGAGAGGAACATTTGGATAGTGTCATATATTTTGGGAGATTAACCTGGAGAATGAAGACTAGAAAGTTGTTTATTGTAAGCAGGGAAGACGGCAAAAGATACGTTGCTGCATGATTCATCGAGTACATCTGACATCATGTCTACACACTTTAGCAGGCCCAGTAGTTGTATATCTTAGTTTACGAATAGTCCGAGATGATGCCAGGGAAAGTAAGGTTGACTCTTGATTCTTGATGGTGTTTTGATGCGAGCTATATGATCATGATGAGTCGCATTTAATATATACCTAAAGCAAAAAGTATGGCATGCTAGGAGTTTCGAATCGTTCACATAAGAGAATCATGTTTGATTGATTCCATACTTTTAGATGTTGAAATTTCCCCAGGACCTAAAAGAACTCTCATTTCCAGCATTTTCCTTCTTCTAACGCCATTTTACACATTGCCAGCTGCCCGTCCCCTCCCCCCCACGCGCCCAAGTTTTTACAGATCTAGTTTGTTACCCACTTCATCTGTCCCACATCTATCTTCCTTCCCTTCCACTCCTCCGGCAACTCGAACTGTTTGTTTTCTGGCAGTTCGACCACATCTTTGACTAACCCTTCGTACACAAATCCACATTTCTCAAACACTCTCTGGCTCTTCTTGTTGTATGCCAAGTAGTCACCGTACAAATGTTTGATATTCATATATGGTACGAAGAACTCCTTGATCACGGTTGACAGAACAGCTGGCATGATCCCTCGACCATGACAGTCTGGCACTACCCAAACTGCAAATTGTCAATTTGATTTGTTCCTACTCACGACTGCACTACGACCAATGACCTGATGGGTGGTGGGAAAATGGAAACAAGTCATATGAGGATCTTGAAAAATAGAAGCTGCACTTACAGCCAATCTCATACTCCGTCTCCGGGTCTCCTGCCTCTCTTGCGTTATTGATCTCAGTCAACCTTGCTGCCTCCTCTTCGCTACCAACCGACTGTTTCAGATACGTTCTCCTCCTGATGTCGAATTGGCCTATAAACCTTTGTTCTCCAGTTTTCGGATCTTCCTCCCGAATGGTTGGGAATGGTACTCGTGTTCCTACCCATTTGGTCTCTCCTCTCCCTTTTGCAATAAAAGCTTCGTGTAATTCTTCTGAAGCAAGTTGTGAAGTTGGAAGGAGAACCGCGTCGAAGAAACCATCGAATGATTCTTGGGTGTAGGGATACGGTGGGCCTGTGAGTGCCATATAAATAGCAGGGTGATTCATCCACTTGATTGAAACAGAATTATCGGTTCGTCGTGGTTCTGTGAGGATGATTTTCATACTTGGGTGCGGGATACGGAGAGTGGGTTGCCATTTTATGGATGAAGTGGGAGTAGAGGAGCCCATTTTGAGAACTGTTGTCACTCTAGATCTCACGCTGGACACTGTTTTCTAACGAAGGATAGAATAAAGAACATCTGGATCTTGAGACAACTAAGTTCCGTATTTATACAATAGAAATCATGGTAACACGAATATAGTAAGAGTCATCTCCGGACTATGACTCGGTATGATTGCTGCAGCTCAGGCCGAGCTGACATGCCAGGGTCCATGCCAAGCCACTAATTAGTGGCATAAATGGGATACGAAATTTCACCCGATTGACTTACAGTTCGTAAGGTTATATTTTCCCCCACTTCTTCCCCATTTATCTTCAACTTGGCATATTGCTACATCTTTACTGACGATGCAACCAATTGACAGGATTCCAGTAGACTTCCAGTACAAGGCCACTCCGAGGATATCTCGACAGTGTTGCTTCTAGTGTGAGATCAAAATCGAGAGAGGAAGGTGATTAGGCTGGGTGGGAGAGATCACGGACTAGGCTGTTGCCTTCTTCCATACGTCTCGATATCATCGGAGCTGTTTTCCAGTGGATATGCTTCTAAGCTCATTGTCCTGCCTCTCGAATTTAATATGATTGTTGACAATCCAACATTGGTCAATTTTCAGCCTCAAAGAGGACTAATCCATGTTCCGAATCACAATGTTGCCTGCCACATTCGTCATGCACACCGCCAGGTTTTCAATTTCGAGATTGGGAGCAATGGTGCAGGTACATCTAGTCCTGAAGCTGAAACATACCGAAGCTCGTGTTGCATTGGTATTCTACAATGGCTCACCCAAGCGGCAATGCTACCCTGGAGCACAATGGTGATCTCTATGGAATGAGCGATGACGAACAGCAACCTCAGCAACGAGATATAGTTGAGAAAGATATTAGCAATCAGCAGCAAGAGCCTCAGGGGCAGCGTGATGGATATGAAAATGTTGGATATGGCGACGAATATGGCGATGGTAGGGACAAACGACGCTTGCCAAAGGCTTGGAGCAGCTCGTCAATCTATTCCTCGAAACTGTCTCCGACATCAAGTCAGGGAAACTCCCAGCACACAAGATATTCTGTGCTGTCATCATCTTATCCAATATATGCCTGATTTATATCATGCTATGGCTCAAAATTGTCAGAGAACGCTCCGAAGGGGAACGATGCGCATGGCGTTCTCTAATAAATCCGTTTTCATCCCTACGAGACAAGACCTCACCTTCTTCTCGACCACAAGAAGATCCAGAGCCACCATTCAACTTGCGCGCTGAAGAAAAACGAGATTCGTTATTCCAAGGATTCATTACCACACCCCTCATCTTCCCCCTCCAACTTCTCGGCAGCCCTCTCATCCCCATCTCCATCTCCATCTGGCATCCAATCGCTCATCTCTTCCAACCATCCAACCCTCAACCTCAAATCCACGAACCCCCTTTCCCTCCCAGTATACGCCCTCCCCCTGCAAGTCCCATCCCCTCAATCTCCCTACGTACACTACTTCCCCCAATCCCCAGCTCGCTATCTTCATCCGTACCAGAACCCACACTCACATCCCGCCAACCTCCGAATCCCACCAGTTCCTCCCCCATCCCAAACCCCCTCTATTGAATCTCCACTCTCTACAACAGTATCATCTACCCATCTCCTTCTTCCCCTTCCAAATCCAAAGTAGTCGCATCAGAACAGCAAGATCAGGGTTACAAAAAATCGGTTATTATATATCTGCATCGGCATCGACTCCCCTCGTTTGCAATGAACAGACATCGGTCGCTGGAACCTCCGCAATGTATGGTGTCTCTCCGTTTTCCATTTTCCGTTTTAATTCCTTCTTCATCTCTATTGCTTTTCTCCTCTCTTTACCTTTTTCCTTTCTGTCTCTTCTCCCCCCCCCCCCCCCCCCCTCTCTCTCTCTCCTTCTCACACATCCCATCATAACCTCTCCCTCTCTGCCCCCTCCACCCCTTATATTCTCCACCCCACCTACATAAACAAGCTCAAAATCTAACATACAATAAAAATACCCAGGGTTTCCCTACGCGCACTACCTACTCGGCGTAGGCATCATCGGAGTTCTCTACTGGAGTGCTCCAGCCTTGGATGTTGGTTCGCCGCGTGCGATATGCGGTTGAGTAAGAGGGGGGGGGGGGGGGGGGGGGGGTGGACGAGAGAATGCGAGATCGGGAGAATGTCAGACTTGGAAAATGATAGCTGAGGGAAGGTGTAGCATACATATTCTGGAATCAAGTGATGCGGCATGTACACACCGGTGTGGCGATATTGTAAGATGGGGATTGCTATTTTCAGAGAGACTAGAAATACGAGGGATGAAGGGAAAAGATGTTCAAGGGACTGAAATTGTAAAAAGTAGTCTTACATGTAAAACGCGTGCGCCTAAATACCATCTATCCTGTCCCACTATTCATTGTGTATATGGTCTCACTCCAAACCCCCCCCCCCCCTATCCATACCCGTGGAAGAATAAAAGAGGAAATCTGGTCAGTCAATATCCACGCCAAAGTATGTCGAACAATCTATGATACAAGCTGTGCAGAGAGCTCAGTACATAGTAAGAGCTATTCAGTCTCATGTTTCCTATGCTGCTGACTTTTTGCTATTCTTTGGTTTCTGTTTCTCTATTTTCTTCCTCTCCTTTCTCTCACTTCTCAGATTTCCCCTAGCATTGCCCACATCACCTTGAGCTTCTTCGAGCGCCGCTTCCCAGGCCTGCACTTTCTCTAATACACCTTTCCATCCCTTTTCCACTTTAGTTGAAGCCATAGCAATTTTGAAAGTCGCGAGTTCATTGGCTTGAACCTTATAAAATTCTTCGGGATGTTTGCCTGCATGTTCCTCGTAGAACTCCTTGCATGACCTTGAATAATAGTCGCTTGTGTCTCGTCTATCGATTGGCTTTTTCTGATGCTTGTCCGCACTTCTCTGGGCTTTGCCCCAAATTGTGGTCAGTGAGGGCATGTTGTTTGGTCTTGGTTGATCGTGAACAGCGTAGTTCCTAACGGTTGCTTAGTGAAGGTGTATCCTTTCGACGATCAAATATAACGGCGTAATGTGGAATCTCAGAACTCTCCAAATTGAGATAGAATAATGTTGTGAAGTAAAGAATCTTCTCAAGATGCTTTATCGAATGTGAGACCGCGGAGTGTCAGCAGTTGTTGGAGACAACTTAGGTGAGATACAAATTCGGTGTGGCAGAGTAAGTAGTACTAGAGTGTATTTGTCCAAACTGCCAAAACAATGCAGCCAAGTAGCTTTTTGATCACAGAAGAATCAACCATCCAAACTTGAGAGAACACGGATATGTCTTTGTCAAGTTGGTTAGTATGACGAGCTTTTGCATGATACCCAGCCTCCAACCGAACAATTCGGAATAATACGGCGCCTATACGTTTGAAAAGTGTAGTGTTTTTGGCGAACAAAACCGAGACCGTGGCACTGTCAAGCGACGTCCAGATAGACCGGCCACTTCGGCAAGCACTTCACGTGCATAATCCACTCGGTAGGCCTGTTGGCGGGTGTGGCGGTAATTTTATCCTACTATCCAACTCAAGCACAGCCTTCATAGTTGTTCTGCGGGCCTCCAAGGGCGATTGCAGCGCATGTATTGACATGCGAGGATTCAAAGTAGACGGCCAAAAACACTGGTCAAGAAGTTGTAGCGCGTCACTACTATGTGAGTCTTGTCCAACCGCAGCACAACATGAACTTTCAAATGGCACAGTGTCGAAATTCTGGTAGGATTGCGGGATTCCCAAATGTCAGATTGTACGTAGCGATGGACCCCTTTCAACCAGAGGAAGACATTGCCCATTCCTGCTGCACTGCAGTATGTACGATCACGTGTCGAGATTCGGGCTAACAGAGTTTGATTCACGTGCCAGGGGAAATGCAGGCGGGAAAAGGCGTGCAATGTTTGTCGTCTCTCTTTCAGATATGGCGGAAAAGGCGGAAAAGGGTGGAAAGGTGGGAAATGGGTGCAGTTGGTGTAGCAACTTGGACGGATCTCGTTGGGGGGCCGGAGAAACAGCTTGAAACGATTATTCTCGATTATTCTCGATTGGGTAAGGGCCGCCCCTAGTGCAGCCGAATCATCCAAATTTTCTATATTTTCTATCCAATGGAGAAGCTTATCGATATCACTCACCATCGATATCACTCACCTTCGATAAGAAATTTCCAAGGAAATTCGCTCACGCTCGTCACGTCAACTCAACCCTAACGTTACATTGCGCGCATGGATCCTGCCGAGCCAGACTAGAAACGAAGAAGCTTTGCGATGTTCAACGCCGTTCATCTCTTACTCAAGTGCACGCACATCTTCGACGGTGCATTCAACCCCTGACGGTTATGAGATTGTGCTTGGAATCCTGACCAATTGTGTACATGAGAAACAACAGCTCCTTGAGCTATCCCCTACTTGCGCTAAGTATTTCTTGCCTACGAAGTCTTGCTCCTTTGTTGTTGTTTCTCATTGGTCCGTCATCATATATGGAATTCCCTCATTCACATCCAGAAGAACAGGAACAAAGTTCACGATCCTCCTTCTTTCCCAACCTCTAACCTTCCTCCTCTCTTCTCCTCTTTTCTGTCGCAACTACAATCATACAAAACAAGCCAAAACACACTCGTTCTTCCCCCCTGGTTAAGATCCTTTGTCTTGTTATACGAAAAACCATATCCTCTCGCTCTATCTCTCTTTGCTTTGCTTTGCTTTGCCTTGCTCTGCCTCCTTCACATCAAATCTCTGAACAGCTTCTCTTCTCTGTGTCACCATACTGCACAACCCGCCGCATAACTTCGTATAATCCCATACGGAGCTCCATGTCCTTTGAGTACTGGTCAGTGCTTGCTATCCACTTTCTTCTTCCCCTTACAATTCTTTATTCATTAAACTAATCTACATAAAGCGAGGTCCAGAGTAGAAAGTCCAGAAGCCCCAGATTCGAGTCCAGTTCGATTTGATACAATAGTTCCGTCGAAGACTCCACCACAATCGTTTCCGCCCATACCGCAAGCATTGCATTCGCTACCTGGCAATCCAAAAAAAAAAGTAGAAGAGAGATTGCTTTCGTCGTGTGAAAGTTGGAAAAGATTTAATTTATCCTCGACCGGTGTGCAGCAGACAATCCTTCGTTCAGTCGTTTGATCCGCTGTATCTCATCATCTTTGAGTTGGTTCAATTGTCCATTCATTCGTTTTCTATCGCTCTGCATTGTACATAATACGATTGCTTCTTCAACATGTTCTCGACATCCTTTGCCACAGCTGGCTTGATTGCTAGTTTGGCTGTCACTACCGTTAATGCGATTGCTACAATCTCTACATCGGGCTCTAAATTTTTCACAAGCGATGGCGATCAATTCTACATCAAAGGTAAGACGAATTTTTATCCAAGGCCGATGATTTTGGCTGACTTATTCTAGGTGTTGCATACCAATTGACCGAAGCTGATCCATTGATTGATACAAATCAGTGTCAACTGGATGCATCTTTGATGAAGACCTTGGGCGCAAATGCTATTCGTGTTTACCATGTGGATCCGAGGGGGAACCATGATGGATGTATGTCTGCTTTTGCGGATGCTGGTATCTACCTCTTCTTGGATTTAGATACCTTTAACACTGCCATTGCTCCTGTATGAAGAAACTAGCCCGTTCTAGAGACAACCATAAGCTGACTTTCTACCTAGACTGACGCGACCTGGAACGAAACACAATACAACGCTTTCGGCAAAGTTATGGACGCGTTTGCTAATTACGACAATACTTTGGGATTCTTCGTTGGAAATGAAGTTATCGCTCTGAACAACCAATCGTTGGCTGCGCCATTCATCAAAGCTGCTGCGCGAGACATGAAGGCGTACAGAAAGTCGAAGGGATATCGAGAGATTCCCATTGGTTACTCCGCCGCAGATATCGCTGAGCTACGACCTATGCTACAGAACTACCTCGCTTGTGGTACTAATTCTTCCGAATCGATTGATTTCTTTGGTTTAAATGCCTACGAATGGTGTGGCGACAGCGACTTCTCGACTTCAGGGTACAAAACCCTCGATACCTATGCCCAAGGTTACAACATTCCTATCTTTTTCTCTGAGACTGGATGCAACACTGTAAGGCCGCGAACCTTCCAGGATCAAACGGCAATTCTTGGCTCTGATATGGACAGTCTCTGGTCTGGCGCGATTGTCTATGAATGGATTGAAGAAGCAAATGACTATGGTCTTATTAGCTACGGTCCAACCGTTGCTGCTACGGTTGTTGCTTCTGGTGTTCAAGGTGGCTTCACTCGCAGCGGCACCCCAACACCTGTCTCTCCTGATTTTGCCAATCTTAAAAGCCAATGGGCTACCTTGACTCCAACTGGGGTTGCAAGATCTGCTTACTCTCCAACACTTACACCACCCGCATGCCCATCGTCGACTGCTGGTGGTTGGTTGGTTGATGGAGATGCTACCTTGCCTTCAATCGGCCAGAAAGAAGTAACAGGTACCGCAACTGCAACTGCAGCATCCGGAACGGCATCTGGTACCACTAGCGCGACAGGCTCTGCAGCTTCTGCGACTTCGACAAAAGGTAGTGCATCTGGCAGAAAGGAGATAGCTGGTATGAGTGTAGGATTAGCAGCGGTCATGCTCGGATTTGTATACTGGCTATAGAATCCTGTGATGGTCATGATCGAGAGTCCGTCATCAGCCTTGATTGGCTGAATGTATAAACGACTTAATGCATGGAGGAGAAGTTTATCTTCCCAATGTATATTTGAAACACGAGCGCATAATGAGGAACGGAGGCGCGGCGTTCCACTTGGATTGAGTCCTTGAACTCAGAGGCTTCTTCTTTTTTTTTTTTTTTTTTTGGATGGAATCACCATCCATCCTGTAGACATAGAACTGTCAGTTGATAATCCTGTGAGGATCAACAATAATAGAACATAATATCGAAGTCAAATGTCAAATGTCAAATATTTCAAAGTCATGTGTATAGCAAGTGATCCATGACAGGTATTCAGCAGTGAGAGGTATGTGCAATCCCGAGGAGTGAGTAAGTCGTCAATTGCAAGACTGCAGGGAGGTCTTATATCATGAAGGTGGCAGATCCTATCTCTATCAGTTCTGCATGGCGAAGCGATTCCCCAGGAAGCTTTCATCCTCTCCTCTATTCCTACGTGGAGATCGAGAAAGGGCTTATTATCGGATCCAAACTCTTATAGCCAATCTAATTGTGCCAGTCGCCGTGCAAACCATCCACTGGGTAAGATTTGATGTACACTTCACTGACTGCCAACCGTCAAGCGGGAAAGAAAGGAAGTGCTCTTGAATAATCCATCTCCTCGCAGCCAAGGTGCACACGGAAATGGGATGGGCGGTCAGAGAAGGCTTGATGCCCTACTTGTATGGGATACTAGAAGGATACTAGACGAAAGGATTAAGCACTGATTTGATACAAACCCAGACGACGGGGTTATTTTGGTATGCAACAGCTTTTTCTCACTTCACCTCATTGAAAACTCTAAGAACACTGATTCGACACAGCTTTCTCTACCAAAGACGATTGGACTCAATTTTGAACGTTGACTGGTCGACCTCCAACAGGCTGTACCTTGTCTCAATTCACTCATATTTGAATTTCACATCACCTTCAATCAATCACATGAAATGAGTTCCAGCCACCAAGATTCTATTGGAGAAATATCTTCAGCTAATGTCTTCCCGAGAGCTCTACCGCCTTCGTGTCCTTTCTATGAGCATTCTCTTCCACAATCCACTCTTCCACAATCCACTCTTCCACAATCCACTGCAACGGGATTTGAGAAGTTTCCGCATCCAATTTATCTTCCAAGCATAACATCTTCCTCTTCTTCTTCGCTTTCATCGATACAAGCAAATTCCTCCTCACAAAGTATAGAGATGGAGACCCAAAATGATCAAGAGATTTACGCACAAGCTTCTTCTTTACCTTATCCTTTACTTCCAACTCTATCCTCAAACTCTCCAACGAAAAATCGAATAACAAAACCAACCACTCTGCTGCCGACAGCCTTCGTCACCACGATGCCGTCTCCAAAAGTCCCTATCCGCTTGGAACCACATGAACCTCTACTTGACAACCTTGAAGCAGATTTCAGAGCTAATGGACCTCACCCAATGCTTGGCGATATTAGTCACAACCGGAAAGTGCACGAAAACGCATTCGCGGTTCTAGAAAAGCACGTCAGAGATCGAATGCCATTTATACTAGCAGCCAGCAGAAGATTACAAGCTATTGTTGGCATTCGCAATGACTTGCCTTTTACCCTTGGTTTAGAGGATAGGATTTCAAATGAGCCTTCTATCAACGTCGAGTATGACACCAGGAATGTGGCCGCTATTCAATCTACCACGGGAACAAGGAAAAGCCGAGAGCATCGACAGCTGCCCCTGAACAATCCATGTGTGCAAGCCACAATCTCTCTCACAAGGGGATTGGGCATCAATTCACTCGATCACAATTGTTCCATGCTTCCGTATGTCGATCCATCAACTGGTGCTGGACTCCGGGACTATATAACCATGCGCGAAATGATCACGGGCTCGCGAAAGAGAGATTGTAGAAGTATTTCCTTTCATGATTTCACGCCGGATATGAGAGAAGGGACCCCCAAAAATCAGCTACTGGCTCATTTTGGGGTTGAGGCGGGATTTGCTGGTGCGGAGAGAATTGAGTGCAAGGAGATTGATCTGTAAGTTTCTTTCTTTCTTGATATCCTCCCAGGATTGGTTACTGCTTTTCATGCTTTGTTGGTTGGCCCACTACCAGTGGGTGCACCAATCCATCGACCAGCTTCAGATCTCTAAATCCCACTTATGTATTTTTTTGCTTCTTATTATATTAAACTCTATCTATTGGTTCAAGTGAACTTTGATATTCTAAATTCCTACATACACTTACTAGCATAAAGATGTTCAAAGTATATATTTTTGTTAAAGATCGAAGTTTTGAAGTTGGTCGACGAACTATTACACTCCCTGGTGGACCGTACCATTTCAAGTATGAAGTCGTTGGTGATCCTACTTTCGGTAATGGCATTTACCTTCTCTCAAGCCCTTAGCGATGTTGATTTCCGCTGTCATTTTATGTGCCATGGTTGCCTGCGCATTTCAGGCTATCATCATACGAGCATTGCTACTGTCATCGATCAAATTCTGTCACCGTCTTTTTACCCCGCTACACGCTATTCACTATTCAATATATTTTTGTACTGACTGCTCCTCCGTTCCAGACCAGGCCCCACTGGCCGTCTTGATCCCTGGATCAGCATTCTCATTCAACAACCACTCGTCAGATATTCGCCAGCAGCACTACCCTCTATATCTCCCAGTCCACCGAACTTCCCCCACCCAGCTCCAACTTCCTGGCTCATGTTCGCTGCTCCTCTCTCCAATGTCTCAGCTTACCCTATTCAGCACGACACCGAGATTCCTTCTTTCCTTCTCGAATCAACCGTCAACTCACGCCGCCTTCCCACAACAAAAATCGCTCTGCGTCAAGACTTCGATTTCTCCTTCCAAGGCGTTCCAATTTGGGAGTACTCCGATAAATCATATCTCCCTACGATCCATACATACTCTGAATCTCTAGACCCTACAACTTCGAACATCGTTCCCAGCAAAAACTTTCTAAGCATGTCCCTTCCTCCAGTCTCGTCTCTGGCAGATCAATCTTCTTCGGCTTATCCAGCAGGAGCAGATCTACTTACAAAGACAGTAAGCTATCTTTATAGACATCATGGGACACCAGAGGAGTTTACGGACTTGGTTGAGCAGGGGTTGGATAAGTGTGTATTTGAGGAAGAGTGGTGGCAAGAGTTTTATATCAGGATGGCGGAAGATAGAAGCAGGTGGCGAAAGGTGAGAGATTGCATGGGAAGGGGAAAGTGTAGGGTTGTTGTTAGATGGCAGGAGGTCAATAGAGGACATATGATGGAAAGAAATGGGGACAGAGCTATCGGTGCTGGTATCGGCATTGGGAGGCAGTTGGAAGTGTTACAGGAGAACGAAAGAACAAGAGCGAGTGGCAACGGACCTTTCACTATGCCTGATGATCGTGGTGGTATGAATAGAGAGGAGGTATTCGGTGCTAAGAACATTCCGAAAAGGTCGAGGAAGAGATGAGTACAATCGTGATTCTGGCGTTGATTATGGAGAAGAAAGGATTGTGCATGGACTATTGCAAGACGTTTATATCCTGACTGTTGAGATTTCACGAAGACTCATGGTTTGAGATAGCAATAGGCAGGTCCACTAAGGGGTGTATCATCTATCCGACGTATAGAAAACTTTCTACCAGAGATCACTTCTTGCAGCTTGCTTGAGTTATACAAATGCTTCTTTGAAATAATATTCAGAATCGAATAGCTAATTTTACTTTAATAAATATAGAAATCTTGATATTTGAATTAAACACAAATTTCGAATGATACCGAAGGTGGTTGCCCCCTAGTAGTTGAAAGATCATATATCAAGGAATTGGGGAGGGCTCAAGGGACTAAAAGAAACCAAGACACAAGATAAATATGGTCTGAAGAGGAAGATGGAACGTTATTCCTGTTCTGATATCAAGCTACAAGGCAATTTCATACAGTAGAAACAATGCGATATCTGGTCAGAAGTTATTCGAGTCGTTTGACTTTGTGAAGCACTGAGAGCCTCACTCTGATTGAGCGATCCTGCTGCATGACGCATTAGCGATGCGGGCTATCTATCGTAGAACTGTTCAGGCAGTTTGCGGCTCAGTTTCTTTTCATTGCTGAGATTACATATTAATTTTGGTGGCTTGTCAGATCCTTTTATAATTTCAGCTCTTCACTTGAATTCATGCCATGAAGTCGAAGATAACTGACGTGCTCACGTAATCCAGCATTTTTAAGTGTGTGAGAATCGGAACTTAGTGTTTCCGCTCACCTGTGGTCCTTGCATCTTAGGTCTCCGTCCGCCACCGTTGGGAAGCTCGTAATGTTCATCGTAGCACAGCACCAAGATATCATATTGCATACATCACCGAGTCGAGTCCTCGTCGCATACCGTGAGGTAAAAGTGCAATAAAAGGGCACAAATATGGTCCTAGAATGAAGCGCAAACCGGACATCTAGCCACCTGTACCAATGAATGGTTCCGAATAAGAAAGTAACCCCGAACTAAGGAACGTGGCTTCGCGCAATGGACGGTTCATCACGAAATGGATCCGGCGGGGTCAATAGCAGTAATGGAATGAGCAGGGCAGAGAGGTTCGAGGACGAAAAGAGGAGAATTATCGACAGTTGTTTTGGGAAAACCGATCCGGATGGATCTTGTAAGATACCTCCAAGGAAAACTGCGCTCTATGACATCTTCAGCAGCTGACTTGGCTTTTTAGTATTGGAATCATATATTACACATATCAGAATCATCGAAGATGCATCCTCTCCCTCGTCGCCTCCGCCGCCGAACTCCAACCCTGATGCCAAAAAACCACGTCTGATAATTGTCGCTGTGCGCAAGTCGGGACGGGTGCGTATGCACAAAGCCAGGGAAAACGGAAATGGGAGTTTCTCGATTGGGAAGACCTGGATGCTGGATGATCTTTCTGCTATAGAGTCATTCAGCGGAGGAATTTCTACAACTCCAGAGGAGGAGCAGCGCAAGCAATGGGCTGGTGGTACAGGATTCATTGTGACGATTGGAAAACCATATTATTGGCAGGCCAATACGCCAAAGGAGAAGCAGTTTTTCATCGCAAGTTTAGTTAAGATTTATACAAAATACACTGGTGGAAGGGCGCCTGATTTGATTGGTTTTGATGCAAAGGAAAGAGAACAATTGTCCGGTGCCTCGACCGCACGACCACAACAACCTCCACCTCAGCAGCCTCCCCAGCGCATGCAGCAGCCGCAACAGATTCCGCCCCCTGCAAACTCGCAATTCGAACAAAACCAGCCTCGGGCTTTCAAGCGGGATCCATCGAGGGAACCTATGTTGCGCAAGCAGCCGAGTCAAGATGCTGTGCTACGTCGTCCCAGTCAGACCCCACTTAACACAGGGCCTGCCTTTCCACCAAACGGAAGTCCAGCGTACCAACCAGGTGCAGACCCAGCATTTCCGACACAGGGTTCGAATTCTCGACCATCGACCCGATCTCGGCTCGAGCTATCACCCAATCCCGGCGCGGAACCCGGTGGGATTATGCCTCAGTCGAGTCAGTCTAGCTTGCGGAGATTGGAGGGAGGCAATCCTAGCCAGGAATCATTTGCTCGCAGTGATGATTCTGGAGGAGTGCCGCCTCGCTCGCGCGGTGGTTATAATGGCCTCCCTAATGCTCCTGGTCGCTTCCCCGATCGTAGCGTAACTCCGAGTTCACAGCATGTATCCCCGGACCCAAGTTTCGCGAGTTCGCAGAAAGATTTATCCATGGATGCTCCACCTCTACCTGCCCCTCTGACAATTCCACCTGAGAGGCGTCGGCCCCCTATGCCAATACGCGGTCTAAGTTCTACGGACAATATTATACCCGCACCACTAGCCAGTCCTGGCATGCGCAGAGACGAGATGCGGCCACCAACCCGTAGCAGTGAAAGATCGATACCACGTGAGCGTGAGACGAACGGAGATAGCAGCATCGACACCAAGCTGACGGAGGCGCCGGTACCCATGCCCGTGCTAGAGCCCACCCCTCCAGTATTGGAAGATACAACGAAAAGTGAACCTGTTAAAGCCGAACCTCCAGAAATTCCTGTTCCAACCCCACCTATTCCTACAACCATTCCACCAGTTGCTCCCCCAGCTAGCCCTAAATCACCAGTGACAGACGATGAAGAAGCACGCCCTGGTCTTGGGCCAATGATCAAAAAGAAATCGAAAGGAGATATCGCGAACACATTTCTTAGAGCTGCCAAGAATGCTGGTGGATTCAAACCTCGTGTCGGTGGCGCAGCGGAACGTCTTAGAGAAGCAGCGCTGGCTGCAAAGAGTTCGGATGGTCCCGACGGCATCACTGGTGTTGTTCCTGCGCCTTCTCTGCTAAGGCGAACTAGCAATGATGTTACGAATCCATCTCCGGCTCCTCCAGTCTCACCCGCAGTTCCACCCCCTCCGATCGAAGCAATACCCCCAAAGGCGCCATCACGCAGTGCAACTATCGACAGCATTCCCGAAGTTAAGATAACAGTTCCAGAAAAGGATCGACCAACAACCGTAGATGGCCCTGTAAAGGACCCACAGGACGGCGCAACCTTAGAAAAGCCAAAAGCTCGAGAAGCTAGGCGGCCGAAACCTGCTTCCGAGACAATGCAGAAAGAGCTTGCGTCCTTAGGCATTGATCCCAGCTTTCTTGATGGGAGGGGATCAGATCTTGTCAATGCTTGGGATGATTTCGGGTGGGTTGGTGAAGGCGTCCACTCTAAGAGCATTGATATTTTAAGAGATGATATCGAACGAGAACTAAATAAAGTTCAAGCCGGTGGGTGGTTGAATCGTTTAGATGAGGAAGACGAAAGAGTTGAGGGTATCAAAAATGGCCTCGATAAATGTATGGAAGAGTGTGATGAACTTGATGGCTTGCTCACTTTGTATCTTGTGGAGCTTGGCGTAAGTTATTCTTGGCAGAAGTGTCCCTTAATTGTGTTTGCTGACGAATCCAGACTCTCAACGAAGATATTGCATACATTGAGGCTCAATCTCAAGGTCTGCAGGTACAGACAGCCAACCAAAAACTTTTGCAGGCCGAACTGCAGTCTCTTTTGGATACTATTTCTATTTCCTCGTCACAACTTGAGAGCCTCCAGACAGCTTCTCTGGAGCGCCCACAAGATCTTGAGCAAGTCGAGAAATCCTTGGTCGTATTATTCAAAGCTATGGTCACAATCGATCCTTCACTCAATATATCCGGTTCTCGACCAAGCGAAGATGGCAGTCTTCGTTCAGGCAAAGTAGGAGGTTTCGGTAATAGTGAGATTGGAAGCATGCGAGTCTTGCAAGAAAAGAAAGACGTCTATCGAGCCACCAGCGTCGAATTTCTTCAGCGATTACATCCTTTCCTGCAGATGAAGTTCCGTGCTGCTATTGATGAAACACGTAGATCACTGGAGCGAGAAAAGGGAGGTAATCTCACAACACCGGCTGGGAAAGGAAAACTTGACCCTCGTCATCATGATCTCGCTCGTAATGTCCTTTGGAGATACAGTCCACTTATGCTATTTGCGAGAGAGGTGGCTCATGTAGAATGGGAGAGGTTCTTACAAGACTACGAGCTTGCGTGCAAACCATTGTATCAAGATGAGTTTAGAGAGGCAGTCTTCGCCTGGAAACGGGTGTCAAGGAAACCTCATGGCGATGAAAGCGATATCCTCTTTACTTCTCAGACCGAGAAGCCAGCAGAAGGCCTCGCTACCACAGCCGCGAGAAAATTAACCGTTAAAAGAAGTCAAACTTTGGCGAGAGTCCGATCTCCCAATTCTGATAGCGCCAGTAAGGTTCGTTCAGATGCGGCCGACGGCCGACTGCAACAACACGAAGTGTTCACGGGAGCTCTTGACGAAATGATTCCCATAATGAGCATGGAGCAGAATTTTATCATGGAATTCTTCCACGTCACTTCTCTCGAACATCACGATTTCCCAGAAGCCGTTGCAGCTGCACCGCCAGATATGCGACGGGGTGGTGATTTGAGGCGGCCAAAGGTTATGGATCCTAACAGGAGCTTGGCAAAGAGGGTAATTCAAACCATGGAGGAAGTATATGCTTTCTTCCTTGGCGATATGCAAGCACTTGTTGACTGGACTATTCAAAGTGATCCATTGTAAGTCCAATTTTATCCTTTTCTCTGATATTGAAATACACATGCTGATCATTACACAGGCAAGGAGTCGGTGTACTCGCGTCAATCGAGCGCAGGCTTGTGGATCTCGAAGAATCGAATCAAGAATACCTTGCTCGCACTCTTCAAAAGCTACATGCCCGTCTGTTGACTCTGTTCAACAAGTTTCTCGATGACCAAATCCGCGCTATTGAAGACACGAAAGTCAAAATCAAGAAGCGCAAAGGTGTTATTGGGTTCATCAGGATCTTCCCTTCGTTCTCTCTCGCACTCGAAACAATGCTTGGTGCTGCCGATGAACTCGAAGTCCGACAGATCGTCAACAACGCCTATGCGCGCCTGAACAAGACCATGTTTGAATCCCTAAAAGTCATCGCAAGAGAAAACCCCGGTGCGCAAACTGCAGGCGCTGATCCAGAAGACAAAGAAGCGCTTAATTATCAAATTCTTCTCATCGAAAACATGAACCATTATTTGGAAGAAGTCGATTCTCGCTCCAACCCCGTCTTGGAAGAATGGAAAGAAAACGCTACCCAGGAAATGGACGAACACATGACCCTCTACCTCGGCGCCGTCATCCGCCGTCCTTTAGGCAAACTCCTTGATTTCCTCGAAAGCACAGAAAGTCTGATGTTATCCCGACAACCGGGCGATTCGATGGCGAAAATATCAGCCATGCCCAGTCACTCTAAAATTACTTGTAAGAAAATCCTCGCGGGCTACGACGCGAAGGAGATCCGCAAGGGCATTGAGACGCTAAAGAAGCGCGTGGAAAAACATTTTAGTGATGCGGATGATCCAGGACTGAGTCGGGAGCTGGTGGCGAAGGTTAATGCGCAGTGCGAGAAGTATTATGATCGGGTGATGGAGAGGATTTTGACGATTGGTAGGGATATTTATGATGGGGAGGTGGTGGTGGAGTGGACGAAGGCGGATGTTGCGGCAGCGTTTAGAGGGGTAAATAAGTAGGTGGACGGGAGAAGGGGGGGATGGGAGGATTTGTTGATAGGGAAGGGGAGCCAGTAGACATATCGTGGAGGGGCATTATATGATATGAATTTTGTTTTTCTTTTGGGGACTTGACTGGATATACTTATACATTCGGTCTGTAATATGAGCGAGAGAGGAAAAAACACAACACGTATGATGGATGGGCATCGGCGTTTTGTCTTTTCTTTCTCTCTTCTCCCTCTGCGCGTGTGTGGGGTTTGTGTGGCGGGAGGGGAGAGGGTGTGAGGTAGATGGATGATTGATCGATTGCATCGTGTGGGAAAAGATACTTGTATTAAATGTAGCGATATATACCATGGTATTCAAGAATGCACTGTTTGGAACTCGAATAGAATGGTACTATCGTTTGTTTTTTTTTTTAAGGAAAAGAAAATGGATGTTAGTATGGTGTATGTGCTCGGTTTTAGAATAGAGGTGAAGTTATATGTAAGGTAACTATGTATACATACTGGAAGATCAGTTGATGATTTCATCAGCAATCGCGGCCGAGGAGGCGGATGTTTATACCATGGGAGTTCTGCTGTATTGTGCATGGGATATCATTTCAGCCTCAGGGGTTAGCTCCATTACGGTTATTTGGACTCTTCCCGATTTGCCGGAAATATTCAGGGGTTTGCTAAACAACCGAGGCTTTTCGCTATTCAACCGGCGGACCCACAAATTTGAGCCGTGCATCGGAAGTAAGTCTTACAGTACACAACGTTACTATGTGACACTCACACAATTTTGATGTACAACAAATGTCACGATCAATGATTTTTCAAAAAATTAGTTAAGTTCATTTGAGATAGTTGACTGTATTGATCAATATAGGCTTCAAGGGTATATAGGATAGCTAATAAGGATTCGATTTCAGGAGGCAGTATGACGATTAGTCAGCGTGCTGGGTACACCTGATTAACCTACTTCCGTATAGACGAATGCTTTCAGTACAGGTTGATACCTCAGGTGCCCAGCGAGTATACTTGAGTGTACGAATCGTTACAGCTGGGCCGATTCGGATCTCAAGGTAGTCTATGTGAAAATCACCAAAAAATAGTATATCCTCAAATTTTATCTTAAGTTGGACAATTGTAATGTACTTCTCATTATGCGTACACGAAATTTGTATAGCAACTACATAGTAAAGTTGTGTACCTCCGATGTTCGGTCATCAGCAACGAGAACGTTTCTCGTTTTTTGTAACCAAACATGAGTATCAGTGACCGACCATGGCTTCCACAACATCTAACTATCCCCTCGCGGAACTGCAAAGACCTTCTCAGCCAGGTGACGAACACCTCCCATTACATGATGCTGCTATTAGCCAACCTCAAGATGCGATTGAGTTGCGGCCTATCACCCGGCAAAGACAGATTCTTGTCCTAATTTCGAGCTTCTTGGCCATTTGCATCACGGTTGGGTTGAATCAATCGTACGGTGTCTTCCAAAGTTATTACATTTCACCGACACAAACGATGCTTCCTAAAAGCACCATCAACGATGGTGCACTGGTAGCTTTCATCGGCACGCTCGGATCAGGGCTCACATGGGCGGGCAGCATCGTTGTAAATCCTATGATGACCAGACTTGGTGATCAGGCTTCGAAGTATATTTGTGGAGTTGGAGTTGTCTGCATGAGTTTGGGGCTTGGATTAGCTAGCCTGGGTACACAAGTAAGTGAAAAGCTGTGGTACCTACCAGATGCATGAACTGAACGGCGATTGACTTTTCGAAACTTAGGTCTGGCAACTACTCCTATCACAAGGATTTTTATATGGAATAGGCTCATCACTACTGTATTATCCCATTCTTAGCACAGCACCGGAATACTTTACCGCTCACCGCGGATCTGCCGTAGGGTTTATTCTGTCTGGCGCCGGAATTGGAGGACTTGTGTTTTCGCCGTTCATCAGGTACCTCTTGACCGCAATTGGACCAAGATGGGCACTCCGCACACTATCGTTAATCACTTTGGTCATTGCTCTTCCAATAGCTGTTAGTGCAGCACCATCTCGATTCATTGGGAAACGTCCGACACATGTTGACCTTAAGTTGGCCATGAAACCGGCTTTTCTCTTCAGTGTGGGGGCTGGGTTCTTACAGGCGGGAGGTAATGGTCTACCACTCACCTTCCTGGCTGAGTATTCTGTGGCCCTAGGATATACTTCGTCATTCGGTGCAACTCTACTTGCAATATCCAATGGAGTCAATTCAGTGAGTCGAGTCACAACAGGATATGTAGGGGACAAGTTTGGACGACAAAATACCTTGATCTTGACTGTTATTTTATGTGTTATTTCTGTACTTGGATTCTGGTTAAGCAGTACTGGTGCGGGTGGTAATAAAGTACTATGGCTTCTGTTCGTAGTGTTTTATGGTGTTGCGGGAGGTGGTTACAATGCCCTGTTCCCAACGGTACGTCTCTTTATTCGCTCTCCCTTGGTGGTAGATATACGGCTCGGTACAAGTTGCTAACGACATTCCTTGTGAAGACCGTGGCGGAAGTCTTCGGGTTACAAGCATACGCGAGTGTAAACGGGTTCATCTACTTTGTTAGAGGACTTGGAACCATGTTTGGAAGTCCAGTTGGTGGCAAAATCCTGGGTGAAAGCGTTTTGAGAAACTATAACGGGGTGATCTGGTTCGATGCAGCCCTCCTGTCTGGTGCCATGGTTTGCGTGATCGCAGTAAGGTTCTTCGATGCGGTGGAGAAGCGATCATGGAATTGGAGGGCGTAGGAGTTTCTGAACCACTAAGCCATCAGCTAGGGGTTCTCCTACGCACAAAGAGTCTTGCATAGCAGTCAGATCACCCAGTGAATGATCGTAACGAATAGACAAGGGCAGGATGTTGTGCTTGCTGATGAGACATGATGGGTCTTTGCGAGCAATTGATTAGTGATATGAAGCTAACTGGTCAGACAATGATTCTGGTGACTCATTCATTACGATGGACCAAAGTTGCCTTGCTCCTCAGGTGCGAGGCTGGGACATGCAGGTTTCTTATCTTCTACTACCTCCAACAGCTATTTGTGTATTGTACCTAGTAAGAGGCGAAAACTCTGCAACACAGCCCTCTTTCCTTACCGAAGGCCTCAGTTCAAGGTTCGGGCCCTGTTGGTTCTAAAACCCTAGAACGTAAACTCGAACTGATATCATGGTCTATCTAATTGATGTTTTCGTCTTGATTTCAATCATTTCTGGTCTCTTAAGGTCGTTAATATTGATCGATGTTGACTGATATCTCATTCCATTATTGGTTGTGGTCGGAATACCAACAAGTATGCTCGTACAGCATATACGCGCCGGGCGCTTAACAGTTGACGAGGTCAGCCATGATCAAGGTGATTGGCTGTGCGCATAAGCATATACCAACATATAAATTTTTAGAAGCCGATCGCGGGACCCGGGAGGTCCATAGGGCTGAGCACCGCATTTTCAATAGTTCAAATGTCATATGCCTAGTTCGTCCTTGAAATGGTCTGTCCAGAGTCTACTACTACGTCGATGGCCCTAGCTCGGGCGACGCCGAAGAGGCATATATCCAGTAGACGGATCGTTGTGTTTGACTTTTTGCTTTGGTTCAGCAGGTTGTTGATTCCTCTTGACTACATGCCTACCTTTATCAACTACTTCAACGCAAAATGCCACAAATCCATGCTCGGTCCGAGTTAGTCGGTCGTGATGACCCAGTGAATGGTTTCATCAACCCACCTTCACCTGGAAGCACCCCCCAAGACTACAGTGATAATCTCGTGCTAAAGGAAGGATCAGCCATTGACTTGACATGGATCACTGACTTTGATGGGGTTGTCATGAACTTTACTCAAGTCCTTGAATGTGCGGGTAGTCAGTCTGGGTGTGATTCTACTGCTCCGTTCTATCGTAAGTGTCGATTACGCATTGTGCTAAGAGTATCAGATACTAATCGTATAGCAGAAAGCACAACCAAGCCTTTGGGAGTATCTTGGGTTGTGAATGCATCACCCCATGATCTATCTGCATCGAATGTTTTCTACTTCACTATCTACAACGAAAGTGCTTCAAGTAAATCCGCTTCGTTCAGCTCCCACTACTTCAACATTAGCAGTTCATCACCAGGAGCAATAACGGCAGATTATACCACTCAATCGATCTCCTCTAGCAGAGAATTACCGGCTGGAGCCGAAATTGGCATAGGAATCGCCATTGGGTTTGTTGCTTGTCTTGTATGCTTCTCATTCGTATTGCTTTTTCAATGGCTTAGGCGCCGCCAGGATGGAAATAACATAGACAAGGAATCGGCAATTATTGGAATGAATTCCCATGATTCCGAGCACTCAAATCGCCCAGACTCGAGACGGCCATCATGGGCAGAATCATTCGAGATGCGCCAAAATAGTCCCAACGCAGAACATACGAGCCATTTGTCGAGACGATATGGGGCAAATTATGACGACGAAGCACCAAGCTACGAACACCGTGTGCAACCACATGAACGCTGGCACAGCCCAGATGATGTTCATCCAGAACCATTCGATGAAGATGAGCCTTCCCACCCTCAAGACGGGCATTTGTCCAGTCCTACCGACAGGGTCTGTGAAGTAACAAACGATGACGCAACCAACTACGATTCACAACATGATTCATATGCCAACTGGACAAATCCCCGAAACCACTTGACAAGAGCGACTAGCTATGAATCCTGGCATTCGCAACAAAACAACGACTGGCTTGTACCTACTGCCGGCCTGAGACCTATGCCACCTCGTGATTCGCATACTCAGAAGAACCCTAGCACTCATAGACATACTGCAACTGTCGTCGAGATCGCACAACCTAAACCCAGCTATGATCCATGGCGTCACCACGAATTGCTGCATAGAAGTGCTTCAAACGACAGCATTCAACACACTCCAGATCAAGATCCTCCTCTATTCTTCCGTCGAGAAGTCAAACGAGGGACACCACAACGAATAAGTACTATCAAGGAAGGCATTCCCTCCCAACAAACCACCATCATCACATCAACACCTCGACCCCATCTTAATAACACACCGAAAAGAAAATCAAAGGAAAACACCACCCTACAACAACAGCAGCAGCAGCAGCAGCAAACACCTCTAACAAGCCACGCGCTGCAAACCCCTCAATACAACATTAGCAAGCAACTTACTACACCCAAAGAAACACATATAGAGCAAGCTATGACCGCGCAAAGAATCGCACAGCCGAAATCCGGCGTGGCGGAGTTACCGGATCGACAGACGATGCTGGTTGAACTCGAAGGCAACGATTGGAGATATTTATGACGGTTAAAGCAGGGGGTGCTGAAGGAGTGGTGGGATGGAGCAGATGATGATGATGATGTGGTATGTATAAAGACGAAAGAAGGCGCGAGATGGAGTACGAGATGGTGATTTTATTTATTTCTCAAACTCCCTCAGCCCGAACGAACGACGACCTTCGTTTCGACATATGATATGATATGATATGATATTACATGACATGACATCCACCAGGCATTTTTATTCTCAGCACAACACAAGGGGGTTCATACAGAGCCTTCTGTTCGCAGATTATTTACTTATCTATATACACTACTACTTCTTACTACCCGATGACAATCCATCATCATGAACTCAACTCTTATTATCAATCTCCTTCAACATTCCCAAACACTTAATTCTGTATACACCCCAAACGGAAAGAAAAAGAAACCACACAAATAACACAACAACACATTTTTACGAAAGTCACGAACATAAACAGACTACAAAAGGGGCAAAGGAGTTGTTAGGAAACCAAAATGGGAAACACAGTCTAATCCTCCTTTATGATCAAACACACACACAAATCAGGTTATATTCTATTCAATTCACAACAACCCTCTTGTGAGGGAAAGAAGGTTGGCGGAATGATTGAGTGATTGATTGAGACCTGTACTATTATAGATAGATATTTAGGTAGTCATGTAGATCCATAAATATACACATTCGTTAACATTGATTGCTCTGAGATTCCGTCTCTTCTCTAGTGGTGTATCAGAAGTTCTTGGATAAATAAATCCCTAAGACTTATACCGTCAATAGTTCATCACCAACGGCAGGACATTCTATATCTAGCAGCGAAGACGTTACAGAAGGATATAAATTTTGTATATTGTGTCCAAAAGCCTCGACAAAAATAAGGGGGTATCGAAATGCAACAACCACAAAAAAAGACCCCCCCTTCTAAAAAGTTTGGTGTCCTGTATACTCCCTATTCCCCCACGGTGTTCCAACCAATGAAAGTCCTCCACACTCCGTTTTTCCGACCTTAAGAATTGAATATCTACATTGAAAACCGTATCTTCTTTTTCCAACACTGCTTATATACCAAGCATATCATAACTCCATATCGCTCATTTCCATTCACTTATGTCCCTACTGTGCAACACCAGTAGATCAAGCTTCATCTTCGGGCAACTCACCACCCACACTTTTCAACCATGACAAAATCCTACCCCTCACACTCTCCAACCCATTCCCCAACCCACTCCTCCATAACTCCTCCACAACCCCCACCTTTCCTTTCAAATCATCCGTCAACCTTCCCTCCTCCTCGTGCCTAACTGCCACTAACTCCTTCTCCACCTCCTCCCTGCCTTCCCCCTGCGCGACCCTCTGCGTCGCCATCAACCTACAATTTGCGACCGTCACACCCACCTTCACTTCATGCAACAAACACAGCAGATTCGTTTGACTCTCGATAAACTGATAGGTCGATTTCCCCGTATGTTGCAGCAGCGTATACAAATACTGCATGGGGAACTCGAAATATGACGGGTTCTCATCATATTCGTCTTTGGGGATCTGAATCATGAAACCGTTGAGATTTTCTGGGATCTGCTCGATGAGTCGCGAGAGAGATGGAGCGATGTCCCAGAATGCACCGAGTTGCACTTCGACGCCGCGAACGACATTTTCTTCAATTATATTCATGAATTCTTCTGTTCGCTTGAGGATTTCGGATTCGAAGGCTTGTTTGCGTTTCATTCCGTCTTCTTGAAAAAAGGCTTCTGCACCGCGCACCTTTTCGATATTGTTGGCAAGCCGATAGGGTGTTATTATCATTTCGGCGTAGCGATCGTTGCGGTCGGAAAGAAGATCGTAGACTTCGCGGTGGAGTTGTTCACGCGCTTCAAAAATCCACTTTAATAGGGTCAGTTTTTCAATTAGCTCCGGTTGCTCATCACCCTCTTCCTGAGTAGAGGTGGGATTCTGGTCCTGCGAATCTGAGAATAGTTGTCCACGAAGTTGCTCGAAAAGATCCGTTGCCGATTGGATTCGAGACATGAGGAGATCGTTCACAGGAAGAACAACTTGAGACTGGAAGAGCTCGAAGACAACCTTGGCAGATTCCTTAGATTTGATCACTTCGGCAGTCTTGGCTTCGGCTTCCTGTGCGGCGGCATCAGCGTATGTTATTGAGCCTGCCTCTATGTCTCGTTGGATGCGGAGGCGAAGGGAGGCACGGCGCTTGTTGACGGCGCTTTCTTGGTCAGCCAGTAGTTGGGCACTATCTTTTAGGAATCGTTCTTTTGTAGCTGTCACTTCAGAAATATCGCTCAGTGTACGCACAGTCGTCCTGATAGTGGTAAGATCTGGATGATTGTTGTTCACAGCTGGGTAATGACGAGGATATGGCGGAGGCAGTGTGACTAGTCGGGACACATCAAGATGATTTGGATTGGGCGTAAAGGGCGTTGGTGGAATGTAGGCTGGCGAGTTCGCTGCGGGATGAGAAACTGGGGATACTTCATTTGCATCATGAAGACCAACTTTCTCCTGTGGATATTCATTGGGCCCGAGATGGGCAAGATTGACCACCTCTCCAGATAAATTGTTAGGAGATGGAGAAGCCTGATCGCCTTCACCATACTGTAAAGCTTCCCGAAGTTCTTTTGGCATGCCCATATATTTGGATTCTCGTTTTGATCTTTCGAACCTTGACGAAGGTACTCCATCTGACCCAATCTGACTGACTTCCCACCATCTGCTAGCAGGTCTTCCTCTTGAATCAGCACCGTCTAGAGCTTCACTGACGCTCATACTAGGGATTGGCGATAAAGAAGGCATATACCCCGACCACCACTGCGTTTCTGGTCTCTCTGATCGTGTGAACGAAGGAGAAGACGAACCTGCGTCATTAGACCTAGATCCGGGTCTCGAATTCGATCGCGATCCTGGTCTTGAAGGAGGTCTTGAGCCTGATCTGGGTTGCGGATACTGCTGTGTATTATCTTTGATAGCTCCATTTAGTGAGCCTCTATGTGATCGTGGTTCCACAGAGGACTGGGGCGTATATTCACTAGTCCTCGAAACCGTTGAATCCCTCCGTGGCCGATTACTAGGCCGAAATAAATCGCGTGTCAGTTCTAGAATCTCGGACCCCATGGCGTCGATTGCCAAGGCATATCTATCTCTCCGTATTCTAGACTCGTTGACAATGAATTCAGCAAAAATTCGCACTCTATCAGTATCTGTCGTAGCACTGGCCTCTCTTTGTACAAATATTTCATGTCTCTCGGCTGCGGCGCGAGCAAAATCATCACCAGGTGTTAAGTGAGACATTAGGCTTGACACAGACTTCCCCGTTGCCGGTCGTGAAGGAGTAGAGGGAGGCAAAACCCTCGATTCGTTACGAGGAATAATTAGGGAAGGGGGTCTGCTAGTGTGGGACTTTTGAGAGACGCCTGTGTGTGGCGGGGGAGTTGGCAATGATTTTGGTGGGAGTGCTGGCGATCGGTCTACTGTGCTCGATCTGATACTCTCGGGTGAGAAAGGAGGGGTGGGGGCTACTGGTCGAGGAGTTGAGCCCCTAGAATCAGTGGAAGTTAATATTCCCCGGTCTGGTGTCATCAGATTATGATGCGCAAGGCTTGAGGATCGAGGCGTTTCCGAAACATTGGAAGATCTCCCACTCCTTGGAGTAGCACGGGGAATAGGTTGCGGCTTAACAAGAGGTACAACAATATCACTTGGGATGATGGCTTCTGCCCAAGGATTATTTGAGGGCTCAATTGCCGACATGGGATAAGCGGTCCGACCTTGCCTGCTTTCACTTCTTCTCTCACGTATAGATTTCTCCCCTCTTACTGCTCGTGACCTCGCAAGACTTGAGGAGCTTGACTCCGACACCGAATCTGGCCCTGGACTAGAAGTGGCACTCGAAGTGTCTAGATGAAGCGCAGGACTAGTAGCCTGCCCCCTTCGAGGAGACGACCCAGCTCCGCTCTCTGCAGGCCAATTAGCCGCAGGCGATGGCGCTGGGAGTGCCGCTGGGAGTGTCGCTGACCCTACGTCCGGCATTGTGGCAGAGAGCGGGGTTGGTGGTACTGTCTCCAACGACGTCGTTGGTAAAGGTCTTCGCGTGGGTGTGGTTGTAGATGACATACCGTCCATCGTTCGGGTCATACTTTGGGATCTTGGAGGTGGAGGGGGGCAAGGTGGCGGAGGAGGCAAAGGCATACCTGGTTGCCATCTCGTAGTCGACGGATCGCGCGAGCGTGCGGGAGAACTTGTGTTAATAGCCCCAGCGGAAGCAGCGCGGCGTGAAGCAGGAGGCTGTATGTTGATTGGAGGAGGTTGTTCTTCGGAGTGCAATGGCTCCATAGCTCTTCTTGGTATGGACGGCACTGGTGGAACTGGATCCCTGTTTACTGGTGGCGACATTCTAGAATTCTCTGAATTGTGCGTCGACCTCCTCGAGAAGCTGAATATGCCATGGGGTCTATCGCTCGACCCCGCTCTTGACCGACCAGTTGGAGGAGGAGGATAATTTGGATGAGGAGTGCTCGGTGCCGGAGTATGCGGGGTGTCGGGAGATAAACGATATACCTGCGGCGCAGAAGAAACTGCAGTTAAAGGCTCATCTGAGGCGCCTGCGGGCCTGTTACTTCGAGGTGGTGAGTATGGCGGTGGAGCTGGAACAACTACTGTTTGCTTAGTTAGCTATTTCCCCATACATCAAAGCAAACGCAATCAAGTTAAGATCCATTGGAAGGAAGTCATTAGGAACAAGTACCATCTGAATCGTGAGGCTGCCTAGCAGGGTAATGGGAATTGTCTGAGCCTCCGCTCACACTTGGTGATGCGGTCCATTGTGAGGGGTTGTATTGCCGGACAGAGCTTAATGGTGTATTGTATTGCGACGGATTGTACCCAAACACGGCGCTCAAATTGCCAGAAATTGGAGTTTGGTGAGAGGCCGGTGCGATCTGGAGAGAAGTTGTGAGGGGATTTAACTCCATCCTCCGTCGCACACCTTGATCTCTACGAGGCTGCATCGTCGCGTCGAGGTCTACCTGTCCCATAAATAGTAACAGAGACCTGAAGAACAACAGTCCACATCAACGCCCAGCACTCGGAGTGCAAGAGAGTCCCGACCTTCGTCTTATGGCGACGAATTCTCCTGTGGACACATCCGGACCCAAGTTTGGATCGTAGATAAGATGAGGCCTCCCACATCATAAAATAAATTCTACGGTGATCGGGCCATCCCCTTAGGTCGAGTCCGTGGGATTTCGACAGAAGGGGGGAGGATTGCTGCTTTTGAGCATGGTCCAGGGTACCAGACGTTCAGGTGGTGCCTCACACGCGGTGGACACATTCTGGCTACACCACCTCCATGGCCCAAATTTGGCATGCCCCACGATTGGATTACTCGACGTTGATATGCATGATGTCTTTCACCCGCCTATGCGAGAACTGGCAAATCAGATCGTCCCATTCTTCCAACCGAGGACATGGATATGAGCTGCTAGTCTACTTTGGACTCGCCCAGCGCTTACAATTCATGCGCAATTCTGGATCCGTGCTTTCCTGGGCATCTTGGATGTCGACAGCCTACGGCATGCATACATGGCACAGGAGATGGGATGAAGGTCAGCAATATACAACCGTGCATGAGCTGGTGTCTGTAGTATCGCGATCTTTGCGAATCCAACATGAAAAGCGACGGTATCACTTGAAGGAAGACAAGTGAAACTTACCTGTGCTGTGGATGTACCCGTGTCCCTACACAATTCGGTCCACTTTTGGAGGTTCGTTGTGTTGTGGAGCGGCACCGTAACATCTAAATATAGAGCGCGCACTGTTATCAATCCAGCATCTTCACCGATTCGGACGATCATAACTCGTCCAGTCACGAAAGCCCAAACGCCCATGGGTCATTCAGCATATGACGGAACATTGGCCCGTTGAGTTTACGAGATATAGAGCTGGGCAAGCCCGGTACTCAGATGTGACGGACTGGATCGGTGTCCTCCTCCCGAGCTTCAGAACGGCCCTTTTACAGGACTTCGGCGGAAACGACAAACAGGAACTCCAAAGTTGTACCGCATTCTAAAGTGGGCATGTCGTGCCAGTTCGACCATGACTTGGGGGCGTCCTGTATCTGGCCCCAAGCTCTATTATGATACCAGCGCCACAGTCAAGCAAGGGTTGAGTTGCGTCGACTTTTACCGCTTGGGTGTGCAAAATTTCACGTGTTGTTGAAATATAAATAACATCATTCCTCATTCAATGAACCCAGAGTTTGTCCTACTACCTCGCTCGTTGGAGGGATCCAAGAGATCTTCGATGTGTTGCTGTGGCCATCCATTCGTTGCCTATTATACACTGACTGCCATCCTGAGGCTAGATTCTCCTCCGTGCCATGTTGACTTAGAAAAGGTAGCCAATATAAGGCTTTCAAGCGATCAAGGTAGAGTACATCGTCGGCAATCCATCGCCGACCTTGAATTACAAATGCGTAGGCATAACCGATCCTCCACAAGTCTAATGGAGTAACGGAGACCGTTATAGTTGCCACCGCATCGTTATTGATGTTTTCCACCATCGCCCTCTTTCTTGCTAGTGTCCAAGAATTCCTCGGGCAGATCCATTCCAACCCTTTTGGCAGTCAAGCGGACCCTATCCTCTTCGTCCATTCCCATCCCAGGATTGTACCTTTCTAACAAAGTCGCGTACATTCTCTGTGCCTTAACATATTGTAAAAACTGTTCTGCTTGCTCCACGGGTGTGTTCGCCTCTGAAGCAATGGTGTTGCGAATCCGAAGTTGTAGAGGTGAACGAGAATTTCGAGAAAGCGGACGCGCAGGAAGTTCGCGAAGGAATGCGCGATACAGTGACCGTAACTTTGTAGGCGTAGCAGAGGTCATTTTCTCGTCTTGGGACCTGTCGGAGAGGTTGATGTGAAGAAGTCGATGACCTCGTCTTGAAGTTGATAATCGGAACAAACAAGCTCCGACACCAAGTAGCCTTCAACCTTAGCCTTCAACCTTAGCCTTCAACCTTAGCCTTCAACCTTAGCCTTGCCTCGCCTCTCACTTGCCAGCGATTTTTTCTTTACAACATCAACCAGATTCAATTTCCAATGTTCAAGTGTTCAACCCGATGGTTATACTCGTATACCAGAAATGTCAGCCCCACGCCTGCACGGGTTTCTAGCAGGCGGTTGACCACAATACTGCCACCACTGAACGATTCTCCAGCCCTGCCTCATCTCAAAATCCCCTCGTCAAGGCTTTGCTACCATTGGGATACCTTACCTCCCACAGAGTCCCAACTCTCGCATGCGAAACAATTTTTCGAAAGAGAGCCCCCGAAATTCTTATGGTCTGCTCCTAAGTTTCACTCCATGGCGTTCGGAGATAGTCCTGAAGTTTGTTTTCTAGGACGGTCGAATGTTGGAAAATCTTCTATCTTGAACGCTCTGCTGGGGGCCAGCATGGCGCACACTAGTTCAAAACCGGGCCGTACGAAGGCTATGAATGCATTTGCAGTGGGAGGTTCTGAGCAATACAGCAACAACCGGCTGGTGGTTGTAGATATGCCGGGATATGGAAAGGGTGGTCACTCCGACTGGGGTGTTGAAATTATCAAATATATTGATAAAAGGAAGCAGTTGAAAAGGGCTTTTTTACTTATTGATGCAGAGCATGGGCCCAAAGGTTCTGATCTTGCCATGATAAATTTGTTCAATCAGCACAAGGTTCCATTCCAAGTGATTTTGTCAAAAATCGACAAGATCTTGTCAAATTCAAACTCGAAGAGGGTTCCATCTGCGCATGAATTCAGCCACCGTCTCGAGCATCTAGACAAGGTCCTGGAGTCTACCAAAAACTTCCTGCAGGGAGACATAGAGCTTGACGAGGGTCATATGGTTGGAGAGATAATATCGTGTAGCTCGCAGTCAAGTTTGGTGGGCAGAAGACTGGGAATTGACGCTGTCAGATTTGCTATGCTTCGAGCCGCAGGTTTGCACTTCCAACCAGAAGTTAAGCTTGCACCTGCGGTTGAGATTGTTCCTCATGAAGACATATTCCGCATTCAACGCAAATCAAACAACGCAGGCTCATGACAGATCATCGACGCACTTTCTAAGCCGGCTCAAGGTTGCATGAGGTCGTGGACTCGATCGCTGGCCGAGCCTAGCCAAGGGGGAGTTAATTGTAAGGCAAATACACAGTGCACGAATTACACTCCCGAGCCTTGAGGAACCCTTTTCCAAATTTATTAGGATTTTTTGAAAAGGGTCAAAAGGAGAGCCAGACGCTCTTCGGCTTGAGACAACTGAATTTGGTCCGCAGATCCAAAAATATGGGGAAGTCCTATCTTCACACTACTGTACTGTGAAACTCCTCATTTCTACTATGTACGAAGCATGGAAGAGCCGATATAATACGGAACTAAATATGTATAATACTGTGGAAACCCGACGGTAGCCCAATTATAACCCAATTATAACTCAGATGTACCTGAATGAGAGTTACATCACATGATGACAGGCTTCCCGAGGTCATTGCAGGCGCAGCTGCAGGTGCAGATGAAATAGAAGCGAAATAGCCAATCCTGTTTGTTCTCCTTATGACATACAGTAACAGAGTTCTATTGCTCGTTACAGACTCCGGAGACATCAATGAGCGTTCGAAATTGGGGGGAATATTTCTTTGTACAGCAAGGGAAAGTACGGAGAAGCCAACAGCAACAGGGGCAGGAGCAGGGTCGAGAGTTCACAGCCGCTAATCGTCATAATACTTGTACTGCATAGAAAGTCCCAATAACTAACGTAACCTGCGGCCCAGCATACCTAATCATTATTCCAACTTTTTAATGTTAGTCACTTGATTTTAATTGTCGCATACCGCATCAGAGAATAATATGCTTAATTCCACACTATTGTTTTGAAACGTTACAAACACCTCCTCGAGAGCCATTCCCACTGCAAAGGAATCCTCAAGAGGACTGCAAGACTGCGAGACTACCTTCTACCTACAAAAGTACGTATCGCCATCGGGCATTGAGATTGCGGGGCCCAACGCAGCAGACATAGCCTATTCTCTCGTTCTAGCACCCGGAACCTACCAAGCGATCAACTTACCATAGCGAGCATACCTTACCAGTTTATACCATTTGCCCTCTTGCTATCAACCATAGTTGCGTGAACAACGACGGGCCTTCTTCATCGTCGCATTGTGGCTGAGAAGCTACTGAGTTTCACGATCGCATATCTGTCTTCGCCAATCGTTTGGTGTCGGATTCAGGAGAGATAAAGTCGCAATCATGTCGAAAGTCGTACGCAGCGTGAAGAACATTACAAAAGGATATAACACTGTCCAAATCAAGGTTCGAAATGGTATACTTGATCTGCCATCGTTTCTATCCCTTTACTGATGACTGGCAGCTACCAGCAATGATCCATGGGGCCCGGCCGGCTCAGATATGGCTGAGATAGCCCGAATGACCTTCAATTCGTATGTGCTTCATTTACAACAACAGCGATGACATGCTTACGGATATTAGGGCCGAGACCTTTTACCAGATTATGGACATGATAGACAAACGTTTGAACGACAAGGGCAAGAACTGGAGACACGTCTTGAAAGCCTTGAAAGTACTGGATTACTGCCTTCACGAGGGTTCGGAATTGGTGGTAACATGGGCACGCAAAAATCTCTACATCATCAAGACATTGAGAGAATTTCAATACATTGACGAGGACGGAAGGGATGTTGGTCAAAATGGTGGGCGGTGTCGTAATAAAATTACGTGAAATTTTGCTAATTCTATTGATAGTTCGAGTTTCCGCCAAGGAGTTGACTTCCTTAATATTGGACGAGGACAGACTTAGAACTGAACGGGCCGATCGAAAGAACTGGAAATCCAGGGTTACCGGACTTGATGACTTTGCTGAACCATCGGATGCAGAGCCACCCCGACGACATCGTCCACAACGCGCCGATGAAGAAGATGCCGAGTACAGGTTGGCTATCGAGGCAAGCAAATACCAGGAGGAAGAAGATCGAAAGAAGCGCGAGAGCAGACATGGAGAGCCTGATGATGACGACCTTGCCAAAGCTATTAAGCTTAGCAAAGAAGAAGAAGAGTTGCGCAGGCGCGAACTAGAGGAGCAAAATGCGCACTCGCTATTCGATGACGATCCAATTCAAGTAGCGCAACCTACCGGTTTCAATCAAGGTTACCAACAACAGGGAGCTGTCGACTGGTCAGGAAACCCTATCGACCCAAGTTTACAGACACAGCCTACTGGATACTTGAATCCGTATACGACCTTTCAAACGACGCAACCCACTGGGTTTCAGAACGGATATCAGAACGGCTTTGCTCAGCAGCCAACAGCCTTCGATCAATTCTCAGCACAGCAGCAGCAGCAACAGCAGCAACAGCAGCAACAGCAGCAACAGTCTTTCATGCCGCAACTAACTGGCTTTAATCCGTACAGTCAGTTCCAGCAACAACCCCAACAGCAACAGCAATTCCAGGCTCCGCAGCAGCAACAAAGTCTTGAACCTGTAGTCCCTGCAGGAACAAATAATCCTTGGGCGACGAACAATCAGAGTCAATCACTTCAATCCCTACAACCAATGCCTACTGGTTCCAATAATCCTTTTGCGAGCTCCTTCAATCGACCTCAGACAAGTCACGCTGCATCTAAGCCAACTCTTTCAACCCTCCAAGAGCAGAAGTCGTTGTCACAATTTAACAATCACCCATCGTTCAATCCTCCTACAACATTCACACCGCCTGCGCCACAGAAAGAACTATCAGAGCACGAGGCGAGGCTCAATGCACTTCTGGCTAGTGGAGACGGAATGGATACCTTTGGTAACACGGGCAATCTCAGAATCCCAGCTCAGCACACCGCGCCGGGAACTTTTGTCAACAGTGCCGGCGCGGGTCTCGGAAGAATCCACGATCAGCAGACCGGTCATAACCCATTTCTTCAATCTCAGTTTACCGGTATGCCACAAACAACATACAACAATACTGCATCAACTGGTGCATTCGGGAGTAGTCCATTTGGTCGACAAGTTCCTGCGGCTACTGGCCCGGCCGGTATGAATGGCGGTATGAATGGCTTCGGGCAATCAAGCAACCCATTCGGCCCCCGACAGCAACAGGGACAAAATGGTCAAGGCGGTGGAGATTTGATACAGTTTTAAGTGAAGGTGCGCGGGGGTGATGACGACAAAGATGGAAGACGAACGTGGCGAAAATACATACAAAATATTCCTTACTTGCAATACTCGGAATTGCCTGCAGCCCTTGGATTATACAGTCCCCCTCCTTCTCAGCCATCTTTACTTGGCCGGCCGGTGCACGTGTGGATGGAGGGATGGGCTTCTTCTTTTTTCTCTACCCGTACAGTATTGCAGTTCTCCTGTCTACGCGTGCGTATTCTATTTGCGTGCATTATTGTTACAGCACAGTACAGTACCTTATTTTGCATTGTCTTGCGTGTTGCGATACCGAGATTGTGGATCTAGTTTAGGGGGGGGGGAGCGGTTGCGGGTGCTGGTACTGGTGGGAACGGGAAGGGAAGGGAAGGGAAGGGAAAGGAAAGGGATGGATAGCGTAGGGAAAGACAGGGTAGCGCGCGCGGAAGGGAGCGGACGGGAAGGGAACACTTCTTCTTAGCTTGGTGGAGAGATACTTGGGTGAGGTTAGACTTTGGAATTAGGGGTGAATCAAATTCACGGCAATTTCAGCGACAGCGTATTTTATTCACTTTTCATTTCTTTCTCGCCCTTGGTGTGTGACCTATATGTCATTACTTGTGATAGATGGTATATGATATTGAATTGCATTGAACGTGACCAAATGTCCTATTCGTAAGATCTATTACGCCGACACCACCACCGACACCTGAACTCCAATTGCTTTCGCATGTTTTCCTGCTCCTTAAGATACACGACGGTGAAATATAGAATAGTCTCTACCTATACTTGTAGGCAGGTATTCGTTCATTCAGCGATGCCCAGACATAATCCATCACCTCCTCTCCTCAACACAATATGCTAACAAGCAAGCGACCAAGTAAGCAAGCAAGCAAGCAAGGGTATGTATGTTATTTCAAATCATCCAACCTTTTTTCTTCGTCTTTCTCGTTTGCGTGCCTCTCTTCCCTACCCCATACAAATCTGAATAAACTCATCCCTCCCCACACCCCCTTTCGCTTCCAAATCAAACTCCTCAATCATCGCACTCAACTCATCTTCCTCAAGCCCCTCGCCCAACTCCCGCGCAACCCGCCGCAAATCATCAAGTGTGATCATGCCTTTGTCTTCCGTATCGAAGAGCGCAAATGCGCGCAGTATCTCATCTCGAGGATCGCGGTTCGCGATTAGCGTTGCGGCAATGGATTGGAATGCGGGAAGGGTGAGGACGAGACGTCCGGGTGGGACGTTGCTATTGTTGTTGTTTGCATTGGGGGGGCGCGATGAGGAGGCGGGGGTGTCGGGGGGTATGCCGTGGGCGGTTAGGTGTGAGAGGATCTCGGGTTTTGGGAGGTCGAAGCCGAGGGCTTTGAGGGCGACTTTGAATTCGTGGTAGTCGATTCGTTGGTCTTTGTCGTTGTCGAAGAGGCCGAACTGGGTAGTGGTTAGTTTCTGAGGTTTGTGTTCTTGGAGGGGAGATGATCTAGGGTGCGGGAGAGTAGTGCGCATGCGCAACCACCGAAAGTTCTATTTCCACTTGGAATTGCATATTCTACAAAAGCGCATAGCGCGAGAAGCAGATCTCTACAGCCTCGTTGTCGCATTTGCGATAGAGAATGCCATCGAAGTACAGAAAGGAACAAGCTATAATACATACAGCTTCGTTTATCTCTTCTCTCTGTTCATCCGATAATGTATTCATTGGATTAGCTGCAGGCGCCCCAGCCTGTCCTTGCACTTGCGCTTCTCTTGCCAGTCGTTCCCTCTCCGCGCGCTCACGATCCAAACGCGGCTTATCTCTCAATGCGGCGGCGGGTTGTTGCGAAGCGCCAAAGTTATGCGGTGGAGCGGGAGGATGGGAGCGAAAGCCACGGTGGGGAAGGGACGATTGTGCTTGCGATGTTGATGCCATCGATCACTTTTGCGAAGAGAGCAATTGACGGGTAGGATACGACGAGATAGGTACTTTCAATCTGGTAAAAAAGAAAGACTGGGCTGGGAAATTATTAATGTACTTCTAAGGGTGTAGCTTGGACGGGGAGTGAGCGATGCGACCGGGTTCGTAACTGTTCTCGAATATATTGACGCGTTTTTAGATCCCGCATGCAGCTATGGACGCGTTAAGTGACGCTCTGTTGACAAGAACAGCTCTGGGTTAGTCATCGCTCTGTTACCTTCTCGCGAAAACTCACAATGCGTCACATGGCTGAATCATGTGACCATTGTGCCATTTTTCTGTTGCTCTCAGTAACCAACCAAATTCTGGTGATGATAGATAAGAAGATCAAAGCCTCACAATCCTCAGGTAAAGAGTCATGGTAGAGAAAGCCCACAGCTCCAGTGAACCACAGCCATACAAATTTGTTGCTCTTGCGCCGTAGTATCCGCATGAGGCAGCAGTTCCTCTTGCATTTTTGAGTATTCATTGGCTGAGCTCGAGGAATACTCAGTTCTGATTGGCTAATGAGCTCTCCAGCAGACAAAGCTGGTTGCCTTCCTAAAGGGCTCCTAGCCGAAAACCTTCTTCCACCGTAACTCGCAGTACGGAGTACGGTACTACTTTTCGAGCGCGTTTCTCTCCTACAAATTCTCTATCTATCCTCGAGGTCAACAACCACAACCCAGATCTTCTGAACCTCTTCAATTCTTTTGGCCCGGGTCTTCTTTGTTGTATTTGGTTGCTGATCTCTTTGCCATTCCTTTCGCCCTTTCTAATGTATGCGCCAGTTCATCAACACTGAGCGCAATCCTCGTCTTTTTCGCGCGTCCGTTCACCTTTTTGCGATTGTGGTCCAACGTCACCTTTGTGCAAAAAGCTGATACGAAATTTCATTCTCGGAATCTGCAACGTCTTGCAGTAACCCAGAATACATTCTATCTGCTGCCGATAACTAATCAAGATGTCTTTCGGGGGAGGATTTGGTTCGGGGGGCTTTGGCCAGAATAATAACAATCAGAATCGGACTGGATTTGGAGGATTTGGTGCTGCCACCACCACCAACAATACCGGATCAGGTAGGTCAATTCTAGTCACTTTATTTACATATCTACTGCGTGGAGCCTCGAACGATTGAGATTGGCGTGCGATCATTTCGAATTCATCGCTTACTGGAATCGTCTGTTCATCACAGTTTTCGGTTCAAGTACTCCAAGCACGGGTTTCGGTGCGAACAACAATAATACTGGTGGAGGGCTTTTCGGTGGTGGTGGTGGTGGTGGTGGAGCTACTTCTGGCTTCGGTAATCCTGGAGGTATGTCGATGCTCTGATGCGCTGGACGGTTCTGTTTAGATCGATAGCTTGTCGTGTCTTTGATCGCTTTTGACCGCGTCTCTCGCTCTCGAATCATTCAATCTCGACACGCCGCATCACCTCCAGCCTTCCATCAAATGATACTTCGCATTCGATCTTGCAGCGTTTTATAAGATTTAGCTATTCAACGGAATCAAGTACTGACTTACTTATCCACAGGATTTGGTGCTACTACGGGAGGATTTGGAGCAAAGCCAGGCGGATTTGGAACCACAACTGCAACAACTGGTGGTAACATGTTCGGAGGCACAGCAACAGCTGGGACAGGTGGTGCGTTTGGCGGTGGTGGATTTGGAGCAAATAATACAACCAACACAGGCTTTGGTGCTACCAATACCGGTGGTGGACTATTTGGAGCCAAACCTGGCGGCTTCGGGACCACTACTACGACGAACACATCCAGCCCTTTTGGAGGAGGAACAGGATTTGGTGGCAACACTGGAACAGCCTTTGGTGCAGCTGCCCCTAACGATCAATGTCAGGGTACTAAGGCCGTTCCATTCTCTCCATTCATTGAAAAGGAGCCAAACAGCAGCACAAACCAACAGAATTCGTTCCAAAATATATGCTTTCAAGCTCCATATCAGAAATTCTCACCTGAAGAGCTTCGACTAGCAGATTACGCACAAGGCTTGAGATACAACCAAAATCAAGGTGGCTCATTTGGCACAAATACCAATTTTGGTGGAGGATTCGGTACTAATGCGCAGACAACGGGAGGATTTGGAGCTACAAATAACACCACTGGTGGAGGTCTTTTCGGCGGTGGAGCAACAAACTCTCCTTTCGGAACTAGTCAGCCAGCTACCACAGGATTCGGTGCAAACACTGCGACCGCTGGAGGTGGGTTATTTGGTGCTAAACCTGCAACTGGAGGGCTCTTTGGCGCACAACCTCAAACACAAACTACTGGAGGTCTTTTTGGCAACACAGGAACTAATAACACCACGGGAGGCTTTGGTGCAACTGGTGGCTTCGGCGCCACAAACAACACTGCCACCGGAGGACTCTTCGGCTCTACCGCCAACAACACTGCTGCTAAGCCATCTGGATTCAGTTTTGGAAACACTCAACCAGCTGCCACTACCGGGGGCTTTGGAGCGACAACGGGTGGAGGATTCGGCGCGACGAACAACAACACTGGAGGTGGGCTTTTTGGAGCTACCAACCAACAGCAAAACACATCCTCACCATTCGGTGGAGCGCAGCAGCAACCTGCTACTACGAACGCTTTTGGTGGCTTTGGTGCCAACAACAATAATAATAACGCTCAGACTGGGACAACCTCACTTTTCGGCAATAACGCTAACAACCAACAAAAGCCTGCAGGTGGTCTTTTTGGAGCTCCAGCAGCTACTAACACCACCGGGGGGCTTTTCGGTCAACCAGCTGCCACTAATAGCAATCCTTTCGGTGGCGCTACCAATAACACCACTGGCAGTAGTCTCTTCAACAAACCAGCGGGGACTACGTCTGGTGGTCTGTTTGGCCAATCTACCACTCAGAATAACACTGCGTCAGGTGGCCTGTTCGGCGGCTTTGGTCAAAACCAAAATAATCAAAATCAAACCCAGCAGAGCACTGGTGGCTTGTTCGGATCTACACTAAACAACAATAATCAGGCCAAACCCTCACTTTTCGGTCAATCCACGCCGCAGGGTTCATCCCTTTTCAACAACTCTGGAAACCAGCAAGCATCAAATAGCTTGTTTGGTGGCGGTGCTTCCACTCAGCAGCAGCAGCAGCTTCAGACCCAACCTCAAAACTCGATTTTTGGTACTGGTTCCATTTTTGGTAACTCTCAGCAAGGTCAGGCAGGTCCTCAATCATTGACCACGAGCATCAATGATAATGGGGCGTTTGGAGCTTCGTCGATGTTTGCAAATGCAGGAAATGCTGCTGTTAAGGACCCAGGGCCTATTGCAACTCCACTTTCAAGCAGCGTGAGACAAAAGAAGACCGCTGCACTTCCCATGTACAAGCTGAATAGTGCGTCGACTTCTCGCCTCAACACTCCCAACAAGACTGTCCGTGGTGGCTATGGCTTAACCTACACTCCAGGAAGCGCCTCTACCACCTCGAGCACCCCTGGGCTTTTCGGAAACAGTTTACTCAGTGGCAACCGGGCTTTGAGCAAGAGTATGTCTACTAATAGTCTTCGCCGTAGCTTCAACAGCGAGGATAGCATTTTGGCTCCCGGTGCATTCTCAGGAAGTCCTAGCCAGAGATTCGGTAATGCTGGAAGTATGAAGAAGCTTATCATCAATCGCAGCCTCCGATCAGATCTCTTCGCCAACCCAATCACGCCTACCCCAGAACCTCCCCAAGCCACACCCAACAAGACCATCTTGAAGAAGCAAGTGTCGTTCGAACCAGGTGCTGGTGGAGAATCTAACGGCAGTGACGAAGCACCTTCCAGTCCGCTCAGCCCGGTGGATAACAACTCTAGAGCCACTACCAATGGTACACCTGAAATGCAACAAGTCAAAAGTGGCAAAGAACTTGCTATTGTTCACGAGCATGGATCTTCACCTGTGACTTCCCCATCTCCAAGTCAAGGAGATCAACCACTAGGACAATACTGGATGAAGCCTACAAGGAAGGAGATTGAGAGTATGAATCGCATCGCTCGTCAGAAGGTCTCTGGCTTCCAAATTGGTCGCGATGGTGTCGGCTTCATCAATTTTGATGTACCAGTGAACCTTGATGCAATCAATCTTGACGATATCTTCGACGGAATTGTTGTTCTTACTGTTAGATCCGCAGAAGTTTATCCGGACAATGGGCCCGTTAAGAAACCTCCAATGGGCCAAGGACTCAATGTACCATCAACCATCACGTTGTATAACTCATGGCCTCGCAGCTCGAACAAGCGAGGAGATGACAACTTGCGTCTTGCTAAGCATCTTAGAAAGTTGAAGAGTGTCCCAGACACTCAATTCGTTGAGTATGATGCTAAGTCTGGTATTTGGACTTTCAAGGTTGAGCATTACACCGTCTATGCCTTGGATTATGACGACGACGACGATGACGACGAGATGGAAAACAATGATGTCAGTGACTTTGGAAACAGTACATTGAGTGCTCCACCTGACACACCTACTCCCCGCAATCGAACTCCTAGGGTTCAAAATTTCAACGAATCTTTTGCATCATCAATGGACTTGACAGAAACTGAGTCGGACCCAGAAGACACCTTCGAATTCAGAAAACGCAAAGTTCTCCCAGGAGCCTTCAACAATCAAGAGGTATACGATGAGGAGGAGGAGGAAGACATGGAGGAGGCAACAATCAACGAAGGTGCGGAGTCTTTTTTAGATGATCGCTCCGTGGGTTCACGGTCAGAAAGCGAAGTCGAGGAGCCAATGGATCAAGACGACGTTTTCCAAGACGATGAATCTGTCAGTTTCGTGGATCAAGAGATGGCGGGCTCTTTTCCAGTTACTGGCAACACCGCGGAGCAAACGGATGACTCGCAAGATGATGACGACACAATGGAAGTAACGATACCAGGTTCTATTCGGAAAGCTAGGGAAAGAGCACAAAAGCTCTCAGGAACACCATCCAAACCAAAATTGTTAGCTGCAAACGACTGGGCCAGCACATTGAGGACGACTGTCAGCCCCAAAAAGCAGGATCGTGCTTTGCTCAAAAGTCTTATTGATGTCCATGGAAACGAGAAGCAGAAAACACTGGTGCCACTTGAGCCAGTGTCGCTACAACGGGATTTCTCAAACACGCATGGATTTGGCTCAATCATGGAACTTCACCATGAAATGTTCAAGCCAGCAAGCCCGATCAAAGCAGTTCTCAAGAGAGGTGATAATTTTGAGGTTTGTGCTCCTTCCTAGTTTTGATTTTGTGTACGATGAAGTAAAGGTGGATAATGGGGCCGCCAGTTGAGCCCAATCATGTATGTAGCAAAATATGTAGCAGAATGCTAAAAATTTATCTACAGAAACCTTACCACAAGAAAACGATTTTTGGTGAAGATGAATCTACCATGTCGGACGCCGATCGTGCATTTCACGATTCTCTTAAGCCCAGCTGGGGACCGGATGGCACATTAGTCTATGCAGCTTCCTCAGACATCAAGTCCATGAGCAAGTCGAGACGAGCTCGTGAAAAGGATGGTTTGCTCACCATTCAGAAAGGTTGCATCGTATCAGAGAGTAGAGACATTCGTTTCGCCAAGTTTTCCAACGAGTCCTCTCCAGATGCGCTGAAGAAACACCAGGCCTTGACCATTATTCAGAACTTGGATGGGATTCCATTCGCAACATTGCCAGATTCTTACTCATTTCTCGACTTCTTCGATAACCAAAATGCCCGTGATCCTGCCGTAGCTCATGAAAAACTGGTCTGGGAGCTTGCAAGCATCCTTTTTGATTCAGTTAATATTCCAGCGGATCTTGAGCACATTGATAACGCGCTTGAGCGCCTGCGCAAAGACAAATTGTCGGCGTTCTGGCAGAAGCTAGTTGATCAAGCAGCTGCTCAACAGGTTGCTATGGCTAGGTCAAATGAGGAGAAGGCAATAGCCGCATTATCAGGCCACAATATCCCGGAGGCTTGTGGGCATCTCGTGAATGGCAAGAACTTCCATTTGGCCACACTTGTTGCAATGATTGGTGGCAAGGAAAGCGTCAAGAAAGATATCCGGGAACAGCTTGCGCAGTGGCAGAAATCCAAAGTCTTAGCCGAGTTCAGTCAACCTATTCGAGCTCTTTACGAGCTCCTTGCGGGCAATGTTTGTATCTGCGACGGCGCGAAAGGAGCTCCAGAGGATCGCATTGAGTCATTTATAATCTCGAAGCGATTTGGTCTTGATTGGCGACAAGCATTTGGAATGAGACTTTGGTATGCTATCAAAACAACTGATGATATTGATGATGCCGTCAAGAGCTTCTCTGAGGACATGGTTCAGGACAAGGAGACTTCGCGACCCCAGGCGTGGTATGTTGAACAAAGAATTCCCAAGTTATGGAAAGATAATCAAGTTGAGCAACGCGAGGATCTTCTTTGGGGCTTGTTGAAGCTGTACGCTTACGAAGATGCCGATCTTGAGGCTATCATACGGCCAGAAAACTCACAGCTATCGCCTCTGGATATGCGCCTTTCATGGCAATTGAGTCGAGCCCTCACTTCATTTTCTTCTATGGATTACCGTGAAGCAGCGGATGAGAAGAAGGACCAAACCACTTTAGCATTTGCCGCTCAACTCAATGGGGAAGGGCATTGGTTGGATGCAATTTTCGTACTACTCCATCTGTCTGACAAGAACGCCCGTGCGAAATCTATTCAAGATCATCTTGCCCGTCATGCTGGACGCATCGGTTCCGATGATAGCCAGAGCTTTACTACTCTGGTACAAAACTTCAAAATCCCTACTTCATGGATCTGGGAAGCTAAAGCTCTCTACATGCGCAGCGTCAAGAAAGAGCCTTTAGGAGAAGTCGAGTGTTTAATCAAAGCCGGTCTCTTCGATGAGGCGCATCGTACATTTGCCAGAGAAGTCGCGCCAAAAACAATCATCGAGTATGATTACAGTACTCTTCGTAGCCTTCTCGCTGATTTCGAGGGCAAAGAAAATGCTATCTCCGATTGGCATCTCGGCGGTGAAATTTATCGAGACTATCTAACCCTGCTTGAATCGCAGAAAAAGAGCCAAGTACTTAACCTCCGCGTGCTCGAGAGATTGTTGGCTGGGCTACCGGCAGCTGTCGAGGATGCTCATCACCCCGCTTTTATGGAGACCGTAGCTATCGAAACCATGAGTGGAGTAGTAGCGAAGACAGTAGTGGAATTATCAAAGAAGGGCGAGGTAAGGACATCCACGTGGCCCATTTTCTGCATTGATTCTAATTATTTACAACAGAATGTGGATCTTCCAAAGGTCTTGCGACTACCTCTTACAGAGGACAGATATTTGAAGCACACAATTGACTTGAGTTTGGGGTATTATAAGAGCGTGATGGCGGGTGGGAGATGAGTCTTGGATCATTGGGCACAGAATATCTCAGGTACAATCAACGCGGTTCGAAACACGGGAAAGGGAGGGAATTTAAATTTCTACAATACTGTCATTGAAATTGATACGATACCTATGAAATCAATCAAGTGACGGGGTAGCGAGCACGGGAAGGAGGATTCAAAAAAATCAAAATAAGAAGGGCCTTGAAATCTTGTAGTAATAGTTTGTATCAGCATAGCATAGGTAGTAGCATAGTAGATAGGCACATCATGCATGAAAAGGCATTGAATGTCCTACAATACTGTCTTTTTTGGAGTGCCTTTTTCTTGCCTTTACCTTCAGGTGACAGACAATAGGGGGAAAAGGGACTTGGTGAATGCGGTTTTTCAAGGACTTTCTGATAGGGTTGGAAATGGGTTCACTGCATCTACTGACATATGATAAAAGAGAGAAGAAGATACTTCGACACCTTTTGGAGCAAAAGACGGAATGGTATTGAGGGAGGTGTGGTGGGAGATGCGCCCGATCTGGATTATGGGTAATCCCGGCGTTTCATGGGCTAGCTACCGTTGGTGATATCATTGGATAAAAAGTTCAAGGGATACGCGAGTGAGACTCTCCACATTGGGTAGAGGGGCAAAATGATTGGACCAGCTTTGTTGGAGATGATCACCACTTTTGCCAGATGTGGTTTAAAGGATGGCCAACGCAGCAACTTTTAAGAATAGACGACTGGGGTAGCCAAGTTACTCGCTCGTGGCTTGAGGACGTTGTGTAAGAGGAGTGATGTGACTGACTTGGATGCCCCTCCCTCTTTTCCCAGGTTCCTCTTGTTCTTATGAGCAAAGGGAGGACAGAGGGAGAGAGGCGAGAATAGATGGGAAGAAGGAAATTCGAGTGGCTGGTAAAGGGTATGGAATCGTATTACCTTGGAAATTAGGCCGTTGGTTTTATCCCTCGGTAGACGCTAACTACGTAGTTGGTTTCAGAGCGAATCGATTAGTCTTGTATCTTGTGCTGTATTCTTGTACCGACCGTATTACGGCGACTGACAGCGAGCGAGTGACTGGTGACTTGTGAGCGAGTGACTGGTGAGCGAGTGACTGGTGAGCGAGTGACTTGTAAGATCTTAGTCTTTCTCTCGTTCCATCTGTAGGCAGTGAGTGAGTGGCAGTGTCTCTTTTATGTCTTTGGCTCTTTGGCTCTCTCTGGCTCTCTCTTTGGCTCTCTCTCTAGCTCTCTCTTTGGCTCTCTCTTTGGCTCTCTCTCTAGCTCTCTCTTTGGCTCTCTCTCTAGCTCTCTCTTTGGCTCTCTCTCTAGCTCTCTCTTTGGCTCTCTCATAAATCCCACCAGGTTAAAGGTTACAGGTTGCAGGTGACGCCTGATGAGCACTCGAACGAGCGACCTGTCTCTATAGCCTATCGCGTCTACTTATCGACCTGCAGCTGCACGTTACTCCTTTGCCCTCATCTCTTCCCCTCCACTTCTCTTCTGCCCTCCGCTACCCTTGCTCTCAACCTTCAATAGCCCTCATAGCCCTCATAGCCCTCACAACTCTCATGACCCTCCACTCTTCTTCCCATTAACCTTGCTCTCTCCCTTCATTCCCCTCCAATCTAGTCAATTGCGCTAACCTCTTTTCTTCTATCGCCCTCTTTATCGTCCTACCTATCCTACCTATCCTACCTATCCTACCTATCCTACCTAGATTCCTAGACCCCGTGTGGTACCACCGCCCTCACTCCCGTTTCTCGAAGAACCCCCCCATTACTCACTACTCACGTCTCCACTTCACTCATGACTATCGCTATCAATGAGATAACAATTCACTTGCGCATTCTTCAAACCTATCTCAATCGCATCGCAAAGTCATAATACATACAGTCGTAGCCTAAGTTTGATTACGCGACTGTGAACAAGTCCGAAAGACAGAGAGTCGCCTTTTGGAGTGTCATGTCCATATTTACTGTCCAGAATCACGTCCACATTTCACTGATCAATCTCACCATCGCACCCAGTACCTTCCTCGCGTTCACCATCATATCCTTCGCGTATCTCTACGTTTTACACGTCCGGAATCATCCACTACCAAGCGCGACAAATACCGCAATAGTTGAGCGTGGCAGACATCATGGGGACGACGATCGAAGAGCTAGAAGGGATGTTCGACGCCCATCCGTCTCTAAACGCTTCGCTGGAGGACTTCGAGCAAGGAAGTATCGAGATCGAACACCATCACCCTCACCACTTTGGTTATCCTTCCCAACACTCGGGATTTCGCAACGACTCGGACTCGGAGGATCAAGCGGACTCGGCATCAGTAGGTGGCTACAGTCCTCCAGCGTGGAGAAGAGAGGAAAACGGCAATCGAACGAACGGCTTTTGGAACCGGCATACCATTAATAATATACATGGAAAGGATCTTGCGAAGAGGCCTAAAGCACGTGGAGTTTCAAGAGAGAGCAGTCCAGAATATGAAAGCGCGGATGAAGGAGAAGGTGAGGCTGCGCTTGCGACCGCGGTCAGGACAAGATTACCAACAGGCTCAATATCGCCGGAGAAGAAGAGAAGTCCTTCACCAAGTCCATATCATGCGACAAATGGGGATTTTGAAAAATCATATGGTACGGTAGTCAAGCAAGAAGAAAGCCACGATGGCACAATTGTTCCAGCGATGGAGAACCACCCGAACAACTGTATGAAACTTGGTGTGATCGTATTGGTCCATATGCTAATATATAAAAAGTCATTCGATTCGCATTTAAAACAGAAGTACAACATCGTACTGAACCTATCGAGGCTGCTTTCTCACAAATGAGCCAAACATTTTCCCGAGTCACAAGCTCGTGGACTTCATTATGCACTGCTTTTATGGCTCTTTTATTATCTATTTTAACAATGCGAAGCCTCTTCCAACCCACACAATTACCACCAGTGCCCGACCTCGTCAGAGTCGCTGGACTTGCGAGATCTTTTGAACCTTTGATTTACTATGCTGAAAATGGAATGCAACATACTGGTGACATACAACTAACAAGTATGGCGGTCTGGGATCTCAGTGAGAGTTTGCGCTCCACAAACATGACCTCTGCGCCAGTTATCGTTGCTCAACTTGACGAGTTAAGTGAGAGCCTTAAGACTTTATCTCTTGAGATGGCTAGACTGTCCACAAATGTGGGTGGTGACGTCGATGGGTACTATTTCCTTTCTTCTTATGACGTGAATATCGACTAACATGCGCAGTCTCCTGATCGTCATGGATTGGATCAGACGTGAGCTTGGCCAACTACAGCACACACCACCATCGACTCTCAATCACGCCTTCGATAACATCCACAGCATGCTCAGCCGCGTCGGTGTTCTAGAAACCCCCGCTGGCACCCCCACCAAAATCGGTGCTGTCGCAACCAACATCTTCGGCATGACAGGCCCCCAACGAATCCGGCGCACCCTCCAAAGAACCTTCAACGAGTTCCTCTCCGCCATCGAGGAAGCCGTCAGCTCCGAACTCACCCACATCCTACACATCTTCGCCATCTTCGAACAAATCGACAACCAATTCAAAGCCGTCGCTCGCAGCGCCTCGCGCGAGCTCGACACCCAAGAAATGGACGAGGACAAACTCCTCTCGTCGCTCTGGACTAAGCTCCTCGGCCCCTCAGCTGGTACTCTCCATAAATTTGAGAAGAATAAAAAATTGCTCTCCACTATCCGATCGAAGACTCTCCAGAATAAATCCATACTGCTCGATCACAACGGGAAGCTTCTCACCCTGCGCACGAACCTTGATTACATGCGACAGAAAATCGTTAGCCCGCTCGTCAAGACCAACTCCAGCACGATCCGGATTGAAGAGCAGATCCAAGGTCTGGAAGACGCGAGTGTGTACCTGGGGCGCGTGAGAGAGAAGCAGAAGGAGAAGTTAATGGAGCTGCTGTATGGTTCCGGGAGTGGTAGTGCAAGGCGAGTGGCGGGTGCGAAGGCGGGGGAGATTGAGGGGAGGTGGGAGTGAGGCTGGAAATAGCAACGTTTCTCTTCATCTTTCTCTCGATCAATCGGTCAACAAAGCAAGCAAGTAAAGAAAGATCTTCGAGAAAGAGAAAAAGAGAAGTCTGGTTAATGGAAAGAGACGGAAAGAAAGGAAATCATTCGATTTTCGGTTCATGTCGATGTCGGAATATTGCTTACCCATACTTCCTTTTCTATTGCACAATTTGGTGTTGACTGGGATTCGAGTACTGTGCTGTACGATACTGCGTTGTACAGTAGGAAGGCAAAAGGTAAATGAAAAGGCGCAATCTATGGCAGACATACAAACTGACATATGGCAGAGTCATACGGTTGGATGGATGGACACTATTCCTATTCCCATTCCTATTCCTATTTGCGGAAAAATGAAGCTTATCTTCTTTCGCGAAGATAGCTGGGCTAGGATTGGATCAAAAGTCCTACTGTTGCTATTACTGCTGTTGTCGTTTTTTCCGTTGTCGTCGTTTTTTCTCTCGCCATTGTCGTTGTCATCTTTGCGCATCATGCATGAAGGGTTTGCACGGAGTACGGACTTTTTAGGGTCGGACGGCACGGGATAGGATGGGGATGGGATGGGAATGGTGTTTTTATCGGAGTTTCGCATTTCTCGGGGTCTCCTCATTGCCATCTTGTACTATCTGTCTTGTACAGTACCCTTACATCCCGTTCGTCTGTCTGTCCGTTCTTCTACTCTTTGCTTCCCTTCTTGTAATAATTTTTTTTTTTTTGGTGTGCGTGCGCGCGCGCGCGTTTGGTGGCGATTGGAATGGAATGAGGGAGGAAAGAAGGGGGGGGAGAATGTGAGAGTGCGAATTGGAAATGGACTTTGGATTTGGGATTTGAACTTGGTTTTATGTCTTTTATATTTTTATATTTTTATTTTTGGCAGGGATGCTGGATGCTGTTTGTTTGAGGGTTGGATTGGTTTGATCGGGGTTTGGAAGATGGATTTGGGATGGGATGGGATGGGATGGAATTTACATATATAGGGTTGGTTGGTGGGTTGGATGGGGTGGGTTAGGATAGGATAGGGTAGGATTTTTGAGCGAATGTGATACTTCTATATTTATTAAATTTCTTAATGATTAATCACTTCTTGGGTGAGAAATGAAGAAAGATAACTTACTATCTACGTGGCTATTCTCAGAGTCATATTGCAGAAAGAAATCAACAGAAACCGAACAAGAAGGAGTGTGCCACTCGTCTAGGTGTGTGTGTGTGTATGTGCGGGTGCCTTTGCAACTCAGCAATAGCAAGCTCTAGCATCCTGTGCACTTTCTTTCCCACACCACTCGCACACTGTATCCAAGTCATGATGATGAAGGTTCAAGTGAGGAGGAGAGGGTACTTTAGAACTGTAACATATTTGCCTCCTTCCTCCCTCGCCCTCGCCCTCGCCATCGTTCTTCATTATCAATCAAACCTGTTTTGTTCATTAATCGAGTAAGCCAAATGCACAACACTGTATAAATACCTCCTCCCCTTTCCACCCCTCCCTCCACCTTCCTACTTCCCCCCAACCGCTTTCCCCTTCCCCTTCGCCTCCCCCACACACCACAACCGCTTGCTATACACCCATCTCTCACCGGCCACATCCTCCACCACGTCGGGATTGAACCAGAAGCGTTCGCCGTGCGCGTAGTACGTGATGCCGCGGAGGCCGACGCCGGCTTCGGCGTGGTATTTGCGGTCCTGTTGTATTGTGAGGGAGTGGAGGGGTTTGGAGGGGAGGGGCAAGAAGAGAGGAGAGGGAAGATAAGGGTATGATATAGATGGAGAGGGGGGGGAGATGGGAAGGGGGTTTAGGAAAGTGGATATGTGTAACGAGTGGGGAAAGGGGATGAGAGAGAGAAAAAAATTTGGCGGGGGAAACGTACTGTAACATTTGGCTTGAGCTTGCCTTCCCATTCTTTCTCTGTGCATTCGAATCTCCATGGTTTCCACTGTATTTGGTCAGCATTGACCTAATTCCGTCTCCTCGTTTATGCTCTGTCCCTCTCTCCCCCTTTCCCCCTCTCTCCCCCTTTCCCTCTCTCAAGCTGTTCCCTTCCCTATCCTTCCTCTCTCCATCTTAAATGAATCACCAAAGGCTCCCCCGGAAAAACGCAAAATTTAAGAACAAAAAACCCACCTCCCACTCCTCACTCCCTCTCCATCCCCCATTCTCAATAACCTGCAAACGCCAATGTCGTGTATACGTCATATTGATCCAGCAAGTCCTAACGCCATTATCGATAATCTCCGCTACAAATGGCTGGTCCTCGTCGAACGGGAACACTGCGTTGTAGGTGAGACACGCGGAAGCGGGTTTGGTGATTATGCTGCTGATGAGGGCGAGGAGGAGGATGAGGGGGAAGATGCGAGGAGTTTTAGCGGCGGGTAGGATGAGTGGAGGAGTGAGGAGTGAGGATGATGATGATGAGCTGGGCATTTTTAGGAGGAGTTGTATGAGGGATGTCGTTGGGGGAGGCGCTGAGGGTGGAAGTATGTATGATATCGAATAAGGGGATGACAAAAGTCGAATTCGGAAATCGATGTGAAAAGGCCCGGCTAGACCAATACCAAATACTGATTTAATTCGCAAAAGATGATATCTATTTGATACAGTCTAGCATAAAAAGTCCTAGCAAATCTCCTAAGCCAGTCGGGAGATGGACGTGCAGCTAGTTATACAACGTAAAACTTGCGGTGTGAGCGAGCGAGCAGCTCGGGAGGAGGTATGAGGGACGCGGCCTGAAAATAACATAAGACGAGAAGAATGCAAATTTATTGAACCAAAATAAGCTGTAAAGTCGAGGAGAAGGTCGGATGTGAGCTCAATCATACACTGTTCTGACGATCATATACCCAAGTTAAATCAACACTTCAAGGTAACGAAGATAACGAAAAGAGAAGCGTAGCAAAATGCGTGGCTATCACTCCTTAGCAAATGCTTGAAAAATGTATGACCCTGCAGGAATGGCACAATCACGTCCCAAAAATGAAAATATATCGCGAAACTTAGACATGCATATCAAAAAGTAAAAAGGCGTTCCGCGCGTGCAGGTTAATCAGGAGGCCTCCTTCCAAGATAGGAAAAAAGGGCGTCCTAACGTACCAGTCACATTCCAGGTGGTCAGAAATATGCAAGCACGGTATGAAAGAAAGTTGAATTTCTATTTTTGGGTTGAGTTGAGCTGGTTGAATAAAGGTAAGTATCCAGAGAAATAAGAATTCCTGTTAAGAAAAACCATCACCCATCATCATTGCTATGGATCCCATGACTAGAACCGAAATAAATGATAGCTGACGGTAAGGATAAGGACAGTGTGTGCTACATAGCTTGCTGAATTGCTTTGACGCGCAAATATCAAGTGGGAATGAGGCGGCTGGCTGCTGAAAATTCATTGCTGTATCACCCAAGATCGAAGTGAGATCTAAGCAAAGAAAGTGAGTGTCGTGTGGTGAATAGCGAATCGAGAGGAATTGATCCATAGTTTCAAACCTAGGTGGCTTCTCTAGATGAAGAACATGGATTCTGCAATATCTGGATGGACTTGAATCTGCTGGGCCATGCCAGCCAGGAAGGTGGAACTGGTGACTGATCCTGTTACACTGGGTGTGGATGCTCTATCTGTCGGGTCATATTGGTCTGAAAGATAGCATCTCATGCGGGTGCAAAGCAGATCAGCGTAGTATGCTGGAGGACAAAGACTGACAGCTTTCGTAGCCCTGCCAAACAGATGGCACATATTGTTGGTCAAATCCTCCAGGGAGTCTGCGCTATTCTTATGAGGAGGTTTAACCTTCCGGAATTTGAGGATCTCATCCAGGATAACATAGTAGTGACATGGACGAGCTGTACCCTTTAGACAACCATGTGCTTGCAGGAAGAAATCCCAAGAGCGAGACTCTGTGACACCACGGTCAACTACCGTACCTGCAACGCAGTTCGAATTCTTGTCTGCATCTGCTTCGTTCTTGGGGTAGAATCGCGTATGATGTCTCTTGCCACAGATGATAACGGTGATTTTTGGAAAGCCTTTCTTCGTCATGTCTGCAGGATACTTCTGGCGACATGCTTTTCGGATTTGTGGAACCTCTTCGTCGAGGACTTTCTGGTACTGACCCTCAGAGACACCGTCTCTGTAGATCAGGATGTTTTCAGGAAACACTTTGTTCTTCTTACTCCAGACTTTCAAAGGCCCATTGGTAAACATAGCCTCCAGACCATTCACCATCTCAGCTCTTGATTTCTCCTGAACCTTGGCGATGGAGGTCCATTGACCAAGTTGCGGGTCCAGACTGGCAACCATACCAGACACACTAGGGGCTGTCTCCTTAGAGCCAGGAGATGGATGGGTCACATCGAGACCAACAACCATAGTCTTGCCTTCGCTAATTACCCCCAACTTAGCCGGATCCACAGTCTGGTTGATACCACCAGCCTTGAGGTTGAACTTCAGCGCAATATTTCCAAAATACTGACCGCCATCTGGTTTCGAGAATTTGGAAAGCACAACACAGACCGTTTGAATGCCCGCCTTTGTGTCGGCAACCGTCTTGATGGCATTGTAAAGTGGAGTATCAGCAAAAGGAAGAATAACAAGGACAAACTTCGGTTTAGGATTGTTTGGTGAATTGGACAACATCCTGAACGTGTTGGCGACACTGTTAAGAGTCACACCTTCATTGTGATCAGTATGCTGGATAGATGGTGGTGGACGCAAGAGGCCGGAAGCATTGATACCAGCTTGTTGAAGATGTTGCTGGAAGCCTTGGACAGTGTTGTAAGCCACTTCTTCATCAACTCGACCACGGAATCTATCAGACTGCACACAGACATACGTCCAGGCACCTATGTTGGTTGCGGTGTGGAATCTGACATTGCGCATATTCCAGCTGCCATTCATTGGGCGAGCCGTTGTGGCCTTGTTCTGCATGTTCTTATAGTTGATGGGAGGCGCCTGCAAGACACGACCTGTGACAGTAATAAGGCTATCACCAACCGTAACTCCGAATCGTGCCTAGAGTAGTTAGCAAATATAGATAGATAAAAAAGTACAAGGCCTTCTCACCAAAACATCATTCTGGGCATTTAACCCCAACACAGCTTTTCCGTCCCCAACAATCGAGTCGCCGTTTAGCCATGGTCGCCGACAAGCAAAATCAAGCATCTCTTTTGTCTGGTTGCCATCCAGTCTTCTCTTGACAGCTTGTCCTGGCAGAAGCTCACAAGCTTCAGCAGGAACGTAGGAAGGATTTTCTGAATTCCCAACATTGACAACAGGGTAATTGCCAAGAACAAATTTCGGGTACTCTAAAAGTTCGTTAGCATAGAATGGATTTCTGCTGCTGTACAGATATCTTACTCTTTTTGAAGTAGTCGAACACAGAAATGTAAGCGTTGACGGGGAGATCACTTCCAGCAGCCTTCTTGGCGCCACCTTTCTTGCCAGCTTTTGATGATTCTTGTTCTTTGGGTGGCACGGAGTCAACCCAAAACTTGACTTCCTTGGGACCTGCACCATACTTGGAGACCTCTGGTGGATGTTCTTGTTTACGTCCATCACCGGGCTGTGCTAGTCCATTGATGGATTTTTCGCGAGGTATAACCAGACCCGCATTTGTCTTCTTCTCAGGCAAATGCAGTAATTTGACACGCTTAGTCTTGATCTTGTCAGCTAGACGTTTCGGATCGCCAGAACCAAGGGCTCCGAAAACCTGCACAAGAGGACCAGGTGTAAGGAAAACGCTATGCGACACGTTCACATTGAGTAATAGTCGGCCTGTCGCAGGTCGAACACTCTGAAAGAATCCTCGAAGTGCCTCAAGTCCACCTCCGAGGCTGCGTATATTATGGGAGAACTTGACCCGATCGGTAGAGAAATGACGATTATGCCCAATAGACGAAACTCCATCGTGACGTAAAGAATAAAAACCCATCAGCGTGTTCATTGCCTGAATCATTTCAGCTTTCTGTAGCGCGATGCCACTATTGGATGTATTGGTCGACAAGTAATTCAATAGAGCTCCAACATCCAATGACGTTGGTGCAACGACTCGAACCCGGTAAGTTCGTGCATTGGGAGCGACTTCGTCCTCTCGCTCGTTTCTCCAAGGAATATCAATTTCATAGTTGTCAGGAATATTCAACCTGCCCATTGAAATGACCATAGATGAGTAATCTGTAGCAACACCAGCGAATTCTGGCAACTGAAGAAGCAATCGGAAAAGCTGCTTGCGTTTTTTGGGAGCCAATTGTTCGCCACTAATCTCAACATTGTACCTTCCTAGGACGAAATCTTTCTTAGGCTTTAAGGAAAAGTAATTGGCATATAATTCCACTTTGTTACCGGCAGTACCGTATCCCGGGCGGGCAGGATACGTATTAGCTTGACCAGTAAGCGACAAATCGCTCAGATTATTAATGCCTGATATGCCTTGGTCGTATTGGTTCTCGATTTGCAGAACATCCGCGTCTGGTCCTTGTGCGGGAGAATTAGGGTCTCTATGGCAGTTATCAGACACATATTTGGAAGTATACCGAAGACGACTTACCGGAAAACCCGGACACCTTCAGGTTCCTTCTTGAAACCACCTCGTCCTCCACCGCCTCCACGACCGCCACCTCGATCCCCACGATACCCACCACGATCCCCACCTCGATCCCCTCCGCCTCTCCCGCCGCCGCCACCTCCTCTGCTGAAGCCACCTCGGTCACCTCCACGACCACCTCCACCGCCACCTCGTCCACCTCGGTCGCCTCCGCCTCCTCCTCCTCCTCGTCCACCACCTCCTCCTCGTCCACCTCCACCTCCACGATCACCACCGCCACGACCGCGACCGCCACGAGGATCCCAAGACATGACGGAGTGGTATGACTTGGTAGGCTAACCTGAAAATTGATCAAAAGGTAAGTTTTGAGGTAAAGGCAGGAAGAAGAAAATTGTGGAAGCCAGAGTTAAGTTTGGAAAAGAGTGGCAACTCCCAAAGGACGACAGTAAATGAATATGGGATTAAAGAATTGTTGAGGCTGCCAGGCAAATAAGGCCGAGATGAGATAGATGTGCTTTCTCCTTGAAGATTGGCAGAGAGGATATCGATGCGGTTCTGCCTTAAGAAGTAGAGAGAGATTGCAACATTTGCTGTACAGACATAAACAAGATTACTCCAGCTTGTAATCTCCAGGTAATTCAAAATTTGGGATATCTCAAGAACAACGGAAAGACAGGCTTATATAGGAGTGAAAAGCGAAAAGCTGAGGGAACGCATACCTATGAAATGCGAGCGGTTGAAATGACTCAATCGTAAGTAAATCGGAATCGCTGGTGCGACTGGACGAATAATAACGCAGTCGGAAAAAATGTCCAATATTTGCTGGCAGCAAGATGCTCCAGTAGAGAACTTTGGTTGTTTAATAGATAATGGACGTGGTGGGAAGATCTTAATAATATGTAGGTAATCGAAGAGATTGGCGGGGGGGAGGTTGATGTTGAAGGTGTTTAAGTAGAGGAAGACTCAGGAAGACTCAGAAGACTTAGGAAGACTCAGGAAGCTCCAGGCAAACAAACAGGCAAGAACAACTATGCCTACTCAGTAACTGCATGGTGAATATATATCAGTGAATTGTACAGGAAGCTATGCGGAGCAAGGGCGAGGCTGTAGGGACTGAGTGGGGGGAAGACAAGTAAACTGACCCTTCCAGAAGCTGAGGCTACTGTAACGCTGAGAGCCTCACGACAATTGCAAGGCGCGTGCGGACGCGCTTGGGGCTCGGGATCTGGCTATGGCTATGAATATAGTCCGAGGCTACAAGGTGAGATTTTGGGTTGAGATCAATCAAATGAAGCAAAATGTGTGGCGGGAGTATTCGATGCAGAGCGATGGAGGGGAGGAGAGGAAAGAGACAAGGGAAGAGAAGCGAAGCGAAGAGAGGCGATGTGCGTTTGTGTTTGTGTGTTGGAAAAAGACCCCACTCCCTTCGCTCGTCAATCGCATCGTCACATGTTAACCCTGCGTATAACCCTGCGTAGAGTAGCTAGCTAGCATATTCATGGGAGGGGAGAGTATATTTCACAGTCATCAAGAATGCTCCAAACTGAAAAGCTTCAGATATGAGGACGAGGACCGAAAAGCACCTTCGAAAGCACCCATGCAACATCAATCGAGTGCCAATGAAGCGAACAACAACTGAAGAGTCATCGTCGCTGTTCTTATGGCTAATATGGCATGACGAATAGATTCGTCATTGTGGTCTCGCTCCCGCCGTTATCTGTCACACAGCATTGATGCCTAACTACTGCACTTTCCCCATCAAATAGTGATGGATCGTGCATCCTAAGGTTAACGGTTCGTGAGCAAGCAATATAGCACATACTTCGTACTCTGTCGTGCTGACTGGGAGGGCTAGAACTCATGTTCTCGTTTATTGCTGCAGCAACACTATGAAACGAAAGAGTAGTATCGACATACCATACTTCGGACTACGGGTCATGGCAAAGACCGATGAAAATCCTTAGCATCCCACGGTGGCTGCATGGCTCGTCTTAAGCAACGAATCAGAAGAGAGGAGGCTTGAGAAAGTGATTCATAGCCATAATAAAGGAAAACTAAAAACATCGTCTTGGTATAATAAGCTGGGGTTAATAGCGAAGAAGCTATTATTCTATATCTCCCCTCCTCTGACAATGTAGTCGCATCCTAGACCTTCTCTTCTGACAGAAAGCTTTCCTTATTGCACGCCATCATATATGCTCCAAGACAGACCAACCACTTTGTCCTACAATCCCTCTACTGCCTCAGCCTCATGGTCACATAAAACAGCAGCATATCCCCAGTATCTTGAATAGGCCAACTGAACGTCGACGAAAATCTGAATTTTCGCATGTTCGAAATGGATTCAGAAAAGACTGAACATATCTCCAATACGGACGGCGAAATAGCATCGAAGGAAGACACTTCGATGAAGTTGGCACCACAGGAGGACGTTGACCCAAATACCTCAGATGATGAAGAAGCAAACTATCCTCATGGCTTGAAGCTGTGGGTGATATTGGCTGCTCTCTGTCTTTCAGTGTTCCTCGTAGCACTGGATCAAACAATCATTTCGACTGCCATCCCCAAAATCACAGATCAGTTCCACAGTATACAGGATATTGGATGGTATGGCTCCGCATACCTTCTAACGACTACTGCTCTGCAACCTACATTTGGGAGGATATATACTATTTTCAGTGTAAGCATTAGAGGTATGGAGGATGAGTTATAGTCAAGGTACTAACATGTGCAGATTAAATACACATTCATGACTGCTATTGTCATCTTTGAAATTGGGTAAGTGACAGCACTAACAGTCTGGATGAGTGTCTAATATATTGCATAGTTCCTTGATTTGTGCCACGGCACCGAACAGCACAGCATTGATAGTTGGAAGGGCAGTCGCTGGTCTTGGGACAGGTGGGTTGTTCTCGGGGGCAGTAGTCATCTTGGCATATTGTTGTAAGTATTTACATCTTCCTTTGTTAGCACATATACTGCATACTGTAGATCAGACATCCACCTAATTCCGATACATTCTGTGCTCTGGAATGTTCTTCTACGATTTGCTTCGGGCCCTGACTAGAGTGTAGTACCGTTGAGGAAACGACCAGCTGCATTTGGACTCATGTAAGTATTCCCATCTAGTTCCGCTCTTGCACCATAAACCTTAGGAAACACTAACATCTGCGTCGACAGTGGAGGCATGTGGGGAATAGCTTCAGTTGCAGGCCCTCTACTTGGAGGCGTCTTCACGTAAGTTCAGCCTTCATAGTATGAAAAAGGCAGTTTGATAACTTGGCATAGTGACAAGGTCTCATGGCGCTGGTGTTTCTATATAAAGTTTGTGAACCATATCATTACCCCATCACCAACTATTAACTTAATCTCTCAGTCTGCCAATCGGTGCCTTGGCCGTGCTTGTGATTGCTGTATACCTCAATATCAACCGAGAAAACAACCCGGAGAAACTATCTGTCCTTCGTCGCATCCAGAAACTAGATCTGATCGGCACAGCAATTATCATACCGGGTGTTATATGTCTTCTCCTCGCTCTACAATGGGGAGGTAGCACCTACGCCTGGAACAGTGCTAAGATCATCGGACTTCTCGTCGGTGCAGCCGGCATAATCATACTCTTCGTCATATCCCAGATTATCCTAGGCGACAAAGGAATTCTGCCTCCACGTTTCTTTAAAAACCGCAACACAATTCTAGCCTTTCTTTTCGCGTTCTTCTTCGGCGCAGGATTCTTCGCCTTAATATTCTACCTCGCTATCTACTTCCAGTCTGTGAAAGGAGCTAGTGCGACTAAAGCCGGCATTGAACTTCTTCCCCTTCTCATCTCAACTGTACTGTCATCAATACTTACAGGAGGCTTGATCACAGTCATCGGATACTATACACCCGTGATGATAATCTGCATGGCACTATTCGCCATCGGAGCAGGCCTCATCACTACGTTCGACCTCACGACCCCTCTATCCCAATGGTTCGGCTACCAAGTCCTAGCCGGATTCGGTATCGGCGTTGGATTCCAAGGTGGCATAGTAATCGTACAGACAGTTCTTCCTTTAGTTGATGTACCCGTCGGCACAGCATGTGTATCGTTCTTCCAATCTCTGGGCGGCGCACTGTTCATCTCAGTCTGTCAGACGCTTTTCCAAAACGGATTGCTCAGCGGCATTTCGGAGAGTGAGCCACAGCTGGATCCGCAGATCTTTCTGCACAGTGGTGCGACGGAGATCCGACAGATTCTTAAACAATTGCGCCAGGAAGATGCTCTGAATGGGATATTGAAAGCCTATGTTCTTGCTTTGTCACATTGTTATTGGGTGACGGCGGCTTGTGCGATCGTATCATTTGCCATTGTTTGTGGATTGGAGTGGAAGAGTGTTAAGAAGGAGGATGGAAAAGATCAGGTGAGGGAAATCGCTTTGTGATGAGGGAATGAAGGTTGGAAGAGAAGGGCTCAACCGGGTCTGAAATCACGGTCCGCGGGTTGAGACGGTCTGCAGCCTGACGAGATGGTGGAGGTGGACATCCTCTTTGTATGATTAGGAAAAGGAGCTCGATTCTTGATATATATATCATCGAACTCATAGACTACTCTTCTGGTCTGTATATAGTACACCTTTATGTTTACACGATATCCACTCAGCATACGAATGTAAGCTTCTCAATCTTAAAAAAAGCTTTACTAAAGAACTTATCCTCTTTAACTTTATGCAATGCAATTCCATCAGTTGGAAATATAATATAACACTCCGGATAGTTGAGTGAGATAAAGTAGCAAGAGTATCCCACCCACGGAGATAAGTTCCTCCCCCACCTGCAAACGCACCCCTCCCTCCTATTGGCGCAGAAAAACTCTACCCCGTTCCCCGCAACGGTCTCTCCAGATTCTTTTGAAATCCCCCCCACAGCCAGTACAGTAATCAACTAGTAATTACATAATCCTGGAGCTCCGGAAGCACTACAACATAAGGATTAGGATACTCGATTGCCGGGGTAGAGAGGAGAGGCGCTTCTCCCGGAGTATAGTATACCTATTGTACGAAGGAGGAGGGAGGTAGAGTTTAGGAGTGGAAAGGAGGGGCGCTTCTCCCGGAGTATAGTGTACCCATCGTACGAAGGAGGCGGTAGAAGTTAGGAGTAGAGAGGAGGGGCGCTTCTTCCGGAGTATAGTGTGCCCACTTCGTACGAAGGAGGAGGTAGAGGTTAAAATTGGAGAGGAGGGGCGCTTCTCCCGGAGTATAGTATACCTATTGTACGAAGTACGAAGGAGGAGGTAGAAGTTAGGAGTAGAGAGGAGTGCTTTGCGAATTGAAGAGCCGTGATACTGTGGTCGCATATTCCTGCCCGGAAAAACGACGGCCCGCCGGAGCATCGTACAGTCCGCTGAACACACAAGTAAAGAAGAAGGAAGTATCGGTTGACTTAGTACAGCTGTACGGAAGTTTGATTCAGACTCCATGACAATACCCTGTTGAAAGCACAAACGTTATAAGGCTCTATATATTTATAGGCCTACTCGTAATCCGCTAAATTGGCCAATCAGACACTTGTTATTCAGCAGAATTGCTGTGCTCAGAGCCTGTATTTACAGGATACAAACAGCTTGTTTTCTAAAGTATCCAATCAGAAAGTAGATACCACTGAATTATAGTGCTTATACCCTGTAATTACGGGGTGTTTTCCTAAAAATTGGCCCACTAAATTTATAGACTTACAGTGCTATAGCTACAGCGCATTCTCATCGAGTCTGAATCAAACTTCCGTAGGTGACACAAAATAAACGGGTTGAAGTAACCCACTGCAAAGTGTATTTGTCGCATCCACAATGATGGCGACCTTCGTATATTCAAGTGGATACGCATACGCACTGGACGATCGGTTGAAGGAGCTTGGAATTATCCCGAAGCCATGAGGGAAGATGTTTAAAAAGAAGAGAGCCGTCGAGTATCTTGGCCTTCTTGTTATTTCTCTTCTGCACCACGGGTATACAAAAAATGGCACGACGAATCGCCTCGGTCTTGCTGCTCCTCTTGTCGGCCTTGCATTTGGTTGCGGCGACGAAGTCGTGGGATATCAATAATGAGAAACATAGACTGAGTTGTCAGGCGCATACGAGCAATCCGTTGGAGGGGTGTGATGTGAAGAGGACGAAGTTTGTGGATTCTGTAGGAGGTGGAGGATATTCGAGTTTTAAGACTGTGCAGTCGGGTATGTTTGCTTTCTGTGGGTGGGGGGACGGTGTTAATGCTAACGAATGTGTTTGTAGCTGTTGCGAGTCTACCGAACAATACTGGTGAGTTTGCTCTTAGAAGGCGGTGGGAAAATTCAACTGGAAAAAGGTTGCGCGTTGATGATAGACGATGATGTTGACGTTGGATAGATACGTATATCATCCTTATTGCATCTGGGAACTACACCGAGCGGGTCAGTATCAGCTACATCTTTTCTTCAATTCACTGTTGACAGGCAACTAGGTCAATGTCACTCGTCGCGGGCCTACCTATCTCTTAGGTCAGACCTCGAACCCTCTCAACCAATCTGCCAATACCGTTAATATCATCTGGTCCGCTGTTGCCGGTACAGGAGATAATGCATACACATCCACCCTAACTGTCGCCCCAACTTTGAATGCGTCCTTAACTGGCACTGGAACGACCGGATTCCCGGTGCCGGCGGACACACCTTTCGGTTGCATAGATTTTAGGACATACAACCTGAATATTATCAACGACTTTGCGCCATACGGTGAGTATTCATTTTGGTGATAGCAAGAAGGCCAGCACTCTAACATTAGTATAGATGCTACAGGATCCTTGGCGTTGAGTATTGCCTACGCAAATGGAGGATTCTACTACACTGGTTTCTACAGCTACCAAGATACTGTTCGTCCTTCCTTACACGTTTCGAGCTCTGCATTCCATTCACTGACAGATCCAAGGTTTACGTTGGCAAACTTGCCAACAGCTACATTGCGAAGTCCGTTATAGCAGGTGAAACCGATTTCATGTACGGCTTCGGCACCCTCTGGCTTAACGATACTCAGATCCTTCTCCGATCATGCATTGGTGCTATTACAACCTGGAAGGGCACTAATACCACTTTTGAGAACAAGTACGGCGTGTACATTGTTGACTCGACTGTGCAGAAAGCGAACAGTAGTTTAAGTATCAAGGGGAAATGTCCATTGGGTAGACCATGGGTACGTTGCTTCTCCCATTTTTACCTCATAGCTGGAACGACCGCAGGTGAATTGGAAAACTAACTTCTTTCGAACAGAACGAACAAATGCGAGCAATCTACGCACGAACCTACCTCGATGACTCGATTCTCTCCACAGGCTACACAGACTGGCCCCCAACTATTTACACACCAAACAACACTCTGCAAGCCGAGTATAAGAACTATGGTCCGGGATACAATGCGACTGGGAGAGCAATGGCCCTCTATGGTGTACAGCTGACGGATGCGCAGTGGTCTGCTTATAGTAGTCCTGCGAAGGTCTTCCAGACGCCTACTGGGGAGTTTGGGGATGTGAGCTGGGTTGATTTTAGTGTTTGAGTTGTGTATATAGAGATCGATAGAGAACGTATTTCGAAAATATAAATTGCTTCCTTTCGAATTGTCGAGGTCGATATATCCATCATCTTGTCGTTCAGATGCATGTGATTGGCGTTGTAACTTTGAAAGGCTTGGAAAATAGATTCGTCCCATCTCTTTCCTTAATTCCATAACTTATATTTTAGCCGTGCCATGTTTTCCACAGGTACAATTTATGCGGTTTATATATCCAGGTAAAGGCAAGATTCTCTTCAGTAATTCAAAAAAAGATCCTGAAGCTTGCTATCTGGAAAAACCTGGGATATCGAAGTAAGCTAGACTAATTTGGGCTTAGCACTCCGTTCAATATTTCTGACGAATTCACTTTACGCGACCTTACATCGAATCGCGTCTCCGCCAGCAAACATAACGTTACTGAGTCCAACAACTTCCTATCAACCACAAATTTGCAATCAGCAACAAATCAAGATGGCTCCCCGCATAGACGATGTTGCAGATGAAGAGCCTCCTTCGATCAACCCATATGAGGTTTTAGGACTTGAGAAGACTGCTTCCGAAGATGAAATCAAGCGGGCATATCGCAAAGCTGCTTTGAGGCACCATCCAGGTATGTCATTCCTTTTGGGATGAATTATGGTTCGCTTCTTGTGTATTTTTGGCAAGCAGGTGCCGCTCGACTCTGCGCTTTTTTCTCCCACTAACAACGAACCCCTCTGCTAACAATTACCAGACAAGGCAGCGGAACATTTGAAGGAAGAGTCGCATACCAAATTCCAAGAAGTTGCCTTCGCATACGCCGTCCTTTCTGATCCGGCCCGTCGCAAACGTTATGATCGCACTGGCTCAACTTCCGAATCTATCGGCGCAGATGGCTTTTCCTGGAGCGACTTCTACAGCGAGCAATTTCGAGACATCGTCACAACTGATAGCATTGAGCAATTTGCTAAGTCTTACAAAGGTTCCGAGGAGGAAAAAGATGATCTACTGAGTGCTTATGAAAAGTTTAAGGGCAAATGGAATAAGATGTATGAGGTGGTGATGTTGAGTGACCCAGTCGACGATGAAGAGAGGTTTCGAAAGATCATTGAGGAAGCGATTGAGAAGGGAGAGGTAAAGGAGTATGAGATTTTTAGGAATGAATCCAAGGCTGCGAAAGCTAAGAGGATGAAGAAGGCTAGGGCAGAAGAAGGAGAGGCTGCGGAGTTGGCAAAGAAGCTGGGTGCAAGCAAGATGTTGGCCGGGGCGAAGGAAGATAAGAGTAGCGCGAAAAAGAGGAAGGCAGAAGGACATATGAATGATCTGGCAGCTATTATCCAATCAAGACAGGCGTCGCGCATGGGTTCAATGATCGCACATATGGAGAGTAAGTATGGTGCTGTCGATGGGAAAGATCTTGATCTCGATGAGCCTTCTGAGGAAGCATTTCAGAGGACGAGAAAGAAGATGACGAAAGGGAAGGCGATGGATGATACCGAGGAAGAGGAAGAAGAAGAACCAAAACCAAAGAGGAAATCGAGAGCTAAGAGTAATAAGAAGCAAGTCGAGGAAAGTGACGATGAGGTTGTCGATTTAGAAAAGGACTCGGATATGGATAAGGACCATGATGATGATGAAGAAGGCGAAGATGAATATGAAGAAGAAGCACCTCCAAAGAAACACAAGAAAAGCGCACCAGCGAAGAAGTCTAAGAAGGCCGCAGGAACAGCTACCCGGAAATCCAAGCGTACGAAGGCTGCATGATGGTTTGCATTTTGCATTTAATCTGAATTGGGCTGGAGTTGGAGTTTGGACTGTGGATATTCTACACAGGAGAAAATGGATATGACATGGGCACACATGGGCGTTTTTATGACGATGGATACGATGGTTTATACCTCATTAGTAGTATACCTGGTTTTCCAAAATCCGGTAGGTCTACCATATGATCAGCTTATTTATAATGAAGCACTTTCGGGAGATATAGTTTCTTGCTCTTTCTTATATTTAAGTCAACTTGGTTTTACCAGGATAATTGTACGTCAAATTAGTACCACGTGACACAGTGAAATTTCGTGTCAGCTTCACGTCTTCATCGGGATGCCATTTCAGCTCGACTCACAAACAAACAAGAAGCATTGTATAAATCCCTAGCTATCTTCACAAACCTCAATCTCACCATATTGCTCGTATAAAAGACCTCTCTATCTTCCTCTTGCTCTTACCATTCCTCTTACAAGCACGCAAGAAAAATCCCAAAACATTCAAAATGCCATGACCACATCCATCTCCGATTCCGATCCCGAACCCAATCGCAATCCGAATAATGACAATGAAAAAACCCGCTATCCTCCAGACCTCTACTATCTCTCGCCTACATTTGAGAAATGGTGTCCCTTAAGATGCAGCGATTTGTATACATTGAAAGATGAGGGTGTTTTCGTTGATAGTTTGTTTCTCCATCTCTTTGTTCTCTATCTCCCTCCCGACATGCTTTCCACTAGCGTAGCCATCAATCTTCCTCTCCCACGTCTCCCTACGACTATGTCGCCCCGATTCTCCAGTATCGAAAAGTATAGCACAAGCAAGCTAACAAAGCAACAGGCCAACCAGTTCACCATCACCCTACCTCCCACCATCCAATCCGCTACATAAAGCTCTTTGGCGTCCTCGTGTCCATTGACGATTTCTTCCGTCGTAGAGTCTACACCATCGACGACGGAAGCGGCGCCTGCGTCGAATGCGTCGCTCTCTTACCCGCGCCTTCTCCATCACTTCCCGCGGGCTCATCTACCACAAATCCAGCCTATCACCCGGGAAACAAAGAATCCGAGCCCCACTCCGTAGCCAATCCCTCCATTCCCTGGTCCCTCATCTCCGAATGCTCAATCCTGCGCGTGCTGGGTACGGTTAGTCAATTCAATGGCATGATACAATTACAAGTGGTGAAGATCACCGTGGTGGGGAGCACAGATGTGGAGAGGAAGTGGTGGGATGAATGTGCGGATTTTAAGAGGGATGTTTTAGGGAAAGAGTGGGTTGTTAGTGAGGAGAAGATTAAGCGCCATATGAGAGAAAAGGAGAAGGCGAGGAGGGGAGATGAGAAGATCCGGAAACGGACACGGGAGAGAGAGGACGCGAACGATGGCAGGCAGAGACATAATAAATCCTCCGAGGAAAAGGACGAGAAAGATAGAGAAGCAGCGCGGCTTTTATCTATGGCTTCTCGACCCGCAGTATCGTCCAAATCTCATCCTCATCTTCTTTCCCATCGCAAATCCTCCACTTCTACCTCATCTTCATCCTCTTCTTCAACGACCAACAACCCGCCCTACAAACCGCCCAGACTCACCTCCTCCTCCTCCTCCTCCTCCACCCATGTCTCCGGCCCAACGATCCCAGGAACATCCATCAAAAAGCGGTTTCACCATCTCCCCATCACTTCCGCAACTATCGCGGCTGTGATACCCGAGAGGGATAGGGCAAAGTACAAGGATACTCTTGGGCTGTGAGCGTATGATATGTAAACTTACTATGGCACTAATGTCGAGTTGAGTCGAGTGGACTAGGATTGAATATCTCGAGGCTGGAAGATACCTGTACACTATTTACTCTTATGCTGGCTGGAGGCATGTCGTTTGCAGGATGATGGGCGGTTGTTCGTGTTCGTTCGCATTAGAGCAGAGCATTTTCGGATACCCAACTAATTCCAGGACGAGGTAGATAGATAGATAGATAGAAGCATAGATACACATCAATTTTTTTTTTTTTTTATACTTCAATTTTCGCACTAATAATGATAGTTAGTTAGTCTTGGTAGTGGGACAAGAAGCAGAAGCAGAATAGAAACATCAACCCTAACCCTGCAACTGGAACCACAAATCCAGTTCTCAATTTAATTTTTGGGGGGAGGGCGAGGGGGGATTTTACTTGCTCCATTTTGCCCAATGCTTTTGACCACAATTCAAACTCCTTACCTACCCCTCTCGCAGCCCTCGTCCCACAATAGCATTGCACCTCAGCATAACAACACTTAACTCAGCTCAACTCAACCTAAAACATAAAAATATATCTCCATTGTTCACGCGGCAAATCATATACAAGGTCAATTGACCACTACTGTTATTCTTACACTTACTTTTGTAATTTCGTATTTCTTTCCTTTTTCCCTTTTCCATTCCCCATCGCATTCATCCTTCCATAAAGCCAAACTTTCCATTGCTTTTTCCCTGTCTTCCTTTATTCATCAATCCCCAATTCATTCAATTTGCCACCCTCTTCCCCGTTAACTAAGCATACCAGCGCTCCAACGCCGTTTGGTTGTTTTGCTTTCCCCACTGTAATGTATTAGATAAAAGAAACCAACGTATTACACATCCGGCAGCAAATTTCTCCTTAATATCCTGCCATAGACTTAATCGATCTGACGACCATAGATGGAACTTCATGAGCACCAGCTGAATCGGGGTAGACCAAGAAGGCAAGGCCAATAATGATGTAGAGACCGAGAAGCTAGATCTAAATTAGTATTTATGCGCAAACGTGACAGCAAGGCCGAAAAAAAAAAACTCACCATAGCACCCTCCAAATAGTTACTCTTTCCATCTTGAATAACATAGGTGACAACCAAAACACTCAAGAAGAAGATGACTGTTTCGAAAGTCTCGAAGTGAAGCGTCATTGGAACATCGATGATCCATCCCAAAATAACCAGGAAAGGGGTGACGAGAAGTGCGATTTGCATTGAGGACCCGATAGCAACACCCATAGCAAGATCCATCTTATCCTTAACGGCAACCACAACAGCGGTGACGTGCTCGGCCGCATTTCCAACAATTGGCAAAAGAATAAGACCGACGAAGGTTTTAGAGATATGGGCTTTCTCGACGAGAGCATCAATGGAGTCAACAAGGTAATCGGCGCAAACTGATACACAGACAGTGACGGCAATAAGAACAGCGGCGGCGGCCCAAGGGCTTATTTGCGCTTCTTCCTCTTCTTCTTCATCATCATCGGCAGATTGATGTTCGGCATCGAAAAGACCAGAGTGTGTTCGGAGCTGGAACATCAAATAGAGCACATAGAGAATCAGTAAGATAATAGAGGTGCCGTGGGATAGAATCAGGATATTAGCATCTGAGTCGACTGAGGTCTTGCTAAGTGCGGCATAGAGCTGCAGGGGTCAGCATTGAATCATGAGACCAGATTTGAGTTACCTACAGTTGCGGGAATAATCAAGGCGCATGACGCAACAACCATCAAGGAGGACATGGTCGAAGCAACAGTGTTGTTGAATTGCTGTTCAATGCCCAAAGCGGTTCCAGTTCGAGTATTGTGGATTCCACCCGCCAAGAAGCAGCATCCCAACACAAGCAGAGAATTCGACAAGATACTGCCCAACATACTCGATTGAACGATGCGAACCTGGCCTTGCTTCAAAGCGACGATACTGACCTGTATGACTTTGTTAGCTAATGCACTTCCAGTCCCCCCACAGGCCGCACAAGACCAACATACAATAAGTTCCACAGCATTTCCAAAGGAGGCGTTCAAGAGCCCTCCTAGTGTCTCTCCCAATTTCATTGAGATTTCTTCCGTAGCAAATGAAAGGATTGATGCAAGTGGGATAATAGCGAAGAAGTTGAGAATGAAGGTGACGACTGGATCCCAGTGTGTCACGCCTGCAACAATTCCTAATGGCACGAAGACCAATAGAACGTTCACATAATTGCTGTACAAAGTAACTTTCCCAACGTGCCATGCCGAAGCGGAATAACGTGTGACGAAGTTGTCGCTGTCCATGCCCGGTGTGGTCCTCCTGCTGAAAAAGAACTCCTGCACACTAGTTTTCCTTCCAATGACATGTCCATTGCCATGTCCATTGCCCAGCAGGCTTGTATGCTCATTAGCATCCGGCATGTTGGGTGCTGGACGTCCGTTGTGATCGCTTCGGTAGCTTGCAGAACGTGCTCGCTTCAGTTGTTCTCGGTATTGAGGATGCGCTACATATCAGAGATCGCAAACGTTAGCATAGCCACTCTGGATAGTTATCATGTCGAAGATTAGATGTTCCAGTTGTGTCGCGCGCAAACAAATATTGTCTCCAGATAGCTTTCTTGGCCCTTGGCGTAATTGGCAAGTGGAGAAGGGATATCACAGGAATGAAAGGATATCAATGAACGGGGGAGGGATTTGATAGAGATGAGTGAGGCGTGGCTTCAAGCTCGACTAAAGTAATATCTCTCTGCATAGCCGGGTGGTGAATGGGAACACACATGATGCTGGGTTGTAATACCATTTAAAAACGTCTCGGGAGGGGTATGTGTGCAGCGTGAAATGCAACAAAGGGCTGCACATCAAAGATCCTGGCTGTTGCCCGATTGCTCTGGGTGCAACCGACCACCAACAAATGCGTGAGGCTTTCAATTGGTCGAATACGCTGTGCGCGTGCGATGCCAATTGACAATGATTGATTGATTGATTGATTGATTGAAGAGGAAGAATGATGGAAAAGTCGAAAAAAGAAAAACGAGGGAGATCACTCATCACGCTGTTCTACTTACAAACCATCTTGGCAAAGATCGAGCCGTTTGGTCGCGACTCAATCGGTGTAATGTATGATGCGGACTAATGTGAGAGAAACAGGGAAATGGACCGAAAGTGGTAATATTGGGTAGGTAGGTTAAGAGGCAGAAAGGGTAAGAAAAAGGTTTTGGCGTTCGGGATGAACGTTGATTCCTGTGCCAGCGCCTGTGCCTGAGTATGGGATAAGACTGTGTGTGTGTGATGGATAAGTCTCGGGCACTTATTTCGTTCGATCGGTGGAAATCCTATCGAGCTCCACTCCGAAGGGGAAATATGTGTGAGCGTTTTTTCTCTTCTTCTTCTTTCTGGAGCTGCTGCGCCTCCTTTGATATAAAAGAATTGAAGCTTGTGCGGGAAATGGGCTTCTAGACGTTCTGACCCAAAGATGGGGACGAGGCGAGCGAGCTCTACTGGGAAATGATCTTCCTCGATGACGATCAAACGGTACAGTACCAGTCCAGAAAATTCCAAGTTTCGCGAAATAAGTTGGTTTCGCTTTGCGTCTTCTTGGGTGGAGCGATTTGGCCGCACAACAACGTTCCAGATGTCGTGGAAAGGGAAACAGAGGAAGCAAAAGAACACTGCAGAGAGAGAGAGGGAGGGAGGGAGAGAGAGAGAGAGGGTGAGAGAGAGAGAGAGAGAGGGTGAGAGAGAGAGAGAAGAGTTGGATCTTACCTATTTCAGCTATCAAACATTCGACTATGGCGGTGCAGGTCGAGGAAGGCACGAATATTGTGGGTGCGGGACTATGCCAGCTGGAAATGGACAGCTGTAGCTGAAGCTGTCAGGGTAGCTGCTGTGAGTATGTGAGTACTAAGTAGGCGCGAGCAAAGTACGAAGTATGCACGAAGTAATAGTTGAGACGGTGGAGGCGAGGGCGAGGGCGAGACCGAGACTGAGACTGAGACTTTGATGCTTTTCCTAAAATTGAAGGAACGAGGAGCGCAAAGCGAGGGCCAATGATATCCAATGATGGCCAAGGAGCTACGTGCAACAAGCAGTCTGCCAAGTTATGATGAAGAGTGTGAGGTTCAAGCAGCCAGTGTACGAAGTGTACGAAGTAAGTAGTTGTATGTAGTGGGAGTGTGGGAGTGTGGGAGTGAGGGAGTGAGGGAGACTGTCTGGTGTGTCATACGTTTACGACAAACAATTCACTCCTACGAGTAGAGATCAATGCCCAATCCCAATCCCAATCCCAATCCCTATCGTCAGATTCACCAGGCGCTGTTGCACATTCTCATCACACACTCCGACTCCGACTGCGTACGCCACACTCCCTGTCGTCAGATTCACCAGGCGATGACTTCGTTCCCTGCTCATGACTTCGTACGTGTACGCTCTGTTACACAGGGAGCTATGGCCACTGGGGAAAACGTGCTCAAAACGCCAAAAGCTCACGGCTTGACCAATGAGCATCCGCCTCCCACGCTCTCAATCACACCCAACATGCACAGCCCCCCTTGGCGCTCATACAAAGGCCATTTTGTGGCTTGTCATCATTTCATAATCCTGTCGCTCGCCCTTGATGCATGGATGTATGCACGGCAGGGTCTTTTGATTGTTACACGGTTTACATTGTTACCCAAGTACACGGATGTCCCATAAGCAAACACCCGAACATTCCGCCAAGTTCCGGCCAAGACGAGGGTCCCCATCTCTGATCACGGTACTTGATTTGGTCTTGATTTGATTTTGCTGCGGCACGGGGCGTACAGTACAGTACTTATGGCTGGGGAAAAGACCGACTCCGCAGTTTTCGCAGAGGGGAGCACGAGGAGCTTGGCACTGACGGAGATTTGCTGTCTTGCAATTCTCAGGGTACTTCGTGCATACGGCCCCTACGCACGGGATTGCTGAATAACACACCGTGCACACTTACTGCTACTGTACGACTCGCGAAAAGCCTATGCGAGCGAGCGATATACGACCCCGACGTCGTCTATTGATTGCCGAGCAAGAGAGAGGTCACACTATCGGCTCAAACTATACCCTACATAGCCATCATCCGATTCTAGCTCATGCCACAATATTTTGCGTTCTTCAGTATACGGGCAGATGTGCAACAAAACTGGCTTCCTCAGACGAGAATATCGAATGTTTATATCGACAACATCTTGGGTTCTTTCAGTATACGGGCAGATATGCAACAAAAATTGTTTTTTTCTAGACGACATATTGAATACTTATACTTATAGTATCTTAGGTTCTTTCGATATACGGGCAGATATGCAACAAAATTTGCTTTTTCGTACGAGACATCGAATATTCATGTCTACAACATATTGGCTTCTTTCAATATACGAGTAGACGTGCAACACAATTTGCTTCCTCAGACGAGATATCGAATGTTCATATCGACAACATCTTGGATTCTTTCAATATACGGGCAGATATGCAACAAAATTTGTTTTCTTCAGACGAAACGTTAAATACTTATACCTACAACATCTTAGGTTCTTTCAATATACGAGTAGACATGCAACACAATTTAGTTCCTCAGACGAGATATCAACTACTTGTATCTACAACATCTTAGGTTCTTTCAGTATACGAGCAGACGTGCAACAAAATTTGGGTTTTCAGACAAACTATTGAATACTTATATCTACAACACCTTGGGTTCTTTCAATATACGAGCAGATGTGCAACAAAATTTGGTTTTTCTGAGACGTCGAATGCTATGTTGTACGTGGATTCAGCCTATTGGATTGGAAGAATGTGTTAGTAGAAAGGGCTCACCGCTAGGAACGTCAGGAGGGAAAGTTTCTTGATGGCAAACCATAACTACTTTGCATCGTGAAAGATTTCTTATGCATCTCTGCTAAGTGGCTGTTTAATTATTTGGTGTTTCGATTATATCGCGAAAGCCTCACAAGATGCGAGCGTGCCCCTTTTCTTGGGGAAACGGGTGTATTTGTGGCCCAATAAAATCTGAATTTTTAAGTTGGAGATTTTTGAATAAGAATTTTTTGGTGCGCAAAACTTTTTCGTACACCGCGTGATGCCCTAATTAATGCCGATACTTTTTAAAAGATCATATTGCTTTTGATTGTCTACCCGACACCGACCCAAATATGCACGCACGTCTTGGCTTTATGCTGGCTTTCGTATATTTACATTGCACATCACCAATATCAAATCCAATGCCATTTTAGTGTACGTAACTTATAAAATGCACAGCCGTATTGAGCATGCGTATACACGACTTCGCCAGAACTTCGCATATACGTCTAGTTCACAAATTGGAGATAACAAAGGGGTTCCGTGCCCCCCTCTCTCGACGCGAAAGAAAAGGATAACCAGGAAAACTGCAGCTAAGCGACAATGGAGAGCAGAAACAGAGAACAGAAGAAGAACACAAAAAGAGACTCAAGAAGCTGGTACATGGTGAGCTCCCCAAGCTTGCCATCAATCCTCTTGACAATAGTTGTAGCCAGAGTCTTCCAAATGAAGCACGTCCATCCTCAGGCACCCTGAAAGGCGACAGATAGATGGCTCTTTCCTCTTCCTTCTAGATAATTTGACCAAGTTCATCCATCCGACGAATGCAAATGCACCCGAGAAGATTGATTTTCCGAACTGTCCCTGAGAGCACGGGACATGGGCAATTAAGATGGGCGCTAACTTAGAGAGCTTACAAACAATCATCAGTACAACGCGCGGCTCACGCGATGAGCCTCCATCTGAATAGCTAACCTTAGACACGGACTTGCCGAACCATTTTTTTCGTTGCGGCTTGACGGAGCCGACAACAACACGCCGCGTCACCTTAACAACGACACGAGAGTTATCCGTGGCGATATCTGTAATATGGAATTTCACTACAAATCGAATCTGAAACGGCATCTAAGGATGCCAGGGCCATATCTAATTGTTCAAGTGGAAATTGGACATTGAGAACTTATGTGCTCTATAATCACAGATTCAGACCCAGTGAAGAAGTTGTCTAGCAGAAATGTGGTGCAATACAAGTACGAGAAGAATGCGTATATACGTGTTGATTATGCAGCGGTATCTATACAAACATGAAGTCATCAGCAAAATTTCCGCCATCTCCTTTCCCATGTAAACATCTAGGTAAAGATACACATTATCAATACACCATCCCGAACCACTACGCAGATTCTCCCGTACCCGCTGCATCCCGTCGTCTAGCCTCTTTATCCGCCTCTAATCTTCTCATTCTAACACCCCTTCCTCTTCCGCAGCATCCCAAGGCCAACGGAAGCGGCACCACCACAACAGCCAATACGGCCTGTAGAATAAGAGCATTGTACATGTGTCCCGGGGGTCTATCTGACCCATCATCCGCCGAGCCATCCGACGTGCCCTTCGCCCTCAACGCGTCCGAGGCAATGATGAAAATTCCGCCGAACAATTGTCCCCCTGACCAGCAGAGGGTGCTTGTGACTTCCGGAGACACCGGATGCGTGATCTCAATGAGATATTCCAGACCAACAGGAACAAGACTGAAAGACGCCGCGCCAAGAATCGATGGAATAGCGTAGATAGCGCCCAAGCTTCTAGTTTGAGGTGCCCAGGTAAATGCTAAGTAGCAGGCGGCGATAATAGGGATTTGAAGTTTGATTGCTAGGAGATAGGATTTGGTGCGGTCGATCAGAGGGGAGGTGACGGCAGAGGTGACAAGACCGACGACGATGAGAAGGGCACCGGCAATCCCGGCTTCGGTTTCAGAGAAGGAATATGGTGCAACCATTTGGTTAATCAGCGAGGAGATGTTGTTGAAGAGTGCCGTATAGAAGGCGAAGGGGATGAAAACCATATAAAATTCTGGTAAGCGGAAGAGAAAACGTAGTGAGGTGCCTAGGGATTGTTTGGTTTCTTCCGAGGACGCGGAGCATGGCGTTGGTGGTGCTGCGGGAATGAAGAACGAGGGAATGGTGGCTACGGAGGACTAGATCACGTTTAGTATTATGATACTGATGATAAAGTGAGTTGCATGACTTACAATGATAGCGATGTAGAGGACCATGTTTGGTATGCTTCCAGCACTTCCCGCCCAGAAAGGATCAATCAGCTGAGCTAATGCACCACCGAATGGATTGGCTAAACTCATCACGGCAGTGGCAGCTACTCTTCCATTGTTTGTAAACCACAGATCCGAGTACCTCGTAGGAGCTGCGAGCACAAATGGCTGAGCAAGTCCCGTCAGTATCTGACCGAACATAACACCGCCGAAGTTTCCATGCGGGCCAGCTTTCGTTGCTCCATAACGAATCCAATTCCCAAGCAATATGAGCACAGACGATATTATGAGGGCAGGTTTTGGACCGCCATGATGTAGAACATATACCGTGAAGGGGGATACGATAACGAAAGCGAAGAGAAAAGCTGTGCTAAGCCAGTTGATCGCGGACTCAGATACAGCATAGTATTCGGAAACTGTTGTCGAGATTGCAGAGAAGGTCAACCACTATAGCACGAGCAGATTAGTATGTCGTTGTTTGAAATCAATTGGGGATGAAAGGCAATGGTGTCGAACAGAAATATACCAGATGGCAAAATACTTACATCCCAGCTAGCAATAATATTTAAAAGTACCAATTGCACCAACCCGAACCACCTTCTCTTATAGACTTTGAATTCCCTTGCGCCATCATGCCCCTCCGTACTACCACTTCCAAATCTCTCATCTGCAGCCCCATCCGTAACCCCAATGTTTGCCCCGCCTCCATGTCTTTCTCTTGTGGAATCTTCTCCCAGTAAATCATTACCACTATTCAATTCGGTCAAATACTCCATATACTCAACTGACCCTGCCTCCACACTCTGCGCAGTAGCATCTGTCTGGGGGTTGTCTAAACCTCCATTGCTATCCGTTCTCGACCTCGCAGCTTTATCTTTGCCGTTCATGTCCCTCTTCCTCATATGTCTTGTGGCAGTCCAGCCTTTCAGCATTCCGGTCGTCGCGAATCCACTCTCAAGATCTTTCTCTTTGGTTGTCTCAGGAACGGGCAGGGTTTGCTCGATCGTGCTAGGGTCCTTCTCTATATCGCCCGACAGAGAGTTTGATAGACTACTTGAGTCTTTCTTGTTTGATCCGATTTCCTTCTCATCGTTTGCAATTTCAATTTCTGTTGCACCTGTATTCCTAACCGCCATGTTTTAAGTTCAGCTATGAGATCGATCTTGGATAAGATAAGGCTTGGCGCTGACGCTGACGCTGACGCTGACGCTAGTACCTTGTTTATCTTAGCGTTGCGCGGGGCGATCATGGAGAATTGAGATTTTGTCTTTGGCTTTCCGGCGTCGGATGAAGATTTATCATGTTCCAAGAAGAGGAAAATATATCATGTCAAAAAGGAAGACATGAAATAGTAGTAGGTGTTTATCAGCGGCAGAGAAAATGAGGGGTCGTGAAGGATTTAGGATGATTGCATGTGTGCATTGGATGCTACCTCCATTAGAATTAGAGATAAGGTTGAATGTAACTGGCTCGAGTGGATGAGACTGGGGTAGGATCTGGCTGAAAGGCTTGCCGATTTCAGACCCTCCTCCGAACCTGTTACTAGATTCAGAAATATAGATACGCGGTAAAGATACCTAGGTTCCATAGCACTTCCCTATTTTTGCTTGTGACTGCGGTTGTCGGCATCTGTGTACTGACCTGCTATGAAATGATAAGTATGGCATATAACGTTGGAGGACTACTTATGGACAAACGAAATAACCACCCAGCAGCAGTAGACCAAGCTGGGCGGTGGGAGTTTAGTATGAAGAGAGAGTTAAGCTTTTTCTATATCGATTTCCTTTTCTATACTACATGCAGATGCGCTCGATCAAGAAAAGAGATCTGTATGCAGTGGTACAAGAACGGATCGGTTCCTTATTTGTACAATTCCCTTCTCCCTCCTCTCATCATCTAGAAGTTGTTCATATTGCCCGGTGAGTTCGGTGTGGTCATGAAATCTTAGGATAATTTACTTTAGAGCATTCCAAAGCTTAGGAGCAGCGCAAGCGGTTGCGCAGTGTGCGAGGTGGAAGACTGCAGTATTAGAGGTTAGTCATAATCTTGGTGAAATCAAAATACCGTAGGAATATCAAGACGTACATTCTTCAACACAGTCCTCGCCAGGGTGCTTCTTGTCCCCAGAATCACTGGCACTAGTAACACGCTCAACACACTCATCATAGTGGTGCTTGGCGGGGGCGCAACCTGTGGACTCCTTGCATTCTGTTGAAAAGGTTAGTCATGCTCTTCCTACTCTAGATGTGATATCATATTCTTTATTGAAGGTCGAAACATATCAGATCTCTGGGCTTGCATGATCCGGACAAATGATATGTTCATGAATTGCTCAAGAGTTCAAGCAAAGTAGACTTACCCTCCTCGAACTTTTCTTTGGGATCCTCAAGTTCTTCCTCTTCCTCTTCCTCATCTTCGTCTCCACCCTCCTCCTCATCCTTTGACTGCGATTTTGGTGCAGGTGCAGGTGCATCATCATCGTCGTCGTCGTTCTTAGCCCTCTTGTCTGGTGTTGGGCCGGATGGGTCCTAGTAACTCATGTCAGTTTGCAGCTTCCAAAATCTTGCATGGCCAGATGAAGAGCCCTCAAGACGGCTGTGCTGCTTCCGCGTCCTCCGCAGGGTATCAAGGTAACTCCCTTTCCCCGCGATTGCAGTCTTTAGCCAGGTCGTGGGATTTTTCCGTTGCAGAGAGCTCGAAAGAACAAGATGAATAAGATAACATTAACCACGTACAATGGCCTCTCCCTCTCCGCCGACATCTTTCTGCGCAGGCGTCTTTTCTGAGCTGGCACCTCCGGATACTGCCTCTGCTTCAACAGTACTCCATGGTGTAGCAGCGGCCACGAGGTCGCTCCAGCTGTCGAAGAAACCCATCTCTACAATCGAACTTTAGTTATAGAGTCAATTGTATGATTGTTGTAAGTCGCTGTACGTTGACGTCGTGGGGGAAGAAAGTGCTAGGTAGTGTTAAATTCCGTTGTGTCGGATGAGAAATGAACCTCGCCAAAAATGAGGTTGCGATTCAATGATTCTAATTGGCTACTGAAGATTTTAAGCTAGTTGTGTTTTAATTCCTGGTTTTTCCGACACAATTCTAGGTGCGATAAGCGTTAAGACGAGTAATTTGAGACAGCATGCAATGAACATTCTTCATTCATGGGTAAATACAATCTAATGAGTACCGTTTTACCTAGAGTTGTATACCTCAGGCACCAAGACCTATATCTCTCTCGAGCAATCCATCACCAGTCTGAACGCCATGCAGTGCCGCTTTACAGCTAGTTCTTCCTGCGAGCCTTCATAAACCATTCGTGCCCAGTCTCATATATCATTAATGATAGAACGCCTTTCCTGCCATATTTCTGTCCAAACCGTCCTAATATTCATTCAATCATGACTTCGTAACACCCCATTGTGACAATGTAGGGAACACAGCATACTTGTGCATGATGTTTACTGCCTTTCGGCCTGCTCTCGTAATCGCTGATCCAGATCCACTGAAACAGCTTGTGCTTGTGCTGCTTCATAGTCTGGCGGGGGCTCGGCTGGTGCTGTGAAGTCCTCGGGTTGTGATAGATTTCCAGTTGGAGTTCTTATTCCAGCTACCCCGCTATCTTGAGCTACAGCAGGTTCTTCATTTGTAACCTCCCTCGCAGCTTCGTATGCAGGTAATTGCTCCAAATCCATGTTGGCCAAATCTACTCCAGTTGTGCCGCGCTGTCCATGCTCCCGTGCGACGGTATATGCTTGGTACAATCGCTCTTTTATTTGTTCAAAGCAGGTGTGGAAATCAAAAGCCCCACCTTCCCTAAAAGTCATTCGTACTTCAACTGCAGGATAATCTGGTGGAATTCCACCTCCAGGGACCGGTTTGCAGAGAGCCGTCCAGTAGTTCGCGCCAAAGAATGGGGCGCGAACATGGCTATCTTGTAGGTTGAGAATAGGAGAACTGAAAGACTGGAGATCGGTAGTTGGGTTGCTTGGAAGGTAAACAACCTGAGCAAAAAATCAGTCAAAGCTTCCGAACTCGAGGGTCCTGTTCTGCATACCCTTTGATTTGTAACAAAAACCACTCCCGCATCGCATTTGGCCGCGTATGGCTCAATGCCCGCAGTTGCGGTTGGCGTAGAAATTTGTAGACTGATTCGAGGAGGCGAGGTATAAAGGATGCGCTCATTGGGGAGCTTCACGAAGCCAGCCTCGTTCGGAGAGGTCATCACCCAACTTTTTTCCCGAGCCGATCTTAGCACTGCTTCTTGCGCCATATGCAAGGTATAAAGATGCTGCTCTTGATGAAAGGCATACATGATGATAGATAGAACAAATAAGGCGGAAGAGGAATGAGAAGAGAGAATGAGAAGAAGGAAAGGAGGTGGGGGGAAAGGAGGGTGGGTAGAAGTGATAGCAATGAAATACTACATGCAAGAGGAAGCCACAGGAAACAACTTACTTTATTGACATCTTGACTTGCCTACCGGAACAGTATCAGCATCCGCCAGAAGGTTTGATAGGACTCCTTCGAGAGAGCGTGGGTCGAATCAGAGCAGAAGTGCGAGTCCTAAAATATGCACCGGTAATCGTTTCTTGTAAAGACTACTGTCAAAGTACCGGATCACTGAATGGAGTTCTGTGCGCCGACAAGACAAGGGGTCGAGGAAGGTTGCTTTTTGAATGGACAGTTAAGAGACACCAGTGTGGACCAAACGTTTTGCAGAGTCGCAATCAAAATCGCCACGGAACGGGATACCTTGGATGGACTAGGTAGGATTGAGTGAGGTGGAAGATGGAGGGATAGTAGTTAGTAGCTGGTAGTGGGTAGTGAGGACCCTTCACACGCTTTTTCCTGAGAGGTTCAAAAATACCGGGATTTCTGATAGCGGGGCAACAACCTTGGGCTTTGGCGAGCAACCAACGACAACCCTTCGCTACCTCCCGAGGAACAAGCAAAGATTGGCACAGTCGGGCAGAGTTTGGTTCTGATTGTTAAGGTTATCCATATAATGGGGTATTTGTTGGGTCTGAGGTCGAGAGGACCAGCATCAACCAATTGTCCTGCACGATTCTTGGTGTGGATATCGTACCTACGTACGAGGCGGACGAAGTACTCGCATGTAGGAAAGGGTGATCTGGCGGAGGGCTTTGCTGGTCAAGGTGGTTGGTTGTTGGTGTTCGGTGGTCAATGGTCGCCGCCAGTGGTCAATGGCGTGTTCAGTCGCAAGGTCTAGGTTGTTCGTTCTGAGTCGTTGTCTGGATTTCGGCTTCTCCCAGTGCATAAGGCAGCTGCTCATGGACAGACGGAAGTACCTCGATCCCCCTTTAGGTGTAGTGACATGTAAGATACTGTAGGTACGGGCGGAGAAGCGGTATCGCTACATCTACATATACATGAGCTACATGCGGTGGTGCCAGTAGCCCTTTTACGTCCTTGCGATGATGATACCGGAAACTGCTTCCGCTGCAACAACCTCTACAAGTGGCGACTTATTGTTCAAACAACGCACTCCTATATCAAAGCAGGAAGATGGAATGCACATCTGCTGAATCCTGAATCCCACGGATCGATCGCCATGTGAAAAATTTGCCCGTTTCTTCAAAATGCAGTCTGACATACATTCGCTAATGTCGCCCCTGTTCCTGTATGCGCGACGACCTCAATGTTGCACGTATGAAGGCCAGAGATACAGGCCTGACAAGCTTTCCAGAGCTTCATTTAGGCTGATTTGCCACACTCAATCCTTCGTCCTTCGGAAGACCTTCCTGCAGCGTTAGCATAGGCTATCCCGCTTTTCTCCTTGTCCGTGTTTGCAAAAGGCAGGGCTAGATTTCAGGGGCAGACGAGAATCTAGGACTTCTAGGCGTTGGTGCACAGTATGAATAGCTTTTCTTTTAAGGTTGGGCCGACCTGGAGAAGCTGCAAGTGAATATGTAGCTAGACCAATCGACTGTGAACACTGCATGGCACTTAAGTACAATGAGAGAGTTTATCGTGATACTGGACTAGACCTCATTGTGCATCTGTAGCTCCTGCTAGGGTTACACTGTCTAGTCCTATAGCGGCGGGCTGAATATCTTCAAGCAGCAGGCCAATCAACTGACGACCCGAGGTTTTGGAAGGATGGATGGATGGCCGGATGGAATGCATCTCTTCTCTCTTCACACCTGATATTGTTTCGGAACTTGTGCGGAGGGATCGTAACTCCATGTCTATCTCAATCAGATTTTCTCGTGTTAAATTATCTATCGTTCCTTTCACGGGCCAACAACTCCATACCATCAAAGCTCGTGCAGGTATTTGGGGTCCAGTTCGCGTCATGTCTACTTCAGCCCAGAACATCGCCCTGGAACAAATCGAAACCCTCAAACAACAATACACAGCATGTGACATTGCAGATGCGCTACTCAAGCTCAAAGTCCCTGGTGCTGGTTTCCTTCCCGATCTCAATCCTATCTACAAGTCAGCAAATTCTTCAAATGAGAATGTGCTTGCTCCTGTTTCAACAGTTGTCTTTGTGCCTAAGAGCAGTACCGACCTTGCCAAATATCCTACTCCCAACATTCCCGAAGGCAAGCATTGGGTAGACCTTACAGTTCCAAAGTCAATTATAGTCATAAGTCAGCCTGAAGGCCAGAATAATGCAGTTCTCGGTGGAATCGTGGCCTTAAGGGCCAAGGTTCTTGATGCTCGAGGTATCGTGGTTAGCGGCAGGGTACGGGATTTGGACGAGTTGGAGGCTACCGGACTCCCTGTAAGCTTCTGGACTTTCTCCTGTCGGCAGATGATCCTAGCTGTGGATCTAAATTCTCATTTCATGAAGCTGCGTTGCCGGACATGTGAAATATTGACAATCTTTCCCTTAAAGTTTCCTGCTGACATGTTACCTGCAGATTTGGGCTCGTGGCACGTCTGTCGTGGGTGCTGGCGGTGAATCCAAGCCTCATGCTCTACAAGTGCCATTGAAAATTTCAGAAACCATTGTCGAGCCTGGGGATCTAGCGTTTTGTGATCCGAAGAATGGGGTGGTCATCATTCCACAGTCTAAGATATCAGAGGTGGTTTCAATGCTGCCAGGTCTCTGTACTGCGGATGATCGTGTTAAAGATGAAGTCCAGCAAGGGATATCAGTTCAAGAAGCATTTCAAAAACACCGAGGATGAATTGCAATCACCTGGACCAACTTGAACATGTCTCATCTGCATCGAACCCCGCTTACTCTTGGCCGCCCTATTATCATCCTTCTTTTGAGCGACACCTGCATCATTACGAAACAGCGGGCAGACGCAAACTATGCCGTTCTCTTAGCATCTGTTCTACTTGGGCTTGTTGCATTCCTTATGGTTCTCGCCAGGTCAGGCTTCTAGCTCAACAACACCATCCGTCACTAGTGATGGTGCACGCATCCAACGCCTAGAACTCACAATGTGAACATGGCAGAAGTGCCATACCTGCCGCAAATATTTCAAAGATTCTTTAGATAGAATTCTACCTAGATTTCACTCAGATTGTACTACCGCATCATACCTACACAAAGGGAAGATGGACCTTACCTTTTGGCGAGAAAGAAGAAGAGAATATTTTCAACATCAGTTCTAACTTCAAAGTTTAATGCAGTGTTACTTCTTCTCCCGAGAGAAACATTGATTCGTGTTGTCAGCTGAAGCTATATTACTCGAGGCACCAACAAGACTTGGGTGGGCTGAGAAAACATCCAAAAGAATAGCAAGAAATACGCATACAGTCTAAACAAGGTTGACATGCCTTCAGCTAGGGTCTTCACGGATCATGTATACTTGCACCTCCAATGCTGGACACTGCTATGTCATTGTCTTCATCCTTCCGCCCACGTCTTGACATCTTAGCCAAACAATCTCCTTTCGTTCCATTCGCTGCACCAAAACTAGTAAAAGGTGATACCACTGGTATTTCCACCATCCTTGAGTTCAGTTGCAACCACTCCTGAAGCAAAGTCAGATCAATACTTATAGAAGACTAGTTGGTCTTCCATTCAAGTGTCTTGCACAGAGAGAAGTCAGAACTCTAGCGATTGCTTACACTAACAGTACTGAATTTGTCATTGTCTATCTAGATTCCCCGCACACTCTACGAAAAAAATACCGCGACGTGCAATTATAAATCTCGATTGGTATTGTGATCTATAGATTCTAACCCGCAGCCAAGGCTAACCCCTCCATTCTCCTTCTTAATGTAGAGCTCTCTTCCTCCTCCTCCACGTCCACTTCAATTTCCATCTTTGGCCGGTTCTTGTTCAAACCTTCCAACAAGACGCATGCCTTACAGATTTCTTGACTCGACATGTAACCGCATTTCTTGCAAGTACCCAAGGTCTGTCTGGTGATCTTTCTGGAATCCTTCTTTGATCCTTTCCGAGGTTCAGGTTTCTCCTCTACCCCGTCGTGGCGTTCACCATTTGTGCCATTCCATGCAAGAGAGGCTACATCGACCTCCCTTCCGGCAGCCTCCTCATCCGCTTGAAGCTTCTTTTCCATATCAGCCATTTCTCCACCACTCGATCTGCCGTTAGTCCCGCAGCCCCCAGCGTTTTCATCTTCGCCATCGGCGTTTGCTAGCAAGACCTTCTGACTTTTGCAATGGCTAACACTGCTAACTTCTGGTGGTACTAATTTTGCCATATCTTCCCCGCTGCGCACAACATCTAGGATTGCACTAGGCCGTACCCTTTCCAAATTCTTGATCAAAGTTCGTGCACTACCGCGAAAAGCCTCGGGGCTGTATAGACATTCCGTACTGAAGTAGTCCAGCTTCTTATGATGTGCATACAGCACAATCTCCTTCTCGTATGCATATTTCAAAGGCTTGCTTCGTCGAACATCGCTTGTTTCGTCGCCAGTGACAATACTCGTACTTCTTGCTAACCGGGGCAAGTCACCGCGCAGTAAATTCATCAGGATAGTTTCCGCGACGTCATCCGCATTGTGTCCTGTGACTACATGTTTTATACCTAACATTTTCGCTCCTCGATCTAAAGCCTGTCGCCGGAAGACACCGCAATATGTACAGTTACCTTTCTTGCCTATAGTCTCCACCACTTGGTCCATAGTCCATCCGTATAATTCATCGTAGCCTACTATTTTCAGTGGCATTTCGTACTGCACCGCATTGCGCTTAACGGTTTCGAGTGAATCATCTCGATATCCTTTGATTCCTTCGTCTATACTAAGCAGAACAAGTTCAAGGCCATAATTATATCGTTCGTTCAGGGTTTTCAGTACGGATGCAAGCACAGTCGAGTCCTTTCCGCCTGATGCGCCGATCGCTATTCGGTCTCCTGGTGAGAAGAGCGATGTCGAGGTAATTGTATGGTGGATCTCCGCTTCGAAGATGGCGATGAAACATGCTTTGCACAATTTCTGGTGATTCTTTGGCCGTATTATGAGAGCGCGTGCACTTTTGCATATCGCACACGGTACGGGCGCCATTCTGGGGAAAGTCAGAGCTACCAAGCACCAAAAAAATCCAAATGTTCGATGTTCCCCAGATCGTCGCGGGGAAGATGTTGGCGATTAGCACTGCGAACTTTTATCGCAACATCCCGCTTCGGCCGCTTCACGTGCAAGAGTGGATTAGCGTGCCAAGATTTTAGTGCCCTAGCGCTCGCACACAGTTGTTCTCGCGAATTTTCGTAAATTCTTTTTCTTCCATTCCTCTCGACGACATCAACGACTCGACACCAAACTCGCTGCTTCGACAAACCAGCGTCTCGATCAATATGGTAAGCTTCTTATTATGTTTGATTTTATTACTATCACAATGAAGTGATTACGACTCGCCATCGCTCTCGTACCTCTACGAGCAATCGCACGTCGAGATGCATTTTCTATCAATCTACCCTCGGGTATTTTTGATGATGATTTGGCTTGAGCTATGTGTGTGCAGAAATGCCTCCGTAGTCTCTTTAGAGTTCAAAGAAGATACTTGGTGAACACATTCGCTGATGTCTTCTTTTCTCAATGACAGCCTCCAAAATCCGGAAAGAAGGCGGCGCCAGCCCCATTCCCCCAGTCAAAAGCTGGTGCAGGAAAGAAGGCAGCAAAGGTATGTCAACCCTATGAGATACTGATATGTAAACCAGCGCTAATCTGTTGAAGAACCCTCTCATCGAGAAGCGCACCCGTAACTTCGGTATCGGTCAAGACATCCAGCCCAGGAGAAACCTTTCGCGTATGGTGAAGTGGCCCGAGTATGTCCGTCTTCAACGCCAAAAGAAGATCCTCAACTTGAGACTGAAGGTCCCACCTGCGATTGCCCAATTCCAACACGTTCTCGACCGCAACACCGCCGCTCAGGCTCTCAAGCTTCTCAACAAGTACCGCCCTGAAAGCAAGACCGAGAAGAAGGAGCGTTTGTTGAAGGAGGCTACCGCCATTAAGGAGGGTAAGAAGAAGGAGGATGTCAGCAAGAAGCCATATGCCGTCAAGTACGGTCTCAACCACGTTGTTGGTTTGATCGAAGCCAAGAAGGCCTCTTTGGTCCTCATCCCTAACGATGTTGACCCAATCGAATTGGTCATCTTCCTTCCCGCTTTGTGTAAGAAAATGGGTGTCCCTTACGCCATTATCAAGGGCAAGGCCAGACTCGGCACTGTTGTCCACAAGAAGACCGCTGCTGTTGTTGCTCTCACAGAGATCCGCTCTGAGGATAAGTCCGAGTTGTCAAAATTGGTTCAAGCCATCAAGGACCAACACGATGACTCTGTCACCAGACACTGGGGAGGTGGAATCATGGGTGCTAAGGCTAATGCCCGCACAGAGAAGAAGCGCAAGGCACTTGACAGCGCCATCAAGATCTAAATGTCATCGTAATGGGAATTAAATTACGGCGTTTTTATGATATTATGGCACGGCAGGGACTCAGCTAGGCAAAGCAGCTTTTTTGATAAAATTAAACAATGACCCAATACAAGGCCGCATGATAACATAAATGTTTTGATCTTTAATTGAAGATAGTTGAATGTGCTTTGGTGTTCTTGTGGGGCTACTGTGGTGTCCCGGCGTTCAATTGAGACTGTCTCTCAAGTACCCTTCCGATTTCATGTTTGCGAGATTCTATCTCAGGCAGGAGAGGATTTTACATTTTGATGTTCCGAAGAAATCCCCAAAGAAAGGCGAACACAGGACTAACAAGCGATTACACAACAGCATTGAATATCACAACCTGAAGAACATATCGATTCGGACTAATCAATACACAACAGCAAGTCAAGCGGAATCTAACATGATAAGAGCCTGCAAGGAACTCCGAAAGCGCAATGGTCGTATAAGTTGTCTAAACCCTCTTCGCCATATTTCTTCTGGTCATCAATCATTGTATGCTCAATCATCATCTCGGATTTTCCAAATCCAGGATAACCTGGTAACAATCTTACTTTTTTCCTTTCTTTTTTTTTCCTTGAAATGTTGGCCAAGGTCGGCCAAGCCCATGGTGTGGAAAGGCCGAAGACCTTTTTTTTCCATGGAGAAACGGAGTCAACGATGGGACTCCAGGCCAGCCACAAATCCGGGCTTCACATCGACCGTCGAATTTGAAGTTTGCATAACAATAACGTGACAGATTTCAACTACGGTTCCCTTACTTTATATGTATAGATCTGAGGCATTTTATCATCTGCGTCTCAGAATGGCGGTTTGGATCCCAGTCAAGAATATATAGCATATGAATTACCATGATATGGCGTCGTTCGTTGCAGTGAAAGGGATTCGAGGGATGCCCGGACAGATCCGCGACAGCAACGGCGGTTTGAGAGCGAACGCCGAGACTCCCCCTCCCAGGAGATCTTTTGGGTAAGATTCTAGTGGCATGGGCATGGGATTGGGTGTGGGATTGGATTGGGATTGGGATTGGGGTTGGTCTTGGTTGGTCTTGGTCTTGGTCTTGGTCTTGGTCTTGGTCTTGGTCTTGGTCTGGACTTCTTGTTACATAGTACAACCACCAGCATAAATCCAAAGACAGCCGCCCTGCCTCTCTCATTTTATCAGATGAAATCTTCCCAAAATCTTCCCAAAATCTTCATATCATTTCTTCAAAAACGTCGCCACAGCTTCATCCACGCGAATTGACAACTTCTGATTGGTAGCAACTATCCGTGTGTCTCTTATCGTTATGCAGTCATTTGTACCTACCCCCTGCTTCTAGCCAAGATCCTTGTTCCCGACCCGACGGACTCCCGCTGCGCTCACAATATTTAATATTCGCAACTCAACAAATTCATAACCACATCAACACGTATTACCTACACTTTACTCAATATCTATACTTGCTGTGAGATTGCTCACATAGCGCAACTTCCTGTACCATAAGCCCATCAACGAATACTATCGTAACAATATTGCAGAGACATGGCAACCGGTGAGGGTTTCCCCTACTACCCACTGTCCGCGATTCCGCGGGGCCTGCGCATGGGAGCAGATTCCGGAGGTGAAGGCAATTGAATGCTAACAAAAAGCCAGACAACCCTTTCGAGTATGCTCTGAGCTCCAACGCCGCATGGGCAGGATACAAAAGCCATCAGAATCCTAAATTCTTCCCAACACTCGCCCAAGGACAATCTCCTAGTATCCGTGAGTATTCTTCCTTTTCTCCGGACCGCCTTACCAACCACCTACCTGTACCTCTTCCTCCACCATTTTGATCCATCGTAGAGCCTTCCCCCGCAACAAACATGTAGACTAATGCTTAAACACCCAGTTTGGCTCGGTTGCTCCGACTCCCGCGTTCCCGAAACCACTGTCCTCGGTCTCCAACCCGGCGATGTCTTCGTGCACCGCAACATCGCGAACATCGTCAACCCATCCGACATCAACTCTAGCGCCGTGATTGAATATGCCGTCGCGCACCTCAAAGTAAAACACATCGTCCTCTGCGGACACACCTGCTGCGGAGGCGCCGCCGCCGCTCTCGGCAGCGCTCGCGTCGGAGGTGTGCTCGACACATGGTTGAGTCCTCTGAAGGCGATTGTGCGCCAAAATGAGGCGGAACTAGAGGGCATCAAAGAGTCCGGAGAGAGGGCAGTCCGGTTAGCGGAGTTGAACGTGAAGAGAGGTGTTGAGGTGCTGCTGGGGAACCATGTGGTGGAGGATGCGGTGAAGGAGAGGGGGCTGAAGGTGCATGGTGTGGTGTTTGATGTCGGAAGTGGGAAGATTAGGGATCTGAGATGTGGTAATGCGGAGAACTTGGAGGACTTGGAGGAAGGGGAGATGGAGCAGCAGCTTGATGGTGCGGTCACGAAGGGCGAGAAGCAGGAGTTGGTGGAGGGAAAACATGGAATGTTGGTTTTCAGCGAGAAAGGCGCAAAGTTGAGCGTTGCGTGAATGGAGAGGGGGGAGACATGTATGACGGAGAATCCTGTCACGAACGAACAATATTTTGGGTCTATTAAGTTTTTGGAACTTTGAAGTCTCAAGTGCGCTTCTGTATATGGGAGTATGCTGGGTTGTATCCTGAGTTTTGCTTCTTGGATTGAAGAGGGCGGCCCTTTGTACACACAAGCAGGAAGTAGACCACACCGATCTCTTGGAAGGGGACACAAATCCAGCTAGAGATGGGGCATTGTTAGCGTAGAAGAAATATCTGGAGTATTAGGAACACACAGCGTAGATAACTTTTCTATAAACCATCAGAAGAAGCGATTTTCCTTTACCGCGCAAACTCTTGCTAGCACGCACCAGGTGTTAGGGTAGTTTAGTTTGCTGTTGATCTTGGGAGCCAAATGGACTATCAACTTCATGAAGCTCGGGATGGTATTTCAATGTTCAGATGCATTTTAGGAGTGAGATCGTATCAATACTCAAGACTGTTTTCAGTGTTTGAGGGTTTGGTGATTGTCCATTCCACCGCGAATCATATCGTGTCATGTTGTATTAGATGAGACTCTAGTCTTTGTGCTTGTTTCTTGGTGGTGGATCTTTGGGATTCCGAAGATGTTATTTCAGTTTCTTCTACGACTTTTGCTGCTGCGCCCTCTTTGTTTTGTTGCTTCCTGTAGAGATCTAGAAGCAGTTTTGCTACTCCGGACAAGTCCACTGCTCCGAAATGATGCTTCCCCATCTTTTCTATTCTATCTTCTGGTCTAAGTTTCCCATGGTATCATTCTAACATAACTCCGAAAGTCTATCTTCACCCATACCCACATTCGTCTAAATCCTCAAAATAACTTTTCAATTCAACCCATATGTTCAGAACCCCTGTACATTAACACCCACGCCCTTCTCCCTTGCCAATCTTACTAACTCCGTTCCCACCACCAAATCCATTAATCCCATACCCACACTCTTGTAAATGACATTCCCATTTCTCAGCCATCTACTCATATCGTCTTCTTTTTCACCCTGCATCTCTTTGCCTAACATACCCGTTGCGATACTAGGGTTACTTGAGTTCATGGAGCCGGATCTGGACTTTGACTTAATGAATGAAAATGAGCCGGAGGATTTCCGGGATGGTGAACGGGATGATGTGGGAGAAGCCGATGAGGCATGCTCATCACGGAAGATGTTGGCTATACTTCGACCAAATGATGGTGAGCCAGGCGTAGGTATTGAGTTACCGTCCCCTGTGGGGCTTCTCGGGAGATGAAGGGCTTCTAGAGACTCACGAGGTGAATCGTCGGTATCATCGATTGCGGAAGCCGAATCTGATCCATGAGATAACATGACTAGTTCCCCCAGTTCGACTAGATTCTTCGCGGAGATGTTGCTCTGTATGATTTCTCCTGCTTCTTCCTTACACCCATCTATGGTGTCGACAACAATGACTCCACCCTCTTGCGCATGCCTGTGAAAGTGATAACCGCTGCCGTGAACTTTGACGGCTTGCGCCATCACCTCGAGGGGTATTTCGATCATATGTGGTTTGTAGCTTCCAATTGCTACAATAAGACGACCCTTCTTGCGACCTTCAGTATTTGTAAGGATTTGGTGGTTGAAGACAGGTGTGGTAGATGGGGTTGTAAGGAAAATTATATCTGAGGCTCGAAGGTAGTCTTTCTCAAGGCGGGCATATTCGCCATACGCCGGACTTAATATGGTGAATTTTGCAGATGCCCACCCTTCGCGTGCTTTGATGTGGTCGGGGATATGAAGGAAGCTCTTAAGGAAACTTCGTGTCCGATCTGTAAAGCTGCGGTTTATGATATTTATCGTCTTTATGGTGTGGCCACGAAGGATAAGAGCAAGACGGACGTGCCAGAAGGCTTGTTTGCCAGCACCGTAAACCGTCAGTGTCTTTACTCTGGTTCGGGGCGTAATGAGAAGGGAAGATGCTAGAGCAGTTCGAAATGCCGTTGTTTCGGTTGCATTGAGAAACCCAAATGGCTGGCCTGCACGGTCCATAAGTGTAAGTGAGCCCTGCGGTGTAGTTGGATTTTGATTTGACGAGGAAGTGGATGCAGTATCTGAGTCTGAGGAGGTATTCGACGATTTTGGTGAGGGAAGAGTCACAACTAACGTGCCAGATTAGCACATGGATTTGCGATCAAATGGGGGAGAGCTTGCCTTTCACGCCAATGCCAGCAGATGAAGTAGAAGGCATAAAAAGTGTGGTGGTCTTGCGCTTGGTTTCGAGGACTGTCCGCTTCGGCTGATGAATCGAACAACAATCATCTTCTTGTGTGCCTGTTGAATATTCGTGCAAAGCTTCTCGCATCTTCTTCTGGAAGTTCTCCAGATCTGTGAGTGTGAGATCATGGAGAAGCTCCTGGATATCGGAGTCTTTCAGAACTGTGAGAGACATCTTGAAGGTTGGGTGAGTTTCGATCACTTTGTTGACTCGGAATGGTGCGATTGTGGTGCTCTCCCGTTCGAACTGATCGTACCAAGGGATACGCGCTCCTACTTATATCCAATAGGCAAAAGGTATGTTGACTCAATGATTAGTTATTCAAGAATATGTAGATGTATAGTCCTTAGTCAGTAAACAGCATGGGCAAGTCCTTGCTGGCCGGATTGTAAGACTTAATTAACTAAGGGTGGGGTTTGGTGGGGACTTCGTAAGTTACATATACTTCCGTAAAGCTCGGGGCTGAAATATAATTAATTCCTTTTGTACTTCCGTACCTTGAGGGACGTTTGCCAGAGGTCGCATGCTTATAATCATCTTCTCCTTCTTCTCCTTCTTCTCCCACATCAAAGGTTTCTCTACAACCCATTATGTATTGTAAGAATATACTAATCGTTCAAAGATCGTCTGCTCAGCTTCACTCAATAAGTACCCCGCAATCTTTGTGAATTAGACCATCGAAATGTCGACCTCCAACTCCAACGAGACCAAGATGGAATATACGAGACTTGGCAAATCCGGTTTGAAGATTTCCAAGGTTATCTTGGGCACCATGAGCTTTGGATCGTCGGAATGGCGAGGTTGGGTCATCAATGAGGACGAAGCTCTACCATTGTTGAAGCATGCATATGATGTTGGACTGAATACCTGGGACACAGCAGACATATACTCAAATGGCAAGTCGGAGGAGATCATCGGGAAAGCCCTGAAGAAATATTCTATTCCGCGGAACAAAGTCGTTATTCTTAGTAAATGCTACTTCGGGGTAGCTGATGACGGAACACAACCGCCGATTTCGGCTGCTACAGTAAACGATGGTGCCCTGGTCAACCAGGTCGGGTTGAGCAGAAAACATATTTTTGATGCCGTCGACAATAGTGTAGCTCGATTGGGCACCTATATCGATGTCCTGCAGATACACAGACTCGATCGAGACACTCCCAGGGAGGAGATCATGAAAGCCTTGAATGATGTGGTGGAAAGTGGCAAGGTTAGATATATTGGCGCAAGCAGTGTACGCTTCAATGCATGATAAAGTCACATAGAAGTGGAGACTCACGTTTTATAGATGGCTGCATGGGAATTCCAAGCACTTCAGAATATTGCCGACAAGCATGGATGGCACAAATTCGTATCTATGCAGAACTACTACAACTTGCTCTATCGAGAAGAGGGTATGTCCGTCCATACATTTAGCTCAATGCAAGACTAACATGATGTTGTGTAGAGCGAGAAATGATTCCCTACTGCCGGGATACTGGTGTCGGTCTCATTCCCTGGAGTCCGCTTGCTCGTGGTGCATTGGCACGCCCATCCGATGATCATTCTACAACACGTGAGAAATCCGAACAAGTGTTGAACGCCATGATTAGGAGCAAAGAAACCGACATTGACAAGACCATCATCGGGCGCGTAGAGGAAATTGCCAAGAAGAAGGGAGTGTCTATGGCGAATATCGCAACAGCGTGGTGCTTGAGTAAGGATAGTGTCAACCCGATCCTTGGTTTGGGCAGCAAGGAAAGAATTGATCAAGCAGTAGAGAGCGTCAAATTTGCCAGTTCTGGTAAATTGACGGAGGAGGATATCAAGTACCTTGAGGAAGGCTATGCTCCCAAGGTCATACAAGGTTATTAAGAGATATTGGTGGCTTGTCGGAATAGAATAAGCCCACCCAGACTACTGTACTGGACGATTGTACCTCAGCTCATTTTCGACTGAGAAAAGAAAGCACACACTCAAATAGAAGTCAGTTCGGAGTGATTCACGTTCTACTAATATAGTAGCAATCGACAGCTGTTTCCCTAATAACTTTGTGTCATAGTATTCCAATGACTAGACCTATGCAGCTCTACTATAGCTAATAGCTTGGCTGGGAATGTGTAACCAGTTGTAGTTACTAACACTCGTCTCACACCCATTTCCAGCTGATTGTCTGCCTGGACTTGTAGAAACCGATAGAACGGATCGGCCAAGTCTTTCCTTCGTACCGGAGGCAGCATTTTCCAGTATACTTGTGAAGGTGGTATTCGTTCCATCACCAGCATAGCACATGTCCGGTCCCCGTTCCACCCACAATTCCTTAACATTAACATTAATGTACACAGCACCAGCAGCAATCCGTGTTAGAGGCATGTTAGAGGAGGAAGGGAGTCGAGAGAGAGTTCTGACACTAATCTCCAAGCGTCATCTCCATCCTTTCGGAAACTGCTGATAGGCCCCTCATCCATCCATCCATACCACGCGAAGAAGATGAGGGCAGAGAAGCGTTGTTGTACAACTACTCAAACGGCAAACAATATATTAGATTTATTATTACGTCACATGCGACGAGAATAGCCAGCTCTTTCTTACTCCATATCTGCTGCATTCACTCACCTCCAGGTAGTTCTGACGATAATACCCGATAGCGTATCAATTCACCCCACCTTCTTTCTCCTCTATCTGCTCTCGTTGAAGTTCAATATCTCTACATATCTCTACATATATTTTGTTATATACGTTAGTTTTCAAACACTCCATAGAAAACCCCAACCTAGCTTTCGAACTAGAACAAAGAAACCTCACACCTTCCTAAAGACACAACGAACGAGCCAAGTAGCCACAGCCAGTCATAATGGTCGCCATCTCAACCTTGGGACTTGGCGTCCTCATGATAGGATGCATATGGAGGTTCATTGTCTATCCTGCATTCATCTCACCTCTATCCAAGATTCCCAATGCACACTGGTCTTCTCCCTTCTTACCCACGTGGATTCTGTTCCAGCGATTCCGATGCCGGGAGAATCGCACTGTGCATGCGCTGCATAGGCAACTTGGCCCAGTGATACGACTGGCTCCGAATGAGTTATCTATCAACGATGTGGAAGGATTGCGACTTGTATATGGCGGAGGTTTCGAGAAGGGAAAATGGTATTCGATCTTTGACAACTACGGGTACAGTGAATTCTGCATCTCTACAAATTCCTTGGATAGAAATATGCTAACCAAGCTTCAGAGTCCCATGTATGTTCTCAACATGGCTTTCGAAACCGCATGCTTCACGGAAGAGAATGATCTCAAACATCTATTCAAAGTCATTCCTCCAGAACTCTCCGGCTTTCACAGCCCAGGCAAAAGTCATCCTTTACGATCGTCTCCTCCCCATCATCTCTAACTCCATTTCCTCATCTTTCCAAAATCCTCACGGAGTGGACGTGTACGACCTCTTCAATGGCGCAACTATGGATTTCATCTCCGCTTACCTGTTCGGGCTTAAGAGCAGCAGCAATTTTCTCAAAGACGTCTCTTACAGAAGACATTGGTTGCGACTCTACCAAAGCCGGCATCGCTACACATTTTACCCCCAAGAACTTCCCCGTCTCACCCGCTTCCTGAACAAATTTGTATATCGCATCGTTCCTGAATTCGTCGACTCGGCCAATGAGGAGCTGGAGGAATGGTGCCAAAACCGATGTGACGGAACCGCAAAATTTCTTCAGGAAGGTGAGACTTGGGACGCCGAACCCGGCAATGAACCAGTAGTATACAATGCTATGAAAGCCGGTATCACAAAAGAGGAAAAAATCCGCGGAGAGGAATCTGTTCTGAAGGAAGAAACTCTTAAGTTCCCCGATCTCAGCATCTACAGCGAGATGATCGACCACCTTGCAGCAGGCCATGAAACAGCTGGCATTACCATCACCTATCTCGCTTGGCATCTCTCCATCGATCCTATTCTTCAAAAGGCCCTCCGTAAAGAACTCCTCACACTCTCACCACCCATCATCTTCCCACCTCCAGTATCCCCCAACGATCCCACTTCCCCTTCCCTTCCTTCCATGCGAGATGTCGACACTCTTCCCCTTCTCCATTCCATTCTAATGGAGACCCTCCGTCTCCGCGCCGCCATCCCCGGCGGTCTTCCCCGCATGACGCCCTATCCCACCTGCCAAATCGGTCCGTACTGCAACATTCCCGGCGGCGTACGCATTGGCGCACAAGCCCACAGTGTGCACCGCAACGAGAAAGTATTTCCGGAGCCCGAACGCTTCGATCATATGCGCTGGATGGATGCCGAAAATGGGTATACAGAGGAGCAGAGACGGGAGCGTGATCGTACGTTCTGGGCTTTTAGTAGCGGTGCGAGAATGTGTATTGGGAGTCATTTTGCCGTGCAGGGTTTGTTTCTTTCCTTATTCTTTTCTTTCCTTTTTTTTTGGGTGTCATGTTTCCAGTTTTCAAGGGAAAGGCTAATGGTTCCTCCAGAAATAAAACTCATGGTCGCAGCTATCTACACGAACTTCACGACTACCGTGGTGAACGACGATGGAGTGGATCAAATGGATGGATATACATGCGGACCATCGGCAGGCAAACTCTTTCTTCATTTCGGGCATGCTGGTCCTGTCGAGCAGTAAAACCTACTCACTTCATATCCGTCTACTTCAGGAGTGGACGAGAACATACATGGAAGGAAAGGAACGAGGGGAAAAGTTACAATTATGCCGGTGAAATATCATTCAATCAATTTTAGGCCAAAAACTGCATTGTGGCGGTGACATTATCATTTTATATTATATCATACCCTACCAGAACAATTAAAGGGGGTAGTCACCTCGTAGTTAGTTAACGACGACGGTGGCCCTCCGAGAAGCTATAGTAGCAAATCAATCAATCTCAAATCCCATTGTGGTAGCTTCCCCTCTTGCAATTGTGTGGGTGTTTTATTTCACGAACTAGCTTCGAAGCTGCGTATTATATCAGAATTGTGTATATACCTTCGTAATATCTAGATTTCACTTGAGCAATCAGATACATGAATATACGTTCTCAGCATCCAAGCTTTCACTTAAATAATCTGAATACAATTCAGCATAACAAGAAATAACAAATATGTAATTATGATTTTGAAGCTGGTCGATACAATATTGCATCTACTGGTGCCATAGCTGAGGATTTCGCTGTACTTATCAATATCTAAAGTTTCTAACGCTACCATTGCGCTCAAAAATGCTTAAAACCTCATCGAGAAAGGTACCGACTGCGCTCATAAGACCCTCACCTCTTTCCTGTCCAGACCTCACTATAAGCCTGTAGAGGGCCAATAATCCGTTCTTCCTTCGTCCTGTCTCATTTTTATCCAGCTCTCAACTGTACCTAACATCTTGAACTTCAACAAGCACTTCTGTCCTCTCGGCCTGCTAGCAATAATTTGATCCGCCATTTGCATATCCTCCTCATGGGTGGTCCACCGCGAATCGATGCTTGTGCTTAATTTCGAATATATCTTTTTCAAGATGCACTTCATCTCCACCATTGCCAAACTGTCCGATGGAGAAAATATTAGTCATTGTTGATGAGAGCATCCACAGGAAAGCAGTCACCTACTTTTTACCCATGCATCTTCTACTCCCAGCTCCGAAAGCGAAGAATGCACTTTTGAGCTTATTGATATCTTCGTAAGTTAGAAGAAGCCATCGCTCCGGACGAAAATCGTCTGGATCTTCGAAGTTTTTGGGATTCCTATGCAGACTCCAGGCCTGCACACTGACGATGGATGTCCCTGGAACGTGGTATCCGTCGATGAGTGTACCTCCATTCGGAACAATTCGTGGTTGGGACATGGGAATGGGAGGGAAACATCGAAGCCCTTCGTTGATCACGGCCTCGAGGTATACCCCATTGTCCTCTGAGTCATTCAGTCGTTGCCTCAATTTGTCTTGAATCTTTTGGTTTTGAGGAAGAGATAGTAAATACATTATGAAACATAGAGCGTCGCCAGTAGTGTCAACCCCCGCTGCTAGATGATCCATGATTTCGGCTGGAATACGTTTAGGTGGAAAATCTTCACAAGCCTCTAAATGACGAAGAAGCGAATATGACTCGTTCCGGTCAAAAGATCCAGTTGCGAAAAGGTGGCATGCGTTCTTAACATATGCGTCTGCTAGTGGGTTAAGCCGATGGGGTAGGATTCTCTCCATGCATCCAGTGAGGAACGTGGGAGTATAGAAATGTGCAAGTTGGTCTGTCAGTTTATGAGCAGATACTTACCTAGAGAGAACTAACAAGAAGAACATACTCTTCAGACTGTCGTGGTAAGACATTTCTCTCATAATCCGCTTATCTTCTTCGAGCTCAACCGATTTGGTCCCCTTTTTGCTACCAAGTAGAAAATTGCTTGCGCAGTCTAGCGCGTAACAATGCAGGTATTCCTAGCAGCACTCATAAGCCATAATTGCCATTGTTCGTTGCTACTAAGCCAAGGGAAGAGAGAGCTCACATACATATACATCCATGTATCCATGTTTCCTCTCAATTTCACGGACGAAGGCGTCAGCACGATTTTCAATTCCCGGCAGAACACCTGCATTTAGAATCTTCGAATTTGTGTAAGGCGTAGAAACCATCCCGACCATATTTTTATGCTTGAATATCAGAATCGTCAGCACTGACGGTCCCAGGGCTCTCTTGCAGCATATGCATCAATCTGTTGTCTACAATCTAAGGATGGGATCGAGACTTAAAATTAATTGCTACTTACTTCGTCTCTTCCTAAAGTCGAGAAGGTAGTCGTCTCTCCATACAGCTTAAACAACTTATAGAATGAACTCTTATCCAGTTCTTGCACACCTTTTCCGGGCACTCGGCGACTCAGGTAAATAGATGAAACTGCTTCTGCCGACGCAAACGAATACTCGTTGTAACCTATTCGCACCGCATCTCCGTATCTTTTATGCAGGGAATGGATATAGAGCCGTCTATTCCCACGGAATTCATGCCATACTAGCACGGGACTGAATGGTATACTTGTATATGGGGGACCAGGTGGGGATTTGATGCGCAGTTGCCGACGTTGATCGTATGCACGTAGAGTAAGGCACACGACATTGAGGAAGAGAGTAATGACGAAGCACAAGAAAATAAGACGAAATTGCTTCGGGGTTAGAGGTTCTTCCCTAAGGAGTGAGAAGATATCACTCATATTGTCCCTCTTGATAAAGACCATGGTTGCAATAGAGAGTACGTTTCTAGTATTCCCCTGGAAAGATAACGATAGCAACAGTGATATTGTTGGAGTACAAGGGTGGGACTAATGAAGATGTTGACCTCCCAGGTACCAAAATGTGTCTGTGAAAGAAGTTTGAGGCAGAACAAGAAATCTGTCTCCAAATAGGATGTCTTAAAGAGGAAAATAGGTACGAGCCGACGGGGTACGAGCCGACGGGGTACGAGCCGACGGGCAGGTGGGGAAAGAACGAGCCAATGGTCACGTGTAATATACCACAGCCTCTCCAGCGGGGAAGGAACAGGCCGACTTAGGACAATATACTGTAATTGACTGCCATTGCCAAACTAATGCTCTAGAGGTTCGAGGCGCTGTAGTGTGTTTATTGCACAAGAGTCTTCTGGGCGTTGTCGTCGGCTTGTTCTCGCATCGAAAAGCACGGCGTCGAAGATGAACCTAATTCGTTAGATATATGAGCATAGTGCTGCAGAAATGAAATAAACAAAAACATTCGGAGACCAAAGGTATTTCGTACCTAAATTGGAGCTATTGTATCATACCTCATCCATTAACAACACTTATGATCCCACCGGTCTTCCACTCTAATTCTCCCAGTATCCCGCATCAGCATCCGCGAACCTCTCATTCCGCAACTCCTGATCCAATTCCTCATCAATACACTCAATCAACCCTCTCCCACAATTCTCCTCAATCTCCTGTCCATCCTTCCCAATAAGCACCGCCTGATGGTCATTGTACGGATTCTTAAGATGACCAACGCGTTGGAAGCGCGTATTGCAAATAGCCAGCCACTTGACTCTAAATGCTCCCGCACTCTCCCAGTTGATTGCTCTCTGCCAGGAAGGGGTCTCGACGTCACCTGGTAGAGATTCCATGCGTGCCTTGAAGGATTAGATGTGAGATGAGTTGCGTTGGATGTGAGACAAAATGGATGACGAAGAAAGGAACTTACATATCCTTGGAAAGCTCGGCTTTTGTTGATAGAGAAGACGAGAATGACGTTTTTGCAAGTTTTGAAGGCTTCCTTGAAGATGGGCCCGTTCTGTGCTTGGGTGGTCCATACGGACTGTTTTGATTTATTGGCCATAGTTATCGTATTGAGGATAGAAGCTACTCACGTCTTCTATGCATTTGACAACGTTCTCCTCGTTGAAAGATTTTACTATGAAATATCTTGTATCTATAGCAATTAGCATAGATGTCTATCTGGGAAGATTGCTTCAAAAGGATTCAAGTAGTTGGCCGACACTTGTCACTCAATCACAGCAAATTAAAATAGTTCGCGTGGGACTTGTATTTGTCTTTCAATTGATGTGAATCAATGTAAGGAGCAACTGCAATTACTCGATCTTGTTGGCCAAATGATGCGTTACACAAGCAGAATCTATGAAGAGAAGTGGACTTTTGACATGATGAGCGGTTTCACTGACCACCTTTTCCACCTCTGTCAAACCCCTTTGGATCTTTATATGGTTTTCCGATTATAGCTCGTGACCCAAAACCAGCTTCGCTCCTCGACTCATGGCCCCCCCAATCACCACGACCTCTTCCTCTGCCTCTGCCTCTGTAATTTGGATCAAAGGCTTTCCCTCTGTAACCACCGCGGACTTCATAAGGGCGACGTTCGACTGAGCCTGTGTCAAAAGACCGATCGCGTTGGGAAGGTCTACCTTCATATGCTCGCAGACCAGGCGACATTTCACGGTCACGGCTACGGCTTCGTCCTCGGTGGCGGCTTTCATCATTGTAGGATCTGCTTTCACGGTCCCCATTGGCACGATGAGAAAGCTCGTAATGACTTGGGCTCTGGCGACGGTGATAATCACTGTCCTCCTCTTTGGGTCGTCTCGATTCCCTGTCCTCGATGCGAGGAGCCTTTCCATAATTTACGTCTTCCGTAGTATCCTGAACTTCACTATATGTACGTTTATTAGAGGTGATTCGCTCACGAAGAGCATCAGATGTAGTCGCTGGTGTTTCCACCTTTTCCACAACAGGCGGCTGCATTAATAATGCGGGTGTCAAGCTTCTCAGGTAATAAAGCGATCCTCCACGATCATCTGCTTGCAATTCTGCAATTAATTTTGCTTTCTGTGCTTCCAATGCCTGCAGCTCTTTCCATTTTATTAACGTTTTGTTTCTGTATGTTAGATCATGATACCCTGTAAATTCAAGCCACATTCTCAGATCAGGTTCATACGGCAAGATCTGGGATAGTTTTGGCGGCTGAGACTCGCGACTGAATCTAATATCTTCACGGGCTTGGTCGTGATGATTGTTTCGGCGAGGGTCATCAGCATGATCACGTGAACTTTTACGATCGTAATGCCTTTTGTCCAATTCTTGGTGGGGCTTCCGTTCATGTTTATGCTCTATCTGGGCGGTCTTCTCCGGTCGTAGTTCATTCTCATCTCTTCCGCTATCACGATACCTAGGCGGATCTGAGTTTGGGTTTTGTGTTGAGGCTGGAGCTGGAGCTGGGGCTGGGGCTGGAGCTGGAGCTGGAGCTGGAATGGGTTGACGAGTCAAAGGAGGTGGTTCTTCATCTTGTGTGCGGATGGAGTGTAGCCGAGCGATCTGCTCTTCTGCAGGTTTGCTGAACTTTTCAATAGTGTTAGCCGATTTAGTATTGACGGAATTCCCTTTTGTTTCCGCATGTGGAAATTTCTTAGGCAACGCTTCATCAAATATTTCTCCATCTGATATCGAACCATTGCTAGCATGCCTGGTTCCCCGCTTTGCGAAGATCTTATTACCAGACGTAGTTCCATTAACATTTTGTGAGAGGGTCTTCGACGAAGCATCATGAAAATGCGGCGTTGGAATAGATATTTTGGTCAGTACCGAATCATTGGGACCGGTGCTATTCGTTTCCCGCCTTGGCCTTGTTTCTGTGGTGGGCTTAGATTCAGAATAATCTGAAATGAGGTCATTTATTTCCCTTTCCCGCCGTTCGCGCTCGTCTGGTGCCGCAGTGTCTGGAGTTTTGGAGGATTGCCGCATTGAGCTTGCAGGTTCCGCAGGAGCTGCAGACTTGAGTAGCCCGCTCACTGGTGGCGTTGCAGAATTGGCACGACCTTCTCTCTTTTGTTTCATCAGTTTCTCTCTTAGTTCTGCAGCTCTGGCGTTGATTTGCGTTGCTCGCGGAGTCGAAGGGGTGGCACTGTTATTAGTTGAGTTGAACTGAGAGGGCGAGAACTGAGGAGATGAACGTGAGTTAGCCCGTATGCGCTTGCTCTCCGAAGCTATATATCGAAATTAAATTCGCCCCAAGCACTTACTGGTGGGTTCGGATTAGAGAATTGATTCTGTGCAAAGGCTGCTTGATTGAACATGGGAAGCTCGGAATGAAATCCATTGAAATTGTCGGCATTCATGTCTTCGTACTGCATAGTATTTGGCTGCTGAAAGAAGTTTGGGCCTGGAGCACTAGTGAACGGCGATGGCAAGGACGGAGTCGCAGAGAGATCTTCCTGATTGAAATTTTGCTGGAATTGCCCACTGTTGTTAAAGGCATTGTTTGGCCACATTTTTGTGTATGCAAGATTGACTTAGATCCCGACTTTGCTCAGAGGAAGCTGCAGGAATTTGAAAATATATAGATTCGGTGGCCAAAAGATCTCAGTTTGTGTGAGCAGTAATCTTTTCTCCGCTGTAATTGTGACATGTGTTCCTAGAAATTGGTTGTGCTAGACATACGGTCGCGAATGGATTAATAAAAGCTCAGGTGTCAGGTTACTCTTCCGAGAGATTCGAGGGATATTAGTTTCAAGATATCATTGTGTGAGTAGACTTTCGATACTCGATAGATCTCATAATCGAGCCAAAGGTCAATATCTCCAATCGGATTGATTGATATATATAGGGAGGTCTTCGACGATGATTGCGAGGTGAGCGCAGTTGATTTCTGGTGCTTTTCATGCCCCTTTGCGAAATCACAATCCGCTGCTTCCTTGAAAACGATGCCTGACCCGGCGGCTATTTAGAACTCGGGCGCTTGGGCCTGAAAATAGCTTTTGACCATTTCATGTTACACTCGAGCTGCTGATTGGTTCACCGCGAAAACCATCATTTCGTACAAGTATTCAGATTCCATTCGGGAGCCTAGAGTACAAACGAATAAACAAAGAAATCGAGATTTTGAATGATGGCAAACTGATAATCACCATGTCTACCAAAATTGCACAGGGGTTTTTTGTATTAGAAACATGCATACGCTCCGCTGCCGTCAATCTTGGAGCCAACACAAAATGTTCGGGCGCTCGAGAAATATCCTTTTGGGAGAGGTATTGCACCACCCAGGCCCAGCCAAATTCTCATGCAGGCGGGAGAAAGGATGAAAACAAGCCACCTTGAATAATAGCATACATTACCATAAATCGCCCAATAGATGTAAATGTTAACCCTTTTGGAATTATATCACCAACATTTGGGAGCGCCAATCCGTCCACCCTTGTCACTGATGCCGCCAAGTACCATATCCATATAGGGTAGGATGACGAGATCCTTGTGATAATTTGTACATGAGCGCTTGTAACCGTGAGAGTTGTCAATAAGAGTTGAGAAACGGCCAAGGTTCGCAATACTTGAGGGTTTTGAAGCTGTACACGGTCTCTAACAAATTGCTTCGATTCGTCAAATACGTTTGCTCTTAGGGCCCAGAGACCCGAGGTTAACATCATCGCAATCATTGGTGTTGCTAGTAAGAACAAAGGTACATTTGAGACAGTCCAGTATCGCCATAGCCCGCAATTCCTTGGGATGTTAGACGAGTCCATAGTTCTGCATTTTTATCACATACCAATAGTACTCTTGCACGAAGGTGTAGATGCTCGGGGGCATATTTGTGCACCATGACCTCATGCTTTTATGACCCCCTCCTCCACAATATTCTTGGTAGGCTAGATATTGAGGTAGAAAGAACCCAGCGCCGGTGCATATGCCACCTAGTCCAGTAATGATGATCCGACGAATTTTGGCTGGCTGTAAGCCATCACGAATGCTGAAGAGAACTCTGAAGGCTTCTTCCAGTAGTAACAGTCCACTGAAGATCCCATTGCTTCTAAAAGTCGTCGCAATACCGAACGATATACCAGATATGAGTATGAGAATGTCATGACCGAAAGTGCTACGCCCATTTACAGCACCGAAGCTGTTTGTGAAGAGGTATATGCCAGCAAAAGTGAACAGAGCGCAAGAACTTTCGGCATATGGAGCAGATAGGAAGATTCCTGCAGGCGAGATGATGTAGAGAAGGGCTGATATCAAAGAATATCTCTTCGAAGTGAAAAGCTTCAGACTTAGTCCGTAGAGACAGAATGTAGAAAGTAGATGGGAAGTATGAGCAACGAGAACCCCTACCAGCCCCTCCAATCCCTCATATTTGGGTATTCCAAGAGATGAAAGTGCTATTCCAATCAGTCGTAGGGACACAAGAAGTGGCCGACATCACACTGACCGATCGTTATAAAATGTATCAGGCGGGTGAAGCCCCACCCAAAAGCCCATTCTTGTTCATACAGATATCCGCGTTCTGACAATTGAATAAAGTATATCCCATCCCATCTCACTAGTTTGCTGATCAAGTACCGGGCAGTCGATGGTAGGTCAATGCCTTGATACTCTAGGCTTGACAACAATAAGTTGGTGGAGGTATCATACCCAGGACCTGGGCTGCAAGCGGCAATGAGGAGAAGCACAGTCTTCCAGCATACAAACGCGATACTCAAAGTACGAAATGGTGCTTCAAGTGGCTGAAAAGCTACTGAGGCCATGATGACCCTGGAACTTTGGAGATAGTGTTTGGAGCAAGCTTCGCGTTGTGTGCCTCATTTAGTTATTCCAAAGAGGGGAAGAGATAAGATTAAGGGGCGGTGAGCATTAACGAAGCGAAAAAGTTGCCCAGAATTTATTATTGCAGGGCGCTGAAGGATTTGAGAAAGTCACATCACTCCTGCTAACTTAGTAATTTTTCTATTTTCTATTAACAAGTCGGCCTCCACGGCAGTGGCCCTCGGAGAGCCAGCGGAGCGTCATTCATTCATTCATTTTCGCTCGAACAGAATTTTCCCATCTCCTGGTAGAATAGTCTCTCGAAGAGAATCTTTCCATCTCCCGGTAGAATAGTCTCCCCTGGAAAATATGCTCGTTGGATCAAAAGCACGGCTAAACATCTACCCAATCGGCTGGATCCGGCGTTGTGTAACCAAAAAAACTTCCGTACCGTTGGACATATGCAACTCCCGACATTCCGAATGCTTGGATTGATATCAGAGGCGAAATGAAGCACAGAGTACGGAAGTACTTGATGGCATTGTCTCATCCAACCCCACCGGTCTGTCTCTGTTCCATACTATCCCTCCCCATGAATAAAGGTTAATTTTTCTACGTCTTGCCACATAAAGATTTACCATGCATCGATCCTCGTTCTGTTCTACCTAAGGGTAAGGCTGTGGATCTCTGGGTCATGTTCTCCTCGAAGTTCACATTGAGGCTTCGGTTGATAGTTATCCCGCGGTCCGTTCTGGTGGTTTTATGCAGCATAAAACGGATAACAGTAGATTTCCGAGTCCGTTCACACCCCACCTGAGCCATTTGAACTTTTCACTCTCTTAGCCTTCCAGAGGTCCATATTACTGTACCCAGTTATACGTAGTTCCTTCCATATGGAGGTAGGAATGAGATGGCTATCCACCCTTCCCATTAGTTCCCTTCCTTTCAGGTGTCAAGCTCACGTGTACAGTATAGAGTAGAAGTGCTAGGAGCCAAGGAGCCATGCAGCCTACTTGTGTCGGGCTGACACAAAAAGCAAAGGCAGGATTGCAAAGAGCGGTGGCCCTGGGAAATGTTGGAGGCTTCGAGAGCGAGAAAGAGAGAGGGAAGTGCAAATGCAGGAGCGTAGAGATATGCAGGTAGCAGGTAGCAGGGTAGGCAAGGTTTGTATGCATTGTTGGCTGATCGGTGATAGGGGTACAGTGACTCTAGCCCGTGCCGGTTCCCTCCATCGTATGTACCTCGTAACCCGTTGCCGCAAAGAATCATGCCAAGAATTCTTCTGGTTGTTCCTTAATTCCCTTGTCGCAGGGAAAGCTGGGAGTCTTCTTCCAACTCTGTGTTACTTACCTAAATCGCTCAAAACCCCCTAGGCAAAATGGCAAAATGAGAGGAAAACCTTCAGACCATGAACTATTACTTCGTAGTTACAAGTAGAACCCAACCTTTCTAGAACCCGGCCCTTCCGTCGTCCGACTCCACTTGTTCTTTAATCAAGGGATGGGAATCGCAAAGCCAACTGGGAAGCTTCGATTCCAGCTTCCAAGCCAACTCATGACTAGGACATCTACAAGTATAATGCTGACATTCAGCCCCTTCATTTGATACTTCATTGGATTTCCGTTTGCTTCTCTCTGTTGCTTTCTCCAATTCTTGTGCCGCTGTGCGGCGGGATTTTGCTGACAGAATCACTCCCTCATTGAACGAGCAGACTGACTTACCTACCCAGATTACCCGGGGGCGACAGACAGAAAAGGAACTTCTATTGGCTACATAAGATCTGACTACAATTACTTCTCTACGGTACCATCCTACCTCGTCATTATTACCTCGGTGCGAAAGTCAGACGCTGAATCCCCCAAATATCCACTCCTCATTATTCGGAAGACGTTCAATTCTATATCTCGGCTGGGAATATTTTGCCATTTCCGTCTCTCAGCCCTACGAGTCCCGCTATTCTCATGCATGTGGGAAACAACGAACTTACTTTTACATACCAGTGTTCGAACAATTCCAAACTTCAGGCGGTCTTCTCGCCATCGCAGATACCTCTCTCATACGAGGACGCCCCATTGCTGGGGCGTCCCTTCTCTCATAACCCATCAACATGTTTTTACATTCGGCAGCCGGCATGCACTCCCACGAGTACTCTCCTCCCTCCCAGCGCCGGAGCGAAATCATAACCAAGAGATCACCATTGGTTAGATCATCATATTCGACTCCTGGTCCTCAAATTCTTACGCCTTATGATAATCCCATATCACCTTTATCAAATCGACGCTCCAGAGCATTATCAGAATACATACCTCGTACCTCCGAGCATACTGTTCGCTTCATAGAACCAGACACGGATACGATGAGCGAAGATGGAAGATCAGTTGCCAACTCGGATGGCAGCTGGACAACGCGTGGAGGAAGACGGCGAAGGAAACCCTCGAGGACTAGCACGGCCTTCCACATTGCTCACCCGGCTCCGACATTGACCCAGAAGCAACGATTGCTGCAAATCCGCCCGAAACTATTACTTCAGTTGCAGCTTCTATCCCCCGACAAGAGACCCAGGCCAGCACTGGATGTACTTCCATCGACTGTCGTTATCCCAAGATTGGTGAAAAGATTTCCTCGTATGTTTAGAGGGAAGGGTGAACTGGGAGCGAACGATGTTATGATAGTGAAGAGCGAGGAATACGATATACCATATCAGTCGATGGAAGAGAATGACTCTGACGAAGAAGGCTTTGCACATAGAGACCTCATTGCCGTCATCTGCCAGTTGCCTAAAGACGAAGGGGGCTCCCAAGGGAAGGCTGAAATTGTTTTAGGGGACGGGACTGTGTGGTTAGCCAGTCCGTTACCAACTGGCGCCTATGAAATGGTCACAATAAATGAGAATGGCGAGCAGACCACTGTAAGATGGGTGAAGAGAGCTACCCCCCGTAGCAATGACGATTCGACAAGTAGTGATACCAAATTCGCATTTAGTACCATAGATCCCAGTTCCCGACGCCATCCGATAATGGCAACCATTACTCATCAGAAACTGGACATTCCCGACTACTACACCTCAGTGTCTTCTCTCAAAACGACGTTGAGAAGCAGTTCCGATGAGGTGGAGGATGAAATAGGAGAGCTAGAAGCTGTAACTGAACGAACTGCACATCCTATAGATGAGAAGGTGAAGATATTAATACAGGTCACGGGGATATGGGTAGCTTTGCGGCAAGGATGGTCTCCTTATTTTAAGTACAATGATGCCATGGCTACTTTCTGCCAAACAAAAAGTCCCAGGAACTCTATGAGCGGAAGAGCCAGGGCCTCGTCATTGACCCCGGATATCATGCGATCAGCCTCTGGAGTCACACGTTCCAGCACTCCGGAACCTAATGCCCTGAGTTTGGCATCTGTGGGCGACAAGCTTCGTAGGTACGGAAGAAGCAGCCCAGTATCCGTCTCTTCGCCACAAGATTCACTTACAGGACCAAAACGGATGACCTCAACGGGTACTGCGTTCATGCAGCGTGCTGCTGGTCGTAGAATGGGTCCCATTGCAAGTGACAGCGAGGGAGAGGGTGTACCACAACAGGCCGAACATAGTGACAGCCCTCATGTCAAGATCAATGGCAATGTGCTCTCTAATCGTGTATCAAGTCCTCCTGTTTTGGGCACTGTTGCTTCACCTCCCCCCTCACCAGCAAAGCCGCACCGAAGGGTACATTCTGTGCATATACTATCCACCCATATCTCACAAGACGCCAGCAGTGATACCCAGGTTCGGCCGGGCGAGGATGCTAGGAAGAGCCCAGATACACCACCAAAGCGAAAACTTACCAGGTGGAAGAGTTTTGTTAATATACTTCGACGCCGTGGCCGCACGGACTAATTGCTGTTCATGATTGTATTAACATACACATTGCATTGTCATTGGCGTTTATCATAAAAGTACGACTTTAGGCATATATCGATTTGGATTACTGCTAGGCTTGGCGTTAGAAGATATCACTACGGCATATTTTACTTTTTTGTTTCCTCGGGGGCGCAATATGATACTCCGCACTTTTGTATGTATTGGCAACGGCCTGAAAGGCTTGGAAATCTTTAGGATTAAGAAATAAACCGGTACATTTCTTATATTATGCACTTCGTCCAGGTAAAGCCAGGCGAGTTGTGATTCAAATATCCAAATCCGGTTTATATGCAAATCTTCAGCGTGATCTTCTACATGCAAACGCAACTACCAGGCAGGGAAGATAACGCTACTTAGCCTCTTAACTCAAAGTCGTATATTAAAGGCCCTGCTAAATCATGGAGACAGTAACAAGAGTTGCGTTCTCTGTCTCCCGTGTCTCTCATTCCGCGTTGCTCTGCACAGAAGGCAGCCTGTATGCCTCGTTATGATATAATGAACTCATGCATCCCTCGTCCTGTGTGATCCTTCGATGGAGCTCCCCCTCATTAGCCACTAGGTACCCGGGGCCATACGACAACATTCGGGCTGGTCATCTTCACGAATGCCGAAACACAGGAGGCGGATATTGCTTGCGTATAAGTGAATGCCTAACAGCTCGAATATACATAAAAGACATGTGGGCGTGAATGGATTAGAAATACCCTTCTTATTCTTTATTGAGAACTTACCTCAGAATATCAAAGTCATCTATCTCTACTACACTTTTTGGTGGCAATTCCAGAAATAACAATAATATTCTAATTTTGTCTAACGAGGAGCATTTGGGGATTAGAAATCCGGATCGCTTCACCGACCCAAATTGATGATCCCTGTCCATTTGCACGGCACGGACAGTTTTGAGGGGACAAGGACAAGGCTAAGGCTGCGCGCGTTGTGCCCAAGATCATAAGGGTACTCACGAATATTTGTGAAACTCTCTATCTTCAAATACACTCTTGCCCCTCTTCTATCAATTCAAGACTTTCAATGAGAATTTGGTTCTTGGTACCAATTCTCTCCTGGGTTTCTGTCGAAAGCTTCATGGTCCGTGGCGTTCCATCTGAAGCCGTGCAAGTCGTGTGAGAGACTGGCCTTTTGGTAGCTGCTTCTATTATCAGGGCTTTGTATTGCAAAGAGGTACTGGTACTTGTACGCCATTTTTTCATTCGGGATCTATTGTATGATTTCCCTGTATTGAAGACTAATCGAAAAGTGTAGGATCTGCAGTACCTAAATCGACCATCACCCCCAACGTACATCATGGAGGACGGGCTCGCAAATGGCAGAAGCCATGGACAATATCTCCAGAACATGCTCCAGGGTAACTTGAACGACACGATTTCGCGTGCGACATCGCCGGGTCTTGGATTCAGTTCCAATGGAATCGATGCGGACAAGGACAAACGATACAGACCGAGAACATTCCCCTACTTCAAATTATTACCATACAAAGTCGAAGAAGAGACCGAGCGCAACGCAGCGCTGGCAGAGATCATTAAGCAACTTTACATAGCCTTGGAAGCGGAAGATATTGCGCCTGGTGCCGTACATTGGACGAGAGAGCTTAGAGCATGGCTTACTTTAAAGTTCGATATCACTCGAGTGTTGCGAGTGAAGCTTGTGAAGCTTTACTATATGCTTTCATTAGCTCCGGGACTTGACTTTAGTAACGGCGAGAGATTTGAGAGCATGTTCCGGTTTCTCCTGACGAGGTAATCTCCAGTTCTCCCGTTTCACTGCACAGCTGATGATCAACCAGGAAAAAGCACCACTTGAAACCTGGAGCCGACCTTGTGCTAGACTGGCGCCCACTTTGGAGAGAGATTAAAGGACTTGTTCTGCCACATGAGATGGCAGCGCATCAAGGTAGTCGGAAACGAAGTTACAAGAACGTTGCAAGTCTCGTTATATATGCATCACAATTCTTCGACCCGCGAGAGAGAAAGGCTATGCTAGAGGAGATATTACCATACTTCAGTACTTCCGACCTGTCATACGCATTTATTTCCGTAGGGGCTTTGAATATGATGATTCCAACTCACCCCTTGCCCAACGAGCCTGGTCAACTCCAGCCCCAGGATTATCTACCTACACTCTTCCATCTCTGGTCCCTGGTCAACCGCTCCAAGGTCTACGATGTTACTTTCTTAGATATGTTCTCAAGACTTGCTCGAGATTCTGTTACCAATAAAGATGTTGAGTTCTCCGAACATGGAATCTTTACCAAGGAACAATCAGACCTGGTATTCACAGCTATCTTGAGATTGACCGAAATCCCTGTTGGACAAGCAACATCTCCATATAGTTCCATGGTTGATTTGGGTGCCGGCCTTGGGATGTATCTTGAGACAGACAAGAAAAGAACCCCAATTGGTTATTCCATCGCGCGATGGCTGGTTATGTCTTTATCACCCTTATCACTCAATAGTGAGAGCTCTGTTCTTTCAAATCTCGAAGGCCTCATACAATCCATTGATACGTTTTTCCATCCATCAAATAATGGGAATTGGGGAGATCTGTTAGCGCAAACTGTTTTCCACCTTGTAGATTTCTTCCTCTTGCGATGGAATCGGGAACAAAGTGGCGAAATGGATACTCCAGCAAATAGAAGAATCACTCCTGAATTGAAAAAGCGATTCGTTCTTACATTAAGAGAAGTCGTATTCATGGGGATCTTCTCAAAGAGGTCAAAGATCCTAAATCATTATTTCGTTGCACTTCAGGGTCTTGCGAATTTGGAACCAAACTTAATTCTTCCTGGAGCCCTACAACGATTTTATCCATCACTCCAGGGACTAGTCGAAGTTCACAGGACTTCATCATCTCTTTGCAGTCTTCAAATGCTCGCTAATGTTATGTCTAAACAAAAGGGTTACCGATGTCACATTACAGCACTACTTGCCCTAGCCCTACCAGGTATCGATGCCAATGATCTATCTAAGACGCAGTACACTCTTAATTTTATACAAGTTGTGGCTTATAGCATACCGTTTGCGGATCTCACAAAGAAACACGATGGAATCCATGACACCTCTCTTGCAATCCAGTGGGTTCAGGGAGAGATGGAGCGATTAGAGCGGGACGGGCCGAATGTGGAGATAGATTACAACACCGAATTAAGTGATGAGGATGAAGCCAACATTCTACGTTCTTCAACAGCTGGCTTTGGTGAGTTTGTGTTGGCTCTACTGGGGAAGATTTTTATTCTACTAGAGAATCTGCCAGAACAATCTAGGGTACGCACAGGAGGACCAGAGGAGAATGTTGTCAATGTTTTGCCTAGTGCACTTACTCCATTGTTCTGCTCGTTGTCGCCCGATCTGTTCGACGTGGCTTTGGAGAAGATTGCCTCTTTCATCAGCAGCCACGTTATCCATCAAGCTCGGGATGCTATGGCGTTCATTTGCAACTCAATCTGCAAAGCAAACCCGGAGAAAACGCTAAAGCTCCTTTTACCAGTGCTTGTGGTTGGAATTCGCAATGAAATCGAGTACAACGATGCTGCATCTGACAGAAACAGTGGCACTGACATCTTGCCTCGAGACCGAGCCCTAGTCTGGCATCTAAGTATGCTTAGTATGATTGTTGTACACATTGGAGAAGGAGTTATGCCATACCGAAAACAACTTTTCGACATAGCCCAATACATGCAAGAGAAATGCCACGGCTTGCCGACCCTCCACGTATCAAACTGCATCCATCATCTTCTGCTCAATCTTACCACAATATATCCTGTGGATCCAGCTCTATATGAGCCAGCGGTGTTCGAAAGAGGTCTCGATGTCAGTGACTGGGGTCGCACCACCAAGCCCTCTGAGTTGACTGTTAAATGGCATGTGCCTTCACCTGAAGAGATTGATTTTGCTATTAAACTATTTGAGTCCCAAGTCAAAGTATCTATCGCCAAGTTGACCAATCTCACTAGTGAAGCTCCCGCTGTTAGCAGGAAGGGCAAGAACAAGGAATGGTCAGATGAAGTCGAAAGAGCTCTCACACATATTAGACTGGTAATGTCGGGTGTTTCTGTCTTTTTCGAACCCAAAGCGGCGTCAGGACAGCAAGACAAGCCCCAGGATGTGGATGGTGATATCAACATGAATGGAGACAACCAAATGGAGGGAGATGAAGACCCGCTAGCTGAGGCCGCTGAGGATGAGGAAACGAGACCTCAATTCCATTATCGTGCAGGTTACCTGCTTGAGAAGGGTAGCGCTGCGTTTGTCCGCATACACAAACTGCGAGAGGACGTTGGTCACCTCTACTGCAAATTGCATGACTACCTATCGGAGCATCAAGAAGATGACGTTGCTTGCTTCACAGCTTTATATCTAGCCTACAAATCTTGGATTACAGACGTCGGCAGTGAGAAATCCGCTCATACTCTGGAACGGGTGAGCCGACTCTACCATTCAGAAGTTCGCTCTTTCAAAGTGACTGGTCTCAGAAAATTGTATCCAAGACCACTACTTGTCAGGCGTGCTGGAATCTATCATCTGCAGCGCGCTAAGCATAACTCATCCGCTAGGCAGAAGTCTGACCTAGACAAAGCACTTCTATTGAACCTAGCGTCGTCAGCGGTCTCACAATATGCCGAGGTTCGGGCTACTGCGCAACAGGCCCTGGAGTCTGCGCTGAAGAGTGTGATTGGTGGTCGGCCACTTGTTATTCCACCGCTACTAAGTGCTTTCAAAACAGCTCTGGAAACAGACGATTTCGATCGGATCAAGGGATCTATCTACACGTTACTCTTTGGTAGTCTTACAAAAACAATATCGAAGGACTGGCGGTTCGCTCCGGAGCTAATTGACTTATACATTAAGTCCGCCTCGGTGGACAAGCCATCTATTCAAAAGATTGGCAATGCTGCCATGTTTGGAGGACTGGTTGATTTTGGTCGAAGAATGGAGACCTACATCAGTCTGGATCAAGAAATCATTCAAGAGATTGAACCCAAGGAGGATTGCACCTCTCGTATTGAGACTAGGAATCAATTCATTATCGGTCGACGAACTAAAGTCGAAGAAAAGAAGAGAGATTTGGCAATTAAACTCACTGAATTCGCCAAGACGGCACATTGGAAGATTGCTGGAAGATGTACTCTGTTCATTATCAACCTAGGCCTCCGAGTCCAAACCCTCGCTCCCGAATCTATGATAGAGTTGGTCACTTTAGGTGCCGTTACTGAGCATCCTGGCCTTCGACGAGCTTATGCTGATGCTATGGTTCGTGTCATGAATCATATTGAGACACGTGCTATCTATGGCCACAGTTTCGAGAGATACATTCGCGAAGAAGAAGTACAACATAATAATCTCGAGATCACTGTAGAGAGCAATGATCCTAATTGGACAGAAAACTTCCTAGCATCTTTCGCTCAGCCTGGTCAACCGGAGTATCTCGTCGACCGTGATTTCCCTGGCTGGCTCGTTTGGGGAAAGAGCTTCAAAGCCACACGAGGTGACCCTGTCGAGTTTACAGATTTTGACGAAGTTGAGACGGCGGCGAGGAAACAAATCGGATCACTTTTAACTCTTGATTGGTACCAAAAATATTTCATGTATATGAAACAAGAGCCCAGAGACAACACCGCTGATCGATTTAACATTGGCAATGCTACGTTGCTCATCCAGACATTTGAGTTAATGCATTCTGGACTGACTGCTGCTGCGTTTGACGAGATCAAGGAGGAGGTTGTTAAGGTGTACGAGGATGGAAGTGATAAGCACCAACACCGTGCTACTGCAGAGATCTTGGCTGCACTCATGCTTTCTACGTCTGACTTCCCACTCAAGAAGCGTAACGAAGTCTGGGGGTTCTGTTTGCCGATCATGCTGAAAGTCATCTCTGAAGGTTTGACTCCTGAAAACTTGACATATTGGGTCACTTGTATCCACATGATTATGGGAGGCAGAGATCCTAGGTCTTCGAAGGAAGTCTTCGACTATCTTACTTCTTTCCGACTCGACATTTCGTCAAATGCCGCTTTCAAAGATAGTTCTAAGATCCAGCTGTTAGATGTCGCTATTAATGATGCAGGCTGGCATTTCCGCCACGATGAGCCGATATTGAAAGACTTCATTGCACACATTGATCATCCTTACAAGGCTGTAAGGGAAGCAATTGGTCGCACCATTGCCTCTATCTATCGTATGAGGTATTACGAGGCGTTCAAAGACGTCGATACGCTTCTTAAGGCCAACAAAGAATCGTCTTCCATTGGTATCAAGCCCTATATACCTACAGAGGACTTCTCTGCCGCCATCAAAGACGTTTTCAATCGACTAGAAGTCTGGCGCGGTGAGCGCACACCAGGCCAACAAACTCCATCTGCTTATACAAACGGCAGTAAGACTGTATTGTTATGGCTAGACTCTGCTCTTCAGTCGTATGAATGTACTCAACTGATCGATTTCTTCCCTGACGTATTCATGGAACAGCTCCTTCACATGATGGACGTGAAAGAAGACCCCGAACTCCAACGTCTCGCCTATCTCGTTTATCGCCATCTCCCCAACATTCCTTTCCGCGTCGGCGAAGATGGTGACTTCATCGCAGCTCTCATCCGCATCGGCAAAGTTTCGACCTCCTGGCACCAGCGTCTCCGAACCCTCATTAACATGCAAGTCATCTACTTCCGCCGCATCTTCCTCATTCGCCCTGCCGAACAACAAGCTCTCTTCGCTGCCGTTGCAGACATGCTCGAGGATTCGCAACTCGAAGTCCGTCTCGGCGCCTCGACTACTCTCGCTGGCATGATCCGCTGCTCTCCTATCCTCCTTCGCAATAATATCCTTTCTTCCTTACGCACCAAGTTCACCCAAGCGTTGAAGAAAAATCCTATGCCGAAGAAATCTCCGGGTACCAGTACACCGGTGAACAGCAATGCGCAGATTATCAGACGTCATGCTGCTGTCCTGGGTCTTGGCGCCTTGGTGAACGCATTTCCATATGCGACACCGCCGCCGGAGTGGATGCCAGAGGTGTTAGCCTTGCTGGCTAGCAGAGCGGCAAATGACGCTGGTGCTGTAGGGAAGACGGTTAAGAGCGTATTGGCAGACTTCAAGAAAACGAGGCAGGATACTTGGATTACGGATCAGAAGGTATGCTTTTTCTTATTTCGATTATTGTACAATGTAAAGTAAGGTTGAAGAGAGACAAAGCTAACTCAAGATAGTACTTCACGCCGGAGCAATTAGAGGATCTAGAAGGTGTCCTATGGAAATCTTATTTTGCGTAGTGGCATGCTCTTCTATTCTATGGGTAACAGGAATGGGTAGACAAGAGGATTTTACGATGGAGGGGAGGATGGGAACATCGAACGGATTACAATGGATTAAGGATGAATTATGGTCGGCATGAGCTCATTGACATACTAGATACGGAGTTTTTGTTTTCACTTGACTTGCATGCATGGCTTGCCCCCCGGGTGTATATGATTGATTCTTTCCTTTTGCACTCACGACACATATAAATTCTTCATTCGACTCTTCTTCTGGCTCTGAATGCGGCGGTCCTACTGCCTTCGACCATAGATTTTCAACAGCGGCGATATTACGAATGCCCACAGGATAGGTAAAAGCACAGTCAGTTCACTGATAGGAAATGGGTCATGTTGAGAGGGAGGCCGAACGATCCGATGGACAGATCTTAAGAACGTTTAGCATACATTACGCATCAGTATCAGCCATAGCATGAAGATGTGCAAAGCACAGGAACCGTACAGTACGGAAAAATATAGTATAGATTAGGCAAAGAAGCATGCGCCGACTTTTCCTTTCATTTCCCTCAAGGGTATCTGTGACAGCATTCCGTCACTTAATCGTACGATTCTTCACCCCGCGCATTCGCATCATGGCATAGTCTCCTGCATACTTCTAACTTCTTTCTCTTGGAACTCATCTATTTCTCATCAAGGCACATTCCTAGAAGCGGGGAAGGAAAGTTATCTCCCGCCCCACCCACCTGGAAACCGCCCACTGCATGCAAGCTTCGTAAATCTAAAGATGCAAACCACCTATCGTTTGCCATGACACAAAGAAGCATGAACATCCGGCTTCTCATCTCAGGACCATCGTCGAAATAACCTCCCAGCACTAGCGAAACCAGTCACACACATAACCGCCTGCATCTATTCACCCCTCTCCCCACAAACAAAATGAGATATCATAACCTTCGCGCGTCGTTCCGGGGCGCATAAAGTGGGCCACTTGCATCTGCATCCGCATCCGCATCCTCACTCTTATCCCACCACCTTCCATACGCGTAAATCCTGAATGAATCCATCAGATCCGATCTCCAGATCGCACTTCAGCCATCTTCTCCGATTTGCGACTGCCTTTTTCCCCAGCGCGAGCCGCCCGTATGCAAATATTTTTTCTTTTCTTTTTCTTTTCAAGATTTCTCAGGCCCGCTCGGATGATCGACTCCCCCACCATCTGAAACGCGGAGCCGCTCACAGGTACGGTTTGTTGAAAATTCTCCGAAATTGGACTAGGAGCTCGCTCACCGAGTATATTTCCTTGTAATATACTTCTGACAGTGATAGCATCGATTTGGTCGTAGTTAGATGGGAGGGGTCAATGCTCGTATCGCGCGTTATCGTGTGTTGGTTGGGGGCGGGGGCGGGGAGAAGTGGTGGGGATGGAAGGTGATTTATTGACATTGGGAACAGAGTTGCTAGTGGCAACTGCTAAGTACTGGCGGGTTTCTACTGTCGTTTTTTCCTTTCAGCACAGAGTGAAGTGGACGGATGCGGTATCGCCGTGAAGTATTCGTCGATAATGTGCATGGCAAATATGACTTGAAGTTCTCTAGCTTTTGCCAAGACAAGTATAACTCTCGAACCAGCACACACCTGATGTTGAAGCCAAGGAATATACCATCTGGTTGCCCCTATCTCATCTCGTGTATTATATGTCTTTTTTTTTTTATTCGCATCCTGTGCCGAAGTGTGTTTTCTAGGTGCGTAATAAGTTCATTCTTGGACATGCAAAATCATCGATCGTATTATGGAAGACGAGTTCGGTTTGATACAGAAGTCATGTGTCTACCTGAAGAAAATGCGATAAGTTAGTGTGATTGTATGGTGTTGAATGGTAATTTGGGGAGTAGGAAAGAGTCGTCTTGGTTGATTGACCCCTCATTAGCCTCTCCTTTCTCATCCCCCATCTCCCTACTATCTGCCGCGGATATCTTTCGCCCTTGGCCATTCATTTCCTAAAACACACTGAGCGGCTAGTCCGATTGACATTCCCTACGCGGAAGTTTCCCTTTCCACCAAGCGAATTTCTAAATATCGTTCTCGTAACCGGCGCAGACAAGAATAGAAAACAGTTTCCTGACTCCTCCACTACATGTGAACACACGACTCCCCACTTCCATCATAATAAACAGAATACGATCAACATATGGCTGAGCCGGCCCATAATATTGGATTGCTGTGCCCCCACTCCATAGCCAGTATCTCTAAGACACGTTGCAAATTTTGTGGTTGCCAAATCATGGTACCGAGCCTGCAAGGGTCATTTGTAGGCATATACGTACTTATCCTCATTCTATGTTATGCTATGCCTATGTTATGCTATGCCTATGTTATGCTGTGCCTATGTTATGCTATGCAACAGTCCATCTTGTCTGCGCAGAGCACACAATGTCTTGGGTGTGGCGACCCGGCTTCCGTTGTAGGTATTCCTTGAAGTGGAATCTCTCGGTGTTGAGACACAGACGGCGGAGTGGGTTGGGGGCAAAATCTGGTTCCACAGACGACTTGGAAGCCCCAGATATGTCGACCGTATTCCTTGCTGTGGTAATTGTTGGGATTTCTGGAAAGTTCTTGGAATCACCATCGTATGATAATTTTCTTCTTGTCTCACATGAAGGTTTATGGAAAATTCCGTGGCAGAGGGTCGTTTGTGGCAAATGAGGAAGGAGGCACTACGAAGCAATTCCTTTTTTTGAGCTTAAGTTTATCAATTGTTTCCTAAAGTTATTAGAGTAAGCTCAAAATGCTTCCAAATTACATAAAGTTCGTGGCTCTACAAGACATAGTAAATCTTTCTAGGTCCATCAATGTTAGGTTTTCCTTTTGATGGCAAATTTAGGTATTTTTGAAATGAGGCGCCTCCTTCAACCTAATACCGTAGCAGCAGTAAGACTTCAACCCCGTAATCCGATTGATTGGTATGATCCAACTGCAATGGTGGTTTCTGGCTGGTGCGTATCGTTCACGCTCCAATCCGCGGTGGCGGATGGGCTTCCCGAGTTGAATCGATACCATAGACACCCCCCTCCTAAGTAGTAGCTCCTTGTTGTAAGGTAAGCTTGTCTCATATTGACGAATTGTAGCTCTAGTGCATTAATACTTTTGAAGCCTGGCTTCGGTGAGTGTCAGCACAATGTGCATGTGCCTGTACGTTCTTGCCAGTACGCTAGCAGGTGACCGCAAAAAGAAGCGGAGTGACGACCACTGCAGCGCAGCCCTGCAACAATGGCACGGCAGATCTAGAGTGGTGGAAAGGCTTACTGTACATAGATAAAGAATGCGTTCATGATGCCGGTCCAGTAAGAGTCTGAAGTGACAGGATATTGATTAATCCCCACGATTTGAAGGGATGCAACCCTGGGCAGAATTTCAACGACCATTAACAATGAAACCAGATACTCTATTTCGATGTACATGAGCGTATGACTGTCGGTTCAGCTGGTAGAGAATATCTTGAGTTGTGCATGGTTTGGCACTGGATTGGCACTGGATGCTACAATGCCGGGTTCTGCATATCGAGGAACCAGCACGGGGGCAAAATTTCCTATTATTTCGATAATATATAAGGTAAAGAAAAGGCTTACAGGATACTGATAAATGAGTTGCCAAAAGCGCTTACTTTGGCTGATTCAGAAGTCCAGAGTTTCTCATTTCAGTAGTTATGACGACGGGCCTTTATTGACCCAGCCCAGGCGTTGGGAAGTGCGTCGAACAATAAAATGACTGCAATACTATGCGCTCGCTGACCTCATCGGTGCGACACTTATGTCTGTATGACAAGAAAACAAACGATATTCATGATTGGTGCTCATGGTTGATAGTATGATATCCCGTGTGTTTCTTATAGTGCTAGTAGTGCATCTTATCACTAGATGTGATTCTGTATTCTGTTGAATGCACCATGGCAACAATATTGAATATATACATGAGGAAATACATATTTGCTTCATGCGAGCTGTAAAGGAACACACGGGAAATATGCAAAGCGACATGTGAGGATAACAACTGCCGAAATGATACTCTGCCGTCGTGATAAGCACAATACCTCAGTCTTCTGGCGATTCGAAATTTATTTTACTTCATGCAGCACCTAGATATAACGCAAACCTATTGTGTCTTCTCGAAGACTGGTGAACAGTAAATATATGTACTAACAACACTTGAAAGCTTCAGTAGTTCGTACGATCATACTGAGTAAGATATATGCATGGGAGCTTCGTCTAATGCATGTTACGGCAACTAAGCAATAAACACACGCCAGAAACAGGTAAGTTACACAAACAAGAACACAAATCTAGCCACTAGCGTTGAGATTGACACTTATTGCATTGAGTGTGATGAATTGAGACGGGGAATTGACAAGGAAACCGTTAGAGATGCATAATGTACTTCGCAACCGTCTGAAATCAGAAGTAAAAAAATCAGATTCTGACACTGATTTCCAGCTAGCCATATGAACCACGTTTCTCCTGAGAGCAATTCCTTGAACGCGACTTCATGATTTCGATACAATTCATATCCGATTTGAAAGCAGGATATGTTATCCGTATGTCCGTAGATTTTTCCATAAAACCCCTCTCTTCCAAGGTTCTAGTAGAACACCATCTTGATGTATATCCAATGGTAAAATCAGATGACTGCCACTGTATGCGCACTAACGAATCCCCGGCATATTTTGAAATATCCTTGTCTCGCTCACCAGTAAAGTATAATTGAATGTCCCCAAATGAGTAGCACATCCACACACCCCCATGCGAGTATGTCTACATATAATGGTGCCCAAAAATGAGCCAGATGTGGGCCGAAAGGTCGCGACCAGTTGAATTAGATGAGACTTGAAGCAAAATGAACGAACGATTGGCAGACCCTGGAAAAGACATGTGAAAATCGAATCCATCTTAGGGTTCTCTGTAAGAGATGGATTCCACTGGATATTATCGTCCGATATATCACGTTGAAGAAACATGTAATCCCTCAGCTGCCAGCATGAAATCCCCCAAGGCGTCGGTGCATAGGGCCTTTTCAGGAATGGCAGCTGTACGTACCCCGTAGCGAGGTCTATAGGATCGACTGGTAAGCGCCAAAGGTGCTAGGATCGTGTGCGCCGTCCCTCTAGGTACGGTGGTACCTCCGGGGTCATGATACAGCGGTCGCCATGAAGATAGAGATTAAGTATCTTTTGAGGAGTTCGAGGATTAACGTCGAGCATTCCACGGAAAGACAGAGCGGCATATTAAAACAGAGTTCTGCTTCCTGACTCCTGGCCCACCCTGCGCCGGTCGACCGGTAGACTTGAACCCCACCGACCCTCCTTTGGAGCAGCGCGTCTTGTCCCATATCATCGGGCTGACATCTGAACACGGTGCTGGGCGTCTCTGCGATGCCCTATTGAAATTGAAATGAGTCCAGCGTCCAGCAAGGGCTTCGGGAATGAAATAGCGGAGACAACGGCCCCACGGAAGGAGTTCGCCCACCCACTATTTAAGATGATTACTGTGGGAGGTAGGTGGATAGGTGTCAGGGCGTCAAGGATGCTCAACGGTTGGACAGTGCGAACGGCCGTCGGCAAGACCCTGAACATACCCGAGCTTGATGGACGATCCGGCGGGATTTAGAGTTTGGACAAATTGCAAGGGCAGAAATGAGACATTCAACCAAGCTGGGCAGGCGGTAAGTGCTCGGCAAGTGGTCGGTAAGTAATTCTAAACAATTCTGAGCGAGGACGTAGTTCGACTTGTCCGCCCGTGCTCCGTTCCGCCCAATCCAGTTTGAGGATATACGCATACGCATAGCTCGGCGCAAGAAGCAGACTTCCCGATCCTTTGGATAGTCTGTGACAACTCACGTTATATCACCCTTCGTATGATTCGCACTCAGTACGAGCCGGAGGCAAATGGGCAAATGGGCAAATGTGCAAATGGATAAATTACGAGCCGATATCTCTGATAGACTGACGTAGAATGGAAATTGGCCTCGCCAATCCCTGCCCGATTCCTTGTCCTGACTGGCCTTACGCTCGAACTCATTAAAGCTTTAAGATGATCAATAGAGCATCCTTGATTTGCTTTAATCATCCAGTCTCAATCTGTTGATCGAGAATGGCTGGTTGGGCTGAGTAGCAATACTCGTAAAAAGCGCTGGCGATGTTGCGTCGATGCTAGCAAGCTTGGTCACCTTGCAGCAAAAGTCCTAGCAAAAGTCCTGGATCGGTTTCGTTTGGAGTCGGGCACCAAAGGTACAAGATATCAGAACCAAGTTATTGACTGGTGTCCATTCTTTGCCCACAGGCGAGGTCCATGTTAGGACGGAGGAGCGATGTAGTAAATATAGATATATTCAAAAAAATTCGGATCAGATATAGCCTTCTCCCACAGGGGCTGAACTGCATCTACCGCCAAGGACGACAGGCATGATTCCTCTTCTCCGCCAGCTCGGCTACCATATAGTATTGTATTGAATGTGGCACTTAGCTAAGATTTAGTTGCTAAAATTACGCTGCTATATACAGATTTCTGTGGGGAAGCAGCATCAGCCAATAAATGACCAGAATGGAAAGATTCTCGAAGTTGCTAATATTGTCTGCTCATGTTCGGCGGGGCATGTCGGAAATGTTGTCTAAAGAAAGGAAGAAAGCCTGATGTGATTTACTTGGATAAAATATCTCATCATTTATGTTACGCCTGAACATCCGACATCAGATTAGACCTTTGGGGGGGCGGGATTCGATACATGCCGTACCAGTTGCATGACCTTCGTCGGGATTCCTGGACTTGCTGAGTACAATATACGCCAAGCGTGGTGTGATGACGACGAAGAGGGACATATACCGAGCTATATGGTTCTCATTGTTGCGATAAAATGCATGATAGACACTGGATATTTCGTCATCAGGGGGAGGGGGCCGTGTTTGAAGAAGCGCCTGAATAATGAGAACCCGAAAAGCGCGCTATGCAGAGAATCAGCATAAGCCCTACCCCTGAGTCAGGTCTCTATAGGACCTCTCATATTACTATGTACATGATACTATACGCGTTTGTCCACAGCAATTCGTTCTTATCCTCCGCCACGCCCGCAATCTCGGAACTCTGTCTAGGCCGGTTCATACCACCATCAAATATTGTAATATTCTTCTGACGCTTATTGTGAGAGTCGCTTGGCTTGTGTAACTGCTCATGCAGGGCAGATCGCTGGTAGCAATATTCAGATCTCGCATTCTACATGTGGAGGAGGAGAAAGCACAAATTAAAATGTGTGTCCTTTTGGCGACACGGAAGCGAGCGGAATCCCTGAAGAATCTGTCAGACTGTCTGACTGTCATTACCCCGTAGATCTCCACCTTCCCTATGGCTAAATTTCTCTGGTTGACTTAGGGCTCAGTCTCGGAGGAAAAGTTGATGGCTGAACCTGACCTGCGAGGGGGATTCATTTAATGTTGTATGCGGCTCGTGGCGTGTCTATACAGTATGTGCATGAGGATGGTTGAGTTCTGCATGATTAGTCCTGCATCTGAAGAAGTCGACCTAAGAGTGATCTGTGCAGCGGAAGAACGACCGAGAGCCACACACGATAAGGCTTGAGCTTTGAGCCCTGCAATGGCTTCTCTAGTGCTTCGAGATACCTCGCGCGTTCGTCGCCCACTTGGGTGCCGACTTCCGGCGAGCAACGAGCAACGAGCCCTTCCAAATCGGACAGTTAGGCCGAACGCAGACGGGGCGAATCCAGATTTCTGTGCAAGGAAATCAGCAACATATCCGGCACAAAGCTCGTTTTGCCAGCAGCACCAGCAGCAGCATCCACTATACAAATAATTGGTCGTCCCAAGCCTCTCTCGAAATCCGACTTTAGTATATATGTCTTAGCTATTAAAAGAACGGAGGTCAGTGGAGGCCAGCGGAGGCCAGTGGAGGCCAGTGGAGTCCAGAGGTTACTGTATATCGCATTACTGTATATCGCATACCAGGTCCTTGATGGCGAGGACCAACGGTTCTCGGCGCTCGGGTTAAAAGAGCCGAATATAGCACTAACGTTCTTCTGGGCAATGGGTCCCAGGAGAAGAGAATGGATTTTCCTCGTTGTAGATGAGTAATTGATTGACAATCCAACCATTTATCCAATCCCCTTGACCTGGCTCGTTGCCATCTCCATCTTCATCACGGAAACGGTCCCGGATAAATAGTGCATGCATCGCTCACACGGATATCCCTGTAGTAATCACAACAAGCCACTAACACTATTCTGCACAGACTCTCAATTAGGTCGCAGTCGCATACGGAAACAGCAACTCTGAAAACTCGAGATAACTCAGCCTTTCCGCTGGCCGAGGAGCACAATAGCGCCCGTTCCAATTGAGTGGCCGAGGTGCGAATGCCGTACCGCCAGCTATCTATTGCCCCAAATTATGACGCCCAATATTCTGTAGAACTACTGCACTGCACGGAAATTTACGGCTTCGGCTGATCCCAAGTAGATGTGATGTCAGGCTTCAGCCACAAGTCACAACAGCACATGTAGCTTGATAGCCTGCTAGCTTGCTAGCTTGCTAGCATGGTTCTCCAATGTCCATCACGAGTCACGACAAGCAACATGCAAATTACACTCCTCGCATGCCTTTGGACTGGCTGGCAGCCTTCCAAAAAGTTTCTATTTCCGAGAACACAGGCCTGCCAGGGCACAGGCACAGATGAAATGTTCTAGGCCAATTCTCTAAGCCCCCAGCTCCCATCCATTTTAGCCAAGGTAAAAAGCAACACCTCATTTCGATTCTCCAACGCGCCTATCATATCATCACATCCCCGATAACTCCTCGAGGGCCAATCTGACCATCCTGGACCTTGCGCCAGGGTTGCCGACTGCTTCAATAAACGCTGTGCATGCTGCATCAAATTTAAGATCCAACAAGGATCGCTCGGAGTTCTAGGTAAGTTCTGTATCGAATTGTATCAGATACTGTCTTTGGACGTTGTTGACTCGTTTTTCTACCGCCTTTTTGCTACACCACTTACATAGCATTGCGGCCAAGTGTTGTATGAGCGGAGGCATTCGGGAAAACCAGTGGCTGAAGGGGTCTCTTCTTGCTCGTCAGTTTGGGAATTTCGAGGCCATTGAAATTTCGAGGTCGTTGAAAAAGGTAATTCTCCGGTATCATAATTCTGAATCCTATTGTGCCCCTGAAAGCAGTCACTAGCCACAACGTCCAAGCCGTGAACGAGCACTGTCAGGTTCCCCGAAGTTTGAACGGACTGTTGTAAAAAGCTTTTCTCGGGGGAGTACGGTAGATCTTGATGCATGTTACATATCATGACTAGGTTATCGTTGTATGGCATTGACAATGTGGCAGTAGCATCCCCAAGATGTAGGCAGGCCGAGACGACAGGTGTCCCCACAGAAGCCGTCAAATATGCGGTACGGCAGTACAAATGAGGGAATCTTGGGATCAGCCTCGCAGGTTTAGCGACGAGACGATCTACCTTGTATACATGACGGGTCTTGCTTGGGGCGTCGAAGTACCGTACCGGGAATGGAGACCCCCTTCCCTCTCCTGCCCTCTCCTTCCCCCTTCCCTTCGATCAACTCATCTCTAAGTCTCCGGGGTGTGGAGCATGGGTAGACGAACCGAACAGGCCTGCAGCGCTGCGTCCATGTCCCAATTTTCTACTCGCATTTAGAAATTCTAGAGGGACCTGGGGCCTGGTCATCTTGATTTTCTCGACTGGCTGTGTTCAAGGAACGAGGCGAGGAAATCCAAGTTCATCATCATCGAATTAAATATCAAATTCGGCAACGGGCAACATAAACGCAGATTCGTCTCCAAACCTCTGACCACCACCACATTTTACCTGCTTCATCTCATCCCATCTTTCAATCTTCAACCGCTGCTGAGTCGTGCTCGCACTTAGCCACATGCGTATATCTTCGTATACCTTCGCCCAAACTGCCTTCTGATCGTCCAATAAACCTACCCTCGCCTATAGGTAAAATCTTTGAAACTCACTGCCATCTCTCTCGTTGAGCCCGGCATTAATTGACACCATTTCTGTTAATCCTCGACTTCGGAAGCGGAAGTGCGCCAAAATTTTCCCATCTGGGCCGAGTTGTAAAGACTGCACCAACATCGTTGGCGGGAGGCGACACACAAATTCACAGCTGCACCTGCCTCAAGACAAGACCTCTGAACCAAGGCACTTCTTTCCAAACCGCACAATTTCCATCGAAACCGGCTCTGGATTGAAGGTACCTTGCATTCGACTTTTTCTGTCCAACGCGTGCTTCATTATTTGATCTCACTCAAGACGTTTTCGTCACCTATTCCGTCACACACTATCTATTTTTTCCCGCCGACAACATTAGTACAACCAAACCGAATCGGATACGAAGTCAAATCACTCTGTATACAGTAAGAGATAGTACTTACTTCGAGGAACGTCCTCTGAAAGTGATTCACTTACTTTGGCTATTGGTAGAGCACCAGAGGGAGACGCTCTCGTCCCTGCGTTCCTTATCCGCGCCGTTCTTTCGCCCCAGTAGAGTACCAAACTTTGCTGCATCTTCATCGACCAATCATAGCTGCTTCATCATCTTACTCACCCATCACTCCGTCAGTCGCATATTGCTTTTTGCCTGACACTCAAACGCTTTCTCACTCCTCCAATATACGAACACTGGACTTTCAGCGTCTATCTACCGCTGTGCTGAAACCGAACTGGACTCCGTGCAAGAGCCTGTATATGCTCCTTCACCGCAGTATTATCGTTACCATACTGGAAATTCTTGACCTGAATTTGGAAGATCTGATCTGAACTTTCAGAAAATTTCCGATCCGATATCACCTACGATCATCGAGCACTTGGAGTCGACAAACTAGGAACTCCATAACCTATTTGACACAGAGACAACAGCCTTTAGACTGTTCCCTTTTTGGCTTCATTGCCTCGTCGACACTAACTACAACCGGAGATTTACTTCTTTGGTTGCCCTACGCCATAATAACAACCGGAAGTTCGAGACGACACTTACCCGGTTATTACGAGTCCAACTCCTCTAGGCGGGATTCACACCCCACAAGTATTTTCCTAAACATTGCATTGGTATTCCCTCCAGCTCGAAGACATTTCACAGATTTAAACTCATGCGCCCTGTTCTTCCAACCTTGGCCAGTTCAGTTCTGGTTCTGTTCACATCACTCAAACCTTTACACCTCACGCCAGAGCATTAATATTGGAGCCACAACGCAGTTGGAAGCAATAGAACCAAGTCAAAGATATTGAGGGGACCAGTTGTAGATAATTGAGGTCGTAACTCGAATCATGTCTACCATATCATCACACGACTTCGCGCACGCGCAACTTTCGCGAATTCGCTATGTGCTAAGGTATGTTTTTCTTCACGGCTGGATAGACTCGTATCGATTAGTATACCTTTTGAAGAGAAACTGATCTTGTGTTTCTGAAGCAGTGAATGCGAGCTCATCGTCAGGCAACAACCTCTCATTTCGAGAGTGGGAGTAGGCAAGGAGAAAGGTGGGCGGCATAGACTTTCCAATCACTTAACATTCTCTAATTCACTCGCAGACCGCAAGCCCGTCGATCCTCCACCCATTGTTCAATTAAAAATTCATTCATCAACGGATACCGACCTGAACTACCTTCAAAGTAGGCCTTGCCCAAATGCTATCGTTTCCATTGCTGACGCAGAGTTTCCTAGGCCCATACTTTTTTGTATCATGCAGTTTGGTGGGATTATCGGAGGCCGGAGTTGGCAGTGGGACTTCACCAAATCCAGCAAACTCACTGGGAGGCACCATCGTGTCATCCTTGCATCGTCTCAAGGATCCAGAAACCCAACAGGATGGCGCCTACTTTGTGTTTGGCGATCTGTCAGTCAAGGTTGAGGGCACTTTTCGACTGCAGTTTAACCTCTTTGAACTGCGTGGAGCAGAGTACCAGCACTTGAAGACTGTTACTTCCAAGCCATTCCTGGTTCATTCCACGAAGACTTTTCCGGGTATGAACGAATCTACTAAACTGACAAGAGCGTTCGGTGAACAGGGGGTCAGGCTAAGGATCCGCAAGGAACCTCGATCATTATTGAGAAAACGAGGACCAGCATCCGATGATTACCAGCCTAGGCAATATATCAAGAAAGCTAAAGAGCAAGAGGGTGACTCTGGGTCTCGCGACATCAACAAGTATAAAGAAAAAGAACCTTCAGATTCTGCGCAACCATCGCAGCAAGAGACGTTCGATCAATCCTCAAGAACACAACAAGGTCGACAATATAATCAAATATCTTCTTCATCACACAACTCCTACGTTGAAGAACCCCCGACCAGGCAACAAGGAATCGGCTCCGATCCTAGCCAACAACAGGCATCGCACCACAGTCCCGGCTTCGGCCAAAATGACTCTCTTGATGGCTATGATTGGTCAAGGAGACAGTTCACCGAGATGCAAGGGCCTTCTTTTTCGAATCCACACTTCACTCAGCAACCCCAGTTACAAAATTATGAGTACAACAATTCCAACTACGCCCCTTCTCCAACACTTGTAACCACTCCTATTCGGGATCAATTTTTCGCAAATAGATTATCAAGCACCCACCTACATGAGTCTCCGCAGCCTGACAATTCAAATTTCGAACTTCATAGTCAGCGTTCTCCACCATCCTTCTATGCACAGCAACCGAACTCTCAATTCGGACGAGCGATGCAATCTTCGATTCCTGTTGTGGCGGCTCCCACACAAGCTCAGAGACATTCTGCCAACTACCAGAATGTTATCTATCAGTCTAGACCGCAGCTCGTTGCTGCTCCAGCGACTAGTATTCCATTACCATCCTCGGTGATAGGTAGGGGTAATATGCCTTCGGAGTACATGACATATGGACGAAGAGACGACTTCGATACGTTGCAAGGGCAATCCCTGGGTGGCATGTCGGAATTTCCAGAACAAATTGCGGATAATTACGCGCCTAGGAGCAGCATCAGCATCTCTACGGCTGTAACCACTACAGCTCCTGATATGGGAAACTACTAGTTGTCAGACAAATGGAGCAGTTTGAAAGGGCTCGAATCCTTTGGAGGAGCCTTCTTGGCACTTTCTTTCATTGATCTCCGACTTTCAGGATGTTGCGTCTATCATTACTTTCCTCTGTTCCGATTGCATTTCCCTTGCGTATATTTGCTATCAATTTCTTTCCTTTGTCGAACATTGGGCACTCATTCCACAGCCAAGGCAGGCGAGTTTCTTTGAATTTTCCTTTGTTCCGGATTGGTTACATGAGGCAGGCAAGGACTTGGTACAAATACCTCATATTGTCTGGCCCGGCTTGGCGGCGTTAGGGGCAAGCAGGTATGCATGCATTCCGCATACAGTCTTTGAAAAAAAATCGATTTCATTCCATTGTTATCATTCGATTCTTCGATTCAACTTTCCTGTAGAAAGCTTTTTAATCGCACAGAAGCGAATGTCTCTTCGGGCCGGAATACCCAGGGTGTTTTTTTGGATATCGCATTGGCCAGGAGATTGTAATTATAAGGAAAAGGTTGGGGGTTGGAAAGGATCACAAAGCTTCATTCAATGGGAATTGAAAGCGGGACAGGAATGGATAGGATTGGACTCGGTGTGGGGGCGGGGAGGGTATGGTGGTATATATATATATTAATAGTCGCTGTTCTTTACATAGCCCAGGAGATGGCATAGCGAGCTCACATAGGCAGCCCAGTTTGGTTTCAACCCTTTAAGGGCTCAGATATTTGAAAACAAGTCTTGTTTCAAATGAGTTTTAGTATCGGATTTCGTGAACAGTTCGACGTCGGATGAGAAGGTCATTGCGTTATTTTCTCTGAGTGATATTTCATTGCTGATACCAAACGTCCTCTTTCTATGTTAAGATTTTCTATTTTTAATATAGGGAAAGGATTATGAATTCTACCACCCACTTGTCGTTCGTACTCAATCAGCACCCTGCTGCGGCGGACAAGTCGCAATTGAGGGGTAGCGAAATTCTCGGTTATGCGGCCTGTAAGATTTCTATTCTTATCCCCACTACTATAAGACTTTCTGCTGCGACTGGGTGCGGATGGTACCTGATCAGCACGGCACAGACAATATTCCCAAGGCAAGGTTTGTATAGAATGACGCATCTTCTTCGGTCCTGGCGGTTTGGGATGAGGTCAATTGTATCGAATACGGGTTTTGTTGTGTTGTAGTGCATTTAGAGTTGGAGAGGGTCCGCAGGTATGTTTACGTACATTGACATCGGGATGATGTTTGGGCTGGTGTGTGCAAGGGAAGAGTTGTGGGCTAGAGTAGGGCTGAAGCAATGGTGCATTTTTTATCCTTTTTTTTCGTAATTCATGATTATTCCGGGCGGGTTGTGTTAGTCAGATGCACTGCCTTGGAGAAGGTTGAAGCGATCGCCCGGCCTCGGTTATTGATTGCTTCTTTCAATTGAGTCTAGAGGGAGAGGAGTTTGCCGGCCAGGCGAGTGCTAGGGCGCAAGTAGGATATTTCGAGCTCTCGATCGTGCGATTTAGTGCATGGCTTGGGTTAGGGCGTGGGATCTTTGCGTCAGATGCCCGACAAGGCGCAGTGGATTCGCAGCCGTAGGGTCTGGACTTGGTGGTGTTGGTGTTTATTGGCCTTGCAATTACTGAGCGGGTATAGAGGAGCTTCATAGGGTAGAAGCATGCTAGGATGCTAGTACGGATCCGTGGAGAAGGCGCTGAGAAAGTTGTGATTAGAGCTTGGCTTCTGTGTGCGCAAATTTTTCAATTGGTGTGTTTAGATGAACGTGATCGAGATGCTCTCAGAGACTTTCACGTGTTGGCGTCGAATCGAACCAGACCTCGGATGCAGACCTGCGGATACAGTACACGATTGCGGGAAGGATCTGCTGGTGAGGCTGCGCAATCAGTTGTCGAAATGCCTTCCTTCAGCACTAATTATCTCAGGCACATACCAAGCCCACCGAATGCTCACTGCCCAACCTCAAGCAAGCTCACAGCACTTCCTCTGAACGAATCCACTTCATGAATACACACACGTAGATTATTAGTTGCGCTGTTGGAAGGAAGAGCTCTGTACACCAAGGCTTGATCGTGCTGAATAGTCGTAATCTCCAAAGCGGGACTTCGGAAACACGAAACACAGTACTTGTAGTTCTGGCATACTTCGGGCCGACCTCATATCTGCGCAATACGATCTTCTTCATCGTGATGCCGCCTCGCCGGGCCCGTGATACACTCCTGTTGCTCCTGTAGCTATCGTAAGGAATTGATCTTTTCCAACATAGGTAATGATCCCACGGAATTGCAATGATGATTGTGTTTTTCTAAAAGCGTTGTGAATACCCGTGAACACAGATAGAATATAAGTTGCCCTGACGCAAGGAATTTTACCTTAACAAATCAATTCATGTTTGTCACTGAGCCTACCATACTTAGGGACGCCTGCATGACTGTGATGGGACGTTTGGTATCAAATGTCATTGAAGTTGTCTACTTCATCTACCATTTCTCTCCATTGACTACGAAGGTGCCCAACAGTAACGGGTCTATGCACCCCCGAACTGCAGCTCACAGCGGTTTGTATTGTATATACGCAATCGGAATACAAAGAATCTCGAGCGTGATATTGGTAATTTTTGCTTGCTATGACTTCGCCAAATATGTACACAGTAGAATTAAGAAACTTAAAGGTATCTCCTCTCGAGCTGCGATTGCTGTTATCAGTAACCAGACCCTAAATTTGAGGAGTATAACAGGTATAGGGAGACGTACTCTCCATGGGTTGTTTAGCTCGAACCCAAGTGGTGCTGAGGGGTTATCGGTTTGTCCTCGAAGATATCCTGTCAGTCTCCTGTCACGGTCCATCACTATTGAAGGTCAGCGATGAATAGCCTCCTTTTATTCGTAGGAATTACTTTGCTGTAAAACTGTTAGTACTCTGCTCGTCTTGAAACCAAACAATCGAAGTCGTAAACCACTCACTCTGTCCCAAGCGTCTACCGAATGTCTCGCTCTCTTTCCACCGTTCTGCATATGTCTGATCTTGGATAAACCGGCTCCAGTGATGCCGAACATCTGCAATACATCTCAGTATTTGTTTTGGACGGAGAAATGGGAGATAAGGTGTGGAGGTACGAACCCCAAGCATGATCCCATAGGGAAGAAGAGCCTCGAATGGAACTCCCATTGTGGCAATCGTAATCGAACCTATCACCCTTCCGTCAGCTACATACAATTAATCAAACAGTTGCAAAAACATTCGCACCTTGTAGTTGTAGTTGTTGACGTTCCAGCCAAATTGAACCGACCTCGCAATTCACCGGAATTGATTGACGACGTTGGTTCTCGGTTTGCACCAAAGCTGGAGTGAAGTGATGACTAAGATTCGACAGGCGTACTCTGAACGGCGAGTTTGGGGTATCGATGGGCAAGGAGGCAATATTACAACACCACGAATGAATATCAATTCAATTTAAGATTGATTTACGCGTCGGAAGGTCATGTGAATTGACATTTGTCGCATTCATAATTGTTCTTCGATAATTACGGATTAAAACATCGCGTTCGCTACAATTAATTGCAGCTTCCAACAACTGCGAAACCGCAACGCCCCCAACAATTCAACGCGCAACGCTGCGCACGATTTCTACGATTCTCATACACCTTACACGCTCATTACTCGATCAGAAGCTTACACTGCGACAAAGTTTCGTCTGCGAACTCATCGCGTCGCCTGCAAGCTAGTGGGGCGCGAGGTCGGCGTTTGTCCAGGAGGCGCTCCAACAAATACGGCCTGGAGGCTCTTTATTTCGGATAATCAGCTTCAAGCTCACATCAGTCACATTACGCATGAAAAGAAACACATAAGTCATGGCGGCAGCGGCAGCGGGGCTCATGGAGGAAGAGCTACAACAAAGCATGGTCACCTCCGAGGATGACGGTGAATTTGAGGAAGATGATGATTTGGTGCCCGACATCATTGCTGAGAACGCACACGCACATGCTGCAGAAACCCAATTACAAAATGGAATCATGGCAGAACAAACTGAGTTGGATGAGGAGATGGAGGTCGCAGAGGACGAGGGAGAAATGATTACAGATGACGATGAAGGAGCATCTGATGAGTTGGAGCAAATGGAAGAAGATGATCATGAAAATCAAGAGGAACATAGATCGGAAAATGATGAGGATGAAGAAGAAGATGATGATGACGATGCAGAGGGCGTTGGAGCTGTCAAGATACAACCAGGATTGGAAGAAGACGAAGACGATGAAGACGCTGAATCAGGCTCAGAGGACGAGGTTAGTTCTGCCAGTATTGACGACGACGAGTCCAAAGAATCTAGTGATGTTGAAGGACCACAATGGGAATCTAATGGCGAGGATGAAGACGAGGAAGGAGTGGAAATCGCAAATCCGAATCGTTGCATGTAAGTTTCCTGTTCTCCCTTATAAGTGTCCGATCGCTAATAATTGCTTCTAGATTCTGTCAACAAGATGAGGAAAATGATCCTAGTGAAGAATTTGAACTTTATTTGGCTTGTGAGATGTGTGGAGACAATGGTAATGTTGACCCAGTAAAGATCCATCATCGGCAAGGCTGACGAGGCTGTAGCGCATCGGCAATGCGCGCGAGACTCGGGCGCGCTCAAATCCGAAGAAGGTATGTACTTGGTCCGACATGCAGGAGTAATGCAGCTAATTATTGTGTAATAGAAGCGGAAAAATGGTATTGTCCAGAATGTCACGAGCACGAGCTAGTTCCTGGCAATCAAAATGAGGACACAAATATGGATGAGGAAGTTGAAAATGAAGTGGAAGCGCAAGAGGAAGAAGCAGTTGAGACTACTGGGAGAAGAATCTCTAGGGATCGAGTACCTGGAGATTTGCTACCCCCAAGGCGTGGTACCATAAAGTCTGATTCTCATTCTGTCTTCGAACAATTAATCGCTCCCGATGACCCTATGGATGGATCTCGATTATTACGCAAACGAAAGACACCTACCGCAGATGTTGATGCGGAGGATGCAGCAGTGACTAGAAAAAGAACTCGTGATAAAGACAGTCTTTCAAATCACTCAAAACAGCATTCTGATGACGGGCGATTAAAAGATGAACCCGATGTACACGATAATGCCACAACTGGCCAGGACAACGAGGCCTTGGCCAATGGCAATAAGAGCAGCAAGAAGACGGATGAGCCTGCAAGTCCGCGTGCTTCAAGGTCACTTCGTCCAAAATCTGCATCGAATACGTATGTTAACACTCTTGAAAAGTCTACTGGTGTTTTTAAGATCTCGATACGCATCGATCCTACATTACTACAGGAAATCATTTCTCGAACTCCTAAACCGCGAAAGAAACGCGCTCGTGGTGTGCCAAAGGCACGAGCTGCAGCCACTTCTACGGCCGTTGTTAGCTCCAGCTACTCTCAGCCCTTCTATACGATTCATGAAAGGGAAATGGATGAGCTGAAATCGAAACCATACGGCGGCATATTGAGTGAGGCGGAAGCTGACACGAGCGCCACATTTCCAAAGGCGGAGCATCGACGTCAATTTGATGATGCTCGCCAAAAAGCAGAAGAAGACTGGAAGGCAAGGGCAGCAGCCGCTGCTGAAGCTGCGGCGAGAGCAGGGTTAAAGAAGGCCCGCAAGGTTTCTGGACCAGCCAGTCAGATAGAATATATCGATTTTGGTCAATACCAGATCGATATATGGTATGCTGCTCCCTATCCCGAGGAGTACAGCAGGAACAAGGCTCTATTTATCTGCGAGTTTTGTTTGAAGTACATGGAGTCAGACATAGTTGCATGGCGACACAAGACAAAGTGTCCGTGGAAGCACCCTCCTGGAGATGAGATCTACCGAGATGGAAAGATTATGATTTTTGAGGTGGATGGACGCAAGAATCCACTCTACTGTCAGAATCTCTGTCTTCTTGCCAAGCTCTTTCTCGGCTCAAAAACTCTGTACTACGACGTCGAGCCTTTTCTCTTCTATGTCATGACGGAATATGATGAGCTGGGTTGTCACTTTGTGGGATATTTCTCCAAGGAGAAGCGACCTAGCAGTCTTAACAATGTTTCATGCATTCTTGTACTTCCAATACACCAGAGGAAAGGCTATGGCCATCTCCTCATTGACTTCTCTTATCTTCTTACCCGAGTTGAGAAAAAGACTGGCTCTCCAGAGAAGCCACTTTCGGATATGGGGTTGGTCTCATATCGTAATTATTGGCGGCTGGTTCTTTGCTACTACCTTCAAAAGTTCAACCCTTCCGATCGTATCCCAAGTATTAAGACTATTTCCGATGACATGGGTTTGACACCAGACGATGTCATTTCGGCGCTCGATGCTATGGGTACGCTCATTCGCGATCCGGTCTCTGGTACTTATGCTATGAAATTGAGGCCAGAGTATTACAAGGACGTCATCAAACATCATGAGGCGAAGGGATATGCTAAACTCAATCCAAAGGGCTTGGTATGGACACCATTCGTCATGGGTAGAGGCAATGCATCCGCTTTCGATCATGCACCTCCACTTAATACTGTTGCGCCTCGCGAAGACGACGAAGACGAGGTTCCTAGCATCGAAGGTGTATCAGCCACGAGTCATCGCGATATTCCTATTAATGGCACCACGAATGGAGATACGGAAGAGATGACAGAATCACTAGGCAAAATGACTACTGGAAAGAGTGAGCTCGTCAGAGCCGTTAGTTCTGAAGGGAGTGTTGGGAAGTCTGCAATGTCACAAAAGCTCAATAGTAACTCTAAAAAGTCCTACTACGGCCTTGCAGCATCAATACCACCTGTACGATTTGTGGTATATCCTCCTTTACCAGGCACTCGTACTCGAACTGCTCCCCGTCCACCAATACCACGACCTTCTCCGCGAGCCAGAAGTTCACTTTCCACCTCAGTTAGTCGACCAAAACCTCGCCGTCCTTCAAATGTATCGGCTCGTCGTGCGTCTTCCGCGTCTGCTTCAAAAGCGCGTAGTTCAGCAACTCGTAGGAAGAGTGGAGGTACTGGTCGCGGCCCCGGTAGGTGGCCAAAAGGAACTAAGAAGAGTGATTTTGGGAATGCGGACAGTGGACCTGGTTTACCACCCCGATTACTGAAGCAAAGAAGTAAGCTAGGAAACGAGGTCTTGCTTGGGGACGAAGAGAACGACGAAGAGGGAATTGAGGACGAGAACAAGAGCACAAGCCTCGACCACGATCAGGAAGATGAATCAGCAATCTACGACACTCCGGCACCTAGGTCGAGGAGAGAACGGGATATTTCACGGAAAGGTGTGGGTATGGGCAAACCTCTTCTTTTAGGCAAGGGTAAAGGTAACGGTGTGGGGACCGGAAAAGGCAAAAGCATACTGGTCGATGCGGAAGGTGACCAAGAAATGACAGATGCACCTGCCGAAGAAGGAAGCCAAGAAAATGTGGACGCGGACGGGCCCGTTGCAGACCTGAGCAATGAAGCCCTGAGTGCAGACGGGGATATTGATGCTGAAGGGGAGGAAGAAAATTAATGCTAGACAAATGAGTTGATGGGATTCAAGCATAAGGATAACCAAGGCACTAAGCGACGAAAGGCGTTTGAGGATCTCCATGAGCAATTGGCGTATCGGCTAAGATGGTCGGCTTCTGCTCATGGCATGTAAGGCGTCTGGGGAGGAAATGTGTGTGCAACTTCTTGTAATTATTCATGTAACAACAGCATTCGAACAGTTTCTTTTAGGTTGATACCATTAAATGGATTACTTAACTTTTTAGTCACTTACTTTTACCTTACAACTTTTCGGATAACCGGCCTGTGGTTGTGTGTACCAAAGTTCGTACGGTTTCAGGCCAGAGGGTTCAGGAGTCATTCATTCAATTAGGCACTGGAGATCATGGCCCGACGTTCGTTTATCAGTCCACTTTCGTATTATTATCCGATGAAAGCGACCTGGCGGGAATTATGGAGAAAAAGCATCCTTCCAGCAATCTAGTCATACGATAACGCAGGTATATGGCATGAGAGATGGGCAGCTGTGCTCAGCACATTAATATAGAATAGGTATGCTATATTGACTTGCAGCAAAGGCCGTAACAAACTTATCGATAAACGTTTATGCTTCTTTGAAAGACAACTTAGTCGACATCGGTTCCCCTTGCATCTCGTTTGGAAAGTCCGATATCACAAGCCGGTATGTCTATGCAGCCCACATGGGTGCAAGGATAGTAAGGACGAGAGGCAAGAATAGTCGGAGAGGATTTTCTATATGAGCATTGCGCGCTTGGGTCTTCGGCATGGTTCTTGGGACGGGGATACTTCGGGTTATTGTTTGACCTCGGTAGGGCTACGTTATACCGAATGAGATATCCTCCAGTCTTGACCCCACCGAGATCAAACATCACTCTGTCCAGATGAAACTACAGAGAACCAAACCACGATATTTTCCCTCCTTTCGTTCGACTTTCTCTTGGCGCTTGTATCAACTTCGACATTTCGGTCTGTTCGTGCCACCGTTTGGTCTGATCATTTGCGAAGAGAAAACGGTCCCATCAGTTCTTGGCAGTGGGTCAGACGTCTTGGAGTCTTGGATTATGCTCCTCGAGCTCACTTCGCACCTCGTTTTCTGCAGATTAGAGATTGCTATCTTAGTTTCTTGTATCAAGTCCGTCGTTCAGGAGGCTCCTGTATCTATTGTTAACACTCAAGCGAGTTCGCACAGGCATCCACGAAATGCCATCTGAAGAATGTGATACGACGAATAGCTGGTACAGGGCGTGAGATGACGACTTTGGCTTGTTTCTAAAATCGTTTTCAAAGCGTGGAATTAGTTCCTATTCTATGCTATGTGCTGCAGATACCTCAACCTCAATGGCAGGGCGTAGCGGTTATCTTTGCTCCACAATTACGTGCATCAGATGTTGTAGGAGAAGCGCATTGTTCTGAGAAGGAGGCAATAATGTCGACGGCAGTTGATAGACGGAAATAATTTTAGCTCATTGAGCTTTTAAAAGCCTAGAGATTTCCTTCTCTCAACTCGTCCGTACATCCATTCCACCATTCGCAGTTGTGTTTACAGTTCTTTTCTATCTTTCCTTTTACAACCTTTAAAGAGGATCCCGGTGATTCTTCCGTTCTTCTTCTTTATATTACATTCTTTCACTAGTGCAGCGCACGCTATTTACCTATCCTTCAATATGTATACTTCTATTTTCACCTGCGCGCCATTATTGTCCGTCGCCCACGCTCACGGTGTAATCCTTGCTGCTCAAGGTATTGCAGGATCTCCAGCCAGTGTTGGCTTTAAAGGTATAGTCCTAACTCGCTTCATCATCAGATTGTATCTAACCAGAGGTAGTGGACGATGCCATTGCGAGAAACTGTACCGGAATCAGTCCATGTCAACAAGACACAACCATCATCCGCGACTCGGAAATCACGGCCAACATCGTCAACGAATGTGGACGTACCGAACTCAGTGGAAATATCGACGTCGGAGAAAATACTGAGAATGCACTCGCTGCTAATAAGGTCACCATGGTCAAGGCCGGTACCAAATTGACTGTAACGATTCACCAAGTCAACGCTGATGGAGCTGGTCCTTACACTTGTGACCTCGACGAGACCAGTAAGTACATGTCCTTCAACTCTATTTATCTAGTTCGTTCGATAAACTAACGACACCCAGGCAACGCTGGTATCATTTCCCAAAATCTCAGCGTAACTAATAATGTCCCTGGTGTCAACGGTCTCTCCCAAGCCAAAACCCAAGACTTCAACATCACCGTCCAAATGCCCGACAAGCTTGCCTGCAACGGTGGTAAGCATCCTTCCACTTCCTTGACACAAACGAGAAACTAACATCACATCGCCTCTAGCCTCAACAGGCAACATCTGCACCGTGCGCTGCCGCAACAATGCCGTCGCAGGTCCTTTCGGTGGTTGTTTCCCCGTGATGCAAGTTGACGTCGCTGCCACCAACAACAGCGCCAACCAAATCACCACAGCTCAAACCCTCGCCGGAATCGACGCTCAAGTACAACAAAACAACGTCGATCTCCCCGTTGCTATTGCCGCTAATCAAAACGAGGGTGCCGCCGCGAAAGAATTTGCTGCTGCGAATGGTATGTCCATGTCCTCTCTTCTCGCATGACATAAGTAGGAGCTCCAAGCTAACTCATACAAAATAGCTCTCCTCAAAGCATCCATCACCTCCAAAGCCTCCCCCGTCCAGACCCTCTCCCTAGAAAACGTCAACGTTGCCGGCGCCGCCGCCGCCACTTCCTCGTCATCCTCTTCTGCTGCAGCCACAAAAGCCACCGCTACCGCAGCCACAAAGGGCAATGGAAACGCCAAAGGAAATGGAAACGGAAACGGAAACGGAAACGGACGAAACAACAACAACAACAATAACCAAGCCCGCGCTCCCGGCCTGAGCTTAAAATGGGCGAGTCGATTATTCTCCTCGGATGCTTGGGAGGAGGAATCTGCCAACTAGACTGATCGATCGATCGATCGATTGATTACCTGTCTAGGGGGAATGAACTGAGCATGCGGGGAATGTGTGTAATGTATATAGATCAGAAGTAGAGGGCTATGTGCACGTGTGTGGATAAATGGATGGATTTTACATATATATATATATACCAATGTTTTTTTTTTTTTTTTTTTTTTTTTTTTTTTTTTTTTTTTTTTTGGTGACGAGTAGCAGTGCGAATAAGAAAGCCCACAAACAACCAAACAACCAAAATAAATAAATAAATAAATGAACAGACATACAAAGTCAGTCAACGCATGGGGATTCTTGAGGCTGCAAGTAAAGTAAGTGAGTGCTGTGCTGTGCTGTGCTATCTATGATTTGTCACAGGCTATGAATTCGAGCAATGCAGGCGGGGAGGGGCTGTGGAAGTTGCTGGTCATCCATCCATCTTCCCCCCGCCTCTCCTCGCCCGAAGAGTTGGGAAATGAATATATAAAATGCACATGAACACGCAAATAAGTTAGTTTATGTAGTTCTAAGATCTTGAGGTTGAGAGGAGACATGATATTTATATCTATCTCTATATATACACCATAATCCTACCCATCTCCCCTCTCTCTCCTTCCCCTCTGTCCTCTGCCACCTTTTCCTAGTCCCTTCCCACACACTTATATCTTCGACAACAACCGAACTCTTAATCTCTAATAGTTCTTCAATGAATGCACCAAAGCCCTCTACACACCATGCCCAGCCATCATGCATAAAGAAAGTGTAGTAGAAAGAAGAAAAAGAAGCTGAAAAGATTTTTTTTTTTGAAAAAAAAAGAGGTTTTTGTTAATGCCCACCATCCAATCCCCCTAGAGCGTAAAATAGAATGGAAAGCTGTCGAGGCAAGCATCAATCAATCAATCCACAGAAAATCGTAGCCATAGTTAAACCATGCCCATGCATCCATCAAGCCATGAAAATATGACACCAAGGGTAATTGTACTCCTCCCACCAGTCCGCCCATCCATACATCCAGAAAAAAAAGAACAAACCCTAAGTAATCAATCCTTCAACTGAAAAGCCCTTGGTATCCATTTACATAATAATAGCAGGGACATCAACATTAGCCTTGATGCTCTTATGCGGGAGAATGCTACCACCATTGACGTAGATCTCATCACCAATTGTAACATCATCACCCAATACACTGACATTTTCCAAACGGGCCCATTTTCCTACCGTTGAGTTCCAGCCTACAATGGTGCTCTTGACCCAAGCATGGTCCTTGACTTTGCACCCTTCGAGGAGAACGCAGCGTTGGAGACGAACACCATCGCCGACAACGACGTTAGGGCCAATTGTTACGTTGGGACCGATGCGGCAGTTCTTGCCGATTTTGGCGGAGGGGTCGATCAAGACGTTACCGCCGTGGACGTAGGGGGTGTTAGGTGGGGTGAGGAGCTTCGAGCCCTTCTTTGTGAGGGAGGAGAGATAGAGACAGGTTCCAGAGAGGAAATCTTTAGGTTGTCCAACATCCATCCAGAATCCTTCCAAATCGAATGAATGCAATTGACCATCTGCGCAAATAGCAGGGAAAGTCTCTTGTTCGATAGAGGTGGGGCGGAGATCGATACGCTTGAGGACACTTGGGTTTAAGATGTAGATACCAGCATTGATACGGTTTCCCACGAACTCGACTGGTTTTTCGACGAAGCGATCAATTCTGGATGGATGGTTGGGCTTGTGTACAACCACACCGTATTTTGAGGGTTCTTCAACTTTAGTAACAACGATAGTACCTTCGTCGCCGTGGGCCTTGTGGAAAGCGGCCAGATCTGCGAAGGGGTATTCGCAGATAACATCTGAGTTAAGAACGAAGAAAGGAGCATCGTCTTTTCCGAGGATCTCTTCTGCGAGTTTAAGAGGACCGGCTGTGCCTAGTGGTTCGGATTCGATTGAGAATGTGATCTTTACGTTGAATCTTTGTTCGTACTGTGTGCTGCATTAATTTCGGCCGTCTAACGCAGTGGGTTTTCCTTGGGTGGTAGTGAATCATACCTCAGCCAAATACTTTTCCATAACCTCTGGGCGGTAGTTTACGGCCAATACGATATCTGTAACTCCTGCCTCTGCCAAAGCCTCGACTTGGTGTAGAATCATACGTTTGTTGCCGAACTCAACCAAAGGCTTAGGAAGTGTGAGGGTCTGTGTATAATCGTCAGTCGATGGACAAAGGGTCATGGAAAGTGGTGCAGATCTGCGAGGGCGCCAGATTGATGTCGAGAATGGTAAAGGATAGTGGGCAACATACGAGTGGTCGTAGACGGGTGCCAAAGCCACCGACGAGAATGAGTGCTGTGCAGACAGTTAGCCAAATGCACACCTCGAGAGATCTGAGGCAGTGCGTAGACCACAGCGCACAACTTACCCTTCATTTTGAAAGAGGTGAAAGATTTGAAAGTTGGGTAGAAAAGAGTTGTATGTAATTCCAAAGGCTACCCCGCAATGAAGAAGGAAGAAGGTCGAGTTATCGCTTCTTTAGTCAAGTTAAGTGAAGGCGGTGGGATAAGTGAATTGGGGTCGTCCTTGCTTGCTATTAAAGAGTAAAGAGGTAGTTCTAGCCTCAGGTCAACGGTTGGAAAGAGGAAATTGCCGAATTACAAAAGGAATAGGTTAATGCTAGAAAAGCAACGAATGTCGTGCGTGTCTTGAAGGGATCAATTGAAGATCGAAGAAGGCTGTATTTGTTCTTTTGTCGTTTGGTGGTAAAAGTTATGTTGCGATGGAATTGTTCGGTGGCTCAAGTTTTATACACTGGTATTACTCTGTATCAGGTCGGGTCGGGTCAGGTCAGGCCAGGCCAGGTCAGGCCAGATTGTTCCCTTGCGTCTCCCGTGAGAACTATTTCGAGCACAATTTGCGCTGCTGGTCCCCGGAATTTCTCGTCTAATGTCCCGTTCTGGCTGCCTTTTGCGTACTTGGGTCACTTGGGTCTGCGCCGCTGGGGAAAAGGGGGCGATCGAACAAGAGACTACGGCATATACTTGGACGGTGAGAAGCAATTAAGTGGTTCCTTAAGGCGAGATTGAAGGACTTCATTATTTGCTTCATTTCCTTCCTTTGCTTCATTTCCGCCTATCGTAATAGAATTGCCTTGTTGAGGAGGATTGCCATTGCTTTAAAATGAGATCCAATGGAAAGAACACGTTCTCGGATGGATGCTGTTCTCTATCGGTCCCTTACATACAATACAGTAAAACAAAGAAGATTATCAGGAAGGACTTTCAACAAGGAGCCCCATCCAGCCCCAGCCCTAAAGCAATGAGCCTACCACGGATATGTATTGCTATGGTAAGGCAAGGTTCAAATTAGACATCCTGCTGATCTCCCCCAGCGTCCATAGCCAGTCGTCAAAACTAGAAAGGTGTTGAGGTTCGTTTGGCTGTACTCAAAGTCCGGTCCCAACGCTACACACTCACGACACAGCAACGCATAGTGGCTATTCTCGTCGTACCTGACGCCCAGGAAATCTCGTAAGACCTACTTCGCACCGATGCTGATGCTGATACGAAGAAGGGTTCACGAGAAGCCTCAGGACCATAGCGTTGGAACCGTTGGGTGATCCTAGCGTTCGTTTTCCTCCAGCACCGGCTTTGTACGGAAGTACGTACTTCGTATCAAAACAGTGCATCACGAGATATGAAAGGAAAAATCATTAGAGTGTGGCACTGGTGGCGGTGCATGTCACTGGACGCCACAAAGGATAGCCGCAAGTAACCGGATACCATACCAATCCAGCGCAGCTTCATACGAGGCCCGACGTCAATTGATCTTTTGAAAACCATGGTCGCCATGCAGAAGGTAAGAAATTCGTTAAATTAGGTAGCCCTAAGTAATTTATGGTCATATATGGTCATAATCATGGTCATTTATCGTTTATGAGTAGCTCCTCGAGCTTGTCTTCCAACATTTTTCTTGTCCAGCCCGTTCATATCTTTTTCTCCCCGTAGCTCAACAAACAAGATAGCGTATCCTTCCAATCCCAGAGAATTTCCCACGCAAAGACGTTCTTCGTGTATCATGTAGTAAGAAAACGGGAAACCACCTCCAGACTTGCTTGCCAGCTTGCTAACAGCATAATCATTGCCGCCTTTTTGCCATCTTGACATTAATCACTGCGAAACTTAAAAAGAACCTCTCTGTAATGACCGTTGATTTGAGTTGCCTCTGGTTCTTCCCCGGCTGGTGCTGTGATACCCGAACCGGAGCCCGTCATAATCTTAATTCGAAAAAATGGTTGAAATGTAAAAATGAAATTCGTGGGTCGTAGATTCATTATCGTGAAATATAAAAAATGTGAATTTGGTCGTGAGATCGTCATGCCTTTTGTAATGCCCTCTTATATCCCATGTTTTTTCATAGTCGTTAAATCGTAATTTTTGACCGGCCCGTCATTGGTAACACTCTCGCATTCCAAATCGAGTAAACGCATGCCGCACATCGCTCTATCCAGTTGGTAGCCACTTCTCAACTGTCGTCGGGCATCGACTCAGCCACCCTACTCCGAGGAGGTGCTGGAGCCGCTGCTCATAGTCACTGAATGGGTTCGACGATCACTCCTCCTTTTGTGCCTTTCGGTGGTCTCGTTGGCAGGTAATCCTTGAATTACGCCATTACGTGCCAACATGCCCCTACAGACGGACGACTGGCGGCAAATCATGAATGCTTGTGTTGCCGCATTCTCCTGAGCTAATGCATCGGTCTGGTAGGGCAGATCCGTGTGATATTCTTGGTCATTGACAAGAACGAGGCAAGTGAAGCCTTGCCCATCTCTGTACGTCTTGTACTGGGGGCTCTTCCAACCACGTCTGCGGCACAAATCTGTTTACATGTCAGCAGGCATGCAAGGTACTTGGTTGTGCAAATCTTGATCTTGAAGAATGCAACGCTGAATCTCATAAGATTGGCCCCTTCAGGAATAGTATGTCCATCGGATTATGCTAGCTAGGAGGTAGAATTACGGCATCACCAGGAAAAAGGCAACAATCATGAAGTGAGGCGATCGATTCAGCCCTCTTTTGATGCACACGGCAGGGAAGAAAGGAAACGCCAGAGATTCCCATCGTATACAAGTTTCCAGGGAAGTGGTAAAAAGGCTCCGAAATGATGAACCGACGTACTCTCCAAATATGCCATGTAGAAACCCATCGTGCCTTTATCCCAATGTCACAGTATGACCAGTTTCCTGGGAAGCAGGAATGCCCGTCGTCCGAAGGGTGTGTAGTATGTGTATGTGTGTGTAGTAAGACACTGCGATCGATACCAGAAGGTTTTGATTCCAATGCGTGCCCGAAGGTTGTAGAGGCTGACGATGCAATTGAGCCCAATCTTGGGGGTATACAGGGCAGTATGCACACACTGAGTGCCGTGTATGTGAATACAATGATGTATGGGGTGGTGTTGTGGTGTTGAAGAATAAGGCTGACTGTAATTGAGTGGATGTTCTAGGGGCTTTGTGCAGGACTTTCTTTCATTGATGGCGAGAAAAGTGCGATTTATTGCAGAGTCTAAATGTTAGCGTAGAGCAAGGATTATGGAATGAATTCCCGTAGAAGAATCGAGGGACTCCTTGGATAGGACAATGGATTGAACTACCTGCAAGTCATGAATGCGGCTCTTTGGATATAAAGGCGAGCGATGTGTTGGCGTACGTAGTTGCCAGTGATAAACATATCAACATATTAGGCAACTCCACCACCGCATGGGAAGGCATAGAAACGATGATCTTGAATGGCTCAAATGTACCACATCTCCATTCTGAGAAACCTTTGCAGGTCTGGAGATTGTAGATGCAGCGGGGTGGCAAAAGGCTCACCTTGTCCCACGGATTCGGACAAAAACATGGAGCAATAATTGCGGACCGCAGAGAAAGGCCAAGACCTCAATGGCAAAGAATTGAGTAACTCTTCAACATGTTTTTGCGGACGTTTTCCTATCGAGATCCGCCGGTTTGGCCACTAATGCAGAGAAATCGATGGAACCATGGATTCAATGCAAGCAAAACGTCAGTATCGTTAGGGCCAGGGACACAATCCTCTCAAGTTGACCAAGCAATGCAATGGGCGCACCCTGAAAACCTCTCTCCGAATTGGCTTGGGCATTCTGATATGGTGCATTGAGCGATTCGACATAAGATAGAAGGGTTAAGGGCGTTCTGGTACTCGGGATGGGTTTCCTGCCCCGCACTACCACGATACAGGACTTGGAAGGTGGTCGCAGTCGCGGTCGCAACAAGCAGCGCGATTGACGCGGAACGACTGGAGTACGGCTTGACACGAAGTCGGTGAGCATCCAGTGCATGAACAGTGGCTGGATTCGGCCAACTTGGATCATCGAGTATTGTGTTTGTAGTAAGTGGTAAAGAGCGCGAGGCAAATCAGCTAGGCTTCACTACTAGCCGCAAACAAGGTTGTGATGCGTATGCTTGATGAGTTGGCAGTGCTTGACATCTCGATAGTAATGGTCAATATGCCGCCGAAATTGAAAACGGTATACGATCAGAATATATTAAGCAAAGCGCAAGGGAATTCGTAGATCTAGAAGTCCCTCGGCTCGATTCTATTCTTTGTGGCAATCGTGAGTTTGACTTCGTTCGTGGAAACTGGGGTTTTTCCTCGGCAGAAAGGGAGTCGATAGGAGTAAAGGGTTACGAGCTTTTCTGGATGGGTATCGTGAGCGGACAGAAAATGTAACCTTGACATCAATAACCGTCCAACGCCATTGATGTCTCCTCTCCTCGCGTTCTTCACCCACCAGGTACTGTAATGGGAGTGACCGCCGTACCCGTCCCGAATTGAAGATCCTGAATGCTACCCTACCTGGTACCTGGCTTTCCAATCGTATTTATTGCTTACCATTTGCTACATATTCTCTCGTACCCAAAAGACCTGCCGTCTCGTCAGCTCGGAAGGATTGCGGCGTGAAAATATGATCTGACATGAAGTCTTATGCATCATTTGCATCATCTCTCATATTTCAATCCCATCATCAGGACAGTGGCAATGGCAAGTCTGGAGAACCTTTTGGCATGCAATAGTGTGGGCAAAAAGCAAGGCTATGCAGCTGCTGCAGACCCATGTACCTAACGAGTAAGGGGATAGGGGGAATTGCAATCGTGGTGGGAGTGCATACGTGAAACGTATGAACAGTAGTATCACTGGTGGTACGAAGATGTATGGTAGTTCCGACACCTCAGCATTGGAAATCAATCATTGAATCACTTCAGTCCATTGAGTAATCTAAACCTGTAATCTTTCGTGAAGTTGCACGAAAATGAAGCAATTGTGATACGGTGGAGAACTGCAGCAAGACCTGGATAACCATCAAGACATCGAAAAGGGATATTGGTACTCTTGCGACTGTCTCCTCACCTCTAGTATCATGGTATAACCCGAACAGACCGACGATCTCTGTGGGGACTACCTCGACCACCCGTTCTCCTGTACGACCCTTAATTGGCAAACCATATGAGAGGGTTGCCTCCATGTGGGGACCTATGGACCATGCTAAGTCTACTCGGTATCCAAATCCTACTGTACTTTCTATGCACCTCGATACAGGAAAATCTGATATATCATTTTCATGTGAGTCTCTTTCCGCAGCTGTGCAACTGGAGTCTGTATGTACAACCACAAACGCGGATGAATAAATCACTCGTTTCAGGTAATCTCCAAGATAAGCCCTACAGGCAGTAGTAAGCCGTCCTCCAGGCACAATCAATGGTTGAAAAAGGAATCCTCCCTTTACCCCGGGTTCATCCAATGTGAGTACTCGCGGCCGGTTAACTCTCCAAAAAGCGATGTCACGTGAACCGATAGCTCTCCTCGTCGGCGTAGTGTACATCATGAGACGCCAGTGTTATGTGTTATGTACCGTCAAATGGATCATGCCGTGAGCTGTCCGAGGCTAATGCAGCTCACTGAGCCATCCTCCGAGTTGTTTAAAAACTTCCTTTCGATGCAAAATAGGCCTGCGTTTCCTCGGCAACGCTTTCTGGTATCACAAATATGGGGTGGAGCGTCCCCACCCTATCTTCATCATCGTATATCTGTGTTGTCTCGACATAAGGTTCGGAAGTCCATCGATACGGTGAACTAAGCGTCCGGCTCTCCTCGGTGTTCTCTGCAGGAGTATTGAAATGCCATTTATGCTGCGCTGAACTGAGACCCGCGAGGACGTAGCATGTATGGTACGAATCAGACATGCTATGATATGAATTTAGTTATGGTAGCTTCAAAATATGGACCTTGCTTACTGGCTGGGCTTATCTCTTAAGCCACCCCGCTTCCCTTGATCTTGGCAACAGCAGAGTATGTATCTGATTAAACCGTCGCGGCTATACAAGTTTATTGGAGACGGCACAGATGACGATGCTTCTCCAAAGTGCTGTGTGGGGCCTTCAAGACATGCTTCTAGCAGTGGCCAGCAACCCCCAATCCAATGGGAATAACATCCGTCAACTAGTTTGTTGGTCCGACCTGAGAAACCTCCCTCTGGAGCATACTGACGAGCGGATACCCATGAGATAAATCCTGGCACGTCTAGGTATCTGTAAGGTGTCAGCGACGATTTTCTTGTGGATATTAGAGGACATCTTTCAAACTTACTTTGGTATCGTGACGTGTGGCTCCCCTAAGATGCACAGGCTTGCCACTGCTAGGAAAGCATAGGCACCGTGAGCTTCAGCATCTGGCCGAGCTGCTATACCGCCTTCGAAAGTTTGACCTGAAACCATTAACCGTGCCCCTTTCTCCTGAATGTACAGCACCTACAACTTCCAATATACTCAGGTAGGCCATCAAGCATAGTGGTGAGTCCAGATAATCTAGCTGGAGCATCTTGGGGAAGGTCCAGAGGTAGGCTCAAAAGGGTGATTAAGATCACGGCACAATATGCACCTCTTAAGAAACATCAGACTATCGTGCATTTAAGTCGAACCATTTGAGGGACTTAGACTTACCGAATATCTTCTTCGCCACCAATGGCCATTCGGAACCCCCCATCCGACGCTTTCAATGCTCCTAGCCATTTCCACATTGCTTTGCGATCAATTATGTCAAGTGCCTCTTGCCCACCTACCATAGCTAAAGAAAGCACAACTGCATAAGTTGGGGCCAGATGCGACATCTGACCATTACCTCCTCCAAACCCCCCAGTCTCGTTTTGTATAGGTCGACACGTTGAAATGATCCTCTCTCGGTATGATGAAACGTCCTCTCCCATGGTGGCGAGACCTGCCAAAGCCCAGTAAAACATCCATGGTCTACTTGCATCAGCAGCAACATACGCAGAAGGTTTCTTCCCTAGGCTCTTGTGCAAGAATTGAATGTGCCTGCTCCTGTCCAAATGTGGAACGCCGTGGATGTTGGTTTGTAATCCTGCTTTTCCTGACAGAAATGGTAGACATTCTTGAATTGTTTGCTCTTGTAGAAAGGATGTTTGTGTGTTGAGCAAATCCCGGAGTGGGGGTAGCTCTTTGAATGTATCAGGTATCATAATCACAGGGTGCTCTTTTGCGATTGGCGGGAATGAGGCGTAAACACTGTTTCCAGCTGATTCAGCCTCGATATCTGATCCGGTGAAACCAGGTCTCTCGGTATGATTTGTCAGTGAGCTGGAGTCACGATATTCCGGTCGATCTACCTTCCCGTGCTTGCTCGCAGGAGGTAGTGTTGTTGAGCTGATACTCGTACCTTCCGTCGCACGTTTCTTAAACAACACACTATTGTGGTGCTTCTTTCCTTTGATGAGGAATGTCATGTGGGTTTGTTTCAAGATTTCAAGATTTTTTTATAGAAATTCATTGATTCGTTGTTTCTTCCTACTATTGTTGTTGGATGCTTTGAGCTACGCGAAGACTCGCTAAGTTTCTTTTTCACTACTGGCACTACTGGCACTACAGAAGGCTGCTAAAATGCTGTACCTAAAAGTTCGCCCACGCGAGCCACGGACAGCAGCCTCCGGACTCGTGCTTCGATTATGATGTCGTCTTTGTGTTCCAAAAGGTCAATTGAGTATGCAAACAATGTTCTCTGCGTGCTCCTTGGGTGCTCCTTGGATGCTCCAAAGAGGAAGGGACAAGATCTTTAGAGCATGCAAGCTGCCGTACTTGTGACTTTTCATATCTTTTGTCGGCGAAACATCATTGGACGTTTAGTCTGTCATCCTTCGTTCGGTCTTAACCGATAGGTGATATCTATGGTTGGTAGTACAAGGTGCCCGATTCCAATCACCCGAGACAAGACATCCATGCTGCATCATCTGATGTTATCATCCTCGAAATCCATGGATGGAGCACATTACGTTTATCAGGATGAGTTGGTGGAGGATCAAGAAGGAGAATACAAGTATACCACCACAAATGATAACACATGAAGTCACATACATATCTACACAGGTATTAAATACAATCCTGACAAATCTCCGAATCTGACATTAAGCATTAGAGTTGTTCTACAACTGACATGGGCGCGATATGCGAGCAATATGTCGGCATAGACTGATTCCGGGAATGTCATCAAGGTCATCAAGGTTATCCAATGGAGGGAAACCATTGGAGCTTTTATCCGCTGCGGGATTATGGCCAAAGCATGGTTCTGGGAGTGGAAGGCGTTTTCGCATGAATTCTGTCATGCAGCTACAATAGTAAACGGCTCGATCAGCATCATAAGAGGACGAGATACGAGAGTATATGCTGACCCAGCGGGAGTCGGGGTTATTTCCGGACCCAAATCCAAGAAAAGATATCCATGATCTTGAAACTATGAGGGGAAGGAGGGGAAAGGAGGGGCACATTGAGTTGGTCGCATATTGCGGCTGCCCGTCATTCTTGACTTGAATTTTGATTGATCTCACGATATGAACGAGGCTGTTCTCGAGTAAAAGCATGATTGTGTCTTGGAGTTCTTTGACAAGATCTGGCGTACTTGGTACTTTGTCGACATTGTGCCCAAGTAACAAGTAACGTGGAGCAATTAGAGGGTACGAGGTATTACATCAATCCGAAGATGTTTCGTAGAGGTGGTGGGCGGGATGTGTTTTAGTCTTAAGACAGAAAGCGAAAGCGAAAGAGGCAAGAAGTAAGAATGGGGTACGGGCACGGGGTACGGGTAAGTGGTAAGTGGGCAGGGACGGCGTAAGCAACTCCAACTCCAACTCCCACGTCCAACTGCGAGTCTGTGACCATAATGTTAGTCGGATAAGATATTGAAGAGCGAAGGGGTTGAGCTGGCTGCTGCACCCGGCGGATCACCAATTCCCTGCCATTGCTACATTGCCTTTTCTGGAAACTTAGCCCGATTGCGGAATTGATCCTTTACCGTACGCATTCGGTGATCAGCCCAAGACCAAAGATCGGACAGACCAGCATTGTAAGATGATCCCCTATTTTGCAGTCGCGAGACGGCGTGCGTAGCAGATGTTGTGTTGTGTTGTGTTGTGTCGTGTTGTGTTGTGTTGTACGGAGTCGACGATTTCTTTGTTTCTTGTCTTGCTACTATTGAAGATGTCGATGGGAGATACTTGGGCGTGTTAGGGTTACGGCACCGGCACCGGCACCAGCACCAGCACCAGCGCCAACGCCAACACCAGCACCAACACCCAGCACTAACACCAACGCCAACGCCAACGCCAGCGCCATCTTGTTTTAAGTTACGCTCGGCTGTAGGCGAAGAAGATCTGACGTCCCGAGGGCCAGACAAAGAGACGTGCACAAACACAGCACAAGACAGCCGAGCGGAAGAACGAGAGAAAAAAAAACAAATAAAAAATAAACAGTGATGGAAAGCTCCTTTCCCTTGATGGAGCCTTTTAAGTACTGTATATCAACATTTCAAACTAGCATAGACACCGTGAAAGCTCTTACTTCGTTACAGGCCAAATAAATCAAAACACTGTAACTAAAGTACCTGTACATTGAAAATCGGGCCACAATGGCAAATGCATCTCCTCCAAGTTCTTGCCACCTGCACAACGACGGCCGCTTGGAGCGATCCGGAACCTATTCCGTGGAAAGCTGCTGCTGATGGACGGGTCTCCTCTGAGCCGGCAGAAGAGGAGAGTTCGCGGAATTAGAGGCCTAGATGGGCATTCTTGACTCAATCCGGTACGATCGAACAGCCTACACACAATGCGTTTTCAAACGAGTGTCCAGTGTCGATGGAGTCGATGGAGTCGATGGAGCCATTTGAGTCGGTTGATTCGGTTGAGTCGAGTGAATCGTATCCATCACGACTTTGCCTCAGACCTTCCCCTCTTTCCAGCAGTAGAAGCCCCCCCAAAGTCCCAGGATCCAGTCGCACGAGAAGGGTGCCCCCCTTCGTCGCCCCATTCGCAGCCCCATTCGTAGCCATTCATGGTGGAGCAGGTACTATACAGTAGGACTCTGAGGAGCCTGTCCGTACTCTGAAAATGGATGGATGAGCTGGTGGCCTGCAAACCTGCAAATCCTACCCACTCTCAACGCCGGTCGGTCTTCTTTGCTGTATTGCTGCTATTGCTTCCCTGAACATGGGCTTGCCCTGAACCCGCACTTCGCTCGCCCAGTAAATATCGTAAATATTGCCCTCTATCGCCGTTCATTGGACACATGACCTCCAGAGCTCGCAGTAGTCTCATGCTGCCCTGCAGTAAGAGCTCGCTCCAGTACGCTTCGGTCCATAAGTGGTTCCAGTAGTCGTTTCTGATTCGGCGAAGAATTGCCTGTGGAAGCAGAATGGCTGGGGTCGTATAAGTTTGCCGAATTCCCACACCGCTCCTTATGTGGATCCTACTCTCTACCTACGAACTTCTCCTACCAATAGGCCACACACCGACTTACATCGTGAGGTTTCCCTCTTCTTCAAAGAGCGGTGTCTTGACCCTCTTTCTTACAATACTATTGACCATTCCAACAAGTAATCCGCGACAATGACCTCTAATCTCGATTTCTCGTCAGAAGGTCTGCTGGACCTATCTTTCGAGCAGCGTGACCCACGATATCAATTTAGCAATATGGCTACACGTTCAACATGGCCATTACCGTTGGATATGGCCTCAGGAGCCGCGGACGAACGAAGGGAGACATCGCCAGGACATAATGGGAATCATCAGTATCAACCAGCGCATCTTAGTTCACCAACACTGTTAACCGACTGGCCCATACAACCGCAATCTCATCAGCTATCGCAATTCATTCAGGACAGTACTTTGATGGGTCCGCAGTATACATTTGGAAGCCCTTACCAAACTTCTCCTCTCGACTATGCTTTACCGACGATACCAACGACGCAAGCGGCACTCGAAGCCAGTCTTCAGATGGAAACCCCGTTCAATGGGCTCGCGCAAACAGTAGAGGCGCAGGCGATGCAATGGCAGGATTGGCACGAATTTGAGGCGGCGATGTACAATGGGAGCCATGGATTACCGAGTATTGGGCGCCAGAGTCTTGGGAGCAATTCGCCAACGGGGACATATTTGGAGGTTTTGTCATTACCAAGTTCGAGTAGCGATAATGGATGGGCAACGGTAGATACGTATCCGGATTTCAACACATATCAACAGGCGCATAACGCAGCGATTTTCAATCCGGGACAGACATTACATCTCCGAACTCATTCCGATTCATCCGATGGAAACCAGACGATCGACTCTTTCAGCAGCTTCGAAGATTTATCCTCTTATCCATACTCACCGTATTCACCAGGATCTGACAGCTTTTTGGATGTGACAGGTGGGCACCGTAACTGTTTTCATGGAGAAACTCACCATCACAATCACTCTCACAGCCATGACATTATCAGCCCTGCTGCAGCGGTCGCTCCCGTCGCAATCAAGGCAACATCTTCCACTACTACCTCCAACCGAACCACCCCATCAAGTACATCGTCTCCCCCCACCCGAAGAAATTCCGGTCCCAAGAAGAGCCCCACTGCCAAAGCCACGAAACCTGTAATTCGCCGCACCTCGAACGGAAAGAAAGATGCTACCGAGAAACGCGTGGGAAGAAGGCGTGGTCCATTATTACCTGAGCAGAGGAAACAAGCAAGCGAAATACGGAAGTTGAGAGCTTGCTTGCGTTGCAAGTTCTTGAAGAAGACATGTGATACTGGTGAGCCATGTGCTGGATGCCAACCTTCCCACGCTCGTTTGTGGCAAGTGCCTTGTACTCGTATCGACATCAAGGACATTGGCTACTTCATGAAGGACTGGAAAGCGGATTACGAACGTCACGTGGGTCGTGGAGTATCAGTTTACAACATCAAGGGATTCTCTCAGAAGGAGGAGCTACTCTGGATTACTCACGGCTATGGATTCGCTCTTCCAATCATGGCCAGAGAAGTCTACGTTAGCGATGACAGTTGTTTCAATGTCGACTGGGTAGAGGCCGATCACGAGGAGCCCATTGAGTTTGAGTCTCGCACCGAGCGTATGTCTGCTGGTTCTGAAGGAGTATCTAACGAAGCACTTTCCGAGTACCTTGACAAGCATATCGATGGACCATTCGAAGAATTCATCGACGAGTACTTTGAGGGCACTCCTTTCATCACTGATATCTTGAAGACTGCTCACCGCTACTACATGAAGGAGAAGGTCCCTGTCGTCCGCAAGGCTCTGAAACTCGTTCTTGCATACAATCTTACTCTACATGTAACCATGGTTGAGCAGCGCGGGGATGAGCACCCAATGGAAGGTGTTATCGATGACGAAGAGTCCAAATACAATGGCAAGGTTATTGCTCCCGTTATGATCAACTTCCAAATCAAGTGTGCGTTAGCCGACATGTGGCGCGAATTGCAAAAGGAGATTCTCGAAGAGCTCTCGTCGCTCTACTCCAGCGTCTACAGCGGTGACAGACTCAAGAACTGGCCCACCATTTTCATGCTCGCTTCCATCCTTCTTGCTGTCTGGGAAGAGATGCAATTCGACTGCCACTACCGTGTCCCCGATCAAGCTGCTGTGAACAAGTTCTGCACCGACATGGAGACTACTCCGGTTGGTGTCATCGTCGGTCTTTTCCATGCCATCTCCCAAAAGCTCCCTGCTTTCACTGAGTGGGAGACTAGAAGACATGGTCAGCTTCTCAACAACAATGTTGCTGTCTGCGAAGCCATGACCGAAATGAGGGGTCATGTTACGAAGCATGGTAAGCTCCTCATACTTTATTGCTCCCACCCCATTATCATGTACTAATATTCCATCCAGAATCCTACCTCCGAACTCGACCTGATGCGAAATTTGACCGAAGAGACTTTGATTGCTTATCCAACAAGTTCCTCTCCAAGCTCGTCATCCGCGCCAACTGAGACCGCCCTCATCTCCTTGTTGCAAATATATCATTCTACATACCCACCTTGCATAATCGACTGTACAAAAGCAGCGATGCTGCTAATGAACTGGAGGGACCGTTTAGTGATTTGCCATTTTATTATCCATATCCTTCCCTTTGTCTGACTTTCCCTTTTTCAACTTTCCATGCCTGTCCAAAGAAAGGGGGCCTACTCTGAGCGGATCATGTTTTTTGAAAAAAATTTTTTTTTTTTTTTTCCTTTATATTTTCAACAGCATAGCGATTTCGATCTTGAGAAGCAGTCATTTACGACCGACACCGAATTTTACGACAATGTCAGGACTTGTATGATCACAGACCTTAACGAAGATCATGGAATTTTAACGTTTTAACGTTTTTACGGACCCTTATGTTTTTTATTTTTTTTTTTTACACAATGATTTTCTCCTACTTTTACTGCTGGAAAATCAAAAATCGATTTTTATATTTAGTTTTTTTGACAGATTGATTTGATGATGGACGCAGGAGATGGGGGGTTGGGGAGGGAGGGGGGTGAAGGGGTTGGGCGGCATCATTGAAGAGAGAAAGTCGGTCTGCAGAAGGGGCGTTGTGTTGTTTTTTTGTTTTTGTTTTTTTGTTTTGGTTGGTGGAGGGCAGGGGAGGGGGGGGGGAGGCGGAGGCGAGGGGAGAACAAAAAGATCATCAACTGCCGATTGGTTTTTTATGAGAAAGATGGGACGGACACACGTACGCGCTGTTTTTTTTTTTTTACTTGGGCATTATTGTTGCGGGGAAGGGGCGAGCAGACGGAAGACCGATATAGTGCGAACGAATTGAATTGAATTGAATTGCAAAAACTACTGCTGCATTCGATGCATAGGGGGGAGGGGAAGGGGGGAAAGGGGGATTGGATTATGTACACGATGCATTCAATCATGGGATACGTAGATACAAAAAGAAAGAGCCGTCTAAATTTTTAATTCCTCAAAACCTATCTTTCAGCTTCTGCTGCTGCTTCCTTCGCCCGTTGGATGTGGTATGTGTATGTGTGTGTGTATGTGTCTGAATTCATTGGGAGTGACCTTTCCTCTCTCCCTTTCCCTCTTTCTTTCGCGATTTTCAGCCGTTTCTCATTGCTTACATACACACGTACATATGCATCTCAATTTATCCCTTTTTCTTTCTTTTTCGCCATACAGTACAGTACAGTACAGTACAGTACAGTATACTACAGCTAAAGCTCGCGATGCGGTGAAGTCTCGGGAAGTAACCCTACTTACTACTTGTGATGGTCAAGAAAATGTACATTGTGCCCGTGCAGATAAGGCGGGCAGTAAGAAAGAAGAAAGAAAGGGAAAGAAGGAAAAAAAAAAAGCCATCACGGATACTGACCAAACGAACGCCTCCAACCTCGTCTCTGTGCAGGGTCGGAGTCTAAGGGCCTTGGTGCGGTTTCTCAATAACGTTGCAGTTACTTTCCCGGAATGTCGTCAGCTTAGCAGATGACTATACTGCATGTAATCTTCCCTCCCCCCTCCCCTGTGATCTGGGGGTCGTTTTCTTTTGGGGAAAAAAGACGTTATCGCTGGCGGCAGGGATTGATAGCTTGGGATGGCCATATCAAGGGTAGATAGATGGAATAGATAGCGGATTCGCAACTTGATCCTCCTTTTAGGCGATTTGATTACATTCGTGCATAAGAGGGAGAGAAGACAACATCCACGTGCAGTTCGTAGTGGCTGGTGTTATCGTACCATTTGCGCATTTGGGGTACAGTACAGTATCTACCAAATGACTCGATTTGGAGTAGGCAGAATCACAATCGTATATTCACTTACTCGGAGACCGATATGTTAGATATTGTAGTCTGCATGTATGGGGATGCCACCATCTGGCGAATAGATAAGATTTCTAGTTGTGTTTTGTGGTACTTGACGTCCGGAGAAAACATGGCTACTAGGGGGTTTCCTTGCTTTAGGCATTTTGCTTTACTGAACGTGCATAGCAGCAGCCATCGCGTGAGAGAGTGTGAGAGAGTGAGTGAGCTGTTTTGAAACTTGCCATGTCTCGGCATAGACGACGATCGAGAGGAAATGAAAGGGTTATGCTATGCAATGACAACTGGACGATACCAGTCCGTACCGAGTTTGAAAAGCGATGGCGATGGCGATGGCAATAGTCCGAGACACGGAGAAGGCGAAAACATAAGGCCTATGCCAAAGACAAAGGGTCTGGCTCTACAAAAGTACACACGTAGGAATTCCTTGTTGGTGCAGTCCTTGGTACAGTCCTTGTGGTACAGCCCTTGGTACAGCCCTTGGTACAGGATTGCAGAACGGGAAAAAGGAGGCTGGAATGAGTCGAAGTACCAGAAGGGAGCAAAGGTCGGTCGACGATTCAGTACAGAGCACAAGTAAGAAGGCGGGGTCGGCCGGGTACTAAACCGGATTGGGAATCGGCGATGCGATAACGGTTTAGGTGTTTAGGTAGGATCTGGATCTTGTTCGGCTGATGGGCTGCGGTGTTGTGCTCCGAACGCAAAAAGGCGTCTTGTAGTGTGCTGGTATCGTAAGGTTATGAGGTTATGACCAAGGGAAAAGCGACGACACAATTGATTGGGACAAGATGCGGTGGGATGCAGATGAATAATTATCGTCCGGAAACCATCGGACTCGGGGAAAAAGAATTTTCCTGCACAATCCGGAGTCGCCTTGAACCTTCGCTCTTCGTCTCAGCCTTGATTATTCATGGTTGACTCGCGCCTTCCAGCGTGTTCCATATGACCACTGGAGGGAAGTAATCCGTAACCCGTAATCCGTAATCCATGGCGTATGGTGTGGCATAGCGGCGAAAGGCGCAGCCACATCGTGACCAGCAGTTGCTGCCTCGCCCTCTGATTCATTCAATCCCTACGCTTATACAGAGGTGGCGCTAAGCGATAAGGCTCGCTCATGCCTCGTGCCTTGGGAGCGCCGCGGCCAGAAGGGTACTTAAGGCTCGACATCTCCTCCATCTCCGCTTCCTTTCTTCCATCATACAACTTCCATCAACCGACTTCTTCATCAACTTCTCTGCTTTGCTCCTCGAAATCATCTAATAAATAACTACATCTTCAAAGAAATTAATCCTACAACTCGAAAGCAATCATGCAGATCTTCGTCAAGACCCGTAAGTTCACCTTCTCCAGCAGTTGACACCTTACACTCTCAGTCGCCACTCCCCCAACTTCAATATTTCCATCAACATCTGCTAACATCATCATCAATAGTCACCGGCAAGACCATCACCCTCGAGGTCGAGTCCAGCGATACCATCGACAACGTAAAGAGCAAGATTCAGGATAAGGAGGGAATTCCCCCGGACCAACAGCGCTTGATCTTCGCAGGCAAACAACTTGAAGATGGCCGTACCTTGAGCGACTACAACATTCAAAAGGAGTCTACTCTCCATCTCGTCCTCCGTCTTCGTGGCGGTATGCAAATTTGTAAGTTGACACTATTGCCTCGTTACGTCATCATGCACTAACATTATCTCAGTCGTCAAGACTCTCACTGGCAAGACCATCACTCTTGAGGTCGAGTCGTCCGACACCATCGACAATGTCAAGTCCAAGATCCAGGACAAGGAGGGTATTCCTCCGGATCAACAACGTTTGATCTTCGCTGGTAAACAACTCGAAGATGGTCGCACCCTGAGCGACTACAACATCCAAAAAGAATCCACCCTTCACTTGGTGCTCCGCCTTCGTGGTGGTATGCAAATCTTCGTCAAGACACTTACCGGAAAGACAATCACATTGGAGGTTGAGTCGTCAGATACCATCGACAACGTGAAATCAAAGATCCAAGATAAGGAGGGTATCCCACCGGACCAGCAACGTCTTATCTTTGCTGGTAAGCAACTTGAGGATGGCCGCACTCTATCAGACTACAACATCCAGAAAGAGTCCACACTGCATTTGGTCCTTCGTCTCCGTGGTGGTATGCAGATCTTCGTCAAGACTTTGACTGGAAAGACCATTACATTGGAAGTGGAATCGTCAGATACCATTGACAATGTCAAGTCAAAGATTCAAGACAAGGAGGGTATCCCACCGGACCAACAGCGATTGATCTTTGCTGGAAAGCAGTTGGAGGATGGCAGAACTCTTTCTGATTACAACATTCAGAAGGAGAGCACTTTGCACTTGGTGCTTCGTCTTCGTGGCGGTCAATAGATTCTTATCTTCTGCACATATCTTATGCGGCGTTCGGATATAATGTGGTCCGATGGTGTTATGGGAATGGTACATAGTTATGATGGTGCACTACTACGTGCTGCCTCGATTTGAGAATAGTCAATACATTTAATTTTGACATCTTGAATTGTTTCCTGATTTTGCATACGTGACTTCCGTGACTTCCGTGACTTCCGTGAATAGAATTGATGTGCATGTTAGATTGAGCATCCCGTAATCTCAAAATGACGAACTGAACCTACATAGCCTTATGCCCCCCCCACCACCTTCATAGTTTTAGTGCGAGGCTGTCGCAGCCGCGAAAATAAATCCCATGTTCAAATGTGATCCATTCTATTCATTTTTATTATTACTATCAACATCAGCGACGTCAATTTACGTGTCGTCCATTTTCTTAGACTACTTCTATTTTCATTCAAGGCATTATTAATTGCCATCCATTCCTTTGCCACAAATTGTTCCCCCGCAGATCCCAACAAACATATCTTCCGACCCTGCGCACTGCAACCAACCCCGCCACGATTACTCCCCAGCGACGTTATCAACTATGCAAAATTAAGGAAGCATGCCCTCTTACTTCTATCATTTGAAATTCGAATTATATCCTTTACCCAGCACCGACCCTGCGAGCATATCGAGAGAAGATACGAAGCGCGAGATTTGGCTTCCGTCTGAGCAGTCGGATATTTTTGGATCGAATAAAAGGACCACTGAGTGGCCGAGACACAGAGCTGTTTCTTGGGATTCGAGTAGAATTAGGAGTGGCGATCAGTGTTCGACTGCTGCTTCGACAGGACAGAATAAAGGGACAGGAGGAAACGCGATACAGCTGGGTGGAGAGACAATCGGAGCTGGGATTGGCGGCGCACTTTCTAGCAGAGCAGGAGGACATACCAGACACATTTCGCGAAGTAGCACAAAAGAGCCGGAGGTTCTACTGCCGAGTTTAGAGCTAGTTGGTCAAACAAGGAACCTACGTATTGCGAAGAGAGACTGGAGGTTTGACAGAGTGCGGGTGGAGAGTCTGGATATGGATGGGCCGGGACAGATTGCTAGAGGGTTGGGAGGCGCAAATGCTGCGTCTGGTATGAATGCGGGGTTGACTGCGGGAGGTCGGGTCACCAAGGCGAGGTTTGAAGAGATTAAGAGTTCAAATGAATCAGCGGAGAACGGCTTGGATTTGAAAAACACGGAGGTAGGATGGGGAGTGGTACATTTGTATAGAGAGGGAGATGAGACGCCAGGTCTAGTAGGAGTAGAGGTCTATAACGCGAAGACTGCGTCAAGGTCTCCGAATGGATCGGGGAGCATTGCGGGATCTAGCGCGAAGGATAGGCAGGGCCAGACTGCTGCAGAAGATTGCACGATTGTCTGCATACCTGCTGTGCCCAGCTATCTAACACCCAGGGATTTCTTGGGGTTTGTAGGAGAGAAAACCAGAGAGGAAGTTAGCCACTTCAGGATGGTCATGACCGGAAGGATGAATAGGTATCTAGTGCTCATGAAGTTCAGAGATGGAGATGTTGCCAGGAAGTGGAGGGCTGCATGGGATGGTAAGGTATTCAATACTATGGAGGTATGTTCATCTTCAAAGACAGATTTTGATTGTTTACAGGCTGATGATATTCTAACAGCCCGAGACATGTCATGCCGTATTCATAAAGTCGATTACATTTCAAACACCTACCTCCTCTCGAACGAATACCAGTTTTCCCGAGCTTTCCCATGATCCATTCACGCCAGCTCCCCCGACACCCAACCATCTCAAACCATTTCCGCCACCTACACCCAGTCTCATCGAACTACCTACGTGCCCTGTCTGTCTAGAAAGAATGGACGATACAACAGGTCTTCTGACAATTCTCTGTCAACATGTCTTCCATTGCGATTGTCTCCAGAAATGGGGTGGAACCGGCTGCCCTGTATGTCGACATACAAATCCTTCCCTGGCCTTAGCTTCACAGTCCTCAAGTTCCACCTACGATCCCGAGAACCCCCCCTTCGGCAGCGGCGAAGCCTCATTATGTAGTGTGTGCGATTGTGCTGATGATCTATGGATTTGTCTCATCTGCGGGAATGTCGGTTGTGGACGGTACAAAGGCGGGCACGCTAAAGAGCACTGGAAAGAATACGCACATAACTTCGCTCTGGAAATCGCCACTCAATATGTATGGGATTACGCCAGCGACGCATGGGTCCATCGACTTATCCGCGACAAAGGCGATAGCAAAGTCATCGAACTACCCTCATCCCGCACACGCAGTAACGGTCTCGCGCCAGCTGACACAGCCGACGATAGAGATATGGTACCACGCGAGAAGCTTGAAAACGCCGGACTGGAATTTACACACCTACTTACCTCACAGCTCGAATCGCAACGCGTTTACTTTGAAGAACTCGTCAGCAAAGCCGCCGCCAAAGCCAGTGCGGCCTCCAGTGCGGCCGCATCCGCCAGCCACAGCGCGGAGGAAGCGCTCGCGCAGCTGCGGACCCTGCAGATTGAACACGGGCGGCTGGTTACAGACGTGATTCCGAATCTGGAAAAGGAACTGGAGAGGGAGAAGAGGAGGGCGGAGAAAAGCGCGGAGATTGCGAGGGGCATGGGGAAGAGCCTAAGGGAGGAGAAGAAGGTTAGCGAGGGGTTGATGGAGCGGATTGGGTTTTTGAACGAGAGGGTCGAGGCAGCGCAGAAGGAGCTTAGCGGGTGCAGGGAGGAGTGCGACGAGCTGAGGGAGGCGAATCGCGATTTGATGGTTATGGTTAGTGGGAGGGAGAGGATTAGGGAGTTGGAGGAGAGGGGGGAGTTGGAGGCCGGGGAGGCGAGCGAGGCCGGGGTTAGTGTGCCGGTGGTACAAGGGGAGGGGAAAGGCGGAAGGAAGAAAGGGAAGGGGAGGAAATAGGTGCTGGAGTTGGAGTTGGTGAAGGCGCTTTTATTTTATTTTATTTTTTTATTTTATTTTTTGGGTGGCTGGTGTGTATGTAATTGCTATGATCTGGCACAACTTGAGTATAACTACGGTACATTCCATTGGGGGGTGGGGGTTTAGGTCTGGTCTGGCGGATTGCTTGCGAATACCAAATATGAATATATATATCATATGCTTTTCTTCTCTTAATTCCAGCTTTTCCATCATATGAGGTATATATTGACGACATGGATTTGTCGATTGAGCACACAGTTGATTGAGAAAGGACGCCGCTACGACATGCTTCAGCGGTTCATTCAACAAGAATCACGGTAGAGACATGAACCAGTAATGATATGATTCTTGACTTGAATTGTTCACTAAGAAGACACAAAAAGGAGATGTGGTATTCCTTGGACGCCCCTACTAACAAAAAGAACCCGTAGACTCTTACCACCTCCCTGCAAATGCCCCTTCGATACCATTCCATTCCATCCCATCCCATACCCAGCCCTCTAGCCGAAAGACCACCCAACCAATGGGAAATTTTTATTCTCTACACATGTTTTCTATCATCCTCATCACTGCTAAGCGCCACATCATCATCATCCCTCGCCGTCTCCGCCTCGCTCTTCCTCCTCCGTATCTGTCCACGCTCCTTCATCGCGCCCCGGATCTTCATGCTCACCTCGTCGAAACTCGCTTTGGAGTCCAGGGCGCTGAAGCCCTTCAATGGGAAACCGGATGAGCCTACACCGCCACCGCTGCCGCTGCTGCTGCGGCTTTCACTTCTCGATGGTGGACGCGTCGCGAAGAGCGCGATGTTGCCTAGATTGCCGAATGATTCGTTGCGGGGAAGCGTTCCGTTCATGGCTGAACCACCGCCGATCGATGCACCGGCGGTTTGGCTGCGGCGAATGGCGGGTGGGGAGTCGAGTTCGGAGAGGCCGGATTGGTTGCTGTCTCTGCGTCTGACACCGCTTTGGCTAGGGGAGGTGGGAGTTCTGATGCCATCGCGACTGAAAGGATCTGCGACAATTCGAGAGGCGTCGAAGTCCGGGAATAGCTCTGGGCCGAGGGTATTGATGACTTCGGTGACTTGCGCGCTCAATTGGGCTCTGCGTTCCCGGAGCTTATAAATGACGTTGCTGGATGCGGGGTTGAGGGAGATGATGAGAGGTCGCAATGATTTAACAATATCCATGCCTACCTCTCCGAAGCGAAGGGCGGCGAATGTGATTGCAGGGAAGATGATGTAGCCAGAGACGAAGACCGCCCAGAGAGGTACCCAATCAGGCATGTGCCCTTGTACTCTGTTTCTGTATGTCCATATCGCTAGACCGATGGTATAGAAATTATATAAGACCGGAGCAAATGCAAGAGCAACGAGTAGTTTCCATGTGGCCATGACATCACGACCTTGAAGCTTGACGGTGGATGCTGCTAATGCCTGTCGTGACTTCTTGATACTGATTATTTTCGAGGCAACGAAAACTGGGGCAAACAGAACCAAACCGGGGATCACACCAACAGATAGAACTGCAAGCTTGCCCAGACGATAGAAGAGAAGGAAAATGACTTTGGGGATAGAAAATTTGGCGTATTCCACTTGGTGATCTCGTAGATTCATATATCGTAGCTGCTTATTGTAGTCTAGAACGGATTTCTTCAATGCGACAATTCTTGGATCGTCTTTGTAGTGAGTATATCCCTTGACCAATCTACGATTCAATTCCACTACCATTGGTAGCGGCAGCTTCTTGCCAGTTGGATTGTAAAGTCTCCGGACAGCTTGGATAAGCATCAGAGTGTCATAATCGGGACTTGTGACTGTGACAGCAACAAGAGCTTGATATACAGTATCCAACAATTGACTAACGGCCTCTCTTCGCTCACCACGCTTATATAGCTCGACGAGTTCTTTCGGAATTTCCAAGGGATTGCCGAACTCAACTACAGCCCTAGAGCGGAATTTGTGAGCATGGAAGTAGTTCATGCCACATGGTACAATCTTGAGTCCGCTGTCTGGGTTTGCTGCCAATGATCCAAGTGCCATGATAGCTACACCAGCTTTTAATGGAAGAAGTTCGGTCCTATCGTGGCTACCACCCTCTGGGAAGATTCCTACAGCTCCGCCCTGGCTAAGACGATCAAAGACCGCATCGTATACCTGCGTTTGGTCCACTTTGGGGGCTGCTTTGTATTTCGTGCCCTCGAATCCCTCCTTCGTGCCCTTAACAGATTGATTTGTAAATTTTCCATCCTCATCGATATCGTCTCGTCCAGTTAATTGCATCAAAGCGATGCGACCTCTGAATGGCTTCTTTAGCCTCAATTCCTCTGCGCTGATCACTTCTGCGATTTCAGCATTGGCGGTCGTTCCCTCAAACTTAGGCAGAACCAACAATCCGCCAACTTGTATCTCGCTACTATCGAACTTTGTACCGACTCCTCGTACCAGAAGTGGATCATTGATGGGATCAGGAAGGTATATAGTACCGGAGCCTGGTTTAACCATATCAAGAGCTCGTCCGACTGGGACTGCACCAACTTTGCGCGCAAACCATCCCACAATAAACTGGCCCATGGATTTCGCAGCGATAAGGAACGCGACACGGCGATGGCATTCGTTACGAAGTGTGCGCATCAAGATAAGGGGATCGACAAACTAAGAATGTTCGTCAGTACTACTCCTCGGAACCACATGCTAAAGGAATCGGCGCATACCTGATTCGCATGCGGGGCAGCGACGAAGATCACAGGCCCTCTCCGTGGGACTTTCCATGATCCTCTTGGGTGAACTTCTCTGAAGAAGAGGTCTACCAGAATTGAAAAGGTCCATAGGAACACATCGTAGATCCAGTTTGTCATTGGGAATTCCTCCTTGTGTTTGGCTTGCTGAGGCATGTGCTCATGTACCTGCTGCTCGTTGGCCATATTGAAAGATGGTATTTGCTGTGAGTCTCAAGATGATAGTGGTAGATGTCTAGACAGATGCGGGCGGGTAATATAGAAGGAGCTAGCTTCCTAGGACAGTTGAGCACAAAAGCCGCTATGGTTATACAATTATCAACCAAGGTTCTAGCTAGATTTGTTCAACCACAGCTCTCAATGATTCCTTCGCTTTCGATTGTTAGTCACGGCACACTCCGGGTTATATAGAGTACCTCGATTTGACCGTGGACGGGGATTCTCAGAGAATGCACGCTTCCATCAACGTAATGTCTTCCGAGAGGCCAGGAGTCATGTCGGTCGCGATATTGTTGGCTGGCTCAATGACGTTGGCGGTTGAGAAGAGGAAGAGGAATATTTCCGTGGGGTGAGTGCGAGATTATTATTTACTGTTTGATGATGCATTGCCTTTTTGCTCAACCCACGCGCCACGGAATCGGGGCCGGAACCGGATTAAAATTCCTCGCCGGTTACCCAGAAGCAGACTGGAACTTACTAAGCCGCGATAAGCAGACCGATAAGCGCCAGCAACTTGCTCGCTTGGTGCGCGTGGTGCGGTGCCTTCCTACATGAAACATCCATACAGGTTGATACCTTCATGTGAGCATTCTCACTGCTCAGGTCGCTTGTATGACCAAACAGGATTCTATATACTTATAAGTAAGCATAACCTGAGCCAAAGGACCGCGCAAACCGAGAGAAACGCCCCAGTGACCGGCGACTTGGTTATGTGATTGGCCTCGCCATGTTGGGCACACTGTTGGGCTGGCCAATGAGTACACATGCAGGAGTGCTCCAACAGCCATATGCAGCAGCTAGAGTAGGGACGAGGCTCAGCATCTGCTATAGATACAGAAGAAGTGAGGTTTGAATAACTGCATGTCTGTTTCCTGCTCGCCGATTTCTAAATTCTTGAAAGTAACTTGCGGAGTTATATCAATTGGGTCTGCACAACCTTCATTCATAGAACTACTGAGCACTTACGACTTACGCGCAATCATATGCCACCCCAACAAGGAGCCAACAAGGGCTCGTATTGTTAACGTTCTATACCAAGACCTTCCTGGCGTCTTAAACTTAATATTTCAATCCTGTGTTCCAAATGGATGCATTTCTGTACCCACAACTTTGCTGGCTCACGGAGCCGGGGCGCTTAGGGGTTGGAGGTTCAATCTAGTCGGGATTTAAGAGGAAGCAAAGTCATTATGCTATCAAGAAATTACAACAACTAGCAAATTGTCCAAAAAAGATATCGAAAATGGGCCTACCTCCTTGGGAGACGAGTGAAAGCCAGACTTTTGCTCTCATCACTGGTGCAAATAGGTATTGCTATCACCCCAGTCAAAAAGAGTTCACTTGAATTGTTGCCAACCATCAAAATTCCCAAGTTGAATTGCTGACCGTTTGTAGCGGATTAGGTTTCGCAGTTGCATGCAGGTTGATTGACGAATTCCTCACTTCCTCCGATACTCCTCCTACGAAACATCTGATCCTCATTCTGTGCACACGTTCGCCTCTCAAAACACGGTTTACAATCTCGCGTCTGCGAGCGCATCTGCGCACCCTCGTCGACCATTCGAAGTTCGCGGCGAAGCTACGAGCAAAAGCAAAGGCTCAGGGAAATGTATACAAATGGCAGGACATGGTGGCTCGAGTCCATTTTCTCGGAGTCGAGGTTGATTTGTGCGACCTGAAGAGCGTGTATGCGCTTGCTGACAGACTTGTCAATGGCACCGTGGGCAGTCCAGATGCCACTACAATCGATGGACTGAGACTTCCTGCTGGGTCTCCTGGTACAGCATCATATTCCGCAAATGTTAAGCAAGATAAATGGGCACTGAGTCAGGTAGAGGGTTCACAAGGCCAGGAGAGATCTTGGGGATGGGGCTTAAGTGGAATTCGCATTCCGAGGATAGATATCATGATCTTAAATGCCGGCATGGGAGGATGGATTGGGATCAATTGGCCATTGGCTATCTGGACGGTACTGACTGATTTTTTTGAGTCCATGACATGGCCAAGGTACAAACTGGGAAATATTGGGGCCACCACGAAACCACAGGTGTCTTCTGGGCCTCGAGACAATATCGGGTCTCCCGATGAAGCCACGCAACCGCTATTATCTGAAGATACTGGTTCTGAAGAGCCACCTCTAGGCGAAGTCTTCTGCTCTAACGTCTTCGGTCATTATATCCTCGCACACGAATTGATGCCTTTGCTATCCCGACCAGCTTCGCCCTCGGCCAACACCAGTGGAAGGATCATCTGGGTATCAAGTATTGAGGCTCTTGATAACCACTTCTCTATAGACGACATCCAGGGTCTTGAGTCATTGGCGCCATACGAAAGTTCAAAACGCTTGACAGATCTTCTAGTCCTTTCTAGGAAACTCCGTGGCCCTAGTAAAGCCTCCTCCTCGTGGTTCGACTGCTCCGATGTGTGTGTGAAAGAGCATCCAAACGAAGACGACCCAACCCAGTCTGAAGCCAAAGGAAACTTGATCAAGCCAAGTGTATACGTGGTGCATCCTGGGATTTTCGCTTCAGAGATCATGCCATTGAATTTCATTCTGGTATTTATATATAAGTTTCTCTTCCGCGTGGTGAGATGGCTGGGCAGCCAGTGGCATACCATCGATCCTTATATTGCTGCTGTAGCTCCCGTTTGGATAGCCCTTTCTTCAGATGAAACCTTGAACAATGTCGATGCCCCTGCCTCAAAGTGGGGCTCCGCGACAAATTCAAGTGGCAGGGAGCGAGTTATCCGCACAGAAGTAGCAGGTTGGGGATGGGAAGGTAAGACGCCAAAGACAATTGACACCGGGGAGAGAAGGAAAGGCAGGAAGAGGGGAGCTGTGCAGTTGACGAGAGAAGCCAGAGACGATTTTGAAATTTTGGGTCAGAAATGTTGGATTGAGATGGAAAAACTGAGGAAAGAATGGGAGGATAGACTGGGTGTGAAGAAGTAAGGTGCTTAATGGGCTTTCAGGTTGTGTCTGTAGATTGCGTTGTCTTCGTGTCGTGTATAATAACGGAAGCATTGACTTTAATGATAATTGGGGGAGAGTGGTATGGAGTAACTACTATTTGGATCGTAGATATTCAGATATGTTCTTGCTTTTATCTTGTTTGGGAAGGTATTTATGTTTATTTAATATTAGAATATATATAATCATTAAGCTATATCCTCCATTGTATCTTGTGTGATACAATACTGTCATTCAACACCATACATAGAGTGATCAGTGACCATGTCCAGCAAACACGCTCTCTAAAAGGTTGATAATAGGCACATAAATCACCCTTAGATTCTACCAACAACCGCACCGCACGGTAACGCAGCATACTGTCTACCTACCGTGCACGGGAAGCCGGCGTTTTCTCAAACTTCGACTGCAACCCCCTCTCACCACCCAGCTTCCATTCCCTCTGCAAATACCAACTGGAGCCTAACCACCCCCTAAAATTAAGCTACCCACCTCACAAAAATCGGCCAGATCCCAGGGATGCATCCATCATCCCCTTCTAGTCGAGATGCGAGCACTTCGTTTGGGCCGCACCTGCATTTCCACTAGGAGGACGTTTTCCGCCTCCATGCCACCTCTCTCTTCCACGAAATATAAAATATCTCTCTCTGTACCTGTTCGGCTCTTAGTGTAAGTTCATCATTCTCTTTCTCTCTCTCTCTCTCTCTCTCTCTCTCTCTCTCTCTCACTACACAGGTGTGTATATATACAGTTCCCCGTCTTCTTCTCTTACCCTTAAAACTAAACTCACACCCTCACCGTCCGCGCAACGGCTGGAAGGTACCATGCGGTTTTCTTAGGAAAGATGGTCCTCCCCCTGAGTCATCTACTCCGTTTCGTAAACAAGAGGTGATGTTGCAGCGGCTGTTTTGGCAGTTGTGCTTGTAGGTAGAATACTATAGCGTTTTACGCCGTGGCTCGGGGGGGGGGGGGTTGAATTTGAAGTATTTGGGGTTAGTTGCGGTAGGAAAGGGAGGAGGAGGAGGAAATGTAGATTGGATTATTGATAGGGCTCTGATGTCAGGAGCAAAGATGGGGCTTGGGTTTCAACAACTTATCTGAGAATTGACAGTGAGCATATGCTTGCGAGCTCTCAACTTGTTCCTCCCTGGAAGTAAAGAGATGTTATCGTAAGGGCTAGGAGTGCACTTTGAGCTTCGAGGTAATGTAGTTCTCGTATATCGGACTCAGAAAAAGTATCATTTAGGTTATCACATGGTGTTTGAGGGGCAGTCGCACTCAGGGTATAGGACCTGGATCAAATAGTTATGCTATAAGTTATTTGATACCGGGGCTACTAGACTAATGGCAATATGGACTATCACATTCTCATCATCATACTCGAATGCACTCATTGTGCTCATTATCGGCTCCTCACCGGGTCACGATTTAGCTGAGGTAGCATCAGATAGTATCCATCAGATGATATATCACGAGACGTACAGCTGTTCTGATATTGAGCCTCTCGGCTACTGCCACTTGCTCGATCAAAAAACGATCGCCCAGTTCACAGCGTTTTCTCAACTTGTGACTTGAACCATGTACTTCCACTAGGAGGGTCGAATGGAAGAGAAAGAAACTTGCGTGTAGTCATCTACTCGCTAGATATCCACCCTCATCTCAGCTTAATAGGAGTGTTTCAAGCTATCTCTTCAATTCGGGGTCGAGTATTGCATGCCAACCCCTGTTCCTGCACAGGGTGTATTCAAATATTTAGGACCACCGGCGTTGGTTCGTCCGAGCAAGGCCTTTTTCTTTCTCGCCTTCTTCGAATTGGCTCCTATCTTGATATCACCACCAGCGAAGGACTTAGCTCCTTCTTAGTCAAACCCAGCAGCTGATCCATCGCCTTGAGTTCTTGAAATACGAAATTTCCCAAATTTCAATCTCGCTATTTTCACAGTTCGTACTTCAAAAGTGGAGCTGCAGTATCACTTGAATCAAACTCGCAGTATGAAAGCAATTAAGTAGATGAAGGAAGCGGTTGAGATAATATGAAGCTTGCTTATTCATAGCATTACAGGCTCCTTCGTATGCGCTTAGGCGAAGGTTACGATTACGAAGGAAGTGGCACCGCTGGAACGTAAAAGATAATGATGACAAGAATGACGATGGACTCAAAAGCTGGATTTGGGATGAAACTATGACTTTGCGATACGTAAAGTATTGCATTGAAAGGAAATACCGAGCTTGAGGTTTTTCGGCATGAGCGGAGGATGGTGGTATTCATGCGTCCTCACTACCCCACGCTACTTGCTTTTGCACGCCGGTCGGGATAACCTCGCGAACCAGTCGGCAGCCGAGTAGACAAGAAGAGGGCAGTGCAGGAAGGAGCAAGCTTCAAGAAGAGATCGGATCTTGGTGTAAAATCACATGTGCGAGGGAAACGAATACCAGAATGGAGGATGGAAACAATCAAAATACGTAAGCATAATGTTCGCCCTTGATAGTCAACAGCGCACAGCATTGGTGGCTATGTAAAACACACCCACTTCTGAGCGGACTACTCAGACACCGTTGGAAAAGAGTATGAAATGCCCATTGATGGATGCATTTAGACAATGCGCGAAATTGCGTCAGCATGTTAAAGTATAGAACTCTGCCCGCCGAGATTATACTCAAACTTGCTCGTCGTCCGACCTTCTGCAAGCTGTTCTCTCTCTTGTTGGAACATGGCTCGGGTGGACACAGAGTAGAAGGAGGCGGAGCAAGTGTGGGAGATGTAGGCGACCTCGCGAAAGGATACGATGACCAATAGTTGCGAAAGCGCTTGATGAGATGAAATCGTGCGAGCATTCCTTAATTAATCTTATCACTGGAGCGGTATGATGGCCGTTGGTCGCTTCGGATTATTTTTGACGTGCGTAACAACTGTGCCATACTAAACAAACCGATAAACGCGCAATTTTAGCTGCGATACAAGCAATGCCGTGCCGTAAAGTTTGTTTTGATGCAGATCAATTTCGCAAGGAAGGCAAAAATAGACACTGGCGCTTGATGGTACAGCTAACACCACATGAAGCCGCTCCCGCGCGTTGCATCTAGCCGCCGCTACATGGTTTTGATGAGGCCCAGAGCTGCGACCCGTAGCGCTTTCATTATGTAGTACGCTGGTTGAGCAGGGTTTCATAGGTCCCCTCGTGTCCTCAGCGTCCTGCGACCCGATCGGATGAACGGCCTGAGCCGATAAGCAAAGATGTGTGTTGTTGAAGATTCCCAAAGAGATATGCTGAAGGAGGCCCGGAGTGACCGCATGATGATGATGGATGTAAGACATGCCGACCCAAAACGGACAAACTTGATTAACGATTTGACGATGATTTGCTTTCTTCAATTTGTCGCACTGCCACACCTTCGTATGGTTATTTGATTTCTAGAAGTAGAAGTATTCTTGTGATGGTCTTTGCGGGTCTGATTGGCCACTCATGAATTTTGGTGTGTCGACCCGGGCACGGAATGAATTAGCAGCTTTGCTTCAAGTCTTGCCTCAACGAATGAGAGTCGTATCTCACTTGCTGTCGATCAATATTCTATCCGCAGCCGTGCATTTTTCTTCTTCAAAGCAGGAAAGGCGAAGAGGCAGTGATAGTGCGCCGTAGGCAATCTCAGTTGAGATGGAGGTTTGTTTCAGGCGATATCATCCACTCCAGCCAGTGAGAATGGTGGACATGCGATCTGATCATCCATACTTCCCGTATACTGTAGCTGCCAATATTGCGCAGCTGCGCTTCAACCATACAGATATCAAATGTTGTTCTCACAATCGGCCTCGGAGTTCTGCCTCTCGCTTTTCGCCTTTGCTGACATTACTTGCCACATCCGACGTTACTTGCCATATCCGTCATGATAGGGTGTACGATTACGATGTACGATGTATGCGTGGTGTTTGTGTTTTTTTCTTCTGCGTCGGCGATGGTTGTCTAGCTGTAGCAGTAGCAGTCCTAAAAAAAGGGGGGCTGGGGCAGCAGTTCTAGCAGTAGCGTGGCCCCATCATCGAGCTTTAGGTTGCTCTAGGTCGGTCCCTCTCAGTCTCTCTTAGTCCCTCTCAGTCCCTCTTAGTCGTCCCCAAGTGAGGCTTTGTATTGGATGGTGGAATCTTCCTATTTTCATTGGACCCCGCCCTCCTACTTGTATTCGCTTGAAGTGCCCCGAATACTTCCCGGGGAGATCTTAACTTGGGACAGACTTAAGTTTAATTCGTAATCGGCCGCTGTCAACTGCCCCTCCATACCTCGTACTTCCGTGCTCTGAATCTTTATCGTCGCCATCATCGCCCGTCGCTCGTCGCCCATCGCCCATCGCCCATCCTCATCCTTGCCTATGGGGGTTGTACGGCCAGGTCTTGGGACTTGTTAACTCCTACCGAGAGAGGCTGTTTTCACCGGCCTTGATCGCGTTGATCCGACAACTGACTCTGTTCAGCCATCCCATCTCAGCCACGAATTACTACTGTAGCAAGCATAGCATATGGCAATTTTACAAAATCTCGGGATTCACAGAAACTTGTACAGTAACTGCTTTCTTGGACGTCGAAGAGGTTGGGCGGGCTGGGCATCGGCGCCAGAAACAAGAAGGGAAAAATCGTCATCCCCGGATTGCGCATGATGTGTCCAGTGGATCTACAAGCAAAAAGCACCACCCAGAACTCCATCCTTCCAGACTCATGTTTTTTTCTTGCAGGGTGTATTGCTGTGTGATCTGTGTGATCGTTGTCAAATCATGGGATGTTCGCTGAAGTGTCACATTCACCGCCTAGACTTCAAGACGTCGACACGTATATCTTGATCCATTTAAATACAGGTCCAGCATTACTCGCATCAATGATGTTGACCATTCATCTTCTGAAGTTTGCGATACATTCGTCCTTCTGCATACCTAGGTAAATGCATAGTCACAGAGAGTCCGCTAGATTGAATCATTGCCCTTCATTCCCAGCACTCCGTATGCTCCTCGCGGATAGTGTACAGTTTCGGTACATTTGTGCTCGTCTTATCAATATATCATATCATTATTGGCACTTAGTATCCATAGCTACCCAAATCGAAACGCCTCCCGTGGTTTCAGCCCTCTTGATCCGGTAGTCATTTCAGCGAATCGAAGCGACCCAGGGAGGCGAGCAACGAAGAAACAAAACGTGGAGAAGCGACAGTCCTGTAGACAGCACGAGAAGTGACGACGAGAACTTGCAGTTCAGAAGCCGCAGAACACGGCATAACATCGCAATCATTGGAACCGACTGATGCTCACGCTTACGCCCACGCTCACGCCCACGCCCACGCTCTGACTTGCTAAGTTGCTAAGTTGCTCCAACTGCCTCTTGAAAAGTCTCTCTCTGCCTGCCTAGCCATTTCGAGATCCCGACTTGCTTGTTTGACCTGGCCTCTTGGTATTTGTACATCGTTGTCCTGACTTAGACGTGCACCACGTCTTTTTCGTCTGGGGCTTTACAAACGAATCAAGCAGCGTTCCTTTTTGGAGTTTGGAAACATCCTAAAGCAGCTTCCTTTTGATTTGCTCGTCCGCCATCTGATCCTCGGGCGCAAGGTGGGCTGAACATTTTGAAACCTTTTCGCGGACCCGCAGTAGCCACGCCACCAGTCGACCTTTACTGTGATGCACTTTGATATCCCTGCCATCCTGATCGACCAACCCACCGAGCACTTCGTACTTGTAAGAGTTTAAGACTCTCCCTGGATACAGCGGGGGCCCTGTCAAAAGCCACTTGCATCCTTGGTCCGTTTTGAGAGCGAGGGGTACGATCCCAAGCATTCCTGTTATTCCTTTACCAGCGCCTACTCGAGCCAGGGGGCTTCCATTTTGGATTTTCTGCTAGTCGTCCACCCTGAGCCAATTGTTCCCGATCCATTGCGACGTTTCCTTACTGGACCGAAAATACTTGGACTTCTTGGAACGAACTGGAATTCGATAGGGAGAAAAGCATTGGAGCGTATTGAAAACAATTAAACCCTCTGCCGCTGCATATGGGAAAGGGAAAGTAATATACATAGCTCCTCGTGTCTCTCATATCTCCCATATCTCCCACATCTCCCATATCTCCCCCCAGCCTGCATCGACGGAAGAAGACATTGTCTACACTACATCCCTCGTATCTCAACAACCACTTTCAGCATTCTTCCTCTTATATACCCGCCGAGACCCATCCAACGCACGAAAGAAAGTGCAAACTCCACCTCCAACACAGCTTGTCTAATATTCGCTCGACCTGCACCGCCGACCGCCTTTTCTTTCGCCTTTTCCGCCTTTTGTCTTGCTGTGGGGTAAAGCAAAGCATAGCATCAACTGCAACGAACGAACTCGAAACGAAACAGATAGATACCATCCCATACCATCCCATACCCTACCATCTCTTTCCAATCCATACCTCGTCCTCCAATTTGACCTCGAAAAGTTCAGACGTTTCACCAGTCGCCCATAAATACAAAAGTGGTTTCGCCGCTTGCTCGTTCGACTCTTCTCAACCTCTCACTAAGAGACCCAAAAAGATCCTCCGCGCCTATCTGCATCTCATCGCTTCTCTCCAGCCACCCCTACCCCAAGAACCCTTGCTACCCAGATCCGCCTGCTGGTCGCCCTTTTGTCAGGCTTGCGGCGAGGCAATTTACTTTTTTATATAGCCAACTGAATCCTCTCATTGCCTCCTCGACGCACAGCACAGTAACCCGCTGCGCCAACTTCCTCCTTCCACCACAGGATTCCGCTGGTCGGATCTTTTTCTCACCCATTCGCGAAATTTGATATTCGTTATTACGAGTCGCTGGTCACCTTTCCTCAATACTCAATATCGTTATTCGTCATTTGTCATTTGGATAATCTCTTACTATCCAATCTCACGACTTCGTCGAAGCTTCCAATTCACTTCTGTGCTACCCAAACACTTTTTGGGGGTTGCTCAATACTCACCTTCAAGGCTATTGTTGGGATTACCTCAACATAGCCGGCCCGTCGATTTCGCCTCAGCCGTTCCGAGACCACAATACCTCGTACCTTACGACAATAGCAACAATACAGACAATTTAATTCCCCTACAGGACAATAATCACTTTCATTTTTCATTTCTTACCACCTCGAGCTTGTTGTATCTTTATTCTTTCATCCTCTTCTTGTTTCAATTTTCATTTCCAAGACTAGATCGATCATCTTTCAAAAGATATACCGGCAACTAGATCAAGACTAAGAAAGAAACATACAACATGTCATCCTTCAATTCAAGAGTTCCTAGAGCTTCGAACGAGGCAGCTCTGGAACGCTTCATCTACATGCCTGTCAGCTCACAAATGATCAGCTATCTCGCCCAAAAGGCTTCGGAAGTCATTCAGTGCGAACCTTCACAGTCACATTCGAGTCACTTGCCGTCACCACCAAATACTCCTCCACGAGACAAGCGATCACGATCAGATTTACCTTCCTTGGAGAGATTCATCACATCTTTGGTTAAGAAGTCGAATGTTCAAGTACCTACACTCATGACAAGTTTAGTCTATCTCGCGAGATTGAAGACGAAGTTACCACCAGTTGCGAAGGGATTGAGATGCACAGTTCACAGAATTTTCCTCGCTGCATTGATTCTTGCTGCCAAGTTTCTGAATGACTCGTCGCCAAAGAACAAGCACTGGGCAGAGTACTCCAATGTTCGGGCTTACGAAGGATTTGGGTTCTCTCGAACAGAAGTAAACCTCATGGAGAAGCAGCTACTTTTCCTCCTCGATTGGGATTTAATCATCACCTCAGACGATCTCTACACACACTTGGAGCCCTTCCTTACACCGATACGACACGAAATGGACATTCAAGAAGAACACAGCCGCTTCCAGGAAGCACAGGAGCAAGCTCTTCGGGAACAGCAAGCCCAAGCCGAAGCATTGTCATTCGACCCAACTGGAAGATACTGGATGCCATCTTACGAAGAAAAGTACATGTCATTCTACGGCGAACAACAAGCATACCAAAGCCACTACCCATCACCACCCTCATCTTCTGAAGTACCTGGTCTATCTCGCAGCGGTACTCTCGATACACTTGATGCCACGTCATCCTCTGCATCCTCTTACATGTCCGAACTATCTCGAGCAGGAACCCCTCTCTCATCTATTGGTAGTGATGTAGATGCCATGCAATGCGAGACCTACTCACCTTCCGGCGTCATCCGCGACGTGGTCACCGTATACGTCCCTACTGCTGATGGCAAGGGCTCCCGACCCATGCTTCCATACGAAATTGACAACATGTCATTGGTGGACGAGAAGCGTCGAGCAGTAAAGAAACCAAAGGGTAACATCTTCAGCCGGTTCCTTGGTGGTCAACGAAATTACGTTTCATGAGAATTTACTTAGTTCGCGGAGTTTGGCATGGGAATGAGCACTCGATCTGACGAATCTCTTATGTACCCATTTAACGAAAATCCGTCTTTATTTTTCCTTTCTCTTATTTCTTTACTCGATCATGGTGATCACATCTCGCATACAACATTGCATTGGGCGGCGTTTACAGGGCATTTAGATTTACATCTATGGGATGTGGTAGGAGAAGACTTAAAAATGGTTGGGCTGAGAAGAGGGAAAGCCTCAATCTGGGTTATTGAGGATGCTCCCTTGGTTTTGAGAACCTTTTTTTTTTTATGGGGTTTGTTTGAGCAGGAAATAACCTGACCATAGGAGTTTGTTTCCCCCCTCTATGGATTTGAGCGTATGGGATGCAGGGGGGTTAGAAGCATAGCATTACGTTTATATAACTTGGCATGACTGTGGGATATGGATCGATATCTTTCATGAGAGCATGAATTCAGATCGATGGGGGATCAATTGAGATGGGGTTATAATAACTAATACTGTTGAAATCTCTCAAACCACTTCTTCTTGTTTCAAACTTCGTGAAAAGCTTCGTAAGCGTGACGTTAAGTGATGGCTGGATTGTAGAATGCCAAGGGCGCCCTGTACATCTTCCCTGTAGGGAAACCCTTGCGTATGCACTACATGGGTCTTATCTAGATGAGAAGAACATAAGGTTGTAAGAGAATAATTAAGGTTGTTTGGATGTATATTTAGAAAACCATGGGACAGCTGAGAACTCACTCGACCATCATCGTGCGGTGCGGCGGATTGTACTTAGATGGACATGCGGGACACAAGGGAAAATAATGGCTACGCTGGTGCCTATTCTCCAACACGTGAAGGTCGCGCGACGCGCAGAACAACACCAAATGTACGTGTGTAGGGAATAGTGGTCTGTTTATTCATCATGTGTAATCAATCATCTTGAAACATTCTCTCAACCCCTGTCACAGATTGATTCCCTCGACAACGCCTACGCGACAGCCCGCACCGAACATCACCTGGTTACTGTATTCTCACCGTGTGCGATGTAGCCTCTGTGTGCGTGCACAGCTTGTTCCATCCGCACGCACACACGCACACATCAGCATGCCCTCTTCTCCCACTTGTTGTGCGCACGCCCACCTCCGTGTCACTCCGCATCCTTCGCAGTCCCAGTTTTCCGGTGTTTCTCCACACGACCGCGCAGCAGCCGCCGCTCCTTCGGTTCTTAGACGAGCCGTGCTGGATGGAGAGGCTCATGCTCTGCCTGCGGATGTCTTTGCGGCTACCTTTCCGGGACCGTTGGTCCTGCCTGATGATGATTTGGCGCTAGACCCGGAGTATCCCCCTCAGAGTCTGAGGGAGTGGAGGGGAGAACGTCAACGGAATAAAGTGGGTGAGGAGGGAAGAAGGACGATTTATGTGGTTGGGTCGCCGGGAGTGAAGGATGGTGGCCGCAAGGGATTTATGAAAGGCTGGACGGAATGTGATGTCGAGGGAGCAGGTGCGAAAGCCACTGTGGTTGGCAAGGCCAATGAGTGGGAGAAGGACGTGGTGGAGTACCTAGGAGCTTTCTATCATGGACTGCCGGTCAAATTATTGAACTCCTCCAACTTGAATTTCACTCCATGGGACACAACACCTTCCCAGCCCACAAAATCGAGATCCCGCTCATCAACTAAAGCTCGAAAACCCAAAGAACCCTCGTACATCGGTCTCCGCACGACCGATGAACTAATAGGGATCCGCTACCGAGCAACCCCATCCGCACACTACAGTCATCAGCTCAATCTAAATGATCTCTTAGATGCTGCTATCGCCATCTTACCAGATGATGCATATGCGTTGCTGATGCTAGTCGATCACGACTTGTACGAAGATGACGACGACGAATTTGTCTGTGGCAGAGCTTATGGTGGAAGCAGGGTAGCGGTTGTTTCTCGTGCGAGATACAACCCCCTACTGGACGAAGAGCAGGGTGTTACTAGGGAACATGCTTGGCCCGCAAGTCATTGCGAGAAGTATATGGCGGGATGTTGTGGTACAGCCGCGAAGAAATCAAGGAGTAAGGGGATCTATGCAATTGAGGATAGCCCCCTGCGGCGAGCTGTTACTGCGCACACATCTTTACAGTCTACCTCTTTGACTTTAGAGCAGTTGGCGGGGTTGTGGTTTAGTCGGATATGTCGCACGGCGAGTCATGAGCTGGGTCATTGTTTTGGTATAGATCATTGTGTATATTATGCTTGCAGCATGCAAGGCAGTGCGTCGATCGTGGAGGATGCGAGACAACCACCGTATCTGTGCCCGGTAGATTTGCAGAAGGTGGTTAGGGCCACGGGAGCGGATATAGGGGAGAGATATAAGGCTTTGAGGGAGTTTTGTGGGAAATGGGAGGATGTATCTATGTTTAAGGCGTGGGGGAAGTGGATTGATGGAAGAATGAAGCAGATTGAAGATGCAGGTCAGCAAGAGTAGAAAGTTGAAGGTGCATGGATGGAATATATGGACTCATGTTGCATACCAAAGGTAGAGCTAGAAGAGCATTAATGACCGAGATTGTACTCCAAGATGGACGGGTCTATAGAATTCGTGATGGTAGTTCTAACTGGCAGTAACACCTTCATGTGTCCACCTGTCTCTGAGTTCCAGTGTCGCCCCTGACGTCGTGTCCAATCCAATGGCACTTCAACACGATTCGACGCCAGGATATCTCCTATCGCCCAAAGCGACAGATCTTAAAGGCACTCAACATATTACAGATCTCCTGCCGACATCATGTGCAGCCTAAAATGCTTGTATTCGCTTTTAAGGATAATGTTCATTGTCGTTATATTTATACATCTTTATACAAATGCCAACGCCGTTCTTCCCAACCGTAAAAGTCTATGCATGATCAGTCAAAGTCTACAAGAAAACAACACCCATATATACCATTTCATGTCAACCGTCTAGATCGTATGATCAGAAAGATCCTTCCACTTTGCCAAATACGCTTCTCCACTGAAAGCACCTTTAGGATTCTTTTCGAAGCGTCCTCGCGGAGCTTTGATTTTTTGCGTAACAAATGGAGTAAGCTATATTTATGTTAGCAACACATCCAATGCCCAGTAACAGACTCTAGGAAATCATACCTTGGTCTCTTTCAGGTTCTGCGGCACAACATATGTCCTGACTTTATCCCACTCGATTATATACCCTCCATGCTGTGTATGTCTACCTGTCGAGCCCGTTCCAGTACCCTTGTAGTATCCTTTATTCGCTTGTTTTGTCGTAAGCCTAAGGCGCGAGATACGCTGCATCAAAGACGAACTGGCCTTCATGGTTGCGATCGCTATTTGTGTCAAGAATTCTTGTCTTGCGATTCTTCAAAATTGAGAATCCCCAGATAATTGCGGCACAACGCTAGCGGCCGCGGAACCCGGCGGCGCAAGCAGAAAAAAAAGTTTCCCGATAAATTTGATAAAGATTAGCACAACCAACAAAGTTCAGGGTATTTCTCCTTCGATTTTGTCACAGGTCTTTCGAATTGAATTGCGCAATTATGCCTGGAAGACAATCTCATGGCAGGTCGCTGCTGAAGCAACCGAAAGTTCGGACAAAATCGAAGAGAAAGACTATCGATGCGTATTCTGCTGCGCAGCAACAAGTTCCGGAGCGCCATCGCATAAGGCAAAATCGATTGGGACATGCGGAGGGGGGCAATAGACCTGGCAAGCGACAGAGGGATGAGGAAGACGAGGACGAAGATAGTGAGGATGAGTCTAGTGCGAAGAAACAGAAGAAGGGTCCTGCGAAAGGTCGATTCGACGAGCTAGATGTTGATGAGGGGAGCGATAGCGAGGGGAATACGTGGAAGATGGGACAGGTTGATAGCGATGACGATAGCGATATTGATAGTGACGATGCTTTTGGGGAGAGCGATGAGGAGCGATTCGAGGGATATGCGTTTGCGGGAAGCTCGAGCAATAATAAACCTGCTAAGAAACGCTCTTCGAGAACGAAGGATTTGAATCTGGATGAGGATGATGATGGGGAGGATTCTAGCTCAGAACTAGAAGAAGGAGATTTGGGAGACGAAGCAGTTGATCTCGCAGCAATTTTAGATGCTGGGGATGACGACAGCGAGGAAGATGATGAAGAAGGCTCGGATGAATCTGGTTCAGAAGATGCGAGTGAGGAGAGTGATGATGGATCATCTGCATCCTCCGCAGAAGATGAGGATGACTCGACGGACCCATCAAAGCTCGCTGCGCTTCAGAGTCTCATTGCGAATCTTCCACAGAACGACAGCAAAACCGTTGCAAAGGAACGGACTGATGGGGCTATTGAATACAATACTCCATCTGATTTTGGTCTCACCTCGAAGAATAAGCTCACTTTAGAAGATCTCGGTCTGCCGAAAATCAGCGATCCACATATTAAGAAGTCCTTAAAATTCTTGGAGTCGGATGACAGCAAGAAAAAGGTTACTGGCAAGCTTGAGGTACCACGTTCCAGACGTGAGCAAGATCGTCTAGATCGTAGCGCTGCTTATGATAAGAGCAAGGAGACATTAGATAGATGGACAGACACTGTGAAGCACAATCGACGAGCAGATCACTTAATTTTCCCTCTGGCAGACCCGGACGCAGATTCAGCACGCAGGAATGACCGACTCCAACCAACGGGATATTCTAAACCCTTTAACGAGCTGGAGGCTACTATTCAGACAATTCTTGAGGAAAGTGGTCTTGCTGCTGCGGGTGGCAGGGATGATGAAGACAAAATTAGAGAATTCGAGGAATTGGAAACCAAGAAGCTTTCTATGGAGGAAGTCAAAGCTCGACGAGATCAGCTGCGAATGGCTCGAGAATTACTTTTCCGAGAAGAAGTTAAAGCCAAGCGCATAAAGAAGATTAAAAGCAAGTCTTACCGTAAGGTCCACCGTAAGCAACGTGAGAAGGAGGAGAGGATGAACCAAGAAGCTCTTGAGGAGGGTGGATTCGTCCCTTCTGAGGACGAACAAGAGGCTCAGGATCGGCGACGTGCGACTGAGAGAATGGGGGCCAAGCATCGCAACAGCAAGTGGGCAAAGACTACCAAAGCAACCGGTCGAGCGGCGTGGGATGAAGACGCTAGAGATGGGATTACAGAGATGGCACGAAGAGAGGAAGATCTTCGTAAACGAGTGGAGGGGAGGAAAGTGCGAAATGAGTTTGATGACGATTCGGACGAGTCTATGGATGATTCTGATGAAGATACTAGTGGAGATGACGAGGATGCTGAGCAAAATCGACTTCTTCGACGTCTAGAAAAGATAGGAGGCGGCTCGGATACTGTTGAAGAATCTGTTCCGGGATCTAAACTGGCTAATATGAAGTTCATGCGAAACGCGGAAGCGGCTCGAAAACAAGCCAATGATGCTATGGTGAAAGAAATGCGGAAAGAACTTGCAGGAGAGGAAAGCTCCAGTGAAGAAGAACCGAGTGATATTGGACGCAGAATCTTTGGGCCTGGAAGCAACAAATCGAAAGATATGCCTACCAAATCTCACAAGATCAATGAGTTCGAGGAAGCGGATCTTTCTGATGAAGATGAGGATAACCGGGGGGTCGTGATTGAGGGGGTAGATAACAGGCCTACCAAAGCAACAAACGTATCGAAATCAAAGAAGACTAATGGCACAGCTAAGGTTTCTGAAAGGCAGCCAAAGGCACAACCTGAAGCGGCTACCGAGGGTGGTGCTTGGTCAAAGGTCCCCATCAAGTCTGATTTCGTTACAAATGCAGAGGCTAAGAAGAGAAGACATAAGAGCAACAACGCCATGGATGTGGATGAGCTGGATCTCTCACAAGCTGCTGTCATTGCAAAACAACCAAAGGCTAAAGCTTCCAAGCCAAAAACATCACAGACACTTGAAATTTCTTCAGAAGATGACAGCGACGATGATGGTGCTCTGCATTTACCATTTGCTATCAAGGATCAGGAGCTCATCAAACGTGCTTTTGCAGGCGCAGATGTAGTTGGTGATTTCGAAATGGAAAAGAAACAAACGGGCGAAGATGAAGACGAGAAAGTAATCGATAATACTCTACCCGGATGGGGAAATTGGGTAGGAGATGGCGTGAGCAAGAGAGAGAAGGCCAAGAATAAGGGAAGATTCCTTACAAAGTCTGAAGGTATCAAGGTGCAGAATCGAAAGGATGCTAAACTTGACCGCGTTATTATCAATGAGAAGCGCATCAAGAAGGTATGTTTTAATCACAACTTTTCACTTCTTACATATATACTAATACATAGGTAGAACACTAAATACCTTGCTTCCCAGCTACCTCATCCTTTCGAGTCCAAACAACAATATGAGAGATCTTTACGACTCCCAGTGGGCCCAGAATGGGCAACGAAGGAAACCTTCCAGGATTCAACCAAACCAAGAGTTATGGTCAAACAAGGAATCATCGCTCCTATGTCGAAGCCTTTATTGTAATCTTAGATCATTCAGCCACCAACATCAGAGCAGAGTTTTTGTACTGCATATACGCTCACCCCTGTTCGAAAAAATTCACCTGGGTCTACCCACAATGAGTCGTGTGAGTGCAATTCTGAGACAATTTTATCTACCCCGCGTTTTGTGTGACCACGTGAAAACCTGTCAACTGCCCGCATGATGTAGGAAGTATGAAGGGATTTTTCGGCGCATAGTGTCTCGTTTCATCATTTGTGTTTACCTTGGGCTGTTTTATTTGTTGTTGCAAGATTCCTCCCCCCTTTTTCCCCCCACTTAGATCGAGTCCTTCTTGCCAAGTCTGAGCAAGTGTAGGGTGTGAAAGCTGCATGGTAGTATCATGTGTGTGAACTCAATCGTAGTAGTGTTTCCCATATCTAAAACTGACTGAAAGATAAAAATTATACCATGGTAATTTTTTCCATTCCAAAAAGCAATTGTTGCTCGAGCTGAGCTGAGCTGTCATTTGGGCCGGAGAGATCTGTACTATGTCGAGCAAAAGACAGATCTACAATACAACATTTTTCCTGCTCCTGTCACGCGAGCTTCTTTCATGATTCGGGTGATTACTCGAGGAGATTACGTGGCTTCTGTCATTTCATGTTCAGGTGGTTGTGGCACTACTGGGAAATGCGAGTCATGATCTGTGAATAGCTTCATGGTGGACGTGGAATCTGGTTTCTTTCACCAAGCTGCGTCTGTGACAGGCTGCTAAAGTATTCGCTATTCAAGACGAGCGCTATAGAGTATACCGCTGTCGTTCGTGGAGGCATGAGACTTTTGCGATTTGGATAGTTACTTGTATGGTAGTAGTAGTAGCACTCACCTCGTGGGTGACTGACACCAAATCTACGTTCGATGATTCATTACGCAATCTTTAGTAGAACTGCATTTCATTTGATCTGTAATTCTCCGGTTGCTTTCTCTTCAAGCAGTCGCGTCTGCCATGTTCATGTCCCGAGACTCGAAAGAATTCAATTAATAGTCTCATCGCGCAATACATTCCATGTTCGATTTTCCCACTCAACATTCTTCCCTCCCTTTCCTTGTTCACCTTCCATCATCCCAAGTCGCGTATTCTTCATTTCCACCCCGTAAGCGCGATTAGAGCGTGTCACAGGTTCACAATACCATACCATATCAGATCTCTTACCCACTGTACTGTACTCTACTGTATTTAACTGTGCCCCATGACGGATGCACAACCACAACGGGCCGACTTGAGTCTACTCCTAACTCTCCGTCCCGGTGCGTGTGCATGTCATTCTCACACATATTGAATACCTTCTCTTTTCTCTTACCAGTTCAGTTCTTCGTGACAGGTGGGACTATTGCACTCATTCACTCATTCATTCATTCATACTCGGTATGGGCCAATTGTGAAGATTCTTCTTACATAAGTTTGTAGAGAATAGATGGGATGATATGAGACGAGTGATCTAGTCCCGCTGCTGCAAATATCTGGTCTAGTGAGTGAGTCCGAGAAGGTAGGTGAGAGTCAGACAAAATATGAAGGGCAAAGTCGGGGTAGAAAGGGGAGGAAAGAGACACTTCTTGCTCTTGCTTTCTTCCTTTTTCCTTTTATCTTCTCCCCCTCTTTCAATTTCTCAGATCTGTAAGGACGATCTGTTCGGGATTCTCAGCATGAAGCTCACTCTTACCTTTCAACTGCTCATCAGTATCACTGGTATCAATTGTGCGCCTCATCCCCGCGCACAAATCGATACCCCAACTACATCAAGCCACCACCCCATACACAAACCCTCCATAGCAAAGTTTCATGCTGGTGGTGAACTATTTCCCCCATCTGCTCTCAAACATGCATCTCCAACAACAACCGCATCAGTAGCAACCATCAAACCTAAATCTCTCCAAAACGAATCACCCACCGCCTCCATCTCAATCCAAACCAGCATTTCCGCATCCGCAACCATCCAAATCATTCCCTCCTCAGCGAACACCCTCCAGCCCTCTACCATCGGCATCCTTCTCAGCAACCTAGAAACATCCGGCCACCCAACCTCCCTCCCCATCATCACCGCCTCCCTCCCCCTCTCCATCCCCCAAACCCGCATCCTCGTCTCCCCCGCCGCATCAGCCCTCGCTTCCCCCTCCCCCCTCGTAGCACTCCTCTCCCCCTCCCCCAACATCTTCCAACAACCCATCTCCCTCTCCGCACCCCCCTCCATCTTCCCCTCCCGCCCCGACCATCCCGTCCCTCGCCTCGGTATTTCACCCTCGAATGCAGGACCCATCCAAACGAACAAATTCTATGCTAATTTCTTCCTCGGCTCGCAAACGGCACCTACCTGGACACATCCCTACTCCGTCTTCTACTCTCCCTCCTTCAACCCTTCATCCTCTACCCCACGCACCTACCCCGGAATCAGCATCTCGGACCTCCTGAGCTCTCAAAAAGTCTTCGGACCCATATCCGCCACCTCCTCCTCCTCTAGCGCATCCTACTTCATAAACCCCGTCGGCATAACCTCTCTCTTCCTCTCTTGCACCGAGCTCCCCTCTACCACACCCCCGGGAACCACTCTCCTCCAAACCAGCTCCTACACCTCCCACTCCATCCTCGTCAACCTCCTCCCCTCTCCCAGCAGCACTCAACCCCTAATCTCTTTCCCCCTCGTTCAAGGGATGGGATTCATTACCGCACTCTATAATACCGCCACCCCCATCCTCAGTAGCGGCGTATTCTTCCAATCTATATCTCTCCTCCCCTCACCCGCTGGCCGCACTTCATCTATACGAAAATACAAAATCGCCCTTATGGACGGAAGTACCTGGGTTTTGTACGGCACTTCCACATCTTCCTCCCAAGCACCACTAACCCTAACCCTGCAATCCCCATCCCTCATCCTCGCCACCACTCCCTTCTCCGGCACCATCCAAGTCGCCAAACTCGCCCCCTCCTCCATAGCAGCAGCAGAAACCCTCCACGATGCCGCAGCCGGCGCCTATGCACGGTCCGCCAGCGTTTCTGGCTCGGTAAATGGAAATGGAAATGCGGGGAGCTACACGATCGCGTTTGAGAAGGCGGGGACGAGCGATGCGGAATTGTTGATGTATGCGCTGCCGCATCATGTGGAGTCATTCGACGATGTGACGAGTTGTGCGGTGAAGGGGGATGTGGTGTTGGATACTACGACGTTAGTGTTTATTTTCTTTTTTGGCTTCTTGTTTTCCTCTCAACTTTTCTTCTCTTCTCTTCTCTTTTCTTTTATTCTCATCATGTTATATTTCATTTCCTAGTTTCTTTCCCTTTCTTCCCATTTACCCTCTTGTTTCCTTCTCCCCTCTTTCCCTACTTGACTTCGCCCCAAACGCACAACTCCACCTCTGAACCTGAACTAACCCGTGCTCCCCCCTTTTAGCAAAGGACAAGCCACAGCCGTCCTCGCAAGCAGTTGGACTCTTCTCGAGCCCTCTCTCCCCAATACCATAGGTTTCCTACCCTGGAGCTCCTCGCGCGGCTCTCTGAACCCCAGTTCCATCTCCAGCGCCGCGAAGACTATCATCTCGAACATTGCTGCTGCGGAAGTGAGTCAGAACATGACGATGCAGACGAATTTGGATTCTATGTATTATAGTGGGAAGGTATGTTTATTTTAAAAATTTTTTTGGAGGGGTTTTGAGAGGAAAGAGAGAGTGCTATGTTCAGGAGAAAAGGCAGGGAGTGATTGCTCCGTTGTTGAGGGGAGGAATGGGGTGTGTGAGTGAGATAGAGGAATGAGCGGTGTTGAAGAAAAGTGAGGAGTTGGGGAGTGGATGAAATGAGCTAATGAGATACACACAATAGGCACTGGCTAAATTCGCCGGAATCGTGTATACGATCCATGATATTGTTGGAGACGTCGCACTTGCTCAAGCAGGATTGGATAAGTTGAAGCAGAGTTTCGAGAGGTTTAGTAGTAATCGCCAACAATTCCCGCTTGTGTATGAATGTATGTATTTTCCGCCGCTCCTCCTCCCGCCCCAAATTTCTCTTCTTAACCCGTCTATATAATTTCCTACTAATACCCCCTCCCCAGCCGCCTGGTCAGGACTCGTATCTAGCGCTAGCTACACAACCCTCGACTCCGGCGCTGACTTTGGCAACACATACTACAACGACCACCACTTCCACTACTCCTACTTCGTATACGCTGGTGCCATAATTGGCTATCTTGACCCGAGCTGGCTCGCCACCCATAAAGACTACATCAACACGCTCGTACGAGACTACGCCAATCCGTCACCCCTCGACCCCTACTTCCCCGTATCGCGCAACTTTGACTGGTACCACGGCCACTCGTGGGCGCACGGACTCTACGAGACCTTTGACGGCAAAGACGAGGAGTCATCATCCGAAGACTCGCTCTCCGCATACGCCATCAAGATGTGGGGTCGCGTGACTGGCGACGCGAACATGGAAGCGCGGGGGAATTTGCAACTGGCTGTGACGGCGCGGTCGTTGCAGAATTATTTCCTGTACGAATCGGACAACGACGTGCAGCCGGCGCAGTTCATCGGGAATAAGGTATCGGGGATCTTGTTTGAGAATAAGATTGATCACACGACGTATTTTGGAGGAAATGCCGAGTTTGTCCAGGGCATTCATATGTTGCCTCTCTTGCCGCATTCGACGCTGACGCGGACGGAGAGATTTGTGAGGGAGGAGTGGGATGTGTATTTTTCGAATGGGAGGGCGGATGCGGTGGTGGGGGGATGGAAGGGAATATTGTTTGGGAATTTGGCCATCATTGATGCTAAGAGTTCGTGGAATTTCTTTGCCAGGGGAGATTTTGATTGGAGTTGGTTAGATGGTGGTGCGAGCCGGACTTGGTATTTGGCCATGGCTGCAGGTATGTTGATCTCTATTGGTACAGGATGGTGTTGTAGAGATGTATTTGATACTGACTTTTCTCAGGACTAGGAGGAGCGCCATGATTGGGGGAAAGATGTATTTTTTATAGTTGGGATGAGGGAGATATGTTTGCAATGATACCGTAGAATAGACACCTTGGGATAGACAGATCAGCAGAGGGCATCTCTATTATAGAAGAGACTTATTACTTAAGGGGACAAGGAACCGAATGATAACTAATATACTTCATCATCCCTAAACAAGTATTCCGTGTCCATCTAGACCTCTCATCATCACCGCCGATACGCAAAAATAAGGCAACCTCAAAAGAAAACGAGGCAGCGCATATACTTATTTAGCCTCACTCACTAACCCACGTCCCATGCCCATCACCCCGACAACCATCCATCCGCCAATCCCTTAAGCCCCCCAACCATGGTACCGGTATCTCGCAAATCCAACCATCACATATCCGCGCCGCAACTAAGGCACACCATTGACTAATATCCCGAGACAAAGCACACCCGAGCGGCCAGATTCTCGGCCATTTTCTCCCATCGCTATATATCCTGCCGGATCCCACGTCTAGACCATAGCCCTACTTTTTTCCTCTTCCCGGGGTGCCCGATGCGACCGATTGACGGAATGCGGTAACTATCGGGTGTTCATTACACGATGGCTCTTTACCTATATGGAGTGCTTGCTCGGCTCTTTATTGTTTTCCTGGACAGAGCGAGGGAAGGATCTTGTTTTCACCTATGCTGGGAGTTTTGTAAGAGTGATATAATATGTACAGTAGTGTTGTGCGAGCAAAAAAAGGGGGGGATGGATGAATGGATAGATGAATAATTCCTTATTCCTGCTTGGAATGCCTTGTCTCTTACCTCCCTCTGCGGAGAGTCGGAGACTCATAAACCCCGCGAACAAAATATGTCTCCTTGTCTCAGTCCGTCTGTCAAAGGCTAGAAACCAACAAGTAAATAGAGGACCAAGCTGGAAAAAAACATATACAGCCACCAGTCCGTAAGGTTAGACCAGATGCTAAGAGACGAGGAGATAAAAATACCAACACAGAGTGGAGCAACCAAACTAAGAATTGACAACTAAGACAAGTTCCTCAGCTCCGCGGGAATAGCCAACGACACAGACCCCTTTATGAGCAGAGGGCACAGAAATTGGGGACGAAACGAAAGGCGAAAAGGGAGAAATAAGTGGAAATTTTGCCGTTTTCCGTCAACAAGTCCGGATTGGGTATGGGATGGGACGTTTTTTTGACTCGGATCGGTCGTGGCCGGCGGTAGATAGGTTGGTTGGTTGGTTGAGTGAGTGAGCGAGTGAGCGAGTAAGTGAGTGAGTGAGTGAGTGTGGTGGATGCGGTATGTATATATCTATGCCGTAAGTAGCTGTGCTACAATTGGACGTACGTAATGAACGAGTGGATGAATAATGAATGGATGAAAAGCGGATGGATGGATGGATAGGAGACGAGCAGGACGTAGACGAGGCATTACTTAAGTATGATATAGTAGCGAGTCATGCTTGTACATGTCAGCGTAGTATCTGTCAGGGACGGAGTGTAGATCTTAGAGTGGACTGCAGCTAGGCCATGTGCTTTTCTTTATTTATCTAACCTGTTCATGTAGGCCCCGCTCCTCAGTGCATTGCTTGGAGGAGAAGAGGGTACAGTAGATAGACCTCTATATACAACTGGGTGTTCGTACACCCATGATCGGAAGCCTCTGCAGCGTTCCGGGGAAGAGTAACGCCTCAAATAGTTTGAAAGACTATCGACTAACCTCTTGGAGAGTATATGTATGCATGATCATTCTCCGCAAAAATAGGAACCCGCAATGATGTCCTAGGGTTGAGTTGTGAGGTTCTGAGAGATGATATCCCTATTCGCCTGTGTGCCTAGGAAAGCGTATACGAAGTACTAACGCATATACGAAGTAACTACTAACGCACAACTAAAGCTTTAGTAAGGACATCTACTTGGTACGATTAGTTGTCTCTTTTCCTTATAAACATTAGAAAGTGTCTCAGGACGCGATGCTTTTTTGGTTTCCAAGCCAAAATTATTATCAGACACCTACTCCTCCTCCTTTTCCCAAACAGGTCCTTTCAGTCCTTGCGGACAGTGTGCTCGAGTTCCGAGTACACTTGTAACCTTACTGTACCAAGGTACACAGTACACAGCCTTGTCTGAGGTTCCTTGTGCCTGGAATCCAAACAGTTCAGCATGATGGGGCCGTGAAATTACCATCGTACGGCATTGACATCGACACATTCGCCTAAATTTAAATTTAAGTCTCTAGACTTCGACCGGCACAGGCAAAACACCAACACCAACACCAACATAAATTCTCTTTGCCCCTTCTCCCCTCTACTTCCTTTGTTCTTGAGCAATCCCTTTGACACAAGAGAAGAGAGCAGAGGTAGAAACCACACAAAGTCACTTTTAACCGTCATATCGCATTATTATCTACATACGTTTTATTCACCATGTCTACAAACTCCTCCCCCCATCATATCATAAAAATGTCCTACGCCGAGCGAGGCTCAAAATCAGTCCATCCCTTATCCGCATACCTTTTCCGGCTCATGAACCTCAAACAATCCAACCTCTGTCTCAGCGCTGATGTATCCAGTGCCAGCGACCTTCTGCGTCTCGCAGACTCGCTCGGTCCCTATATCGTTATTCTCAAAACCCACTACGACCTGATCAACAACTGGGACTACAGCCCAGAAACCGGCACTGGCGCGCGTTTAAACATCCTTGCACGTCGCCATGGTTTCCTCATTTTCGAGGACCGGAAGTTTGGCGATATTGGACATACCGTTCAACAGCAATACACAGAAGGCACGGCTAAGATTATTGAGTGGAGTCATATCACCAATGTAAATATGATACCGGGGAAAGCAAGTGTGGATAGCCTGGCTGAGGCTGCTGCGCGGTGGAGAGAAAGAAAGCGCTACGAGGTTAAGACAAACATATCAGTTGGCACACCTAGACCCGAAAGCATCGAGTCGGATGAAGATCAGATCAACACACCAATTGATCTGAACAAGACTACTACCGATGGGACAAACGAGCGCGATGCAGGATTAGAAGCACACGACGAGCAGAATATCGGACGAAAAGCTAGTATCGTCTCTATCACTACCGTTTCGCAACATTTCGAGCCAGCAAACTCACCGCGGTCGCGCATCGACTTTGATTTAGAGGAGGAACCTTTCGCAGGAATCGATGAGGCACCGCTGGAGAGAGGTCTACTTATATTGGCGCAAATGTCTAGCAAGGGGAATTTCATGACGAGGGAATACACAGAAGCATGTGTAGAGAGCGCAAGGGAACATAAGGAATATGTGATGGGGTTCATCAGTCAGGAATCACTGAATGTGCAACCGGATGATGAGTTCCTTAGCATGACACCTGGATGTCAATTACCTCCGGATGGAGACGATGAAGATATGGAGATAGAGGGAGATGGACAGGGTCAACAATATAATACGCCGCAGAAATTGATAGGGCTGATGGGCAACGATGTGGTAATTGTGGGAAGAGGGATCTTGAAAGCTGCAGACCCGCTCAAAGAGGCGAAGCGGTACAAAGAGAAGGCTTGGGAGGCATATGAGGAGAGGATCAGGTGATGGGATTAATGGGAAGGTTTACTTTAGAGAACGAAAAAGATATTTCTGTCTTGATGTCCCAAACTCACAGGGACCATCACTTGTATAATCATCTCAATGTCCCAAAACCAATGTAACAATCACTTGTATAATCATCTCAATGTCCAACACCTAATGGGGGACAATCCATCACTTCTCAAATTTTGCGCACTATGCAGAGCAAAGGTATTCAAATGTTAGCCCTGTGAGTCTAGCAACTACAGTTGTAACTGTTTATACCGGACTAAAAAGTACAGCTGTTTGATTCCGGTATAAACAGGGTTCCGATATAAACAGGTTATATAAACTGAATTATTACGATAAATACCTGAGTACTCAGGCTAGATACCTGAATAATTAGGCTAGATACCTGAATACTCAGGCTAGATACCTGAATACTTAGGCTAAGTAGGTAAATTTTTCACCTGGTTATACCGGAGTACTAAGAAAAAAATCAGAAAAGCTACCGGAATCCATTAAAAAGAGAGATTCCGGTATCTCCATATTAAAATTAAAGGATCAAAGATCGATAGCCGGAATGAAGAGTTTTCCGGTATTATGCACGCCGGTATAAACAGTTACAACTGTAATGGACTCCTGTCAACAAGCAACCCTCCTGCGGGGAAATCCCAAACTCAGGCCGTTGAAGGAGATTCCCCACCAAGATTACTCGACCGGAATGTGGAGGATGCGAAGGAGATGGGATTACTTTGCTTCCGTTCCTGAAGATCAATCATCCTTTGGAAACCCGAGACGAAAATCTAAGAAAAGACTAGGCTGCAGCGTATCTTGGGTGGTGGTCAGAAGATACGAGACTGGCATCCAGGAAACCCAACAACAACGTTGGTTCGCGATTGAAACCCCCTTCCCCCCCCCCCCACCTCCCCCCCTTCCTCCCGATTACGAACCCCCCCTCCCTCACCTAATTTCTCGACCTCGACTGAATACATCCGCCCCCGTCTTCCTCGGAAAATCCAAACCCCCAGATGCAAGTCGTCGGTGCGTTCGCCTGTCTGTCTGTCTGTCTGTCTGTCTCGACCTTCTTCTTCCCACGTACGTATAGATAGATAGATAGATCCTGTACATTGCATGTGAAGATCGTCGCCAAACCCAACCCAACCCAACATGGTACTGTACTCAAAAGAAAGAAAAGGCCCAAAAAAAAAAAAAAAAATTACGAATACAATAGCAGAACTCCCTCCACACCCAGCAACGCAACCGCCCCCCCCTTCCCCCCTTCCCCCCTTCCCCCTTCCCCCTTCCCCTTCCCCCTGACGTGGTTTCACTGGCCCAGTACACCGGATACAACCAGGATTCCCTCCAGCAGCCCTCGACACGCGCCCCCAATCCGGTGACGGGGATCTGGACTGCGAGGAACCGGGAGGACATGGGGCGAGGACGGTGACGGTGACGGTAACGGTGACGAGAACGGTAACGGTGACGAGAACGGTAACGGTGACGAGAACGGTAACGGTGACGAGAACGGTAACGGTGACGAGAACGGAAGGATGTTGATAAGGACGAGGACATAGAGGTAATATAGCAGAGAAATCTCAATGTACTGTACCAAAAGCCATGAACAATCACTTACTTGTATGATCGCCTCAATGTCCAACACCTAAAGGGTACAATCACTTCTCGGATTTTGCGCACTGTGCAGAGGAAAGGTATCGCCTGGAACAATTCCTATTTTGGAAGAACGTTAATCTATCATCCACGACTCAACCGAGACATTACCGTTCTACGTGTGGAACAGATTCACATCAAGCAATCAAAAGGATCATACAATTATTTGGAACTTTTTTTTAAATATTATTTGATTGAAATTTTTATTTTATGCTACTATTTAAAGCGCAATCTGTAATACATCGATAACACCAGCTTTTCCAGTGTAGAAAAGCAAAACCGCAAATCTAACCACAGTAGAAAACCATAAACACCGAATTACCATCATGTGAACTCATAGTGTGGTGCGTCGCAAAATGCAAAAGATAAAAGGAAATTCGTTCAGCCCAAAAAGAAAAAGAACCTTTTAGTCAACCTCCTCAATCTCAGCATCTTGGGATGGTTCAGCTCCTCCACCTGCGCCACCAGTGGCAGCCTTGGTCATTGCCTCCTTCAAGTCGGCAGAGTATTGTTCGTACTCTTCCTTGGAAGCTTGTGTGTTATCATCAACCCATGAGCAGATCTTGTCCACAGTCTCCTTCAACTCTGCCTTGGCAGAAGGGTTGATGTTCTTGGAGAGCTCGGAGTCGGCATCGTTCAATTGGTTGCGAGCAGCGTAAGCCTCACTCTCAAGAGCGTTCTTGGCACTGATACGGGCTGCTTCAGCCTCATCATCAGCCTTGTACTTCTCAGCCTCAGACAACATGCGCTCAATATCCTCCTTGGACAAGCGACCCTTGTCATTGGTAATGACAATCTTGTTGGACTTTCCGGTACCCTTCTCGACAGCAGAGACATTCATGATACCGTTGGCATCAATATCGAAGGTGACCTCGATTTGTGGAACACCACGAGGAGCAGGTGGAATACCAGTGAGTTCGAACTTTCCGAGAAGGTTGTTGTCCTTTGTGCGCGTTCTCTCACCCTCGAAGACTTGAATCAAGACACCAGGTTGGTTATCGGAGAAGGTAGAGAAGACTTCAGACTTCTTGGTGGGAATGGTGGTGTTGCGGTGAATGAGCTTGGTCATTTGTCCACCAGCAGTCTCGATACCAAGAGACAATGGCGCGACATCGAGAAGAAGGATCTCGTTGGTAGACTTGGATGAAGTGTCACCAGAGAGGATAGCAGCCTGGACGGCAGCGCCGTATGCAACAGCCTCATCAGGGTTGATGGACTTGTTTGGCTCCTTACCGTTGAAGTAGTCGGTGATGAGCTTCTGGATACGTGGGATACGGGTGGAACCACCGACCAAGACGATCTCGTGGACTCTGGATTTGTCGATCTTGGCGTCAGCGAGGACACGGTCGACTGGGTTGGTGGTGGATCGGAAGAGGTCTTGGCAAAGTTCCTCGAAACGAGCACGAGTGATAGAGGTGTAGAAGTCGATACCCTCGAAGAGAGAGTCGATTTCGATGGATGTCTGGGCAGAGGAGGAGAGGGTACGCTTAGCACGTTCGCATGCAGTGCGGAGACGACGAAGAGCACGAGCGTTAGTGCTTAAATCTTTCTTGTGCTTGCGCTTGAACTCGTTTACGAAGTGGTTAACGAGACGGTTGTCGAAGTCCTCACCACCCAAGTGAGTGTCACCGGCGGTGGACTTGACTTCAAAGATACCCTCCTCAATGGTCAAGAGAGAAACATCGAAGGTTCCTCCACCAAGATCGAAGATGAGAACGTTTCGCTCACCCTCAACCTTCTTGTCCAAACCGTAAGCAATGGCAGCTGCAGTAGGCTCGTTGATGATACGGAGAACATTGAGACCGGCGATGAGACCTGCATCTTTTGTGGCTTGACGTTGGGAGTCGGTGAAGTATGCTGGAACAGTGACGACAGCGTTGTTGACGGTTCCACCGAGGTAGGCCTCAGCAGTCTCCCTCATCTTGACCAAGACCATCGAGGAGATTTCTTCGGGTGTGAATTGCTTAGCCTCGCCCTTGAACTCGACTTCAATGACTGGCTTTCCGCCACGGTCGATGACCTTGAATGGGAAGTGCTTCATATCAGCTTGGACTTCTGGGTCGGCGAATTTACGACCGATCAGACGCTTAGCATCGAAGACTGTGTTTGTAGGGTTCATGGCGACTTGGTTCTTTGCGGCATCTCCGATCAGACGTTCGGTGTCTGTGAAAGCAACGAACGAAGGAGTTGTTCGGTTTCCTTGGTCGTTGGCGATAATTTCGATTCTGTCATCACGGAAGATGCCCACGCACGAGTAGGTAGTACCCAAATCGATACCGATACTGCAGATAGATGTTAGCATGTTGTTGCCGTTGTGGAAAAGTACAGCCACCGGACAAGGCTGTGTGGAGGGGTAGCGAGGTAACTTACGCTGGAGCCATCTTGTGTTAGAGAGTAATGTGAAAGCGGAGAGAATAAGAAAGTATTATTTGCTTCTTTTTGATAAATTCGAAGGCGTTTCGCGTTCAAGAAAAGTAGAAGATGAAGAGAAGAGAGTTGATATTGGGATTGGTATCAAAGTTGATTTTGAAGTATGCAGAAGGGAAAAAAGTTGGGTTGAGTGGGAGACTTTTAAAGTAAAAATTGCGATTCCAGCAGATTCGATTCTGGAAGCTTCTTTTCCAGAAACTGATGGAATCGCAGAATCCAGAAGGCGGTAGACACCCCTCGAAGGCAGTAGACGGGGCTATGAAGGGAATTTTTACGAAACGCGTCTGGATTTTTAATTATGTAATTCACATACGAAGTACTTTGGAGAAGTCACTGGATACATCTTTGCTACTTTGGTCGATTTCATGGATTTCGATGAATGTAGACGAATGGAATTGCTTTCTTTTTGCTACTTCGGTCGTTCTGATAGCAAAAATCATGTTGGCGATTCTGCCCACTTCCACCACTTTTTTCTGCCGCCCACTCATTAGAACTACGAGTATTGCCCCTCACAACGAGTCTCGAGCCTTCTACCAAGTACCACAGTGCAAAGTGCTCTCCACCACCGCCAATGACGTCGCCTGACGAAGAGTAAGTGAAGTGGTCTGAGCAGTGGCAGTTTTACGCAGTTTTATGCAGTTTTACACAGTTTTACGCAGTTTTACGCAGTTTTACGCAGTTTTACAAAGTACCATGTCCAAAGAATCGCTGAGCATTTTACTTCGTTTGTGAAAGTAGTACTTCCCTCCTTCTGTTCCAAAACTGCCCCACTATGCACTACACGAGGCTCGAATAGCTTCCGATTCCTGTGAGATGAATCGGAAATCTGACAAGTCAAGTTCATTGCCCCTGACAGCCAAATACCCCGCCGGTTGTCACGTCAATGGAAATTCTTTGAAGTTCTACGAAACATGCATCGTACCACAAATCTACAAAGTACTTCTAGAAACGTCAGGACTCAGGACATGCCAGGCTTGCCGCGTGCGATGAACAGGAGACATCCTGATGATCGCGCTCTCTGTCTGGACGTAGAAACAGCCAGAAGAAACGGTCTGAGAAGAAACAGGAAAACATTCCTCGCCCGAAGATGCTAGCCTCACGCAGGGGGCAACTATAGTCACGTGACACACACCCAATCGTCATGTTCGACCTATGTACTTGTACTTGTACTTGTACTTGTACTTGTACTGACTGGTAAATTGGCCAGCTTTTTCGCACCAAAGAGCCGCAATGTTCAAACTTCGGGGTTGCGCTGCTCGATCCTGTGGCGTCGGTGAATCCTTATCTTGGTACTCCAAGGCATCAACACATGAGTCAGTAGTGAACACTGCCATTCAGCTCAGCCCTATGCATTCTGCGTGGGCCAAAATATAGGCCAGAATATAGGCCACTTTGCCGCCAGGGGCGCTGATGCCTCATTGGCCTCAGCGGCAACGAACATATCATTGCATACTTACTTATGTTGGTAGGTTGGTAGCTAAACGCCGCCTTCGTTCTTGAAGCTTTAATTCCATGCTATGCATTTTGTATCAACCTTACGAATACAAATTCAGGTCACTGCCTAACTCTAGGGCCTGCTTCGACCCTGTCGATTTTCTTGGTAATCTGACCTCAACAGGAATGAAGCAAGCATATTTACAATTTTCATACCTTACCGTCCTGGATCAAGCATATTCATCGCAGGAAAATGACTGTTTGACTGTTTGACTGTTTGAGCCACCACCTACTCTCGGTCCATCTAGGCAAATCAAATAGTGTTGGCGCCCCCTGCAGACGAGTGAGCATATACAGAGATGCTACAACTCGGTTGTCAGCCGCAGGGTAGTTAAAGGAATGACTGGTGAAGAGGCTGGGCATGATGGATGAGGGATGCGGCACGCTGGTAGCCTTCCTTGTCTTACTCAGATCATCATTTAACCCAAGGCCCGCAGCGCACCAAGAGGCATCTCAAACATCTGCTCGAAACATGTTCCTACCTCGTGAGTTCCTACTTCGTGAGTTCCTACTTTCATGCTGTGTTAAGCCTAAGTAGATATTGCTTAGAGCATCTACCAGTTTGGTAGTTGACAGAACGGCCAACCGCGGCTCAAGACGGTGAGGGGTAGCTCCTCGTTCGATGCCTCGCTTCAATAAACGCCATCTAACATGAAACCAACAGAAATATTGGGGCTCAGTCTTGTAATAGTGTGCCTTCGCACACCATAGCCATGAACATAGAGGCAGTGCAGTGCTGCCGCTTGCGGTTGTGGCTATGCCAAGCTTTTACCCAACCAATCACATGTCTTTAGTCCGTACCGCCTTAGGAATATCTGCCACATTTAATCGGATATGGATATGCTAAGGTATGTACTTTCTGGTTGTATATAACCGATGTCTTCTAATGACTACAATATATAAAATACAGCAATATGCCCTTCACCCAATTCATACGATAAGATATAGCAGAGCCCGGCAGTTCCTTAGCCGTCAACGAAAGTGAATCTGATCATCAGAAGATCTTGCTCCGCCTCTGGCAGGCAGATCTGAGGTCTTCTCAGTAGACAGACAAACAGACAGACTATTGACGTTGTCACTTTTACGTCCAACCACTCAAACAATCAGATGATAACAAACATTCTAATAAAAAGGTACTTTATAATCGTGGTCCTTGAATTAATCACTCATGAACATTCACAATTTTCATAAAGAGTGAAATCCACATTTCTGAATAGCTCCTTTCTTGATCAACGCCCGAACAAGTTCTGTTATTACACCTTAACAGCACATTCTGAGGTCTATGAGTGCCCTCCGTTTATCTCAAGCATATTCAATTAGTTGTGTTATACAACGGCTTACCAATAAGACATCGAGCGGGTGACTACTCCGTACACGTGCCTCAGCCCTACCTACTATTTAAGGAAACTCTTAGCTCAGCTCGACAAGTGTCTTTCCCAGCCTTCTACAACCCCACCTCCTCTTGCGACAGACAGATTATCACATACTACCAACCATATCATGTCGACCAATAATCTAAATCCATTCTCCTCGAGTAGCAACGATCCAAAGCGCAGAAGTTCTAGGTTTGGCTCGTTGCGCGATAAGTTGGGCCGTTCAAAGAGCAACGCATCCTCCTCGTCCACCTCATTCCCGGCAACTAGAAATGTAGCCTCTACAAACGCATACCCTGCGGATGAGGGAAACCCAAGTGACCCTCCTCCAGCATACACTTCTGGACAAAGCGTCACTGCCCCTAGTATAGATATGGGTTCCTATACCAGCTCAACAACTTTCGGTTCTGTCCGCAGTCCAACCACCGTCAGCTCGGCCGGCCATTCTGATGTCGAGCTTGATGGTCGATATGGTCTTCTTGCCACCTTCGACACTGTCCTTCTGATTGATGACTCAGAGAGCATGGGTTGGGCGACTAATTATCCCACGTGCTGGAGACAAACACAACGTGCTCTCCAGACTATTGCTCCAATCATCACCACCTATGATTCTGATGGCATCGACATTTATTTCATGAACGCTAGAAATGATCGGGACAAGGGCGACCCTTCGAACGGTATCGCACCAGGAGGCTGGCGAGGCATCACACGCGAAGACATGGTTCTTGAAGTATTCTCTCAATTTACTCCAAGAGGCACAACACCTACAGGTCGTCGCCTTTCTCAGATCCTCACACCATATGTCACCAAACTCGAGAAAGAGCTAGCGCACCACCGTGAAGTCAAGCCACTCAACCTCATCGTCATTACCGACGGCGCAGCAAGTGACGACCCAGATGAGGAAATCATTAGGATCGCCAAGAGACTTGACAAGGCAGACGCACCACTCAACCAAATTGGCATCCAGTTCTTCCAGGTAGGAAACGATTATCAGGCGACCGAAGCTTTGAAGGCGCTCGACGATGATTTGGAGAAGAAGGGCGTGCGGGATATGGTTGATACAGTGACCTGGACCGGCCGCGATACAACGGCTACCGAGTTGACTGGCGAAAGCATTCTCAAGGCTGTTTTAGGTGCGGTGGTTAGGAGACTCGATAATAAGGCCGCAAGTGGAGAATACCACAGGGGATAAGTGCTACGTTTGCACATATTTCAAAGGTTTCTTTCAACACATTCCACGATGAAGAATCTCACCTCACTTATCTTCTCACACCCTCATTCCTTTGTTGAGATTGTGGGACCATTCAAGTCATTTTAACCCTTATAATATTTGTATATTTTTATTCCACGACATTTTCTGCATATTTCTCTTCTGGCAAAACGAGGTTTCATGGTTTTAAAAAAGGGGGTCTGGTGGAGTTCTAGGGAAAATATGGCTTTGCTTGGAGTTCTATGATACAGTACCCGATAGACAGATCTCTAGAAGGAATCTTTTGACGTTTAGACAAAGATCTCTCATAATATACCTTTTCGCTTTCATCATCTGCAGCTTTTCTCATTCTTTCCTTCGTGATGCGCATGTTCTTTATCTTCCAGCAGTGGCCACTCCACCGAATGCAAACTTAATAGTTCAAGTGCCCCCCCTTTCAATGAGATATCAGGTTTTACCTCCAATACATCCATCTAATAGACATGCTGCAGCAGGAACCATAAAAACCATCTCCAATAGTACATAGCAATCCCAGTCTAGGAGAAGGAGCCAAAAAAAACCCAAACCGAAACCGAGTAAGAAGAGATAGAACTGGAGGTGATGACGAGAACTAAATCGCAGAATGTAAAAGAAAAGAAAAGAAATCAACGCTCCCTTTATGAATCGCAACCAACTACTGTAACTCCATTAATTAATTGATTGCTCTTCTTAACATACCCACCCACCTACCTACCTGCCTGCCTCGACGCTCACCTTGCTTCTGCTTCTGCTTCTGCTTCTGCTATCTACACAGTTTAAACAATCCCTCTATTCATCCCTCCATCCATCCTTGATCTTCTCTCTAAGAAACCAATACATACATACATACATACATACATCAAAGCCTTGCGCGGGCCATATTCTATCTCCTGAGAAATACAGCAACCGCGACGCCTTATGTGTGTGTGTGAAACACGGATAAGAAGAGTGAGTGAGTGAGTGAGTGAGTGAGTGAATGCGTTTCGGATAATTCCCTCCGGAAGGGAATAAATATCCCATCGGGTTCCATGGCGTGGCGCTTTCGTGTGCATAGGGAGGGAACTGGCATGGTGGTTGGATTGATGGATGGATGGATGGATGGATGAAATAGTGTGCTGCTCAGCTCAGCTTCCAACTTTTCAGCGGGAACTTGCGCTTCCTGCTATTTTTTTTTCGCAATGAATACCCGTACAGAAAGTTACATGCTCGTCGGATAAAAACGGATTCGTTTGAGTACTGTATATCTCTTCTTTTTCGACTTGTTGTGTGGTGGCGTCTGGATATCACCGGAAAAGAGGAATTCGCAAAATAACCTCATACGTTCAAGCGCACGGCAAAAGAATTTATTCTCTTGAGATATGTTTTTCTGGTCTATTTTCTGGTATATTATCCCACTAATAAGTATATTTATTGCCTTTCCGAATGCTGAAAATGAAAAACTTTTATGTATCCTGCCTTGCTGCTCCCCCCAAGCGAGAACCATACTCTTTCTTTGCTTCCTACCTCCTTCGAAGCGTAATCTAAGATACAGAAAGCAGCGTCCGTCATATTCTGCGCTTCTCACGTTTTGGGCAGAAAAACGCTACTGTGGGACCAAAAGCCTTGCTGCCTTTCATGGGAAAGAACACTCCTCCCCATTCAGATTTACAGTCAAGCTCTTCATATATGTGCGTTGCCACGGCCGTATGCACGAAAGAACAAGAGGCCCGAACAAGATAAATGCGAGTCCGTGTAACTCTTGATAATGCTTTTTATGAGCTGAAGAGTGGAGTGACGTGCAAAAGAGGCTGGTTCAAGGAGGGGTTGAATCTTGCGCTGCCTGCAGCTGCTGTTTGGATGAGTCTCGTAGAAAACATGTCGTATTGCTGTAACAGCAGCTTAGAGATAAAATATATTTTGCTGCCAAAAAGACTGCATAGAAGTGAATTCGGTGAGTCGGTCACCGGAAATTAGGATGAAAAGCCCAAAGTACCACAGGACCATGATCAAGTTGTCCTCAGAGGCGAGCTGTAGGGATCTAATCGTCAAGGTTTGAAGCAACTAGGGTTAGGTGAAAGGGTATGATGATCAGATGACATTCCCACAAGAATTATGCATATCCGTAGTGGGAGAGATCGACAGATAATAGCGGAAAGATGGCTTTCGGAAGAAAGGACAAGCCGGTAGTAGTAAAGTATCATACGCGGATTGGATAACTTCAGATAGCCACAAATTGGCTGTGAAATAACACCTTGCTCCCTATTTTATCCCACTCTCAAAGTCGACCCATAAGAGACCATGCGGATGTGGAGACGTATCAAGTCATAAGAAGGACGTTTGCTTTGTGAAGATTCTTGGCAATTATTGTCAATGAGTTATCATCTCGCATGGTGATAGATGGGGTCATAACAAGCTTGAGACGCTTTTGCTTGGTCTGTAATTGGAAGGGATTGTCGTTCGGATGGTCCTTTGCTATCATTGTTCCAGCAACGAACTTAGCACCAAGAAGATCAGGGAAGATTATCTGGAAACTTAATCGTGCTGACCACATCTTTGAACCAAGATCAAAACAGGCGATAACAAGTACACCGAGGTCGGCTCCAGCTTTGGAACGGGAGCAGTTCTTGTTCAAAAGAGGACCTAGCATATCTCGAAGATGTTTGGTGTGGTGCATCAAAGCAGCATTGCGGAACTCTGTATAATGGGGTGAGCCGATGACTTGTTCAACGACGTTCGATTGTTCTCGGATGAGCTCCTGACGGGCGTCGATCGATGGAACTGTCAAGTTTATGTTAGCACGCACCTAAAGCTTCCCGGAATGAAATAACGGACCAGGCTTGGCATCAAGGCGATCTTTGATAGATTTCAATTTTGAGCTGACAGTGTTGTTGAATTGTTGGAATGTTTTGGGATGCATGATCTCCTCAAAACAATAAGTCATCGCCATTCGCATCACAAACCAAAATCGGGTTTGTTCACTACTCAACAATGCCATAACATGACTATGTGCACTTTGGGGATCAGGATAAGTCAGACGCATCATATAGGTCCACAAGCCTTGGTTCCCACTGGCAATGCCACGATCTTGAGCAGGATTGACCATGTGAGCATACTCGCGACACCACCCTTCTATAATGGTAAAGATTCGGGTGAATTCTGCTGTATAATCTGCACCCAAGTCCGGAGGTGGAGGAGGGTTCTGGAATGGTACCACCACCATATTGTTGGTTGGGAAATTGATCTCAGTGCCCGGTTGAGTAGCCCTATTATGATCTCGGTAAGTCGAATGCGTGCTTGGCAAAGCGCTCCCTATAGGAAGTGCTGTAGATGATTCTAAACGTCGAATAATTCCTCCAGTACTCTCCTCATCCTGTACAGCACCTTCCATTGCGGCGAGAGAGGTCTTTGAAAGGCGACCAAGAGATGTCGGTGGAAGGTTGAGGCGTTTGTTAGCGGTCGCAGCATGCTGTAAATCACGAGCACTGGCGAGGTATGGACCGACTTCACCACCGGGGAGTGTGGAGTTGTAAGTATCCAGCGCCTTCTGGTGGGCACTCGCAGGATGGGATGCTAGCCACAGTAGGCGCTTTCCATTGAGCTGGTTCTCCTTAATATCCAATTCTTCTTTCTGTAACTCTATGGTACGCTCAAGCTCTTTGATTTTCAAGATGCGCTCATTATTCACCCTATTGAGCTCTCGTTCGAGATGTCGGATGCGATTCCTGAGAAGCTCGTGCTCGTTGTATTCTACCACATTCTCTCGCTCCTTCCACTCTGACGCGAACCTTTGGAGCTCCTTGCTGAGATTTTCGCGGACGTTTAAAGATATTTGGGTAGTGGCGCCAACAGTCGACACGATGTCGGCTATTTTTGATTCGAACCAGGTCGTCATTTCAGCCCTAGTCAGCCATTCCGAAGGAGCCCCATCCCCAGTATCTTTGGTAGAGCTGCTTGAGATACTCTCCTTGTCGTTGTGCTTTAATTGAGTTGGCACAAATTGAGGTGCAGAAGGATCCATGTGCTCCGCGCGGACAACAGATCCCCTAAGGTCGGGATCCCCAGGTCTTCTTGCAGGGCGAGATCGATTGGATAAAAGCGACATCGCAGCAAGGGGCAATCGTGGAGATAGTGATAGTTGAGAGGTATAAAAGATCCGGAATTGTCGGTCGAAAAGTCCCAGAAAAGTCCTCTGAGGCTTTATTGCAAGATTGTAAAGAAGATCTAACAAGAATGCGTTGTTGAAGAAAGAAAGCAAAATAAGTTGTTGAGGTATATCTTCTTTTAGGAAGCGCACTTGCAGTGAAAATTTTCGGAGATGGACTATTGAAGACTAAATCAAAAGTGAAAGGAGTTTCGCATACCAGCGGGTATTAAACTAGAAGCACTATGGGTTTAGTATGTGGCGGCAATCATGTTGTACATGGAGATAGTGAATCTGTTTGAGAAGTGGATGGGCAGACGAACGAAAAATAGTGCAGAAATCAGAAATCGCACAAGTCCGATTGTAAGGTAACCAAAACAATCTTAAATACATCACAATAGGAGGCAGTCTCTCCAGATCCTCGTAGCCTGCCAACAATTAAGAATTCGCCCAGGGACACAAGTTGCAGATACCCAAAATAGGTTGTCCTGTCCATTTTAACATGGTGAATGGAGGGGACATCTCACACTTAGCTTCCCTCAATGGAGTCCCTTATGGCACATACGGATATCATCGGGTCATCTACGATTGGAGAGCGAGTGGCTTGCCTGATGGTGTCTGATGGTGTCTGATGGTGTCTGTCTGATGGTTTACGTCTGATGTCCTGGCAGAATTTCCCAATGGAGAGACAGCAATAGAGGACTTACGCGACCATGTGATGGCACACCCAGATCCGAACCAAACGTATTGGCACTTGTCAAATCAATAGAAAAGAAGAATGGCACACAAGAAACCTGAGATACAGATTGCGAACCGAGAGGCAGAAGATCCAGCTGAGCCAAGTCGCAGAGGAAAGTGATTTTCATCCGAGTGATTTATGAATTATAGGAGAGCTAGGCGGTATCGATTTGGACTCAGCCCGTGAATTTCCATCCATTATCCCCACTTCGTCAACCTCATTGGAAGTCGAGGACGACAGGAGAATGAAACTTGCAGTTCCAGTTCAAAGCGCTTACCTTCAAAACTTCGTAAGTGCTGCCGTGCTTCATACATAGCTCAGTTAAAAAGTCCTATAGGTATGAAATGTGATATGTTATTTGTTGACTAACTAACGTGTAGTACCACCCGATATAAAGAGAAGCGGGTGCCTTATGCCAAAAACGAGGAAAGGGATATGCTCTGTGTACAGTAAAGGATCCTATGTTCAATCAGTGAAAACAGAGGGCAGGGGTAGGTTGCATGACGCAAAACTCCTGCACAAAGAAATCAGCCATGTTCTCAGATCTTCATTTGTTGCTTCGATAATCGTAATTGATGCCAAGCTGATACATCCTAGGAAGACGGATTCTAGATGGAAAGTGTCGAGAAACGCTGGCCTAACATGAGGAGTGCTAGCGGAATATCGGCCAGTGTGCATATCGCATGAATAATGTCTGTGATGGAATCTGCATACATGCCACGTTAATTTTGCTCTGGAAAGCACGGATTGTAGACATACCAGATACAACCCTAGAGTTCAACGAACGAGGGCCATAATTAGCATCTCAGATAGCCTTTGTGCGAGAGAACAAACTGCTGTAGACTGCATCCACAACAGGCGTAGCGCTGATCATCCGTCCTCCAAAATATCTGCCGTTGAGCCCCTTGATGGCGTTTTCTCCACCTTGTACCCGGTCGAACTTGAGATAAATATCGCCTTGTGAGTTGGGATCTAGAGCAATGTGAACAACATGGCCATATTTCTCTTCCGCTTCTGCCCGGACATCATCCTCGAGCTCCTTTTCCCAATTGTCACCTTCTTCTCTGTAACACTCGTTAGTAATGACTAGTCCCGGAAGGATACACTACTTACTCTGCAGGATCGAACATGTTCTTTAGTACGACACATCGACTAGCCATATTAACATTTACCGGCAGAGCCTTGGATTCCGTCTTGGGCTTCGTGATCTCTCGCCTCTCGTTGCTTGCCGGAGCAGTGGGTTCGTCTGTCCTGGCGAGTTTCCTCATCAATGCGTCTCGACTATAATTGTTAAAGTTCACGCCGCCAACATCAGTGTCGTCCAAAGCGCTAGCACCACCTGCACCTTTATCATTATCGCGGCCACCGGCACGGTCGAAATTGCTGCCACCGGCAGCGGTAGGACCACGTCCGCCGGCACCAGAAAATGCAGAGCCCTGAAATTGTTGTTGGTGACTTTGGCCTTGGAATCTCTGCAGAAGACTGGCGGTAGATTCAGGAGTAAACTTATCGTTTCCAAGACCAACACGGATAGGACGACCAGCAAGATCAAATCCATTCATTTTCTCCAATGCTTCTCGAGCCTGGTTGGGATCACGGAACCTGGTGATATTGTTAGTAAGCCTATCGAGTATGTTGACATGGGAATAGCTTACTGAACAAATCCATAGCCTCGACTGCGTCCTTGCTCTTCTTTTTGCAACTGGACAAATTCGAGCTCACCAAAGGGCTCAAATACGTTCTGTAAATCGCTTTCAGTGATGCTGAAGTGAATATTACCCACATATAGTCGATGAAAGGGAATCTGGTTAGGGTTGCTAGAGGTAGCCTCAGGATTGCGAACTTGTCGGTTCTTCTCGGCCTCTGTGAGTTGTGCGATAATTGGGATTCCTAGGAGCTTCTGACCAGTGAGTTGAATTGCAGCAGGGACTGATTCTTCGTTTTTGAACTCAACGTAGCCAACACTATGCAAATCAGTCAATAGTTTCACCAGGAGTAGGGAAGATAAACATACCCTTTTGATCTACCACTGACCCTGTCCTTCACAATTTGAGCTTCTTTGACAGGACCAACCTTCTCGAAAAATGCTATGAGTTCTTTAGTTCTCAAACGAGCAGCCAGTTGTTGAACAAACACAGTGCGCCTGTCCCGTTCGTCCTCAGTCAAGGGAGGAGTGCCTTCTCGCTTGGGACTTCTAGTTCGTTGACGGTTACGACGATCGTCTCGGGGAGCATCTACATCATCACGGTCCCTGCGGTCACCTCGAGGTCGATAATACCTGTTCGGACTTCTAGAGCGGTCGCGTTGTCGTCCGCCCCCTCTATAATAATCTCCGTCCCTACGACCATTCTCTTCAGGGCTATCTCTGTGACGACGTGAGTGTCGACGATCATCATCTCGACTTCTGCTTCGGCGCCTACTCTTTGCACTCCCATGCTCGCTCACTGGAGTCATGGTTGACTCCTTCTCGTCCCTGTCTCTGCTACGTCCTCTGCGCTTCCGGTCTCGATCGCGGTCTCTGTCTCTGCTGTCGTCCCGAACTCTATCGCGATCGCGTCGGTCATTGCGTTCGCCCTTATGACGGTCATCATCATCTCTTGGTTTCGCAGATCCATTTTGGTCAACAGGAGTTGCATTCGCAGTTGAGTCCAGGAGAGCTTCAACATCCAAGGCAGACATGGTGAAGGCGGTTATTAATTCGCCTGAGAGTGGGCGAAGGCACCAATTGTTATTGGAAGAGCCGAAGATATTGTTCACGGGAGGTGTAGATGGTTATTGGAATAATTTGATTCAGATATCACAAGTAGTTGGAATCTCAAAAATAATGAGATCGGAATAAGTTCAGAGATGTAAAATAATGTAAGATGGTGCTGGTTTCATAAGAGATGTGGTCTGGACTAGGCTCGGCGAGACAGGAAAATATTTACTAGTGGCACCTGCCACTAACATTTATCGGCCAGTGCCTAAGATAACGGCATGACTAGCAATTTTTGACACCTCGAATTTGCAGGTAGCACAAGATGGTGAGCACTCGGGGCAACATTTTCTACGAGGAGAAGACCGCTAGGGTTTTGAAGATGAAAGATATTAGGTTATTAAAAGCTATGAAGAATAAAGTTCCGTGAGAGCGGCCGGCCTACTCTTCAATGGAATGTCCAACAGAGCCGTAAACGCCTAGGCCATAATGCCTTTTGATATCTCTACCTCATCAACCGTTCCCATGCCATGGTCTCATGATATCCCTATGTATGCCGATTCCAATAATTACACCTCCAATCCATCTCCCTTTCAGTTGGTCTTGGCAGGTGAGGCGAGCTGTGTACCGAAGATACAGTCCCAGAATCGGCTGGTCACTCCGAAACCATTCTCGTAGTCCATGAAGTGATGTTGGAGATGCCATTTCTTGAGTTGTCTCCAATACGAAGGAAGTGTGCGGTGGTGGAGGAAATAATGAGTCAAATCATAGCAGATGTAGCCAAATATTCCACCGCAAAATACCGCAGTTGCGACGTGCCAGTTCCAGTAGAACACAGTGTGGGCAAGCTTCCAGAAAGGTGTTGCAAGCACAATGAAGAGGGTAGGTGGCATAACAAGTCGATATTTGTCCATAGGTAGATAGTGGTGGATGCCGTGGAGGAGGAAGTGAAGCGTTATGCCTACGCGGTTGTCGGGAAGATATCTAGATTTTATTAATATGCTTTCGCAAACGGAGCTTCGAACTTAACTTACTTGTCAAGATGGAACAGGAATCTGTGGAGAATATATTCCACCAGTGTCCAGAGAAAGAGTCCCAGGCACCAGTATGCTGCCGCTGCAGTAACATTGGAAAATCCTTGCTGCGCGAGGTATGTGCCATATGTCACAGGAGGCAGCCATACCATAGGAACTACCCACCAGGCTGTCTTTGATAAAGGTTCGAGGAAATTTCCAAACAGCGGTGCAGATTCTCCTCCTTTGTAGTGACGAGGTCGGTGAACTTGCTCCAGATAGAAGTCTTTGCTGAATCCACCACGCCAGATTTGCATCAGCAATGGTTTGTTCAAGTCGAGAAATTTGTGAGTTTTGTAATCATCGACAAGATCCGTTTCTTTGCTGAGATCTTCTTCAGACGACATGCCTGTACTAGCATAAACTGGCCGAGGGTTCGCAGAACCATTCTCCTTCAACTCCTTCAATCCGTCCTTGGTCGGGGGAAGAGGGACGATGCTATCTGGCTTGGTGCTCTTAGTCGCAGTATCGATAACCTTTTCAGTAACTACGAAGCCTACGAAAGAGTCCTCGAGGACCTCATAGGCAGATTCTGAATGGGTATGCGAGAGTTCGTCTTTCATGATCTCTGTGACATCTTTTCCTCCGTACTCGAGTACCAAATCACCTCCACCAGGATGACTGTCTACGAAATCTGTAACATCAAAGACCCTAGTCCCAATTGTAACGTAGCAACTGTTCGAGGAATTATGAGAGGCTACCTCAGCCTGCGTGAGAGTTGGAAGTGTTCGTGAGGGCGACATGGTGAAAGATCTGGTGCCGGTCGATAGAAGGTCGAAAAGAGCGTGAGTGGGAGATGGTATATCAGATTGCTCGGGTAGGGTGTCCGAGCCTTTTTGTTTATCGAGAGGCAAATTGCAAGGAAGCAAAGCCAACAAAGATGATCAAGCGCGTACTAATAAGCGGATGGGCCGGCGACAAGGGACGGTGTGAAATAGGGGAAACGGGAAACGGACTTTAACAACGTCTAAAATACAGAATCAGGCCGGATTGCTCTCCTGACAAACAAGACCCGTTATCTGTTGAGTGCCGAAATCTAAGGTGATATGTATGTATGTATGTATATGTATGTATGTTGGTCGTCAGGAGATTTCCGCACAGAATCGCACGACACGCAACCGATGGACTGTCAAAAATCAAACCATCAAACCCTAAATTTATTGCTGGCATCGTCCTTGCACAAATTGTGATTGTTTCAATCCTAGCGCATTTTATATTTATGCATTTTGCTCCTTGCATTAAGGTTAGCTTGTTCACGTGAAATTTATGCAATGTCATAAAGTTGTGAATAATGGCGGGGTAGAACTTCCTACTTCCTTGCTTACCCAGAGCGAGCTTCAAGTCGTCAGATGTGGCTCAGCTCGAAGTACCACCACCAAACTACGAAGATCGCATTCAAAACATTCAATTCCGTGGAGTATAACTTTCCCCGTACCTACAACTACATCGTTCTCCAGCTTCTGTGAAGACCAGATTCTTTACTTATACCACGACCAAATCTTCAAATCATGACCCTTCCAGCGCCCGGATATGGGTCGTTTCTGCTCATATCATGCATATTGTTGATTATCCTTCCAGCTCCTGCTGCAGCTTTCGGTGCTGGTAACATCCCAAGCATATCCAATATCGAGGGCAAGAACTTCCGTCATGGCGATATTGAGGACCTGCTCAAGACCGTCGCTTTTATCAAGGGTCACAAATGGACCTCTATGATGATCAAACGGGTGTACTTTGGAAATTGGCTAAGAGATTACTCCCAGGCTGTTGATGTGGGCAGCTTGAAAGGTGTATCGGCACCTACAATTCGCATTTTAGTATGACGTCTCCCTTCATTCCTTACCTACAATATATTAATGAAGCTTTACAGGTCTGGGTTCTGAGCTTCTTGTCTTTTGGTTACGCTACTGCAGAATTTGAAGTAACAGAAGAACGTCTTGGCGTTTACCGGCCTGAAGAACACATCGATAACCCAAAAGGCTATGCTGATAAAGAGGACGCTAGAACTTACGACGCCAGACTTCGTGGTCCTATTTCACCAGTTGAGCTCGAAGTCGACTCTAACACGGGAATGAAAAATTACATTGCCAACGAAAGTGGTGGTTGGGCTACTAGCTCGGGTTACGTCAAGTACAGTTTTGCGAGAAGCATACATTTTGGTCGAATGTACACTAGCGGTTCTAGTGGCAGAGGAAGAGAAGAAGATCTCTGTGAGGCTTTAAGATGTCTAGGCCAAGGACTTCATTGTATGGAAGTAAGTTCCCTTGATCGCAATTAATCATTTCCTTCTGACGAAATAGGATTTTGGAGCGCATACCAATTACTGTGAATTGGCTTTGAGAGAACTTGGTTATCGTGATGTATTCCCTCACTGCGGGGCCTCTGCAGAAATCAACATTCGCGGTCACCATGTATATCCCTTGGTTACCGGTACTTTTGGTGCAGTTGATTTCTTGCACTCAGTCCTTGGAGAAGCAACGGATCATTTCACTCAGACCGAGGTGGAGGAAATGGATCTTGCTTTGCTGACTGCCGAGAAAACTCAAAAACAAAGCGGTAGTGGTGGCGATGGCCAGCGCGGCTTATTTGGATCTAGCAGCAACAGCAACAGTGGGTCGGACTTTGTGGGCCTGCTGTCGCAAATTCCTGGTATGGGTGGTGGGTTAGCCGGTACCGCAAGAGATCTCCAAGCGCAATCAGCAGCTCAAGAGTACGAAAATTCAAATCAGCGCAGCAGAGCCAGCGCAAATACTTCCTTCAATGCACCTCCTGGATCGCAAAATGGACCACCAGGACCAGGTGTTCCGGGCATGAGTCCAGACTTTGATCCCGTCAAAACTGCAGCGAAGATTTATCCTATCCTGGAATTCAGAGACAGAGTTGTACGAGCGATCAACAACACGATTGCCAAGATACCGGGTCTTGAGTCACTTGTTGAGAAGATTAGTGAGACTTTGACAGTTTTCATACTCTCTCTTCTTGCACCATTCGTACGGCCCATTATCGACGCAGTCTCAGACAGCTTAAGGAAAGGATCTTCGACTGTCGTTGAAGCTAGTGCCAACTCCCAGTTTGAGCCATGGCACGATCCATACTGCACAGATCCAACCCACTCTATGCTCTCCAAAGATCATTTCTCTAACGTCCTAAATTCATGCGCCGGCAAAGTCGCCTCATCAATCCTGCAATACGTAACGCCGTAAGTCCATCTTATCATTTTCTACCTATCCAAACTCCAAAACAACTAACTCATTCCCCTAGACGTATTCTCTACGCCTGGGAAAATCCTGGAGTCCCCGTTAACGAAGTAATGAACGATATCCTCCGCACCTTTCACCACCCCGCTCTCCGCGACGAACATATTGAGATCCACAGGACCATGTTCGCCACCGTACGCACTTGGGTCAACGAACACCCCAATCCGCAATCCCTCAACCGCATCCTATCCTCGGAATCTGTCAAAGCAGGCCACAATCATAGCACTTCCGCCGAACACGATCATAACCACGGGGCGCTTGGCGGGCACGGTAAAACTTCTGGCTCCCTATGGAATGAGATTAAGACGCGTGATTTGAGCGCTATGGAAGGGATGGATACCAAACCTTCGTACATACATTCAACTGCTTCGCCTGCAATAGGCTCCCCGTCTCCACAGCCGCAGAGGGGCTATGGTTATGGATATGCGGGAGCAGGTCCAGCAGAAAACTATAGACCGCAGAGTAGCGGGTATTTGGAGCCTAGCTATCAACACCAGCAGCAGGGCTATAACGCTGGTGAAGGTGGTAGATATGAGCAGCAACAAGATCCGTTTAAGCAATTTGGTAACCAACCCGCTTATGGCGATCCGTATAGTGGAGGTAGCAGTGCATATAATCAGGGTCAGCAAGGATATAGCGAGCCATATCGGAGCTATGGTCAAGGTCCTCCTCCCCCAGGACCACCTGGTTGGGGACCTCCTCCACCGCAGCAGGATCCATGGGCCCAACAACCTCCTCCACCAAATCAATACCCCCCGCATCAGGGTGGGGGATATGGTGGGGGGTATGGGGGTGGGTATTAGTTGAGGGCAAAGGAGGTTGTGATTGTGAGTGAAGGATGAAGAGAGGAGAGGTTCGCTAGTTGGACTTTTGTTTCTTCATCTTCCGTCTTGTTTTCGCTTTCTAGCTGTGATTTGGAGGTTTGAAAGTGGTAGTCGGTTTTGGTTGGGAGGATGGATGGATGGGATGGTCGGTTGGTCGGTTGGGAAATGGAGATACCATATCATATCATATGTCCTTGGCTCAAAAGCACACTATCTGATGGGGGGAAACTTTGTTTTATGAGTAGAGGAATGAGGGAATGAAGGAATGAATTTTCATTGATGGGTCGATTGATGGTGTTCTCTCTATTCCATGGTATTATCGTAAACGAAACTTCCCCGCACGTAATATCGAAGTTTGCAGTCGGTGAAGGAATCAAAGATCGCTCAGAAGTGAACTGAGAAGATGAAGATGTGTATGCAGACGCGCTGTCTAAGCTTTGAGACGTCGACTATTCGGGCCTGCTGAGAGGTTATTTTTAGAAATAATCGACGTTTGAGTGGTAGAATCTTCTGAATAATACGATTTCAGAATGGAGAAAGAGATGAATCGAATAGCAGGCGTAGTGTTCAGTTTTACGCTTCTCCTAATATCTAGGCGAAGCCCGCGAGCTGCTTATAGTCCTCTATTAATGAATGAGTAGTCTTTGTCGAGAGAAGCCTTGCGGATCTTGCACAACAATCCGATCGAATACAGCTTCGCCTTGGTAATTAAGGAGGCAGCATACTCAAAGCCTAAGGTCAAGAATTAGAGCCGACCGTGAGTTGCAAACCATGGAATATCCCTTGGATCGCACAAATGTGGTCCACCGTCACATTGTAGAGTATGCGAACGAAGTACAAGGTATATTGTGCCCAGCGAGTCCCAGATCCACTGCTTGAAGTTTGAAGGAGAAAGTTGAAGCTAGCATAAAACTGCGAAGCAATGAAGTAGATTAAAACAAGCATGAAGGAAGGAAGGAAGAAAGGAAGGAAGGAAAGAACTAATGTGACTTAACACTTGCATGCTAAATCCTTGACCGCAGAAGTGTCGGGAGAAGAAGATGAAGGTGCCTATCTGAGTGGATTTTCAGTATGTAGAAGCGTAATAAATAGGTATCGCACAGTTCGTAAGATGGATCACTAAGAATTTGAGAACAGATCTGTGGTCATAATCTACTGTTTCATGTCTTTGATCGTAAGTCATACCCGTGGAAGTGTCGAGGAGGTGTTCATATGTTGGTTTGGGACAATTATCCTCGCGCTCTGTATCCCTCACGGATTCATGCCACATACGGCAGTGATTGATGGATATTTTGAGAAGCCGGTCAGTGCATATCATTAATTGCACTGCACTACACCTCAATGAACAACTTTCGTCCCGACTGCTATAGGTGCAAATGTGGTAAGCAGTAACCAGCAGGACCCTCATCATCGACCTGCTTGATCTCATCACTTTGCACGAATGCATCGTATCATGCACAGAGTGTCTAAAAAATAGGTAGGCATTTGTTTGTTGTACACCTTGCACATCCACAACCAAGTAAATCGAGGTAGGTGGATTGAGTGTATATGCACTCATCGCTCCTTCCAGAGTCTCTGTCATAGATCGATGGCTGCTAAGCAAGACAACAGATATATTATGTAGGTACTCTGTTGTTGCAATGAACACTAATTCGTAGCATCGACATGACACTCAACTTGCTACCTACTTGCTTGCATCAGTACCTGCCTATTCAATCTTTGCTCCAGAGTGTCATTGTTACAATCCACTTCCTTAAGTTCATTCAGAACGTCCTCCAACCACGAAACATTCCTCTGGAGCTCAGTCTCTCACTCCAAGCCCTCACCTGGAACTCTCAATCCAAATCCTCACGTCATACCCTACATGCGAACCACGTACCCATCAAGCCCTCGAACCCCAAAGCAGCAACAGCCTAGCCTCCTATCGTAAGCGCGCACTTCACCAGTGCACATACCACCAACCTCTCTTCTCTTCGCTACAGTGTCTTCCTCCCCTAATCGCCCCGCTTACACAATCGACCAATCAAGATGTCCCCCGGCAGAAAAAGTATATCCATCGCTACCAGACAGCGTCTGCACACAATGCTCTCAGTTTGCTCAATGAGCAGTGTAAATGAGCATCGTAAATGGGCAATAACGTCTCAAGTTCCATCCATCGAGTGTCCCATCCTCTCCTTGTAAGCTCTAGTAATCTCCCACAACCACTCCAGTTCCCACAGCAGAAACCAACTCCCCCATCGCACCTCCCGATCTACCCTCGAAGCCAGTACCAACCCAAAGTCCAAGTCCCCAATAGCGTCGTCCATTGCCGCGCTTGTAATACTTTCTAGCCCAAGCCTGGCGTCTAAATTAGTCCCCTATCCATCATCCATATCATTGTCCTCTCTTTTTCTCCCTCCCATTTGTTTCTTCTCTTCTATCCATCCAACATACATTACTCACTTCATTATCTATTCATCCAGTCAAATTTCAAACACACAACATAACTCAACAATCTTCTATCAAGCACAGCCCGACAAACGCAACCCAAACGAGCATACAAACGACAAACGGACCAAACAGACAATTCTACTCGCTCACTCACCATCATGTAAGTACCCTTTCTACCAAATGTGCATTCATACGCCCGAGCCTCAGCTGCAGTTCTAGCTGCAGTTGCAGCTACAGTTGCAGTTCTGAACAGCTCCCTGCTGTACTGCTCAACTCCCTCCACCGCAACCACGACCACATCCCACCTCATTTCATCTCACCTCCTCCAATGCGAATGATTATTTCCCCCTTTCTCCTATCAACTCAATCAAATCAATTCATTGACTGCTCATATTTTTGCTTTATCTCGATTAATTAAAAAGTTCAACTTACTAACGACAGAAAAAGCCCAGCACGCACACAATCATACCTCCCGTACTCATCGACAATACAAACGACCTCCTTCATTCTGCAAACGACACCAGCAACCACAGACTCAATCAGACGATATTGATAGCAAAACAAATATCAATAGGCAGTAAGTTATTAATCCCTTTTCATACTTCATTCCACCCCTCCCCCCAGCTCTTCGTGGTTGCGAGACAAGTGTTGTCCATCCTCTCTCTACACCTTTTCTATCATCTCATCCCCGCACAACCATGACACAGCAACGACCATACTCAATTCTTCCCTCTTTCGGTCATATTGTTGAAGTTTCTATGCCTCATCTCCCCCAAAATACACAAAAATTGTAAAATAGTTCGTTTTGCACAACGTCGGGCTTCTCAACGCGCTAGTTCCTCGTTTGCACCATTTATCCATTTTGCCTTGTGGCTATGCTTCCATCATCAATATCTTTAAAAATCAATAGAAATATATCTGATGTTTGCTGCCTGCTTCGACTTCACCACTTGGTTGGCACCTTGAAAAGGAGAAAAACAGTATTGTCGTTGCCTCATACATAAAGCATTTCGGTAAAGCAAAAGGAGAAACTAACATGGGTTGATAGCTACCTCGACCTTACAAACCTATATTCCAACAGTCCAGAACTTCGACTTTGAGGTTACTTGGACTTTTGTCTTCAAGTTGTAGGTGACACCGTCGTATCCTCCATCAGTTGGGTGCAGTAAAGTACGCAAAACTAACAGCGAATAGAAAACACCTCCTAACCCAATTTCTTAACCTCGCCATGTCTTCCATCAACTTTCTCCTCAGCTCACCAGAGGAGCCAACCGCCAAGTAGGTTCTATCTTTTCTACTTTGACTCACCCTCGCTGTTCTATCCATTTCCTATCCTTCCCCCTCACCATTCCACAAACTCCCAGCTAACCCCGCTCTCTACAGTCGCTCTGAAACCCCCTCGTTAACCGAGTTCACCCTTCCGGAGCCCGCAATTCCTCTCCCAGAAAACCCTTCCGACTTCACCCACGTCGGGCAAGGCTACACCGTGACCACTACCGCCGCCAACCCCATGGCGATTAGCCGAATTCTCAACGACAGCGCCAACAACGGCTCCAACGAACCTGTTACCATCATCTCCCCCATGCCGGAAACTATTCACAACGCCACGACTACTTCCGAAAAACCGCAATATGACCGCCCAAACAAGCGCAAGCTCGCCGCCACGGATGACGAGCTCAACGACGAGGGTCCACCAAGCAAGAAGACCCGATCCTACGCCAATTCTGAATTCGATTACGACTCGGACACCTCTTCCTATTGTTCAACCTGCTGGGATGTCGATTCTGATATCGATTCTGACACCGATTCTGACATCGATACAAACACCGACTTTGACTCAGACACCGACGCTGGCTCAAATACTGACTTGGACTTAAACGCTGACTCCGATACGGACTATGACTCTGACACCGACTCCGACTCAGACTCAGACTCCGACTCCGACGTCGACATCGATCCTCCCCCCATGGAAGTATTCCTCGACAACGGTATCCCTATGGTAATAGACAACGTCACATTTCTCCCCAGACGCCGAATGCCACAAGACGACTTCACCGGCGAGCAAGCTCGACACTGGTACCGGGAGCGAGTCCGTAGAGATCGGGAGCGACACGAAGAGTAATGGCCGCAGCGAATTTTATCACGCTTGAAGATGCGGATTTTCAAGAGTGCGTGATATAAACGGAGGAGGAGAAGGAGATAGGGCTATAAAGGACATGTGGCATCTAAACCATCTCGGCACACTACGCTACACTAACCATACGGATTTCTCATTTCGGTCCCACAACCAATCACTCGATAACACTATGGGTATAAGCATCTCTTAGCGTTTTTTCATCATCGGACGCCGTCGACATTAGAGCAACCTCAATAACCCCACACTGATTAGACATCCAACCCAAGGATAAACCACCACGCCTCGCCAGCAAACTTAATCAACTCAATGTACCAAACGCAACACGACAATCCCGCCGAGTCAAATCCTCAATACCAAAGACGAAAACAAAACCGATCTTAATGTTCCTTTACCCACTAGACAATCAACACTGGAAAGGAAACTACTTGTGCATGAGCTGAGCATCTTTCCTTATAGTTATCAACTGCACAGTACCCTCGAGAAGAAATGAACATCACCGCCTAAGGATCTCGACAGCCACAACCGCAAGGCCATTGATAAGGAGTGTGGTCCTCCAAACAAACTTCAGCAGGACCACTTCCCCAATGGCGGCTCGTCCTCACCAAAATAAAATGTTTGTATCCTCCTACCTTTATACATATATTCATACAAGTGCTGACGGTTCTTAATCATAGAATTTCACGATGACGGACTGACAACCAAAAAAAAAAAAAAAAAACACCCGAAGACTTCTACCAAAAGTCAATTCAGCATCTCTAATTCATTCATTCCAAAGGCAATTGGCAAGGAGTGTGGTCTCCCAAACAAAAACCATCCATCAAAGCAACAAGACAACTTCCCCAATGACGGCTCTCCCTCGCGCAAAAAGAGGTTAGGTATTCCTTACCCCATAACCTCCCCTCCAACCCGAAAACATTTTCCTAGCCAATTCACCCACGGAACTTAAGCTACACACGCTTAGCTTACCATGTACGTCGCACGTTCAAAAATCATGCAAGCTGCAAGCTGCACTGCAGCACATTTTTGCTTTCACGCTCGCTCGGCCGCCTGCCCCACTTCGTTCTCGCCTCGCTCCCGCAGCAGCACACAGACGGATATCCTCGGTCTCGGTACGCATGTGCTTGTGCGTGGAGCTGGGACTAGGATTCAAGGAGGGAGAAATGAAGGGAAGAAAGAAGGGGAGGGGGGAAGGATCTGGGTTGCTGGTGAGGATCGAGGTTTTTTCTTCTTGTGTAGGCTTTGGGTGCCTTAGGAATGCGAAGAAAGAGAAGGAATATCAGAAAGTGATGACATATTTTGATGGTGGTGATGACGACGACGATGATGATGATGATGGATAGTCAGATGGGGAATAATGGAGACGGGGATGGATATTTGGATTAGCATGGGGAAAGAGTATGGAGAAAGAGTAATATGGATGAATGAGTAGTCGAATTGAATTGTATTGAATTGTAAGATTATTATCAACGTAAATAACAACACTCAACTGCACTGGCACTGCCCACTCCCTCCCTCCCTCCAATTAAACAGAAGAAGAAGCAGGAGAAGGAAGAAAAAGAATCTCAGAGGTGGGTGGTCCACGATGGCTCGAAAATCCGCACTAAGTCTCGACTCTTGAGCCATCCATATCATATCATCGTTCTAACCTATTCACCGAATTTTTGCAGTTAGCTGTCACTCCCTCCCCGCTCTCCCCCCGCCCCACCGCCACAGATAATCTTTCTGTCCTGTCCTGTCCTGTCATGTTGTCCATTGAGATGAAAATAATACTAGTAGTTCAACGTGATGACACAAGATCAAGTTAAATCGACCAAGTTGAGTTGAGTTTATGAATAAGCAACAGGACAGGACATAAGCAACAGGATGGATGGATGGATGGATGGATGAGATTGCGTGCGCAATTCAACATAACATACCCATACTACAGTACAGCAGCACAGCACAGTACAGCAGTTTGGTAATAGTATAGTAGTATACAGTAGTATAGTTCCTGTGTTCCCTTCCCTTCCCTTCCCTAAGTTCCGGTAACCCAACTTAACTTTAGTTACCTACCGTACCACCTTTGCAGAGAAAAAAAAAAAAAAAAAGATCGTCAAAGAGCGAGAGCGAGAGCGGTATGTACATCCATACGAAGTACAAACAAACATACATACATACATACAGTGGGAGGATGCTATATATGGGGAATCCCCATATTTTTTATTGTTCACGCGGGCAGGAAGGAAGATGAAAGGGATGGAGTAGAGTAGAGAAGCTTGGCATAACTTACAAGTGCTGTAGTGTAGCGGTCGTGTATGTGTATGTGTATGTGTATGTATGTGTGTCTAGAAAAGGGGGGCGAAATATACTTGTATGTATCATATCTCGGAGATTGTAGCTAGAGCAAGGAGTCGATTCTGAAGAGGGAGGTACAGGCAGGGCAGAGACGGATGGATAGACGGATAGACAGACAGATAGACGGACAGATAGACGGACAGATAGACGGACAGATAGACGGACAGACAGACAGATAGACGGATAGACGGATAGGATAGATAGACAGACAGACAGATAGACGGACAGATAGACAGACAGACAGATAGACGGACAGATAGACGGATAGACAGACAGATAGATGATGGTTCATGCCGGTAAGCTTACAGTTGGTGGAATTACCAAACAACATTAACTATTAGATTTCCATCATCCATTCTTGGGCACGAAAAGCATGTTCGGAGATGTCTTATTGTGGATGGCATTGGGTAGTAGTCAGGTACCAAGAGACTCCAATCTAGCCAGCCCTTTCATCTCCAAATGCACGCGGGGCAGGAAGGGGGGAAGGGGGAAGGGAGCCCCGGGGGGGGGGGGGGGAGGATGTGTGAGCGTGATCAGTTTTTTTTTGATAAGAGAAGTTCTAGTTCTAGTTCTACTAAAGTAGTTCTAGTTCTGCACAAAAAGGCAGACAGCAAACGTACGTGCTGACCCGAAGTTCTAACGGACCGAATCAAATCTTCAAAATGGGTTCTAGAAGTCAATTGAAATGGTAATGAGATGTGGGGGGGTCGGAGTTGGAAGTTAGTTGGTCGGAGGGACCGTAAATTGAACTGCCTTTCTGCCCTGCCCCCTTCTCATTCATACATGTTTCTTTTTTTTTTTCTGGAGAAAGCTCCAAAGTGCCGGGCTCCCGACACGAAGAGACCGTGCTTCGTGCTTCTTCTGACTCTCTTCGTACTCCACCTCCTCTCCACTTCTGCTTATGGGCGGAGGGGAGAAAGCTGGGCCGAGGCGAAGCTTGAACGAAAAAGGTAATCCGGTAAGCGCTGCCAATCTAAATTTGTAAAAAATTGGATGGGACCGGCTAAGTTACAGTACATGAAGCATGAAAGACACCAAAGGGTTCATGAGACCTGCTAATAGAGGGGCAAGACTTGTAGATGTTTGAACCTAGATGCATGGGCGAGGCTGCAATGGAAGCTTTTTCTTGCATTCTTGCATGTTTGCATGTGTTGTTGAGTGCGCTTCGTAAGTTGCTTGGGTTCCTGGCGTTCCTCGGGGTTCTAGAGCCTCTGCCGGTTTCGACGACTGACCCATTTTGAAACGAAGAATGGTGTGGATTAGAACTCCTACTTCGTACAGTAGTTGCATTGAGCTGTTTGTGCATGGACGATCAAATGATCAGCAGTTGATACAACGAAGACCACGATAGTTCGGTACAGTTGTACTCCATAGATGGGCTTTCGTCAAGGGGAATCTACTCCGTGCAGAGGTAGAGTACAAGTACGAAGAAAATGGGGCGCGGCAGACAATAGGGGTCATAACCTTGAGTCGTGGCCACACACAGGTTTCTGATCTCTTTTGTTTTTTTCATAACTATCGTCAAAAGTCCATAATTTTGTGGATGATATGATGAAATTATGAAGGTGAAAGAGGTCATGCGGTCCATTTTTCGTTCACAAAGAGTAAAGAGGACAGACATCATACTATGTAATTGTGTAAGTCAAGTAAGTTGGTAAGAAAAATAATTGGGGATATGATGTTATCTATAAGATATGATAAACATAGCTATGATAACATCTCTCATGCCAATGCCATCTCGATCTCTCTCTCGCAGGATCGAAAATCCAAGGCAGAAAGGTTAAGAAGCACGACGATTAGCTCATTGTTGACGTTACGGCTACGTAGGGACCAGCAGGTACAACTTTTAGAACTGGCAACGACTGGCAGAAGCTGGCACCGTCTCCACTCGCTTGGAGCTTTGGCGCCTCGGAACTGACGCACCGCCACAGGCCCGGAACTGCACGTGCGTGTGGATTATTTCCCTTTGAGAGCGAGGCGAGGGGGGAGCCACTCATGGAGCTTGAGTTCGCCTTGCAAGGAGATACGGGCAGGTCATGGAATGCACACATGCAAGATGGATCATGCAGCGAGACAGATAGACATGGGTGGATGGGTGATGTTCCATCCTTCGATAATTTATTCTTTTCGTATTGTGTATGGGTATGTATGGTATGTATGGGATGTATGGTATGTATGGGTATGTATGGGATGTATGGTATGTATGGGATGTATGGGATGTATGGTATGTGAGTGATCGTGATCCGGCGACAGGAAGAAAAGGTCCCTGGCCTGGGATGGAGGTTGTGTGTAGTATGTATGTAGTATGTAGTATGTAGTATGTACACGCTGGCTGTACTTTTTTCTATATTCCGTCTGTGTTTTAGGGTGACGACTCTCACTCATAGGACGGAAATAATTCTTCCGGTTCGTAGAACGACCTCGACCTCGACCTCGACCGTTACCGTTACCGTCTGAATTATTCCTCTACAAGATGAAGTCTGAATTATTCCTCTACAAGATAAAGTCTGAATTATTCCTCTACAAGATAAAGTCTGCACTCTGGAATCTCTCATCTCCATGAAGCATGTGGGGGTTTGGTCTGGGGAAAGGGAAGAAAACAACACGAAAGGAATCAGCATGGAGATGGAGGAGGAGTATCCCATTTGCCAATTCGACGTAAACGACGGGAAGGACCATCTACCCGTTACCGGTTACCATACCATCGATGTCTGTATTGCTGCCTTTTTGCACCTGGTAACTTACATGCCCCTTCTGCAGCTAGGAAAACAGCCAAACGAAATCCGCTCAACTTCTCAACTTCTCCATCTTTTGTGCTGATCTTTCGCGCTGATCGTTCGCCCATCACATGTAGGGAAGGAAAATGGGATGCGCAGCCATGGAATTGTTGGAATCTTGCTTTGTATGTCCTAAACTGCATTGGGTATCTTTTCCTAGCAAAGCGATGGTGATCATCGCCGTGACCGCGTGCAGGATCGTTTTTTCCATCGACAACCGTGCGTGGGAAACAGGGGACAAGAGACAAGGGTCGTCGTCTTGCATGCAATGCCAACCTAGACCCATCGAAATTCAACGAAGAAGCGGAAAAGGAAGAGCACACAAGCTCACACACGCACACACGCACACACACACGCACACGCACACACGCTCACAACTTCGCACCAAGCAAAATGGCGGGGCAATTATCCAATGGTTTGAGTGGACCCTTTCTCTCCTACTCCGTACACGCTTCCGTTCGTTCTGCGCTCTCTGTGTGTCAAGCCCGACCAATTGCTTAGTATATGGCTGATCGTTTTCCCTTGCGCCTATCTCCTTCCCTTCACCATGTCATATATTCCCACTTTGTCCTTCCTCTTAAATACCAGCACCCTTCAACTTCCACTCAAGAAGCCATCAGTTGCGACCTACAATCCATTGTTACTCTTTTGATAATAACCCATTCACCTTTCTTCTACCTCTCTACCACCTAGCTACCTACCTACCTACACACACAGACACGGGCACACACAGGCACACACAAACACACACACACACACACACAGGCACACACAAACACACACACTCACTCACTCACTCACACACACATACTCGTCTGCCAAGATGATGCACCCAACCCCCCCAGCTCCTATACCGCATACCAGTCTCGATGGTTTCAAATACCGAAGGGAAGCGGAATACAGAAACCAAGACTTCGAAGCTGCCAAAGACATGTCCCCAGAAGATGCCGAGCATGTTGAGCACATCGAACAAACAAAATACCATTTGCCCGAAAAGCTGGGCCAAACGGAAGAGGAGAAGCAAAAGCATTGGTTCATTGGTAGCATAGATCAGGGTACCACTTCATCGAGATTTATCATTTTCAATGGAGAGGGTCAACCTGTGGCAATGCACCAGCATGAATTCGAGAACATGTATCCTGAGTCAGGGTGAGTTTAAAATCAATTCCGCCTGTCGCTTTAATTGAACGTGCCACTAATCAATCTTGCTTCGCAGATGGCACGAACATGATCCTCAGGAACTGGTCAAGTCGGTGGAAGAATGTATTGAAAAGGCAACAGAAAAATTCCTCGAATTGGGACACAAGAAAACGGACATCAAAGCCATCGGTATCACCAATCAGCGAGAAACCACCATCTGCTGGGACACACACACTGGGGAGCCCCTATACAATGCCATCGTCTGGCCAGACACCCGAACCACAGCCCTTGTGCGCGAGCTCAAGGACCGTGAAGGTGCGGACAACATCCAACAGTTGTGCGGTTTGCCATTATCTACATATCCATCCAGTGTCAAGCTTCTGTGGATGTACCGAAATGTAGAAGCCATCCGAAATGCCTACGATGAGGGCAGGTTATCTTTCGGCACAGTCGACACCTGGTTGATCTACAAGCTGAACGGTGGCAAGGAGGCCAACGTTCACGTCACAGATACCACCAACGCCTCAAGAACTATGTTCATGAACCTCCACACTCTCAAATACGACGACGATCTCCTCAACTTCTTCCAACTCGACAGAAAAAACGTTACCCTCCCCAAAATCGTACCATCTTCAGACAAAGAAGCGTTCGGTAAACTCGCATATGGTGCGCTAGAAGGCATTAGGATCACTGGTTGTTTAGGTGATCAATCCTCTGCCTTGGTCGGGCAATGCGGATTCGAGCCGGGACACGCAAAGAACACATACGGAACTGGTTGTTTCCTGCTTTACAACGTAGGAACCAAGCCCGTGATTTCTAAATTTGGTCTATTGGCGACTGTTGCCTATGACTTTGGAAATGGCCGTAAACCTGTCTATGCTCTTGAGGGCAGCATTGCAGTCGCCGGTTCTGGTGTGAAGTTCTTGATGAACAATCTTGGTTTCATTGCCCACTCCAGTAAGATCACCGAATTGGCTGAGACTGTCGAGGACAACGGTGGTGTTGTATTCGTTACTGCTTTCTCCGGTCTCTTCGCTCCTTACTGGATTGACTCTGCCAAGGGAACACTGTGTAAGTTTACCCCCTCTCATAAATTTATGACCAATAGCTAATAAATTTTCTAGTCGGTATCACACAACACACTCAGCGTGGTCATATCGCCCGTGCCACTTTGGAAGCTACCTGTTTCCAGACCAAGGCCATTCTCGATGCTATGGAGAAGGACTCCGGTCACAAACTTGAAGGTCTCGCTGTTGACGGTGGCATGTCCAACTCAGACCTTTGCATGCAAACTCAAGCCGACATCCTTAGCATACCGATCAACCGCCCAGTCATGCGTGAAACAACAGCATTGGGCGCTGCCATCGCTGCAGGCTTTGCCGTTGACATCTGGAAGGAGTTTGATGAGTTGAAGGAAATCAACAGAGATGACCGAACCATCTTCAGTCCTCAAGTCAAGAAATCGAAGAGTGCTAAGATGTTCAAGAAGTGGGAGCAAGCTGTTGAGATGAGTAAGGGATGGGTGTTACACCAAGATGAAGATCAAGATGACGAGGATGATGTCGATTAAGCATCTCAATTCGTCGAGGTGGTGGTGCAATGGTTGCCGTGGTGGAGCACACAGAAAGAAACGATTCAACAAATTCATGATGACAGAAGGAGATAATGATACATACCCCAAAAACACTCAAAGAAAAGGAGAAAAGGCTGGGAATAGACATGTGGATAGAAGGGACAAGACGGGGAATTGTGGAAAACAATTGGAATATAATACTTGGGTCGGACTAGGGGAGTGTGTGGTGTTGTTGGAACTTGATGAAATACCCTTTTTTAGGTATAGGATTGTTCTTTTCTGGGACACTTGATGGGAGCATTCATTGGTTATTCATAGCGGGATTGTCTGATCTTTTTGGGGGTTTATATACCAGCTACTTTGGTTAGCTAGGCGTCAAGTGGTCTATATATTACAATGATGATTATGAATGGAAAAAAATTGGAAAATTATTTTAAACATCATATTTGTTCATGGCTATTTCTCTTGTGTGATGTTGGGTTGGCTCCAAGAGTGAGCGAGCGAACAATGAATATCTTCGAGATTGGACTGGTTACAAGAGACACAGAGCACACAGAGCACACAGAATAGAACAGGGCAGGGAAGGGCAGGGCAGGGCAGTGGAAAAGAAAAACTGCTTTGGCTTGGTTTGGTTTGGTTTGTAAGTGCAGGCAGGACAATGCGCGCCGGGGGGAAGAGGGGGCGGGGGGAGGAAATGTTTTATTTTAGATATGACTGATAGATATAACTGTGGATTGTTTAATGGAAGGGAATCAGAGAGAGAGATTATATATATATATATATATATAAGTAAATGTATTTGTGCTATTCAATGCCCTGGGTTTGGGTTTGGGTCCTTAACTTGCGATATTTAGTAGTTGTAATGGATGTATTTATTTATATTTATATACATACATACATATATATACTTATTTTGTCATTCCCATTGCCTCATTCACCCATCTTTTATAGTTCTTTCAAAAACACTCTCTCTACACTATTCAATGCCTCGTCTAGGCGACATCTTGGATCCTCTTTCTATGAAACGTGAACGCCTCTGAAGGCTTGATCAGGCATCCCCTTTCCCCAACAATACCAAGTTCGCTACATTCATGCACGCCATAATCAACCAAATCAGTGCCGCGACGGCCGCTGTAATCCAGTGATTCCTCAGCTTTGTCCCCGCGCCTCGAGCTCCACTGTCGTGCCCCACCCCCGACTCGTCCACGCTGTAATCTATCATATCGGGTCCCGCGCACTGCACCGTCATGTACCGATTGCGACAGGTAAAGTAGATCAGCGGCGCGGAAATGAACGGAAGCGTAATGCTAAGCGCGACTTGACTTGCGTTGAGCGCGGCGGAGAGACCCTCGCGTCCGACGGCGCCAGCGATGATGATGCTGGGGGTGATGGAGATACTGCGGGTGAGGAGGCGGCGGAGCCACGGTCGGATCGTCCAGTTGATCGCGCCTTCGGATACCATTTGTCCGGCGATGGTGCATACGATACCGGCGGAGATGCCGGAGAGGAGAAGCGCAAGGGCGAAGATGGTGCCGGCGGCTTTGGAGATGCTAGAGACGAGGAGATCGTAGATGCCGAAGAGATCGGCGTCGGGCGCGGCGGGGTTGTTATAGAGAGCGGCGCCAGCTACGATGAGGATTGCGGAGTTGACGAAGAGCGCGAAGGTGAAGAGACAGAGGGCTAGTTCGGCGTAGGAGTATTTGAGGCAGGATTTGATAGCGGGGAGAGAAGGGCGGTAGGGTTCTTTGGAGCTGAGGTCGAAGTCTTGGTTGATGAGGTGGTTCTTTTTGTCGTAGTCGAGAAGACGGGGTTGTACGAGGCCACTACCCAGGTAGAGACTGTGTGGCATGACGGTTGCTCCTAGAATACCGCATGCTTGATATAGACTGTTGGCTGTAAGTATGTTTTAGGGCGAGAGAGAGAGAGAACTACATACCCTTGGGATTGTACAATAGTTTTAGATGGTAAGTAACCCCTGAAGACTTGTCCTACAGAAGTATTCTGAATGAGAGAGAGTTGTATGCAGAAGCAAACAACAACACCCAGCACCAAAGCTGCAACAAACATCTCGAAATATCGTAATCTTTTCGTTTCACCATTTGCAGGATAGAAAATGAGAAGAACTAGAACATCAACAATTGACAAAGCGCAGCCACCAACCAAAGGTATTTGAGGAATTAAAAGGTTAATCGCGATAGCTGTACCAATTACTTCTGCGATGTCTGTAGCAATTATCTATACTTTGTCAGTCAAGTGAAAGGAACTGAGGGGGAACGTAACATACAGCTGCTTCAGCCATAATATATAGAACAATGTTTAGCCATTTTGGCAGGTGTGCTTTGCATGCCTCAGCGAGATTCAACCCACTGACGGTGCCAAGCTTAATGCAGAGACTCTGCAAGAAGATGGCAAAAATGTTCGACATTAGTACGATGAACAAAAGTCGAAATCTGAACGTTGCACCAGCAGCAACATCCGTAGCGTAATTTCCTGGATCGATATATGCCACCGAGACCTGTATATATCTGTTAGTATCTAAATGTAAATGATGGGTGCTGAGACAACATACCATGAAGCCTGGCCCGATAAATTTGGCAAATTTGACCATCACTTGCTTGAATCTCAACAGTGATTCTTTGGGCGCACTGAGATATCTCCCGGTATGTCCCTTTCCATCTTCGCTTCCACTACCTTCCCGATTGCTACCGTCCGAAACTTGGATGGTTGGTCTTACCACGTGACCATCCTTTCCATCCTCTCCACCCTCTTTGGTCGTCAGATCATTGGCCAGCGCATTCGGATTCGGATTGTATCCATCCCCCTCCAACGGCTCATCAGTTCTCGACGGACGAAACATCTTTCTGTTTGAGAGTTATGTGCTTCCTCTCATTTGATGCAAACGTTCGATCACCAAAACTTTGATGTTTGCGCCACAATCTGCGCCTCCCTATTCTTTTTTCGGCAGTTGGTGCACTAACTCGGGAACTAGCGAGAGATATAGAAAGAGTACTGTGAGGTAAAAGGTGCTGAAGGACTTCGATACATACAACGAAAACGAGATGATTCACGCCGCAAGCAGTCGCCGCAACCAATTACCCAACGGAATAGCACTGGAACAGCCTTTATGTAGAAGAGGTAGAAAACCAAAGATACTTGAAAAACGCGGGGGAAACGCGGGGCTCTGAAAAGGGCAGGTACGAAAAGGGTATATGATGCGATGCGTATAACTACATCTGGCTCACAGTAACGGTATTACTCCGAGCAAAGTATGAGAAGCGCAATGATTCGTCAGATGTGGCAGAAAGCTGGAGTCTACACTAACGTTAGACACTAACGTTATTACTCCGAGCAAAGTATGCTATACTTGGACGCAAGGATAAACAAGTGTGGTCCCTGTCGCTCCACTAACACAAAGAAGTTATATCGGCGAGCTGATTGGTTGATATAGAAGGTACGAGAACAGGGACTACACTTATTTATCCTTGAGGCTAGTAATTATGTTATGTTATGAAGAAAGCTACGGCTTTTCCCGATCGTCGGACCCCGGTGATTGTATTGATCTATGCTTCATCCTATGTTGATTGGACGGTGAGGACAATTGCTTGGTAGCCAAGCATAATATGTTTCGGCCAGAATGTATTATAAGGTGTGCATTGCATCCGACCAGATGAGAAATATCAAGACAGTAACATCCGGTGCCCCCGGCCAACAACCAGACCAGGCGTATTACGATAGAAACGTTCAGCGAAGGACCAGAATAGGAAGCACTCATCGCCTAAACCGAGGCTATAGCCTCGAGAATCCCAGCGCTAACGAGAAATACAGGGATTGGAGGTTGAAAAGCATGTTGCCCCTCATCACAGATGCAGGCAGAATCCAAAGTGGTTTAAAATGGAAGCTCTGTTATTGCTATTGTACCATATAACATGTCTATATCAAAAGCCTGATCGATACGCAAATCAAGCCCAAATGGTATGACCAGTATGCAATTTGCCAACCTAGTATGTAGTCTCCTCTTTTTCCCCTCAAAGAGACAGACACACCAACGCCGAGTGATCCATGCAACGCCATGCACATAACGACATCGATACCTGTCCTGTTCACAAACCGGAATTCCCTCACTTAGGTTCCGATTGATCGAGCCATGTATAAGCCCTTTGTAGTGCCTTTTTCTCCCGGCCATCATCTTCAAGAACCATAATCCAGTCTCGGATCTGCACATTGCGTCCTTTGTCACCATCCTCTCGCCAAGCGCCCATTCTACGCACACCGTCCGCGGTGAGTTTTTCCGGGCCAGTATTGGCTGCCGGGCTGCTAGCACCGCCAAGGCCTTGCGTAATGATTCTACCCGGAGTACTTGTACCACTGCCGCTGCCGCCCCCCCCACCACCACCACCCCCACTTCCTGCAGTCATCCAAGAATAATTCTTCTTCTTGCCAAACAAACCACTTCTTCCACCCAAGAATGTTGTAGTAGTCACATTGGCAGCGGCATGACTCGCTGCTTCACTAACCTTCGCCTCAGCCTTCTTCTTTTGCTCTTTCTTCGTAGGTATCTTATCTGGAAGATCTGGAGCAACAGACCCAGGGGTACCAGGAACAACAGAGCCAGAGCGAGATCCTTCACCCAACTCTCGAGCCCGTCGTTTTCTCAGTCTAGCCTCTTCTGCATTTCGCTCCTTATTTGCATGTGTTCGCAGAGCAGCTGCAACCTCGTTCGAGAACGATTTCGACTGTGCCTTGGAAGTTTCTGATACAGGTGTTGGTAATCTGTTTGCATTTGAAAGAGAGCCTTGGTTTGATTAGCTTGAATCGAAACAAAACAAATTGCTCAAGTAATACATACGCTTGAGAGGGTTGGTGAGAGGGCTGATAACACTCTCCCACCCGCTCCTTGGAGCACCGTCAACCACAACACTACTTTGCGTAGCACTATTTGGTACTGCAACATCCATCCACTCGTCCCTAATTTGTGCATGTGAGTTCATCTGCCTTCCTTTAGTCAACTTGGTTGCATCCTCCAGTAAGCCACGAAGACGGTGTTTTGTGGCAATGGACATAAGCGCAAGTTGATCAACCAGTAATGAATCAAGTGGAATAAAGGTGCCACTCGTTGCTGAGATGGCTCCATTTGGCCCCACAGCTGTCTGTGTTTTGATGGTAGGGTTTGGAAAGTTTTCCGGTAACTTCATAGTGCCCATTTTACCATTACTGTCCGTGTTTAATGTGAGACCATTATCTTGGGCTATCTTCTCCATTCGTTTATGTACGTTCGCCACGATCAAAAACGGATTGTTCAATTCTCTCTGCCTCGAAACCGCAAGATTGCGAGCCGCATCATGCCACGCTTTATCAGCCGCCTTTTTGTCAAATTCTTCTTGTGATTTTGTATTCGGTGCTTCACCAGGCTGATTTGCAGGGCCTGAGCCATAGAAGGAACGTTCATCTCCAGGAGGAAACTGAGTAAAGCTGTGACCTGATGAAATAGTGCCTGACTGTGATCCCGAAACCTGCGAATTGAACGATGCATTGTATTGCTGGAAAGTATATAATTCCTCCTCCGCTAGATCGATACCAGTTCCTCCCAATACATCCATCGGATCCATACCATCAACCTTAGACCTATCCACTGGTCTTGAAGGTGGACCCATCGTACCGCCGGGTTGTTGTGGTATCTGCAACGTGAAATTGTTGAATTGATTCGGCGCCATATTGCCTGGGTGTTGTTGCTGAGGCTGGCCAGGAAAAGCTAGAGGACTAGGTTGCGCTTGAGGTGGCAGCGCACCTGGGGTTGGTGGCATGCTCAAGGAAGGAGAAGGCGCATTTAACCCATTCGAATAAGGTGTGTTATAAACTCCCTGAGGAATCTGCACAGTCGAAAAGTGAGGAGAGGCCACAGCTGAAGGTGAGCCAGAAGCCCCAGGGCTCATTGCGTAGGGCGACTGGACATATGGCGTGCCGGGTTGAGTTGATGGTGGGTTGGGCGATAGTCTTTGTCGTTTGTGCGGCTGTAGGGAAAATTGTGGATTTGTTGAGGGCGAGCTCCCAGGTTGAGGAGGAGAGAATGGTCTCTGCGGCATCGCATATTGCTGCTGTTGTGGTTGCGCCATGATTCAAACCGTACTCGTCGTATTTGCTTGTATTCTCCTGTCTTCCGTCACGAAGCAGGCGCGAAGCCCGGCTACCTCCAACGACACCGACCCATGCGCTGTTGAAGAATCTTCAGGAAATCGCTGAGAGTTCGCGCAATAATCTCACTCGCTGTATTGATGACGATTTAGCTCTCTTCTTTATATAAGATTTTGTGTTCGTTGTCTCGAGTCGCGAAAGCTCTCCCGGTTCAATTGCATCACGTGTTTTATTTAGTGCGATTTCTCCACAAGGAACTCCAAACTTCGCGTCTGCCATGAGCCGCTTGCCCATTATTCATTTATTCATTCTTTCTTTCTTTCCTCGTCCAGTAACATCATCTACCTTAGGAATTCCTCATTAGTTCTACCTGATTATTTGTCGCATTCGCGCAACGCAAACTTTGATTATGCTATACCCTTGAAATTCTATTGCCATCAAGGCGCAAAAATCATAACTTCGAACATAACACGAACAGAGAAACACGCAAGTTAGTCAAGATGGCATCGAAGCGAAAGGCTGCTGCTATGGCACCGGTAGCAGAAGAGCCTGTAGATCCAGCTGATGAGCTGATGTTTCTTTGCCTTGGTGGTGGTAACGAAGTTGGAAGGTCTTGTCATATCCTTCAATACAAGGGCAAAACGGTTATGGTTAGCAATAATCCGACTCCTCACGATACTGTTACTGACACTTATTTTAAAGCTCGATGCCGGCATGCATCCTGGTTACGAAGGTTTGGCTGCGTTGCCTTTCTACGATGACTTCGACCTAAGTACTGTCGATGTACTTCTGATCAGCCAGTAAGCGGAATCTTATCTCCTATGTTTATACTTATATGCTATGCATGTATTGGTTTGTGAGTGCTTGGAAGCAGTCAGTGGTATTTGGATTGCGGCAGATCAATTCGATATGTGGTGCGCCACGAACGCTCTAGATCTCGCTGTTGAATCAGCAGAATATTATTTCATTTTTCTCTTTGGTCTATCTACAATATTATCATGTATACGAGAATCAATACAATACCATTATTCAACAGTCGACACCTGTCTTGATTCTGTGATATGACCTCCATCCTCGCATCCCCAGTTTGTACATAGCGCGCCGTTCCCCTCTTCGTTGGCGTATTATACTAGTACTACCCTGAGGAAAGTTGACTGACAGCTTCAAGTTTCCATCTCGATCATGCAGCCTCGTTACCTTACGTGCTCTCGAAGACCAACTTCAAAGGGCGTGTCTTTATGACACATCCTACCAAGGCTATCTATAAATGGCTTATTCCAGATAGTATACGAGTTGGTGGAGCGTCGTCAGAACGAGTGATAAATCCTGTCTATACCGAAGCTGATCATCTTTCCACATTCCCAATAATCGAAGCTATCGACTACCATACTACACATACAATATCGTCAATACGAATAACACCGTATCCCGCAGGTCATGTTCTTGGTGCTGCTATGTTCCTCATCGAAATCGCTGGGCTCAAGATCTTTTTCACGGGAGACTATTCGAGAGAAGATGATCGACATCTTATTTCAGCAGAGGTACCTAAGGGTGTCAAGATCGATGTGTTGATCACTGAGTCTACATACGGAACTGCAGCACACGTTCCACGGCTCGAGCGAGAGCAAGCTCTTATGAAGTCCATTACTGGTATTTTGAACCGTGGAGGTCGTGTTCTGATGCCCGTTTTCGCCCTTGGTAGAGCTCAAGAACTGCTTCTTATTTTAGATGACTACTGGGGCAAGCACCAGGAATTTCGAAAGTTTCCTATCTATTACGCGAGTAATCTGGCACGGAAATGTATGATGGTCTACCAGACATATGTGGGGGCCATGAACGACAACATCAAACGTCTCTTCCGGGAACGTATGGCCGAAGCAGAAGGCAGTGGAGAAACAGGTGGGAGAGGCGGCCCATGGGATTTCAAATATGTCAGGTCCTTGAAAACGCTTGATCGTTTCGACGACGTAGGCGGCTGTGTTATGCTCGCGAGTCCTGGTATGTTACAAAATGGTGTGAGCCGGGAATTACTTGAGAGATGGGCACCGAGCGACAAGAATGGTGTGGTTATAACTGGTTATAGCGTGGAGGGCACCATGGCAAAGCAAATCATGCAAGACCCAGATCAGATTCAAGCCATCATGTCCCGTACTACAGGAGGTGCCCGTAGAGGACCAGGTGCTCCAGAGGGAGAGAAAGTCATGATACCCAGACGATGTAGTGTGGAGGAATTCTCTTTCGCAGCTCATGTAGATGGTGTGGAGAATCTAGTATTCATCGAGGAGGTAGCAGCACCTGTAGTGGTAAGTTTCACCTTTCTTTTTTGGCCTTGATTAGCACATGCTAACACAGCCAGATCCTCGTACATGGAGAACAAAGCAATATGATGCGCTTAAAATCTAAGCTCCTCTCTTTGAACGCTAATAAAACGACCAAGATCAAGATCTTTAGTCCCCGTAACTGCGAGGAAGTTCGCATTCCGTTCAAAGCCGACAAAATTGCAAGGGTGGTTGGAAAACTGGCCTCTGCTCCTCCTGCAGCTAATGATGCACAACTCATTACCGGTGTTCTCGTCCAGAACGATTTCAAGATGTCTCTGATGGCACCTGAGGATCTGAGGGAATATGCCGGTTTGACCACCACGACTATCACTTGCAGGCAACGCATGACGCTAAGTGCGGCTGGTATTGATCTTATTAAATGGGCTCTGGAGGGGACGTTTGGCAAGATTGATGAGTTGCCTGAAAGTAGAAATGGGAAGGCTTTGAAAACCAATGGAAACGGTGACACACACATGACGGCGAACGGCTCATCAGACGAAGAAGCAGATGAAGAGATCTCTAACACTGTTACTGCATATCTGGTCATGGGCTGTGTTACAGTACGTTACCGCAACAATGGCGAGGTGGAATTGGAGTGGGAAGGAAACATGCTCAATGATGGGATTGCGGACGCCATTATGGCAGTTTTGTTCTCTGTAGAAAGTAGCCCTGCTGCTGTAAAACGTAAGCTGGATTACATCTACCGTCCCCCTGGTTCGATCATGATAACTAACATACATCAGAATCATCAAGCAAGCACACTCACTCTCATACACATGCCCAAACCCGCAACCTCCACGCCAATCTTTCTCCCACCGAGCGTCTCGAGCGTCTTTTCATGTTCCTTGAGGCACAGTTTGGTCCCGATAACTTGAATCCTATTGCCGAGCCACGAAATTCTTCGGCACCCGATGCTGATGAGGAATATCAGAAAAACGAGCTCGAAAGGCTCCACAAGATAGGAATACCAGTTCCAGGAGTGGAGATCAGAGTGGATAAAATGGTGGCGAGAGTATGGCTGGAGGATCTGGAGGTTGAGTGTGCGAATCGGGTTTTGGGGGAGAGGGTGCGGGCGGTGGTGGAAAGGGCTGCCGAGGTTACGGCTCCGCTGTGGGGGTGAACGGGGGGTAGCGTTCTTCTTGCAAGGTAGATGCATAGATGGATGTTAGATGGTGATCAGGATATGAGCGTTGAGTTCGCGGTCTAATAGACAGGTGGCTAGTGGGGTAGAAGGGGAGAGCGGAGTTTGCGGAACAAAAGTCCCTTTGAGGACTGGTTTACTTATGTATCGTTTAGGAGACAAAATATTGGCTAGCTTTATTACGCGTTGTTTCCGTTTCGTTGAGACTTTATCAAATGTGGCAATTCAAGACAAATCAATCATGGCCATTGCGCGTTGTGCATCTTGACCCACGAGAATTATACTATCCCTCCCCATGAATAAAGGTTAATTTTTTCTACATCTTGCCACATAAAAATTTAACCTTTATTCATGGGGGGGATAGTACTCATGATATAGATCAGTCGGAAGAACTTCACATCCAATATCGAACAAAGTGCCAAGCGATATCCACCTCTATGCAGAACCCGCTGTTATGCCAGAGATCTGCCAGATACAAACTTGCCAGAAATCCGGAGTTGTGAGGATATGCCAAATTTCCATTACTCTTCAATTCTCATGCTACGGAACAAGCTAGGGTCGACAATTTGCCACATTTTAAGGATATAAACCTCCTTCAAGCAGCCATGTAATTAGTTCTTCAGATAGATCAATCATTCAATTTCAATGCATTCTCATTTCTAAAGAGCTCTAAATCTTAACATGAACGCTTGTGAAGGTGAGGACGAACGTTTCATAAGATGAAAGATGAATTCTGAGAGGAAGGTTGCATGAAAAACATGACTCAAGAACATGCAGCCTACTACTGAACAACCACCTATTTATCTCCTTTAAACGAATCATATACCTTGCTCCATAACACCGACGTTAAATCAGAACGACACTGAGTCACTAATCCTTCTACTATTTGATCAATCAATCAAAGCAATTATAAAGACTGTAAATGGCGCAGAAGCTGAAAGACCATACCAGTAGACCAAAGCTAACAAGAAATGCGGCAAGGAAGGAGAAAAAACGGAATTGATGCAGGTAAGGGTCGAGTTTACGCCTATTTTTACAACCAATTATGACTATGCAGCCCGCTATGACGGTAGAGGTTGGAAAAATGATAGCTGTCAACAGCACCCAGCTGAAACATTTAGAATCCTTCTTGCTCGCAAGATGCTCCCGGCGAACCATTGGGCGTGGCTTGCTGAAAGCGTTGAAAATCTTGAAGAAGGTGCCGAATACTATGATGCCGTTTCTGGACGCTCCTGACGTTGCTGGGCGCGAGGAAGTTGCTGCAGCAATGACGGCGGTTGTACAAGGCGTAAGTATGTCTTGTGCTGCGCCGTAACAGAGACCACTTGCAGTAGATACCGGCGTTGTAACGATTGTAGGAGTGGTTGTGATGGTTTGCGTGGTTATGAGTGTTGTAGATACCGAGATTGTTTGAGCGACATAAACGACGAAGGTGGTTGTGCTCGTCGGTGCAGTGACTACATCCACAACCGTAGTGTAAGATACCCAGACGAAGTTGATGGACGTTACTGTGGAGATGGCATCTTCGAGAAGAACACCCTTGCTTGGAGCAGAGCCATGGCTGGGATTGGTGACCAAATGCGGGAATTGGAAAGGAAAGGCGTTTACAGAACTTGACGAGGTAAGAGGAGAAGTTTTCGAGAACTCTGTAGTCGTGAGTGTGGTCTTATGAGAAGACTGAGCAACGACACAGGAAGCTATATATTCGTTATTATTCCCAAACTAAACAACAAGTTTGAGATGCGAGTTTGTGAGAGCTTACTTTGCAAAAGAAAAAGAGCAATGAAGGTCGTGAACCAAACCTTCAGGCCATATCCGACAGACATTTTCTAGTTCACACAAAAGTTTACTATTAGCATATAGTACGACAAGTGATACGAGCAGGAAATGAAATATGCCGACCATGTCCAGGATGGTTATCAAAAGCTTCTCACCTGAGTTTGCCAGAAGATATTCAGTCTAGTACAAGACGTTGAAAGAAGCATTTATACCGCTTGATCCGCTTTTTTGTGCCAGAATCCTGGAGACAATCTTCCAAGTAGAATGGGTGGAATGGAGGCTCAAAAGCGTTTGTCGCTGATACCAATGCACGCAGGCGTAAGGTCTCGATTTCTCTCTAAAAATGGGTTGAATGTCGGTTTGCAAATATGACCGAGAAAATAACGTATCAACTTATGTTCCAAAACGTGGTACTTATGCAATCCGACTGCGTTATAAGTGTCGCGTGGAAAGTGGTTGTGAAAGTTAGGTTTTGAAAGAGGAAATTGAGGCTATTCACTCATTCAACAACCGAGAGCGAAAAGGTACAATATCATTGAGAAATACAGCCTCTTACAAAATCCGGACTATTGTGTTACTTTGAATAAGCGAATACAATAGATGAGATTAATAAAAATCATTTGATCTTTCGAGCTTTCGAGCTTTGCGCATTTTCTCGTCGTACCTTGGTGGATCAGAAACGATAATATACTTGCTGCACTGTACGAGCACTCTACTGTAGATAGCTGTAGAGAAACTCAACACATAAATGCGAGCAGCTATGACCTGCTGTGCTCCTCTTTAGGGGAAAGCTGTCACGGGCTACATTGCATGTTGCTGTGGCCCTTCAGTTTCGCAACCAGAAACATGAGATCTCGAAGACTTATGCCAGGAATCAGAGAAGCTTGGATGCCAATCTTCGGAGCCAGTGTGTAGCGCAGTAGGAGTGTCGCAGAAGCGAAGCAGTATTGTGTCTCTGATGATTGTGTGATCGACCGACTGCTGATATTGTATAGGACGGCAACCTCGCCAGCTTCGGGGAAGTGTTAACAAGTAGCCTTGGGTGTTCTAGACTTCGCATATACTTAGGCAGCGAATACACAAGATGATCCGGTCATCTCAGGCTGTTCATCTTGAGTTGCATGCTGGCTCTGTCCATCACTAGATGAGATGAGTGATCCTCCCCATGTGATTCCCATCATCCCTCAACCTGGCAACCTAGAACCTGTTGTGATATCCACCCTGCATCTTGCGTTCCAAGCTATACTCATTGTCCCTATTGTTTCCCTACTACTGCGAGCGTGTCAAGCAACCAACTAGGAGGAAGGTTACGAAGTTCCGATGAGTCGCGCCAGCGGGTGTAGGAATTCATTGACCAGCACTCCATGTCGCCAACTATTGTTCTCCTGCATCAACATGATTATTAGAGATATATCAGAACACAGAATCAACGTGTGAGCCCCTATGATGCAATCGCAGGATATACCTCCAAGTTTGAATACGTATTGAACCTTCAATGAGTTACTGCATTATAAGTGCTGGCGACCGCGTATAGAGCCAGCCCAATTGCCCGGGTCGGACGAACCATAATCCGTTATATCCACCAGATCTGTTTTATTCGTTGATGGAATAACAGATCAATACACAATTTTCTATTACTCCAGTTAATTCTTGTCATTGGGTCTTAAAATAATGGCCTGGCCCTATCCTTGAAGCTGTTCTTTTAAAAAAGTTTAACAGTGGCGAAAGACAGTATCGTATTGTCAACCTACTCGAAATCGAAGGCGAATTCAAGATTTGTCCGGCGACATTCAGCTCATCGCAACCCGGGTTCTAAGAAGCTAGCTACCTCTGTGGAAGAGACAGCTTCGATGCCTAGCAAAAATTTCGACGCCAAAGTTGTTTTACCGCACACTAAAGACAGGCCTAATGCCTCCGATTCGAGATCGCCCAAAAGCTCAACCAAATGCTATTCCTGTAGGTAGGCCGAAGCAGAAGGTGGGTGAGAAACAAAAGGCAGAGAAATCTGCTATCAATGTGCAGAAACCAGAACATGAAACTGCAGAGACTGAAGATTTACCGGACGAGTTCCTCGATTTGGAGGGCACTTCCCATCAAGTTATACAAGTCTCGAGAACTGGCGACGTTATCCTTGACGTGAGGTTCGAGAACACGCGAGCTTGCACAAAATCCATACCGAGTGAAACGATACAAAAGTTGAAGTTTTCGAAAGAGCCGATTCCCTCCGCGCGAGTGTTCTACCGTATCCGTCTTGATGCCCTCAAGCAAAATTCCAAATATTTTGAACAATTGTTGGGGTCTGGTGTATTCGGAGAAGGTCAAATCGTATCTGCCAAGCTTGCAGAATTTGCCCAGCTAAAGGTAGACCCTACGACACTACCTGCGAATGAATTGCCTCGAATAAAGATCGTGGACGAGGATGAGGCGACAAGGACTCTAGGGCGTGAGGCAGTATTTCAAGATATGCTTAGCATATTACATTCAAAAAGCCATTCCTCGAAAACTATCACTTTGCTTTATCTATCTATCCTAGTGATTATGGCCGATAGGTATGATTGTATGGCCACGGTATCACGGTACATTACGAGCAAATTCTCCAGTTTTCGGTATCCCCCAACACTTGAGAAAACTTTAGAAGAAGTAGTACGGCAGAAGATCCTGATCTTCTACCATACGAACCAAGCTCCCCGGCTTGCCGCAGCTACGAAAGAGCTTATACTCAGAGGTTCGTCGCGCTGGATAGTGTATGAGGATGCAGATCCTGATGTTGGCGCAGCATGGTGGGATCTGCCTGAGGATTTAGAAGGTATATCCTATGTTTAGACAAAAGATTTTATTTGACGATACTGACGGCCCATTAGCGGAATTATTATACCGTCGATCTAGAATTCTTGTGACCATCTCTTCCCTTCAGAGCTATTTTCTCAGTCTCTATACTTCTCGAACGCGCCAGTGTAGCCTGGGGTACGATTCGTCTCCTGCTTGTGATTCTTTCCAGCTTGGCGAGATGATCAAGTTTCTAACGCGGAAGAATTTGCTTTCACTTGTTCCATTTCAAGTGGTTCCTCCAGAAGATCCTGCATTCATCTGGCCGGTAGCATATACTGGTGATATCGAGCAGCTTATTAGTGTTTTACGGCAATGCCCAAGTTATCAAATCGACAAGAATCATGGTCATTGTGGTTTGCGTAGTAAACTACTTCCAGCATTGGATTACATTAAAGACTGTTTGGATACAGGAATCAGTCTCCATGCCAAATCGTGGAAAAGCGAAAGATCATCCCAAACCTGGGTTCCCGTATCATCCGCGAATGAAAGCAGTCTCAAGAAAGCGTTTATCGTAGGGGATAAGGAGGTCGGCCAGGAGAAGAAAGAAAAGTCGTTCGATTTCACAAGTTTAACGAGAGAAGACCTTGTGTTTGGAGGGAAAGCTCTAGGTGCGGACAGGGCAGCGAGGAAGTTATTTTTGGCCGAAAGTTGGAATTGGGTACGAGAGGTCGACAAGGAGAAGGAGAGAATGGCAAAATCGTCTATGTTTAGGTTCTGAGCATGTCTTCCGTCTTGACGGCACTGGAAGTAATGCCGTGATAGCATAAAATGTTAAGTTCCCGCTTGAGCACGGATTTGATGCTCCGAAATCTTGTTCTGGCTAGGCCTACTCGCTTGTTGTGATTAAAACACAACCGGGAAAAGGGGAGTAAGGATTAATGGCAGTCGGTCTCATTCTTACCACTTCAGGACTGGCAAGATGCCAAGCCCATATTCCTGGAGTAAACGTGAAACATATAGACGCTTTCTTCATGCACTTTTCCGCTGTCAAGACTAAGTTGAGTAATTTTGGATTTGAGGCTGATAGCAACGATAAACGTATAGACGTCATATTGAAAATGGAACTATCATCTATTCCAGAATTGAACAAGCGACACTGCCGAGTGGGTTAAATGAGTTTACGCGATTCTAATCTCAATAAACAAGCTTGCATAGACACCCTTTTGCATCCGTTCTGCAGGGTCTTTGCCATGCTTGCTGAGCTTGCCGTCGTCCGCATCTCCCACGAAGTGTGCGGCAGACTGTTTAGGGGGCTGGCAGAGGTATCCGAGAACGATTCACTATTCAGCTGGGAATTAAGAATAAAGTGTACATCCAGAATCCTCAAGTTCATGACGTCTAGAATTATGGCAAGGATGCCAGCTCAATTACATACTCCTGAGTCCTGACCTAATTTACTCTTACCTCCGAGAAGGTTTCATATAGAAAACAAACGGTCAGTTAGTCCGGCGATGCCCCATAATTATCACAAATTAAGCGACTGCTCTTGCGCCTTGATTCAATCTTCTCCAACTTCCACCAAACAAACGTCAGATCACAAATTAACCTGTGTATTTGGAGAAAGTTCTCTCGCTCAAAAAGTCTCTGAGCGAAACGCTGGCTCGGGACGAAAGTAACGAATAAGTCATAGGATTACCACTATACCAGGGAGCAGGTCTGGACAACCTGCTTTCAGCAGTATCCTGACTAATTTCTCCCCCCAAATGAAAGGGAATAATAGTACGGATAGGTAATTAATTTGTGAAGTGGAGTATCATAAGATTTCATCATGTTGGATTGAATAAATAAGGCTACTTGTTCGCCCCAACTTGAGCTTCTCTTTTTCTTTCTCCCAAGTCAGTTTTGAACTACAGCCACTCATTCATACATTCCTTCATTTCTAACTTGTTCTCTTTCTTGCCCAGCGCCATGCGTTTTACAAACTTCATCTTGGCCGCTGGCCTTACAGCATCAGCCTTCGCAGCCCCGGTGGCTGTTCAGGAAGAAGATGACAGCTGCCCAATCGATGTTGAGCCAGAAACTACTTCTGCTACTTTCGCAGCCCAAACAACTATGCCAGCTTCCTCAGTTATCGCTACTTCTGTTGCCTCTTCGGCTGTTGTTGTTCCATCTAGCAGTGCTATCGCCAGCTCAACTGTCAAGAGCTCTGCCGTCGCTCCATCCAGCACCCAGGTCGCGGTCGCATCTTCATCAAGCTCCTCCAGCGCAGTGGCCTCATCAGCCGTGGCTGTTTCTTCCTCCGCCTCTAAGGCAACCTCTTCTGGAAAGTTACAATGGATCGGAGCAAACGAGTCCGGAGCAGAGTTCGGACAAAACAACATCCCAGGTACCGTAGGAAAAGATTACACCTTCCCATCCACCAGCGCCATCAAGACGCTCATGGATGGTGGCATGAACATCTTCCGTGTTCCATTCCTCATGGAGCGTATGGCACAAGGTACCATGACCGCACCAATCGATGCCACTTACCTTGCTTCATACAAGACCGTCATTGAATTCATCACGTCCGCTGGTGCCCACGCCATTGTTGATGCCCACAACTTCGGCAGATATAATGGTAACGTCTTCACATCGACTAGCGACTTCGGTACTTTCTGGAAGAATCTCGCTACTGAGTTCGCTGACAATGACCATGTCATCTTTGATTGTAACAACGAATTCCACGATGAGCCTACCAATACCATCGTCGCCGAGCTTAACCAAGCCTGTGTCAGTGCCATTCGTTCGGCCGGCGCTACCTCCCAATACATCTTCGTTGAGGGCACCTCATATACTGGTGCATGGACCTGGACTTCTTCAGGAAACGCTCAATACATGAAGAACATCACCGATCCCAATGACAAATTGGTCTACGAATTCCACCAATATCTTGACTCTGACGGATCCGGAACTTCTGCCGACTGTGTCAGCAGTACCATTGGTGCTGAGCGTGTCGCCGATGCCACTGCCTGGCTGAAGGCTAACAACTTCAAGGGTATTTTGGGTGAATATGCCGGCGGTGCCAACGCTCAATGTGAGTCTGCCGTTAAGGGTATGTTGGATGCTTTGGCTGCCGACAACCAACACTGGATGGGTGCTGTCTGGTGGGGCGCAGGACCATGGTGGGGTGATTACATCTACACTATGGAGCCACCTTCCGGAAAAGCATACACTGCTTACTATGACACAATTGTCAGTTATGTTGCTTAAGCATTTCATACAAGGACTGGATGTTAGGATAAAGAGGGGGAGAAAAAGTAGAAGAAAAGGTTCTGATTCGTTTTGTATATACTTACTTAGCATTGCCTTTCTGTTGAAAGGCTCAACTTTTTAGGGGGTGATAGCAGAGGATGACTTTAGAAAATAGAAACAAGACGGATTTATTTTCAACACAATCTTCTCCTGATATTTCAGATGTGACTTCTGCTATTTGTAAGCTCTGAGCAAAGGTGTAAACTGCGTTCAATTTGGTCTGCTCGTGTCTGCTTATATCTGCTTATGTCTACTCTCCAAGGTCATCATCCATCTACTGTCTATAAACACACGCCTCACTTAACGTATAAAGCCACACCGTGAACTTCACATGCCAATGAAGCAGGAACACTCTAAGCAGCAGTTACATTAGCAAAAGCTGCTTGCTTACCCCGGATTCATTACTCGCAACTGTCTAACACATGAAGAATAGCTTATTGATTACTCGTCCCCACAGCGCGTGACCCCAAAATATTGAGAAGTCAGAATCCCAATTCGCTTTCGGCTGAGACCAAAAGCATGTGAGAATGCCCGTTCTCGAAATCGCCGCTAACGTCAATGAACGATGATTGGCTGTGTGCCTGCCTCGGCTTGATTTCCAAAGACTGAGCAAACCTGCCCATCTTTAAATCTTGCTATCTCCTGCATTTCCCTCTGTTCTCTTCTCCCATACAAGACCTCTACTTTCCTTCGATCATATTTATCACATTCACAGGATTAACCTCAACTACAAATCTCAATCATGTCTGCAGGTCAGTAATCTTGTCGCACACGAAGGAATGTGAACATCGCTAACATCGGCACAGCACAAAACCGTCTCACCCAAGTTTCTGGCCACTTGGCCGGCTCCAAGAGTGCTATTACACCTACAGAGGGAGATGGTGGTCGAGCGAAGCTTCTGGAGAAGAGCCCAGATGATGTAAGTAACCTTTGCGTCCTGCAGATCATGCTATCGAATTGGTCACTGACAATATTCACTTCTAGGTCGTCGTAACAGCATGTTTACGAACTGCATTCACAAAGGGCGGCAAGGGAGGCTTCAAGGATACCGCAGCAGCAGACTTACTAGTTGGCGCATTCAAGTCGCTCATCGAACGATCGAAAATTGACCCTAGTCTGGTGGAAGATATTGCTGTTGGTTCCGTCCTTCCGCCTGGTGGAGGGGCAACTGAATTCCGTGCTGCTGCGTTAGCCGCTGGCTTCCCAGTAACATCTGCGGTCAAGAGTTTGAACAGGCAATGTTCTTCCGGGTTACAAGCATGTGTGGACATTGCAAATGCGATCAAGTCTGGCATGATTGAAGTTGGAGTTGGTGCTGGAGTAGAAAGCATGTCCTTACAATATGGTATGTAATACATCTTTACAATATCTCGAGTCCTCTAGTTTGGTATCATTCCTAACGATGAGATTGCAGGACCTGGTGCTGTCACGGAATTCTCGGAACTCCTTGAATCTCACCCCGAATCGGCAAACTGCAAGGTACCCATGGGTGTTCTGTCGGAGAAGATGGCCAAAGATAAAGGCATCTCGCGCGCAACTCAAGATGCTTTTGCTGCTTCGTCGTATCAAAAAGCGCTGAAGGCTCAACAAGATGGCCTCTTTGACGAGGAGATCGCTCCTCTCACAGTCAAATGGGAGGACCCCAAGTCCGGTGAAACCAAAGAAATCACAGTTGCAAAGGACGATGGCATCCGACCTGGCATCACTGCTGAGAGTCTAGGCAGCATCAAGCCAGCTTTTGCCAAGGATGGTAGCATTCACGCCGGAAACGCATCTCAAATCTCAGACGGTGCCGCAGCAGTTCTTCTCATGAAGAGATCTACAGCTGAGAGATTAGGCCAAACTATCCTTGGCAAATATGTAGCCGCATCAGTAGCTGGTGTTGCTCCACTTCTTATGGGTATTGGTCCTTGGGCCGCCATTCCTAAAGTCTTCGAGAAGACCGGTATCAATAAGGATGATGTTGATATTTTCGAAATCAACGAGGCATTCGCTAGTCAATGTGTATGGTGCGCGAACGAGCTTGGCATTGATCAGAAGAAGATCAATCCAAAGGGTGGTGCAATCGCTTTTGGACATCCACTCGGATGCACGGGTGCTAGACAAGTCAGCACATTATTGTACGAGCTGAGGAGGACGAAACAGAAAGTTGGTGTTACAAGTATGTGTGTTGGAACTGGTATGGGTATGGCTGCCGTTTGGGTAGCCGAGTAAGGTGGGTAATAGGTTCGGGAAGATAATTTGCACCAAGATTGGGAGAGGCAGGTGGTCGACTTGTACGAATATTATTGCTATAGGGGGTATCTGCATTTGTGATGATTGGATAGAAATAGCTGTTTATACAACAGTGTCTTCGTGGAAGAAGGCTATCACTTGGTCTAGATTATGAACAAATGGCAACTCATCAACTAAGACTTTCTCAATCCGTACAAAGGCTATGATTCTTCCTATTTCTACCGGGCTTAGAAGCACTAGGTGGGTATACTGAATAGTGATTTACCCAGCTGGAGGCTATGCAAGACGTCCAGGCATCTACACTTCCTTAGATGATTGAAAAGTTAGTGTTACACTCACTGCAGTGGGACGTAACCTATGAGCTGCTAGCATCCTTTCCTTTTTAAAAATTGACACGGCTTTATAGAATCCCATCAGGTACTCACCTGTTCACCATGCCGTGCCCACCCAAAAGTATGTATCAATCAGATCACTAATTCACATGTACCTTGACGACGCGATGACATAGATGTGACTTCACGAGATTGTATCTGTGAATGCATATCGGTTGATTCACGGTACGGCTTGCTTTTGAAGAGTTTTTTTTTTTTTTTTTAAAAAAAAAAACTGCAACTACTTAAAATATGTCTGTTGATTCGACTTCAATTCTTGGTTCGACTTCAATTCTTGGTTCGACTTCAATTCGTGGCACACCGTATCACTCACTATATATGGGTACGGGCGCTGGTTGAATTGAGTCTTATTCTTCTAACTAAGAGGAATCTAAGCTAGCTATATAATCCTGCTCTCCGGTATTGTCGGAATGAATGGACTACAGGAAGACTCAATCAATGGGCTACAGAAGATGGTACAGGAGAAGTGAACAATGAAGCCATCCATGTAGTTAGTACAGGAGAGCGAGTCTATATAGTCCAGCTCCTCCTCCCACCTAGTTTAGAGAATTCGAACCGATTCAACTGCATTTACTTGGGCCCTATTGTGACTAAGTATAGTGCTATGAGTTGGTTTCACACACAGCTGTACTAAGCCAACCGACAGGTATTGAGGGTTTACTCCTACGATGTAGTTAGGAATCACACTTGTAGTACTGCGGGCGTGATTCACTTTATCCGACAATGTCGTTCAGCGGAATCGTGAGAGGAACAAAGCTGCTGTTGAACAGTAAGTTACATCTCTGAACAGCTCCTGCAAAACTCCCAAGAGTGACAGTTAGGGTATATGTTTGGCTCAATAGCTCCTTTCTTGATCAACATCCAAACAAATACTGAATAACACCTTGTAAACAATACAGCATATTCTAAAATCTATAAATGGCCGCCATTTCTTTCTTTCTTTCTCTAGCTAATTAATATAGGCGTACATACATAAGTTCAAGAGTTCAACAGCTGCCTATTTCGCATTCATACCAAAGCGCCCAAAATACTGCTGAAAAGCGTCTGTGAAAATGGACGACTCACTAGAGGTACCACCTAGCTTCGAAGAAGAGGCATCACAACCCCTCGTGCAAACAGACAATGTATCTCACACAGAACCCTCGGCACTCTGCCCGATATGTCTTTCACCATTCGAAGACCGAGCCATCGTCCAGCCATGCGGCCACCCATTCGATCTCAAGTGCATTAGAGCCTGGCTCGATCAGTCCGGCCCCAATGCTCGCAACTGCCCACTTTGTAGAAGAAGAATGACGGAACTTCAATACGATATCCCTGGAGGACGTGTGATCGAGCTAATCAGACCTGTAAGACTAGAATGGCTTCTTGACGATACTTTTTCACCTGAAAATCAAAGACGCCTATTCCATGAATCACGTGAACGCCAGCGTCTTTCTAACTGGGAAGGTTTGCACATATTCGGGCAAAGGAGCCTATGCTTATGTGTATATGCTCCTCAAAGTAACTCAACGGAGATCCATGTGGACAGAAGTATTGGCTTATTCATCGTACAAGAAGGACTCACCACGAAGAGTGTGTTTCTCCGAGATTAATGGTATGACAGACGACACAGCGGCAGACACTGTATCTCTTAATTACGCCGAGGCGGCAATGAAGGAGCTGAGAATGACATTGAATCGCTGGTGGAATGAATGTCAGAACATCGATATCGCTAGAGTTGAGGTTACACTGAACAGCTGCGAGGTATTCACAGGCCGACGTGGAATACATTCTTTCTTGAAGGAGAAAGTTTCGATCGAACATGGCAGTCAGGAGACATATATTCGATGGGAGATGGTATTAGAAGAGGATGGTCCTGCGAATGCTGACGATGATCCCCAGATCTTTCATCCGGATACGCAAACACCGGAAAGAGCAAGAGCAGACCAGAGAATTCGAAGAGCAGAAGAGCAGATCCAGGGTGCTCATGAATGGTTCATGAGTCATGGATTCGTAGATCGTGAGGGTCCTTCGCTGGAAAGAGCTACGACTAACATTAGGGAGGTACCTGATATGTTCAGTCTTTGCGATTTCTGTTCCGTTAGTCACAGATATGGAGATTGCTTGATGGACTGGCGCCCAAGGGAACCACCTCCTGAATGAAGGGCGCGTAAAAATATCGCAGCTCAAAGGGTAGGTTCACTCTCCACTCTACTAGCTAGATTGATTGCTAGATTCTCTGGATGCTCACAAGCTTGGGCTAGGTTTATTGGATGTTTGATAGAAAGTCGTTTAGCTCAAGGCAGATTGTAGTCTGACACTGAATAAGCTGCTAGACAAGCCTCGTTATAACAATAATATTTCGCCTCGTGCCTACAACCTACAAATTCCATGCAACTGTTTATTTGTCGACCATGCAATATATCTTTTAGTGACCCTATGCATGAGTCCGGAGTGATGAGTAAATACCTCGGTGAAAGAATCTCAAAGGAGCTCAGTCAGCGGGCCCGCTCCGCACATTATCCCACTCCAACGACTTTTCTTAATATCGATTATGATAAGTAAGTCGCTAGGAGGTCACCGTCCAAAGCTCGGGTTAAGGGTTGAGTATGGTCCACCGACTTTCTGGATGAGCGGCGTGGTACATCGCAAAGATGTCGATTCACAGGCCTTGGCGCTTCCCTGCCAAACGAGCCTCCACCTGCTCCACCCGCTCCACCCCGTTGATATGTAAGATTTCCCGTATCCAGCCCCCAAGGTAATTCACCAGGCTGCTGGGAATTCGCACGAATCGGCTCAATGCCGGAGCGGACCGTTCGATTTTTCTCTTGGAGGCGTGAACGAAGCGTTATGTGTCAAGGCGCGGGAGTCTTTGTGTCAACATGTCTCGCATGTGTACGTATCGATGCTAAGTAGCTCAACTTTCCACGTTCATCGACTGAGAGAATCCCAAGAATGCGTCTCGGCACCGCCTTCTTCGGTGGAGGTTCATGTATCTCGCTCGGTCTAACGGCATTAGGCAAAAGATCCGAAAGAAATTTCGCCCACCATTTACATTTGATGATGCTTCTGCGCAAGCCTTGTTCTCGTCGATATTGCTGTCTCCTCTCAATTCGGTGGTACTTGTGAGAATATTGTCTGATTGGGAAGGAAAGACCCACGTTGTACAATACTTGATGGTGCAGCTGAGGGATATGCTGATATGCACTGTGTAGCGGTGACCTGCGCAGTCAGCCTCTACACCCGTCGTCCGCGTTGCTGCAATATCAAGCATAAGGGCCAACAGTGAGTTCCTAAGAGCTATGGATACTGTACGTATATGCAACTTCCAGGAAAACGGGGTCCAGATCGGTTTTTCCAATTTGACCGCATACAAGTAGTGGAATTGGGACTCGATTGGGATTAGTTCACCAGCTTGTCCTCTTGCCACTGTTGATTTCGACTTGTCAGCTGCAACACTCAACTGTGCATCGAGAACCGGTGCGATGTCTTGTCCGGTCGGAGAAACAAAACCATTTCGCGCCTGAGCCAAGGCATTAGGCGGCATTTTCCCCCTGCGCCAATGTATACGCAAAAGTTGGTTTGCAATCTCCATAGAACTTACATGAACAACCAATTTAGCTGTTCCTTGCAGGTGCAAGAACAAGAAGACAGCTAAAATCTCGGTGTTAGTATCTGGGCAACTGTGGATACAAGACACAAGGACAAGCTTTCCGTTTTCCAGTCTAACAGAAGGCCTACCCTACGCTGCGGTCCCGGCCCGGAGGCTTTGAACGAGGCCATGCCAGGAGCTAGTTTGCCTTTCTTCTGGAAATTCCCTGGGCAAGTATTCATATACAAGCATGCAGATCAACCTATGGCCAAGGGCTTGGATTTGACTTATTCGAGTATGGCTCCATAGTTCTGTCGTGTTTATTGCATCAAGCGATCAGTTTGTCAATACCCCTCCCGGAAAAACCCTTGCAATATATCCTCAATTCTGCAGGCTATTTCAAAAAAAAAAAAAAAACTTTCATGCACCAATGAGCCTGCTAGGTGCTGGGGTCAACTTTCGAAATTGGGAAATCACGTATGGCCAAATTGTACGCTTCTCATAAACTCGAGTGACTTTTTAGATTCGCATTATTGTGGCTGTTAAGTTTTCGCATCAAACAACCAATCAAACTCGTATTCTGACCTTAGATTTTCCGAAAGAACCGTTGCAGTAAAGGCCGAAGTAATGATATAAAGAGTATCATTTCCTTCCGTGATGTTTGTTTGGACACGCCTTCTCTCCTTGTTCATTGAAGGTCATCCATAACCTTGTGGTATCATTCAATCATGAAGTCTTTCGCCTCCATCCTTGTCTTCGTGGCACTTTCTCTTGGAAGCGTGTCAGCTGCTCCCGTTGTCGAGCAGCGACATGCTTCATATGCCCGAACCTCTGCACCAGCTGGCGCAATCGTCATTGACAAGAGAAGCAATCCCGTAGCTGGCTCCTACAGAACTGTGCAACAAGGTGTTGATGCTCTCTCAACCACCAGCACTAAACCTCAATACCTCTTCATCTACCCTGGTGTCTACACTGAGCAAGTGTACGTACCAGCTCTAAAGTCCAACCTCACCATCCAAGGTTACACCAAAGATGCTCGTACCTATGCAGGAAATACGGCAACCATAACATACAACCTCGCCCTTATCAACACCACCTCCGATGACTTGACTGCCACCGTCCGTCAATGGAACAAGAATACCAAAGTCTACAATCTCATCATCGCAAACACCTTCGGCCACATCAACAAAGACGGGCAAAACCTCGCCATCTCTGCCCACACCACTAACCAAGGCTACTACGCCACTCAATTCCTCGGCTATCAGGACACCATCCTCGCCAACACCGGCAACCAGCTCTACGCCAAGTGTCTCGTCACTGGAGCCGTTGATTTCATCTTCGGCCAGACTGCTCTTGCTTGGTTCGAGAAGACCGACATCCGTACTATCGCCGCTGGATCCATTACCGCCTCGGGTCGTGCTGCTGACACCAACCCTTCATGGTATGTTATTAACAACAGCAATGTTGCAAACATCAACAGCAGCGTTGCCACCCACCAGAACTATCTCGGTAGACCATGGGAGAACTACGCCCGTGTTATATTCCAGAACACATACTTGGGTGACAACATCATTGCTGCCGGATGGAGTGTGTGGAGTAAGTCCTCTCCCAACACTGACCATGTGACCTTCTTGGAGTAAGTTTATCCCCTTCCCTTTCCTTCTCTACCTTGAATTTTCGGGAAAGCTAGTTACTGACGTACTCAACAGGTACGGAAACTATGGCCCAGGAAGTGTGAAGAGCGAAGGCCCAAGAGCCACCTTCACCTCCCAGGCTAGCGCCCCAATCGATATCACTACCGTCTTGGGCAAAAACTATCTGAATGAGTGGTGGGTAGATGCTAGCTATCTGTAATGGACTTAGTTTCGCGAGGACGAAGGGGAGATGGGGTTGGAAGGTTGGAGATATATACGATGATCTAATGTAATATGATGAATTAATGAATATATTTATGATTAATATACTCTAATCATGTATCTGCTGGAATGATGTTGGATGGGTAAACGTGATGTGCTTAAACTTTTCGACTGATTCTATCCCCTGTTATGTGAATGGAGAAGGAGAATACGTCAACTCCTGCAAAGATATGTGCCTTTATGGTACAACAGGAGATTTTCATTAATATACAGCTATTTCATCCTAAATTCCAGAAGACATACCATGATACGCTTAGACGTCCATCGCAGACTCCTTACTCCCTTCTACCTTATCCTCTCCCTTCTGCTCACCCTCCCCTGCACGCGCCTTTGTGCTCCGCCACTCCACCGCTAAAGTCCCCACGACAGTCAAGCAGCACGCCGCAGTCACCATATAAAAGACATCTACAATCGCAGCATTGTAATCCCCTAGAAGAACATCCAACTCACCCCCCGTAGCTAGCATTCTGATATCCGTCGCACCACCGTTAACAACATCATGCGGACTAATACCCGGCAGGTTCTTCATCCGCGAGACGAGTTGTCCCAGGAATATATTCTGCGCAATAGGTAAAGATGTCGCGGAGCCTAGAAACCGCACAAACATGATAGCTGCCGTGCCTGTCGCGATATCTGATCTGTTGAGAATTGTTTGCGCAATATTCATTGGACCTTGAGCGCCAAAACCAAGCCCAATGCCGAAAAGAACTTGGCAGCCGATCCATTTAGCATGGCCGGTGGTGGGAGTAAATGTTGTAAATAGACCTGCTCCGATCGAAGTTATGATTGTGCTGAGAATTAAGGGTGGATTATAGTACCCGATTTTCGAAATGAAGATGCCAGAAGTCAGAATAGCGATGACGGAGGAGATAATGAGAGGTAGTAGCATAATTCCAGATTTGACGGCGCTAACACCCTTGACAGCTTGAAACCAGATAGGGAGATAGTAAAGAAGAACCATCATGGCGGCGAAGTTGAAGAAGCCGAACCACATTGCTGCTGCAATACTTCGCTGCTTGACAAGTCGTGGAGGAACCGTGGCATCTTCTTTTTTCCAAGCTTGAATAGCGGCAAAGCAAAGGCAGAGGACGCCACAAAGAACTAGAAGGAGGATGATGCGGAAATTCTTCCAGGAGTATTTGGTTCCGCCCCATTGTAGTGCGAGTATCAGGCAAACCATACCTGGGAAGAAGACGAGATTTCCAAACGGGTCAAGTTGTTTTACCTTCCCGATCAGACCTGAGGCCCGTGGGGCGAGCTTCTGACTGGGAAGATGCAAGATGAGGATGAGGATGATAATTGTTACTGCTCCAATGGGAAGATTGACGTAAAAGCACCACCTCCATGACGCCTTATCAGTAAAAGTCCCACCAAGCAGCGGCCCGATAATGGAAGCAACTGTTGAAACCGCCCCAAAGAACCCCTGATAGATAGGCCGCTGCTGAATCGGAACCACATGAAACATGATAACCATCAACGACGAATAGAGTCCCGAAGACCCAAGTCCAGCAACCGCTCTCCCAAAAATAAAGACATCCGAACTAGGTGCTGCACCACAGATTGCCGAGCCGACCTCGAATAAGAGAATACTGCCGAGGAAGATGGGCTTGGCTGGGTAATATTTACAAATTTTCCCGACGAGAAGCTGGAAACTGCACATGGTGAGAACATAGGCGCTACCGTACCAGCCAATATCGGACAGCGAGTGAAACTCATCAGTGATTTTGGGAATAGCGGTTGAGATTATATTTTGATCCTGTGACTTTCGGTTAGTGCGAGGTGTTTGGTAGGGGAAAGGGTGACTTACTAGGGAAATTAGGAAGACTGCTAGATAACCAGCTAGCATGATCAGTATGCGTTTTTGAGTGCTGGGATAATCAACCAGGGGCTCTTGCTTTTTCTCTGGTTCTGTGATTGCCATGGGTGACTTCTTGCTGTCGCGAGAGGGAGGGGTGGACATTGTTGGTATGAGGAATTGTCAAGGAAAAGCTTCCAGGAAACTGTGAGTGATGAAGTAGCATTTTTTCTTCCATTATGATGGCTATATATAGTCAGTTAGCAAACGGTGCTCGCGGTTCTCATTTCTAGTTTTAGACAGCGAGGTTGTTCGAATTACTTCTCGCTGTTGCTCTCGGTGCTCAAAATTATATTTCTTTCCTTCCGAGCACCGAATGTGATCCATGCACCCTAACTATGTCCGTGCTGAAGGATCTCAATCCAGCCAATTGTGGTTAAGACTAAGCGACCTAATATCAATCTGACCATCGACTATCCACAAAATAATTAAGATAATTTTACAATATCTTAGAGATCTTGCAGTTGACGATTTGATGAAAAGGATCAGATCTCGGAATGAGCTGGAGTCAACCCCGTTCTACACGTGGAACGCGTCTTTGACTGCATGTCTGCGTGGCTTATTGGGCATGATCCCATCTGGCTTGTTGACCGTGCGTTCATAGAGGGAGGTGGCGATGTCAGATACTCTGGAGTCTAATAAAAGGGAGCCAAATGACAAAATAAAGCATTTCTCATGCCTGGGATGTCGCCAACGCAAGGTCAAATGTGATCGGCGCACTCCATGCTCCAATTGTAAGAAAGCGGCCAAAGAATGCAGTTTCATCGCTCCAGTCCGCGGGAAGCGGAAACGGAGAATAACATCTAAAGAAGGACTTCACGCAAAGCTAAAGAGATATGAAGAGATGCTGAAGTCCTACGGCGCAAAATTTGAACCACCAGAACAGGATGACAGCTCGGATGAGGAATTACGATCAGAGGCCGATGTCGAGATGAATGATGTTGCCCAATCTGATAAAAAAGTTCAAAGTAATAAGCATGTGTTTGATGAGACGAAAAGGAAGCTCATTGCTAAAAATGGCTCATCGAGATATTTTGATAAGTAAGTGGTTCGTGATTCCCAAGCATAGTTGAACGTTCACTGATTCCAGTAGCGGGCCTTGGTCTATTCTAGGGGATGACGTATGTCCCAGTTCTCTTGATAATCGCTTGTCAATGTGACCCCTTTCTAACTTCACCAGTTTCAACACCCGCAAGAGGACGAAGAAACGCCCGTTGAGTCAGCCAAGGGGTATATTTCCACATCTCTCCTAGTCAACACTCCCGGCGAAGACAGTCTTATCCTAGGCACATACCCCAACATTGGAGATCTTGCAGCACTTCACCCGCCAATGAATATTCTGCAAAAGATGTGGCAGGTCTACCTTGACAGGATCGATGCTGCGGCAAAACTCCTACATCTTCCGACTTTTTGGTCGCAGCTAACAGACGTAATTCGCGAGCCCCATGATATTCCGAAAAGTCTTGAGGCTATCGTCTTTGCATTTTATCTCGTTATATGCCGGTCTTTGGAGGATGACGAGTGCATATCACTACTTGGTGAACAAAAACCCACCATATTTGCGCGATATAAGCTTGCAGCCCACCAGGCCTTGATAAAGGCAAATTTTTTAAACACATCCAGCTTGATGACATTGCAAGCATTTTTGCTCTATCTTGTAAGTGTTTCAAGTCCATATATGGGACCTGCGTCTCACTGACGGCTTTAGATGGGCGTAAGGGGGAATAACCAAAGTGATTCTTTGTATGTCCTGTCCGGGGTAGCGGTGAGACTTGCGCGCAGAATGGGCCTTCATAGAGACGGCCAGTCACTTGGACTTTCACCTTTTGAAACAGAGATACGACGGCGTCTTTGGTGGCTCATTGTCAATGTCGACTGTCGTACGGCTGAGTTTTCCGGCATGAAACCATCCGTTGACTTGTTCCTCAGTGATACCAAGATACCACTAAATATTGATGATGAACAGCTCAGCCCAGATATGACTGAGACACCCTTAGAACGTGCAGGAATCACGTCCGTTGTTCTGTGTCGAATAAGATGTGACATCACAGATGCCTTCCGCAGGATTATTCCACAATTTTTGGGTGACGGCCACTGGGATAAACTCGAAAACCCTTGCGCCACACTCTCCGAGAAAGACATTGTGATCCAGCAAACCGAAGAACTCTTCGAGACGAAGTACCTGCGATATTGTGACCCATCTAACTCTCTCCACTACCTCACATCGATCCTTGCCCGATCCGTCATTTGCAAACTAAAGCTCATCGCGCACAACCCTCGTCAATTCGCCGATCTTGGGATGAAAATCCCTGAATCCGAACGGGAAATCATCTTCAGCAACGCCATCAAACTCCTCGAGTACACAAATCTCACTCAAACCAGCCCTCAGCTACGCAAGTACACGTGGTCCATTAGCACCAGCTATCTATGGGATACGCTTTTATATGTATTAATCGAAGCCCGCCACCGCAAGACAGGTCCTGAGGTGGATAAGACGTGGGAATTAGTTGGGAAGGTATACGAGACTTGTCCGCAGATTGTAGAGCAGACTGATGAGGCGCTTTATAAGGCGTTGGGGAATTGGACGCTGCAGGTTTGGGAGGAGTGCATACAGGCGAGGAGGGAGAACGGGTTGGAGGAGTGGGAAACGCCGTGGTATATTACTGCGATAAGAAGATATCGTCGACCGTCAGCTAAAAGCGCTGGGGCAATAGGAATCCGGGGAGAGCTAGCGGATACCACAGAGCCTAGTGATGGAGCAAACTTTGGGTATGATGAAAATCCGTTGGCTGAATTTGACCCTGCTGGGACTTATGATTTCTCGAACCTCCTTTCCTTTGATCTTGAGCCCAATGAGTGGGCACAATGGGAGCAACTACTTGCCGGACAGGCCATATAAGTCTAGATTCAAGACGGAATGTAGTTCTAGATGTAAATTGGGTACACCCAAACAAACACGATTCACACTGCATTATCTCCATCCGCTCTCCGCATCCTCTCATCCTCTGTACCCCTTTCCCTTTACCCCATGTTTCGGAATTCTATTGCCGCACTCGCATGTCGGTATTAAACACGGCATGTTACCCAGTGCGGCACGCTAGAACATAAGACAATGATTTGTATATAGCTGAGCGGCCTGGGCTATTGCTCGAACTTTTATTATATGAACTTTTGATCTAGGCATTTGCGCATGTGTTTTCGATACCACGACTATATAGACGCTATCCTGGTAGGGCGGGAAAATTGATTTTACTCCAAGACATCCGGGAGACAGATTTGGTGTCGCGGGAGATTCTACATGTTTGGCGAACCACGAACTGCCAGTGTGATGCAGTCAGATGACCATAGACACAAAGCGCTCGGCCCAGTATGCGATCGAGTTATTGCGTATCCGGTGGTAACAATTCCCTGGCTCTCTTGACACCTTGCTTCGGCACAGTGGTGGCAACCCCGACGAAACTAGTCACCCAATCTCTCACTCTCTTCGTCTTTGCTAATTGAGTATCTGGATCTTTTGCAGCGAAATCTCTCCTTCCATAACAACCTCTGATGTCGCTTCTACTGATCTTGTCCCGATAGAGTAGTGTGCACTTGGTCATGTTTTTCCTTAGACTTTGGCCGTGCACTTTCCCCCTGAAACTCCCCAATGCCACGTTCTTCATGAGTACGATATCTTGAACTCGAAGGCTTTCTAGAACCTCGTTGGTGTTATCTTTTGTGTTGCTAGATAGCCAAAAGGTAATTCCAAACCCGCTCTTTGTCTCATCTCCTACGAGGATTTCTAGCAAAGACGTCTTTGCACCTCGACGGGTGTTGATCTCCCGAGGCGGAGTTATGGAAATGACGCCCGCGATGATATTGACGGTCATTGTGCCCGGTAGGATCTCAGTCAGATAGCCTGCGTGAGGCATATCTTTAAGATTCGTAATGTGTCCCGCAATTGGGACATCTGTATCACTTAGAAAGGAATCCGTGAGTCGACTGTCAAATTGAGAATCATCCGTTCTAGATGTTGAGTATGAACTTCCTGCATTGCTTAGAAAAGTGTCATGTGGTGCGAGTTGCGATGAAGGCACATCAGCATGAATGGCATAGGAGTGCTCGTAGAACTGTGAAATGACATTCTCTACCGAAGCGATGGAAATCTGGGAGTCATCGAGTAGCGATTGTGACTGAAGCTGTGATTGGGAAAGGAAGGTCGTGGTAGTGAAGAAATCGAGGCCATGGTATACGGGCTGGTAGGCATGGTCCTGAGAGATACCCGTCACGAGGTGTTGACGTTTGAGTGGAAGTGAACGCCATGCTGGTACACTGTCAGAGGTCGAGAGTATTGAGAGTACATTCTCCGATGTGGCATCAGAAGTTGTTTGGGGTAGATGAAGGAATTGGATGAAGGGCTCCGTGAAATTATTGAGTAGATCTCGCTCATCCCAGTTGAGTGAGCCAGGTGCAGGTGCTCCTACGAGGAATATGACTTTAGGTGGCATACTGTAGCAATCGAGTGGCCAATCACATCAGGAACGCCGGTAAGTGGAGGGTTCGGGACCGAATTGAATGCAGACACAACGGAAATGCGGACATAACGAATATACCGCCGGAGTGAGCATCAAAAGCTCGCTCTGTAATCAACCATACGTCCGAGCCGCGAGTAAAGGAAGGGCAGACGGAGAGGTATAAATTTCATCAACTCCAACTTCCTGGCTGCTTGATTTATCTCCTGAATCCTGTCATTCCGCAACGCGTTGTCGCTGTGAATTGGTTGTGGTTTGAGATCCGAGATTCATTGGAGCATTCACCATCTTTAGGCATCAGATAAAAAGTAAACACGGATCTGATAAGGCCGCCCGCCGCGTATTGCACACATTTTGTGGATTCAAGCAAAGATTCAACCAATCAAAACAGCCGTTGCTCTACCGTAGTGCACTCCCGAAGTACGACGACCAACCCACCCAAATGTCCAGCGGTGGAAATAAAACCACCAGCCATGCCACCAGCCAAAATGCTGCGTCCACCCCCCGCAAGAAAAAGACCATGGCATCAACATTCAAATCACTTCTGAATTCTGCAAAGCAATCAGTTTCGGGTCAATCTACTCCAGTTCCTGGTACGCCCTCAGAAAATACTCCCATCGACAAGATATTCCCCAAAGTCGACCCTGCTGTTGATGGGGATGATTGCGACCATGATTGCGAATCTTGTCATGTACAGTATCCGAAGGGGTTTAAGATAGATGAGGATGATGCATTATATGGCCATGTCAAGGGGTGGAGCACGCACATTCTTGTTGCAACGGGAAAGGCGGATTGGGTGAGAGATGTTGCGAATGAGAAAGGCAGTGTGATGCAAGCCATTGATCACAGCGCCGTCAAACCAAGTAACGGGGTTAGTTCTTTCTACTTCGTACAAGGCCTTGTATCTTGTACCTGTACCTGCATTGCATCTCTGTACTGTAAGACATGCTAACGCTCCACAGAAGCTTATGCTGTCCGCATCAAATATACCCACTCCTTCGCATTCTGCAGATTACTCGCAGCCCACGACCGTTGTTCTGCTGCCTGCATTCGTGGTTATTGAAAACGTTACTCCACAAGCCGTACCGACGCTGATAACAGAGTTTATCGACAAAGCTCCGACCAATACTACCCCTCTCGGACCTATCTCGATACCCAAATCCCTCCCCGAGCCTCTTCCAACTGGGGAACAACTTACCTCGCGACCATCACCTCATCGCGCACTTATTCTACTTTGCTCGCAAAAGACAAGAGATGCACGATGTGGACAGAGTGCCCCATTGTTGCGGAAGGAATTCGAAAGGCACTTGCGGCCACTTGGACTTTTCAGAGACTTGGACGATGATAGACCTGGTGGAGTCGGCATATTCTTTATTTCTCACGTAGGAGGACACAAATATTCGGCGAATGTCATGATCTATAGAAGGCCCGATGCCTTTGGCCTCGACGGGGTCGAGAGAGCAAAGGCGGAGGGAGACCTAATGCCCTCAAAGGTTGCGCCTCCTGGGGAGGAGGACCCGGGAGCAGCGCAATGCTTATGGCTCGCCAGAGTACGGCCCGAGGATTGTGAGGGTATTGTGAAGTTCACTGTTTTGCAAGGGAAACTTATCAAGCCCGAACGACAACTGAGAGGTGGATTTGATAGACAGAGGGGAGTCTTCAGTTGGTAAAAGGCCACTTTTGTAGGGACTGTACGTAACCGTAACAGGAATTAGTGGGATAATAAGGAATAGGACGGCATTTAGATGAGATATGGAGCACAGAATCCTATCGCCTTTAGGTTAGATGAGTCAAGATTTCATTCTGAATTCAATAGATTTTCAACGTTCGGACCCATCAAATTATCGAATCTACCATTCGGGTTTGGAGATTCACAGATTTACCCTTGTAGTTCCTAAATTCCGGGTATTTTGGCCAGGATCATAACTGGGATGCTCATTGGGTGAGATTTACAAAGCGTCGCGACTCTCTCAATCGGTTGCTGTAGCAATTTCATTACGGTTGTATCAACAAGATCATATGAAAGTGGTTAACCACAAAGAATCAGTCCCAATGCTTTCATTATTTTCATTCAGTTAACCATCATGAGATAGCACTTATTCGCAGTATTATTCTTTTGCTCTTTAGCAGGAAAAATATCAATCCGTCGATTTTATCAATTGCTTCTCAATCATGGCGACCAGTTTTCCTTACCCAGAATCATTGCACACGAAACGTCCTAAGACGGCATCGGTATTGAAGGCATTTATACATAAGCGCACACCTTCTGAAGGATCTCCATTGTCGCCCGCGAGCCCACCACACGATGGCGTCTTTGTCGCTTCTCCTTCCTTCGAACAAATGGCTTCATGTTATCCGCAGGATTATACTCACGATCGCGCGCTCACAGATATTCAGCAGAATCAACAGGGTCCCTTATCACCGCTTAAAACTACAAGAGAGGGGCTTCGGCCAAAATCTGGTATCGATGAAAGAGGTTTACATAAGAAGACTTTGAGTGTACTGTCGCTCAAGTCGCTGGCTAGCCCAACCAAGGATGCAGATAAATCAGCATCTGTCCGCGAAGGAAAGGGAAAGAAACCTAAAAAGACGAAGTCTTCCACGAACATCGTCAATCTTCTTTCGCGTCCAAAGTCTTCCAAAAGTCTGAGGCTGGATGTGGAGCTCGCGGTCGGCAATTCAAAAGACAAGGAAAATCGGACTCCCGATTGCTCGTCACCGGTTACTGATTCGGCGTCCCAACCACCAATCTATTCTCAATTCTCCAGTGAAATGTTCGCAAAGCAACCTCTGGGTGGTAAATTCTTGGAGGACCGGATCGATCTCTATACTCCCGAGAACTATTCGCCAAGCAAGCAACAGAATTCCTGCAACGGACCAAATACACAACCAAGCCTTACGAAACGAGACGGGTCGATACGGCCGCATTCCACATACCTGCCAAGCAGTTTTAGCATACAAGATATACACAGGAAGAGTGGTGATAATAGATTTAGTATCGACATCAGCAGGCGCGATTCGGATGAGAAAAGGCAGAGTTGTGATGTACGGATGTCTGGCGAATCGAGACCATCATTCCAGCGCGCATCGACATCGACCTCTTCTGTACAAACTACATCAAGTAAACGTGGCTCACGCGTTATGGCTGCGGTCTCTACCTTTACCGCCAAGGCAAGAGGTACGGAAGCGCAGCAGACGCCTGCTCAGACACCGACCTCCGTAACCTTTGAACAGAACCGAGTACTCAATGATAGCGATATCGATGCCGAGTTCGAAGCAATGTTGGATAGACGAAACATTCCGGAGCATCAGAGAGGGAAGATGCGAAGTCTTGCTAAATCTATGAAGAAGGATTTCGTAAAGCAAGACTGGGCTGAGATAGCTGCCGCCGCAAAAACCACCAGACCGCCTAGCAATGGCAGTGACTCAAGTGGTGAGGCAGCAAAGGAAGATGAAGCGACGAATACGAAAAAGAAAAAGCGACCAAGGAGCCGAACATTCACCTTATCTCGATCAGGTAGCAAAGAGCGCGTCGCAGCAAAGGATAAAAAGTCTGAGAATACTATTGTGAACAAGAAATCACAAGAGAGCATGAAAGAGGGCAATAGATCGCTCACGTCTGCTAGTGCAGCCGTAGCACAAAACCTTATCGCGAAGGCAAAGGGGCAATGTCCTGATGACTTTGTTTCGTATTTGCGAAAGGTCCAAAAGCCTGAGCTAGTAGAAGTTGGTCGATTGCACAAACTTAGATTACTTCTACGGAATGAGACGGTGGCTTGGACGGATACTTTTATCCGTCAAGGAGGGATGGAAGAGATTGTAGGACTGTTGCACAGGACTATGGAAGTTGAATGGAGGCAAGTTTCATCATGTCCTTTTATCAGATGGTATGACTGACTTGCTTTATAGAGAAGAACATGAAGATGCGCTGCTCCACGAAGTTTTACTATGCTTGAAGGCGCTTGCGACCACAGCCCTGGCCCTTCAACATCTCAACGTGATTCAGAAAACGCTGTTTCCTGCTTTGCTACACATGCTGTTCGACGAAGAGAAGAAAGGACCGGCCGAATTCACCACTCGAAGTATCGTAACCTCTCTTCTCTTCACCTACCTCAAGTCCGCAAGTCTTGGTGAAAGGGCGACACGTGCTCGATTCCTTCTATCCTACCTTCGCGACCCTGAACCGACCGAATCCGAACGGCCTGTAGATTTCGTTCTTGATATGCGTCGTCAACGGCCATACAGAGTCTGGTGTAAAGAAGTGACTAATGTTACTAAAGAAGTTTTCTGGATTTTCCTTCACAATCTCAACGTCATCCCCCTGCCGGGCTCACGCCATGCTCCAGAACAACCAGAGCATCTCCCTCCTGACCTACCATACATGATCAAATACTTCCCACAAGAGCTTCCACCTGTCCCCGCAGCTCCATATGTTGGTGGCGTCGAATGGGATGCGACAAACTACCTTTCCTCTCACCTCGACATCATCAATGGCTGCATAGCCTCTCTCCCAACTCTCGAAGAACGCAATCAGGTTCGCGACGAATTGCGCATTTCCGGCTGGGAGAAATGCATGGGCTCCACATTACGCACCTGCAAAGAAAAGTTCTACGGCGGAGTCCACGCAGGACTGCGATGTTGGGTCGCGGCAGCTGTTGCAGATGGATGGGAAACTAAAGACGTGCGATGCGGTCCCAGTGCGGAAAACAAGAGTCCGGTTAGGAAACAGGGCGCCAGTCCGAAGAAAGTCGGTGGCGCATTGGTGGAACAGACACCCCCTAAGATTGAGATGAAGTTGAGTTTTGCACAGAAGGGAGCGGGGACTAGTCCTGTGGGTGATATTTGGCTTTGAGATTGGAGTACTGCCATGTGAAAATGATATGAAATAACGGCCGTATGCATATTTGGGGGAGAGAAAGCACAGAAAGGTACAGAAAGGCACAGAAAGGTACAGAAAGGCACAGAAAGGCACAGAAAGGCACAGAAAGGCACAGAAAAGTAAAGAAAAGTGAGGAAAAGTTGAACCAAGTGGTTGCTGCTTGTAAGAAGAAATTGCGAATCATTCCTAATTGTTTGGTATAGTGGGATTGGTTGGTCATAATTGGATGGACGGATGGTCGGTGAGAAGGGAAAGGAAGGGGTTGATGGAGTAATGATTGATATCTGGATATTTTTGGCTGACGGAGTTGTATTTCCCCTTATTCTTCTTGTAGAGCTTTCTGGCGGGTAGCTTTTTTGTCGTTGATGGAAGGCGGATTGGAGCTGTATTAGTTCGAGAAGGGGATGGGAGGGGAGGCAAGGAAGGGGGTTGAAGGAAGAGACGCTGACTGGATCGATGATGACTTTATGATGAATGAATGACTCCAATGGTTATTTTTTGTATTTTTTTGCATTGAGGTTGTTTAACGAAACGAGTACACAGAAATCAGGGCATTAAATATAGTTATGACACTCATACAGCATTGCTTGATGGTAGTCGTGAGAAGAGATGTGACATGTGAGGTGAAGCTGATGGCTCGGAAGAAGTAGTTCATGATCGTAATAGGTGAGGCAGCTACAAACTCGTTGTCGCTCTTTTGTAATCAGCGAAATAAATGTATTCGTGTTATCAGCAAGGTGTTTGTATCCATCTATTCATACCATAACGAAGAGAAGAAGAACAGATACTAATGAGACGAAATTTTTTGTTCATAACAACCTCTATGTTTAGCAATATATCTATTTCATATCGCTAAACAAATATAGTAGGACGCAACTGCAAATTAACCATATATTCAACTTCAAAAGTTCAGAATTCATTTGATCTTTGAGATCTGTCCCTGAACCTTATATTAATCGGTCATAATTGTTCTAACTTATTAGTATCATATTATGTTTCCAATGCAACCGTAACACGAAGATATGTATAATTCAAGCGCGTTAGACGACAAAATCAAGATATCGCGTCCGACAACCTTCTGAGTGTAATACGAGTACGACCGAACCATTTTAAATGCCACACGAAGAGCCGCATACGCAGTGAAACCCCCACATTCCGCGCGTGCAGTGCCCAGGTGATGCAGGCACACGAAAAGCTTGGCGCAGCGCAAGGATTGTCATTGGGCGTGCATCCTGTTAACGCATTACGTGCTTACACCTCGTCATCTGCTCATTGCTGTCTTTCGGAGTAGTTGCCTAGTTCTCCAACGTGTTTCCTACGCTCTTGTGCGCCGTGGATACGATTGGTTTTGACCACGATGGTTTTTACTTATCGCGGGTATTAGATGTTTATTGTCTATACTATATTTGTTATTATTACCAGCCTACCTACTAACCTACCTGAAGGTTGAGTTTGCACTTTCTGAGATATGGCTGGAAAGACGTTTCATGATTTTGATGTTGAGGAGCGGAGGGATGAGAGAAGAAGTCTTCTACCGAAAACGCTCAGACGGTTGAAGACTGTGAGAGTTTCGAGAAGTCATAGTACATGGCCGGGGATTCTCGTCTCGGTTGTGCTGTTCACTTGGTGGTCATGGGCTGTTCTATCTGATATATACAATTTAGATGGGACTTCGTTTGATGGGGATGAATCTACACATCTTGATTTTGACGATGTTCGAAACACTCCAATGACTCTAACCAAGATTTTGGAACTGATGAATCTATAGATAATCCCTAGCGAAAAGCTAGAATGGCATTCATGTTTTCCGGAATCCCAGCAAGGATTCAAATGCGCTCGCCTCACAGTACCGATGGACTATCATCGACCCCTGAATGCTTCCGAGGACAATCCCAAAGTTCACCTCGCGCTCATTATGCTTCCTGGTGTGCGTACAGATGCCGAAGCCTTTTCTAAGTCGCCTTTGTTGTTGAACCCTGGAGGTCCAGGAGGTTCTGGCGTAGACTTTGTCTTTCGTGCAGGACGTTCTATTCAAAAGATTGTTGGCGAGGATCAGGATATAGTCAGTTTTGACCCACGAGGTATCGGATCAACAATGCCACGTGTGGATTGTTTCTCTTACCCATATGCTGCAAGTGGTAGCATGAACGGTGAAAGTGAGGATGATTATGCTAGAGGTGATTACCATAGGATACTGTACATGGCTCAAATATCAGGGATTGGCCTTCCTAATTCCAGTACAACGGCACTGAGATCATTGGATGCACATGCGAAACTCATGGGTAGATTGTGTGCAGAGAAAGATTCTTTGAGTGGGAAGGACAGTATATTCCGACATGCACAAACTCCAAGCGTTGCTAGGGATATGTTGAGCATCATAGACGCTTGGGACGAATGGACCGCTGGCATTGAGAAAAAGCAGAACAGTTTTACTTCAGTGTTAGACCATTCGGAAGAGGAAAGAAAGAATGCGAGCAGAGACTCCGGTTTAGATACCAAGGGCAAGCTGGTGTACTGGGGCTTCAGCTATGGTGTATGTGTACTTATTTTCATATTTATCTTCCAACTGGCTCCAACTATTGTCTGTTGCTGACAGCTCCAACTTTCCCAGACTCTGTTGGGATCCACCTTCGCTGCTATGTTTCCCGATCGAGTAGGTCGACTTGTGCTCGATGGAGTAGTTGATGCCGACCATTATGTTTCGCCAATTTGGCTTGAAAGTCAGAGAGACATGCATAAGGTGTGGGCTTCATTCTTTAACTATTGTCACACCGCAAAATTTGCGTGCAGATTTTACAGAGATGGAGACCAGGTGAAAGATATTGAGCAGAGATACCAGGCGGTGATGGAGGATTTGCAGGAAAATCCATTGCCTCTCGTTCTGCGGGATTCTAAGACACCTGCTCTTTTGACGGTCTCGGCTTTCAAGCTTCAGGTTTTCCAATCAGCATACGCCCCTATGAATCAGTTTCCGCTCCTTGCTCTGGCACTTGATATTCTGGATCGTAAGCTTGGTGAGATACTTGAATATACACCTACGCCACCATCATACGATCTTAAACCTGTCTGTGAACATGCCGGCCCGCAACGCAATTACCCTAACGACGCGCAAAGGGCCATTCTTTGCGGCGATAAGAGATACCCAGTCAGTATATGAGACTTTCAGCTTTGTTTTTTGCAATGTTAACAACTCTCTTCTAGTTAAACCACACATTTTCGGAGATAGAAGACATGTTTAGAGAACTTGGAAAACGTTCTTCATTCGCAGACTGTTGGATAGCCGTAATGGTCCAGTGCTCTGGCTATAGCATACCGAGCATTGATCCTCCGATGCGATGGGATGACCATCCCGCCCATAAGCAAAAGCCAATCAAGACTTCATTCCCCCTCTTCTACATTAGTAACAGCGCAGATCCCGTTACTCCTCTGATTGCTGGAGTAAAAATGGCCACTAAGTTTGTAGACGCTGGGCTCGTGGAACAAAAATCTGTAGGACATTGCAGTTTAGCTGCCAGATCCATCTGCACGATCAGGAAGATCAGAGCGTACTTCCAGGAAGGCAAAGTACCGGCTGCTCCAGTTCCTGGCAAAGGCAAGAATTTGCTTGACGGCGAATGGGAAAAGTGCGAAGCGGATGAGACGCCATGGCATGAATGGCATGGAGTTGATCAGACTGCAAAGGATGATATTGAAGCTGCAGAATTTGAGCGAATGAATGCCTGGGGTGATATTCAGAATGCGTTTGGGTGGGTCGATCATTGGGGCCAGAACCGTATCAACAGGTTTGATCTAGGTGTTTGGAATAATATTTAGCAGCCATATGAGTTTCGTAGCTTTACAAACTCCTCTCAATAGAGTCCTTTTAGCTGCTTGTTCATGGCCTTCCTGGTCTTCTTAGTGCAGTCTTTCTCTTCTAGAGCAGTAATCCGGTCTTCTAGATTCGTCGCTTACCTCCTTGACCTAGCTACATCAAATACAATGGTCTTTTTCACCAAGTCTGAGTGTATCATTACAAAAGACTGGTAATGATGAGCCATAAAATATCCCCAATGCTGTTGTCATCTGCAAATTATGATATTGTAAGCTTCTACCATCCTAGAATGGCATCGCGTTGTTGATTCCCCCCCATCTCGCTGTGCATAATCTCGGACGCACAGACCAATGCCGCACTGTTCTACGGTAACCGAATTGACCCAAAAAATATTTCGAGATGATATAGATAAATTCCCATAGTGGCACCAGTATTTTGACAATTCAGTAAAATCGTCCATTCTCTTTTCCCTCTCCTCTCCATAATTCTGTTCAAGATGCCGGTGTTTGCGCGATCAATTACTCCCTTCTTTCAGACAGCTAGAGCTGCGCTGAGACAAGGAAATGCTGTCAGTCCCTTACAGCATGCCTTGAGAAGACAAAATGGAGCTGCTGTTATCAATGCTGCTCGCTCATACGCTACTGTCTTCGAGCGAACAAAGCCTCATGTAAACATTGGTATGCGAGCTTGTTGACAAGTCTTCTGTGCTTCTGCTGACATGAAATAGGTACTATTGGCCATGTCGATCACGGAAAGGTGCATACACCCAACTCGAGAACCCCGCATGCGAATGCTAATAGTGCAATATATAGACCACATTGACTGCCGCCATCACCAAGAGACAATCAGAAAAGGGCATGGCCAACTTCCTCGAATATGGCGCCATTGATAAAGCACCGGAAGAGCGAAAGCGTGGTATCACCATTTCCACAGCCCATATCGAATACTCCACCGAGGCCCGCCATTACTCGCACGTCGACTGTCCCGGTCACGCAGATTACATTAAGAACATGATTACCGGAGCAGCCAACATGGACGGAGCCGTTATTGTCGTTGCTGCTTCTGACGGACAAATGCCACAAACCCGAGAGCATCTCCTTCTCGCCCGCCAAGTCGGAGTTCAGAAGATTGTCGTTTTCGTCAACAAGGTCGACGCTCTCGAGGATCCTGAGATGTTGGAATTAGTCGAAATGGAAATGCGTGAGCTTCTTTCAAGCTACGGATTTGAAGGAGATGAAACACCCATCATTCTCGGATCTGCACTTTGCGCTCTTGAGGGCCGTAGACCAGAGATTGGTGAGACGAAGATCGACGAGCTCCTGCAAGCTGTCGATACCTGGATCCCAACCCCTCAACGTGATCTCGACAAGCCTTTCCTTATGTCCGTTGAAGATGTCTTTTCCATTCCAGGTCGTGGAACTGTCGCCTCCGGACGTGTTGAGCGTGGTGTCTTGAAGAAGGATTCTGAAGTCGAGATTGTCGGAAAGGGCGACCAAGTCATCAAGACCAAGGTCACCGACATCGAGACCTTCAAGAAGTCATGTGACGAATCCCGAGCTGGTGATAACTCTGGTCTTTTGCTCCGTGGTATCAAGCGTGAAGACGTCAGGCGTGGAATGATCATCTCGGCCCCAGGAACCACCAAGGCCCACACCAAATTCCTCGTATCCATGTACGTTCTCACCAAGGAAGAAGGAGGACGCCACACTGGCTTCCACCAGAACTACCGACCACAGATCTTCATCCGAACAGCAGACGAAGCCGCTGCTCTTCACTGGCCCGAGGGAACCGAAGATGCCGACTCAAAGATGGTCATGCCGGGTGACAACGTTGAGATGCTGTGCGAGATTGAGAAGCCATGTGCTTTGGAGGCCGGTCAACGATTCAACATCCGTGAGGGTGGACGAACGGTCGCTACTGGATTGGTTACAAGAATTATTAAGTAAATACACTATGGGACCCTTGTAGGACCGTTTGGTGAGTAGGATTGCCATGGATAGATGGATGGATGGCTTACATGTAACGTCTACGAATTGGGCGGGGGAGTATGGGTGGGGAAAATGAACATATATGGACTCACTGGAAGGAAAATGAATGGGAAGGCGGATGGAAAATGAATGGCATCATGAATACTGGAGTGAAACATCTCGATTGTATATCCGTGTGAGACAAGGAGTAGGGGAACGAAGAGAAAAAGGAGTTTGTTCAATTTGTAATATTAGGCACCCTTTTTCTCTGTACATTACTTCGCTTTCTTTGATTGGAATGATAGAAAGAAAGACTCCTCTCATCTAGTTATTTCCATGCTTTGTGCTGTAACTGGACTGAAATCTTGAGAAGGGCACAGTCCCGTGTTATAGAGCATTGAAAGAGTTGTAGTTATGATATTCATATTCTCATACTGGCTTGATGCTACTACTCTAGGTATCTATCAGAGCAAGCTTTGTCGCAGAACCATGCGTTTTGGATCTTGATTTTGTTTTCTTTATCCACCATCGTTAAGAAAGTGCTCAACATCCTCGCTCGCTCATGAATATCATCATCATTTCATATCATCACTATCGTACCAGGACCACTCTAGAGAGCAGATTCCTTCTTCTCCTCTCTCAGCGTCTTTAACTGCGACTCGAAATCCTTCTCGACCCACTCCCAGTAAGTTCTCCACGTCTGGTGCTGACTGCCCTGTGCACCACCCATCGCCGTGCTTGCAGCCGGAATATGAGAGTGTAGATTCAATGTCGCACGAAGCGTGCTCTTCACGGCCTCATCTTGTTTCTCGATCTCTTGTTTGACAGCGGTATCCTTGAGCTTGATAGACAGAGTACTGCGGAAGCAGTCTGCGATGGCATCAAGGCGTCGCATAGTCTCGTCAGGATCAAGAACGACCAACTTATTGAGCATGAGGATACAAAGTGCTCGAATGTCGTGCTCGTCTTTCAAGCCCGCAATGATACGGTCATAAAAGTCCAGGATATTGATGCGTGAGAATGCAGTCTCCATAAGAGCGTATAAGGTTTCGTATGCACTCTATGGGTTTTGTTAGCTATGCACGCCACAGGGCAGGAAATATAAAATTTTACATACCTTGCGAACTTCAAGGCCATCGTCAACTTTGTGCTTGAAAGGTCCCATCATTACCTCACGGATAAGTTCCGGTTTGATTTGCGACTCATTCATTACAAGAGGGAGTAGCTGCGGGAGGTTAGGGTTAATCAGCTCTGGCTTGTTGTGAGCAGCTGCATTCAAAGTAGTTAAAGCTAATCGACGGTTCTCCAATTCGGAGTCGAGAAGCATAACTTTGAGCATATCGATCAACATCGCTTTAAGTACCGAGTCAAAGGACTCGTCACTATCAGACAATGTGTAACGAATAGCCTGTATAACCATTGCTCGCACTGAAGCAGATGGGTCTGAAAGATAATTCTAAATCATAGTTAGCTTCTGGGCGATTTATTATATTAAAGAAGATTACCTTCAATTGTGGCATAAATGCCTTTGGATCAATCATAGCCAATCGACCAATACATTCTGCACCAATAGCTTTATTGTCCTCGGCTTGCGAGGCTGAAAGTAGTCTCTCCCAGAGCGATGCTATGTGCTGGGTGATGTCCGCGGGTTTGTTTCCTGCCTGCTGAAGTATCTCTTTGATGGAATGTAGAAGTAAAAATTCATCGCCACTCTTGCCCATCAAGCTTAATATCTCAGGAAGATATACTGTGATGTTACCAACCCCAGCACGACCTAGTGCTACAGCTGCAGCGAGAGGCACTTTGTCGGAGCGCGATTTGAATTGAGAGGTGAAAGTAGATGGCTTCAGAGGTGAGTTGGCACCTAACTGCAAACCAGCCTCTCCAAGCACAGCCAATGCCAGGCATTGCTTAGCTTCATCAGATGAGTTGTTGTGCAATTCTTCCAAGAAGTTGTCAAGAGTGACGCCCACAGAGGACCCTCCATAAACAAGCAGAGTTCCAATGGCCTTTCCAACAACTGTAGGATCCCCGCGGGTGCTAACTTCCTGAAGAAGCCCAGCCATCAATTGCTGACCTACTCCTTGCTTACCAATATTGGTGACTAGGAGTAGTAGTGCATCAAGGACGGAGCCTCCCAGATTTACGACCAAGAGGTCGCACAGAGCTTCATTTAATTGTTTAGTAGCAACTAGATTAGCATCATCGAGAACTAAATGAGCCAACACCAACAAAGCTGGTCCCAGGAGATGCAAATCGACGCTATTTAGAAGAGGCAGTAGTGCGCTAAGGAGACCTTCGATAGTAGGGGCGTCCAGTGAGTTTCGCGCAGCTGGCGAGATTATTAGATTTTTGAGCGCACCAAGACTTGCACCGCGCAATGATCGGTTTGCTTTGCGGAGTTGCGCAGAAAGTTCTAACGAGACTTCGCGAATCCATTCGGGACGAAGCTGATCTTTGGTTTTTGACAAAGCAGCAATGGTATCAATGGCTCGAACCGCAGCAAAACGGGTCGTTTCATTCTTAAGTCGATCACTAAGGATATCTAGTGCAGCGGTTCGGTCATCCGATGAGAGTAGTGATGAACCCTCGGGACTAGCTGTACGGGCGAGCATGATACCAAGACCATGGATTGCCCGCTGTCGGACTTCTACATCCGCATCAGTAGCGGAGACTCGTCCCACAATGACTTGGTATAACTTTGCAAGGTCCTCTTGATGGTTCTGCTTCACAGTTCTCGATCTAGGAGGTGTTAATGCCTTCACAAGCTGCTCGGCGGTACCAATAGCTTCTCCGGAAATCTTATAAAATTTATCATTCACAGCTGATACAACACCTGGCAAAATCTTTGGAAGAAATGGCTGTAAGACACTCGAAGAATGGGTCTTCGATATGTCCCCAAGGAATTTCAGAGCAGCAATTCGGAGGGTGTTAGCAGTTGCAGAGGCAGCGCCACCACTTGCGATTGTTCCTGAGGAACTTGTCGAACCAGATGGTGATTTGAGCGCTTCCATAACAGGATCAACAAGCTGACCGAAAAATTCCGCAAGTCCCCCATTTTGAACGGAGACCATACTATCCAAGAGGTTGATGAGTGCCTGCTTCGTCGGAATCGAGCTTGTCTTCAGCAGCTTAACAGTGGCCCGGACGATAGAAGGACTCAACTTTGCCAGATCTGCTCGGGGACCAGAAGCAGGAAGTGGCTCTACTGTAGGCGAAGTCAAACCAGCGGACATCGATAAAAGAGCCTTTGAGTCGTAAGTTGCAGAAAAACTACTTTCCCGTCTTCTCTTCCGACTCTGAGAGGGTTGATTGAAACTCAAAGCGTCATCTGCTGCAAAGTCGACTAATACACCTTCACCAGTCTTACGAATAAGCGATGTCATGACCGCGATAACCTCCAGTCGCACATTTTCCTCGCGCTCATTGAATCTTTGAACAAGGGTAGGCGCTACTTGTGCGTATAATGTGCCGTCGTCGAGTAGATCACCACTGCCCCTGGTCGAAATTAAAGTGTACAGTGTCTTGGCAGCACATCTTCGGACTTTCCAACTCGCGTCATCATCATCATCATCAAATCCAGCTTCGGCCTCAAAGTCCTCATCGTCGTCAAAATCAGCCATATCATCTTCATCAGGTTGAGTACCTCCCATTTCTTCATCATCATCGTCATTGTAGTTTGGGTCATACTTAAGGAACCGAAGAGCAGCAGCGATTGTTTCCTCAGTGTAAGGACGCATCTCGGTACCACATGATGCTAAAAAACCCTCGAGGGCTACGAGGGCAGCTTCCCGAACATCATCAACCTCGGGATCTCTCTCGCCATCTTCTGCGGAATTTTCCAGTTGATCCGAAAGTTCCTGCTCACTTAGTGCACTAAGAACGAATGGCGCTAGTAATTTCAAGTATGGCCCAAAACGCGATGGGATCGATCGGGCCATTGAACCGAGAATGGTGATATAAAGTCGTCTCTGTACTGGGGTAAGATGTGGGTTGCGAAGATGCTCGATCAAATGAGAGACAAAACCGCTCAAATCGTTGTCGGTCAAGTACATTGCCAATAAAGATACGGCCACTACAGCACGTTTCTTAACAACCGAGCTAGCTCTCTCTGCTTCTAAAATGCTGACGACCAGATTTTGGAGCGCCTCAACTTCGGGTTGTTGTAACATCGGACCAAAACATCGTGCGACTTCGATCAGAACATCAACTGCGTCGGAATCTATTTCGGTGGTCGAAGACGGTTCGAGCATACCAGGAGGGGGTGGTGGCAGTTTTGCACCCTTGTTGGGTTTCTGAAGGACAACACGTCCAACCAATCTGGGTATGAGAACTCTGCTGACAGCGGAATATGCCTCGAGCACATCCTTTGATGGAGAAACACCGCTGATAGGTCTTGGGAGTGTGACAACTACCGTTCGTAAAGCCATCGAGGGAATGGAATTGTCCACCGAATTCTCGGTGCTCAAAGTTGAAAGTCTTTCGAGCATAGGAGCTAGAATGCTGTTCGGGACTTTGGTGACCAACGGGGCTAGACTATAAGAAATTGATTAGAATCTAGCAAAAGGCCAATGGTGATATGGTAACGAGCCATTTTATAGCCAAATTCTGTACTTCTCCATTCTGATCATCCAACGTTCGAATGATCCCATCCACAGTCTTAGCAGCAGTATTGTAATCGTTATGCAGAAAGTCGGGTTTTCCAACAGTCAACACTTGGAAGAGATCGTTCAAGGACATAAATCGATAATCAGGGTCAGCATCGTGGAGTTTGGGCAGTAAAGCCGCAACCGTTTGTGATGTTGGATTTGTTGTAATAGCGTTCGACATCGTGAAAGCGAAGCTTGTGGTTCATGTGATATTGGTCGTTGGGAGAAGGATAAGGTAGAGGAGATATCGATGGTATCAAACTACCATAGATTCCGTACTGTAGAGTTCGTCAGTTTATTTTTTGTACGGCAGACAGCTGCCTAGCAGACGTGTGTTGATAGCTTCAAAGCGGAGCAGAAAGCGAGAGTCAATGAAAGATCATCTACCTTTAGATAATGCTCCTTGGGAGGTCAAACAAAGAAGACGATAGCTCTTAGCTTCGGCGCAAGTTCTGGCGCTTGAGAGATTTTTGATCAATCAGAGAAATAAGGAATGGTTGTTTGCTCTATGATCGATAGCTGGAGGACAATTTGCTGATCCCATCCCACCAAGCACCGAAAGCTACATACGGCGGAGAGAAGTGGCAGAGTAGGAGTGGCTGGTGAGTGGCTCATGAGTGGCCCGAGTGGTACTAATTCTAAATACAGGAACATGCGGAACAAGAAGTGGTGGGGTTAAATTGATGCCTACAGAATAAGGCATAAATTAGCTTTTGCATGGACCTTTCTCGCTCAAAGCTCTATCCCGAGCTTAACTCGTATGACTGACTGCTGGCGTCACTCGTCACTGGGATTGAGCACCGCAAAAATTCCGGGCAACCCAGCCATCTGTCTACTTTTTGTTCCTTTGCAACACAAACACCTAACACTACCGCTGCGCTTCACCATTTCCAATTGATATAGTACGTCTCTTCTTTACCCAAAAATTTAATATTTGTACCCAAAACTAATTTCTGCGGATTTTCAGCACACTTCTCCGCCCACTTTTCAACCCCTCCGAAAAATGGCATTCTCCAGAGCAGCAATCCTGCGAAATTTGCGCAACTTCCGAGCAAGACCGACAGCAGCTCGACCTCAATTGGTAAACCAGATCGCCAAAAGGACTTATGCTAGCCATGGAGGCCACGAATCAACAAAAGCAGGAGGTGACGCTGTCTGGTTAGTTGAGACAGATTCCTCCGGTTTCTTCAGATAAAATGGCCGTTAACGAACACGTCATTTAGGGCCGCCGGAGCTGTAACTGTTACCCTCCCAACATGCTACTACCTTCTACAAAATGGTCCAGATACTTCTGCTCATGGTCATGGCGGTCATGGCGATAGTCACGGAAAAGATCACGCCAAAGAGCACGCCAAAGAACACGAGGAACCTGCCGAGGAACCTGCTCAAGAAGAATCCAAGGATGAGGATAAGCCAGAAGCTGAGGAGAAGTCTGAAGAGAAGTCCGAGGAGAAGTCTGAGGACAAAGAAGGCTCTGGTGACAAGGAAAAACACAAGGAGTCAGCCAATTCTGGTCCTTCCCATGATGACAGTGTTGTCTCAGCGGATGAGAAGAATGTTCGCAAGTCATCCCCCGATGCAAAGGGCGGGAGCAAGGCTAGGATAGAAAGCCAGCAAGCAACGAAGCAAGGCTTGAAGGAACCGGTAGGAGGAGAGGGCGAGCCAACGGATAAGGTTTGATTCAATGTTCACAAGATAGTAGCTTTGAGACTGACAAGCAAATAGCCTGCGGCTTCAAAAGAACCTCTCGGCAAGAACTCTCAATCGGCCAAGCAAGAAGGTCTCAGCAACACGGATACCAAGCACTCTGGAGACGTTACCAACGACCCAAACAAGAGCTCAAAGGGCGAGGGCTCTGTGGAAACTGCAAAGGTTAAGGGAACTGTCGACCCCTCTCGGCCACAAGTGTAAATATGAAGCCCTGAGCATTTACGATAGCTTTGTGAAGTTCACTTGAGAACCTCGGTTTCGAAAATTTTGTTTGGAAAGGAGCCATGCGGATGTTAATCCTATCTAAGAGAGACCTGATTCTCAGGGCTGCAAGATTCTCGATACGATTTATGTTGGCGGTGCTTAATAGAGAGATATGAATTGACAGTGCACATAATGTATTCTAAGTGCCATTAGTTCGAATTTCAAAAGCTATTTTTCTCTTCTGTACTTCTAGTCCTACGTTGATTTCTTTGGTTATTCATCCTAATCTGCCGTTTTGATCACTTTATTTTGGAGTCTAGTGGGCGTAAATCATCTGGTCAGCGGTTTGGAATGCATTACTGCTGCGATATCGTAACTCCCTTTTAAGTAGCTGCCTACAAGAAGGTAAATGAATCAGAGCTCACGCAGGAAAGGCCTTCCATGGATTGGAAGGTCGATCTGTGACTCGTGTTCGGGAAGGAACAATGGGTATCTTTTACTGTAGCATTTCATTCTGTCTCTTTTCCTCTCCTCTTGCAACAAACAATAAATTTATCAACTTGGGCACACAAATATCACTACCAGGTGCATCGTAAGTCAAGAAATCTTCAATATCAAGCATATGGGCTAAACTCAAAGCAGGCTCTGTCAAATATCTTCATCTGCTCAGAATGGGTAAAAACAGACAGCCACCAGGAAAACAGAACTCTTCCATTAAGAAGTATCATTTATCTACATTCACTCCAGTTCATAGACAATCTCTCGCTGTCACCTCGGCCATGGCCCAAAATACGCCGACAAATCTGATTACTCCCTCGCAATGCCCAATACCTCACCAGCCCCCAAGACACGAATTAATGCACTACAAACGAAACAAACCAGAAAAGACCTGGAAAAGCGACTGGATGGTCCCTTTTTGCCATGAGCCTTCTGGGGATATAGGCACGTGTTGTATGGCCTGGTTCATGCCATGCGTAATGCACGGGAAGACTCATTGGCGTTTGAGAGAAGTCTCACTTGGTCAGGATCCTCACGATTGGCATGCTTCTGAAGGTTGTAATAAAATGTGCTGGATGCATGGACTACTGGGAGGCTGCTGCTGTATAGGAGGTAAGAATGTTAGCGAACTAACTTCAGAAGCTTCCGCTGACCAATGCAAATAGTCGTCCTCACTGCCTTACAGCGTGCAAGAATTCGAGCCCAATACAGAATCAATGGTCATTTCGGATATGATTGCTTCAGTGCAATCTTCTGCCATCCCTGTACCTTAGCCCAAAATGACCGTGAAGTTCGAGCTCGAGAAGGTGCTGTTGAGCTGGCTAAACGTACTGAGATGTTTGGACAACCCCAGATGTCCCAGCCTAAGTTGCAGCAGCCGATGAGATATGCGTCGCCGCGTGTTACTGATGCAGAAAATCTCGAATTGAGAGAAAACCGGATATTCAGACAAGAAGGAAAGAAGCTGCAAAAACGATATGCTAAGATTGCGGACATGAAAGAGATCGCAGCCGAGCCCGAGAGGGAGAGTAATGTATCAGTGGCTGAAGCAAGCAGGAATTTGGAGCAGTCTGAAGTTATGGGATTATATGTAGGACACATTGGTGGTAGATCTGATGGTGGCGGATCATCTAGGAGACCAGAAAGCCGAGGAAGCTTCTCTAGCCTATCGAATTGCAGCACTGTCGTTTATGAGTCGCCCCAATCAACCGTAAAGGTCAAGCAGCATAGTTTGCGAGGTTGCGAAAAGATCAGACCATCAGGAATGCAACAACTTTCCTACGTTCATGACTTTACCGACTCTCATGTCACCAAATCAGTTCTGGATTACTATGAGGAAGAGGAGAAGTATCTACAACAATTTGGAATTGGCCGCAGTCTAATCACGTCCACTATCGATGCTGAGCCTTCTAAATCTACTATGCAGCATGCCTTGGATGATTGTGCTGCTAAGTTTGGCCTATCTTGCAGTACTGCCAGCACGGTCCGACAACATCGTCTTACAACATGCGAAGTAGTCGATCCTGCTCAATCGGCCACCTTAAGCCAGCACCCGATCGAAGAATGTGATCTCGAATCAGCAGGTTCGTCAAGTCAACCAGGGTCATCTAAGCAACATCGATTTTCGAGTTCCGCTGCTCGCTCTGGTCAGGGCGGAAAAAATTCCATGTCACCATCCAGAGCATCTAGTCCAGTCATGCAACTACCACGAGATCAACAGCAATTATTGAAAGATTGCCCACCACTGATGTCTTCCTTCAGTACTCCTTTATTAAGAGAGCACAGTTTAGAAAGCTGTAACATCCCGGATTCTATTCAGGCTTGTGAGGAACACTTGCTAGATAATTGTGAGCTTGAGTCTACTTCGGCTAGCCCTGCTCGTCCCCGCCAGCACCGCTTTGCAAGCTGCTCTATACTTGATCTCTCTGAATCTTCGAGTCCGAAACCTATTAAGCAGCATCGCATTGCAAGCTGCAGTGCCCTTAGTCCTTCTTCAAGTAGCAAGAACTCAGCCACATTGGACAATGCTTCAACAATTTCTGCATCGAGTACTCCTCATAAGCTGAAGCAGTGTTGTTCAATCAGCTGTATCGCTCAAAGTCCTATACCTGAAACTGAAGAGCACTTCCTTGTTGACTGTGCTGGAAATTCTGGAAATGCTAGCCCAGTCAAACAGCACGCAATTGCAGACTGCGACGCGAGATCCGAAATTCAAGAAGAGAAGCAGCATCTGCTGGCTCAATCTGCGGGCGACTCTGGACCAGCCACTCCACTCAAACAACACCGTATCGTCAGTTGCGTTGTCAGTAGTGCATCCTCGAGTAAGCACAACTCTCTATTGGGCCATCAACACAGATTAGCTAGCTGTCCTGCCCTCATTCCAGAGAAGAAAACAATGTCACATGTCGTTGGGGGGAATCAACTGGTCGATGTTGGTAATAATGACCAAACTATAGGCAGACACAGCTACACAGATTTTTTGCATAATCTGGATGATTGTCTGACACCGGCGCAGAGAGTTAAACGGGAAGCCGATGAGAAGAAAGGATTGATGCAGGGTGATAAGGATAGGGAGGCGCAGGTCGCGGAGAGGGGAGAAGTTAGGATTAGCGACTATGCAAGTCATGAGAGTGATTTGCAGTACTCGCTTGCGCAGGTGCTGGCGTTAAGCCATGAGAATGGAGAGATTGGTCAAAGCAGGGACGGGACGGTGAGGACTATGAGAGGAGACAAGAAGGGGAAGGGGAAGGACAAGGGAAAGAAGAAGGAGAAGGCAAAGGGATCAGAGAGGTCGAAGAAGATGGTGGATTCAGAAGGGAGTGGTGTTAGTGCATTTGCGAGTTATTTCGGGTTCAATACGGGGAAGAAGACGGATGAGTAGGTGGTTTGTGAATAAGGCACTTTAGCAGAGGGGGAAGGAGGATCGGAAGGATTGGGATTCTGGGGTAGGGATTCTGGGGTATTTTTGTGGAAATCAAGGAAGCTGGTAGGGCGGACTATCGTTACCGGTGCACTGTGTGCATACAGCGTAGAAACTAAGTATAAGTATGGTGGGAGTTTATCCGGCGTTTGTGTATTCACACTCCTATGATTTCTTTGGGCTCATGTTCTGTGCCTACGCATAAATAAATCATTTTGCCCATTGGTGCGTTCCAGTGATTAACGCATCTCATGTGTTGTGTGTTGTTGTGTTGTGGATAGTCGGTGCATGCATATCATATGTAGGCACAGCGCAGTACATATTGCGGCACCATTTTCATACCCCTTCAGTTCATTATTCTCCTCATGCAGTTCAACGTGTGCGCCCTATTGATACGAAATCACGAAAACCCCAAGGCGCATGATCAAGAAGTGAGAAAACTTCGTGGGCAACGTGGCGTAAATGAAGTATATCTTCATTTTATCGAGAGTGCTTGCAAGGTCAGCTCTTAAATGATGATGTTCGGGAAATGAGATTTTGTTGACAAGCACTGTGGAACATCTGCCGCTTACCCCTGTAAATGCATGGCGGGGTCTAGCCAGCCTGAATCCTTCACGCCCCGTCTCACCCCACCACGAAGTAAACATCTCCGTCAAACACACCCAAAACCTTTCAATCTCACGAACCTCCAAAAGATTGAATCACCCAGACAAACCAATTCATTCTGTCTGAAAGATGGCTACCCACGAACAACTCGAGTCGACCTCTTCCCGCCCCATCCTCGACCCCACCACCAGCGTACAAGAAAAACCCCCCAAAGAAGCTGCACCCCTCCGCGCCCTCTCCCACCAAGCCGAACGCGAAGCGCACGACGAAAAGGCCAGCTCCGCTCAAAACACCATTCACATCGGCACACGCAAATCTGCGCTCGCCATGGTGCAGACGGAATGGGTGAAAGCCTCGCTACAAAAATCGCATCCGCATCTCGAGTTTGAAATCCACGCCATGTCGACCATGGGGGACAAGAACCAGACGACTGCTCTGCATGACTTTGGCGCGAAGAGCCTGTGGACGCATGAGCTGGAGGAGTTGCTGCTGAGTAGGAAATTGGATGTGGTGGTGCATTGCTTGAAGGATATGCCGACACAGTTACCGCCTAGTTGTAAGATTGGGTGTATAACTGAGCGAGAAGATCCGCGCGATGCGTTGGTTATGAAGAAGGGGAGTTCGTATAAAAGTTTGGCGGAGTTGCCAGAGGGGAGTGTGGTGGGGACGAGCAGTGTGAGGAGGAGCGCGCAGGTCAAGAAACATTATCCGCATTTGAAGTTTAAGGATGTGCGAGGCAATATTGGGACGCGGTTGAGTAAGTTGGATGCTGAGGATGGTGAGTACGCTTGCTTGATTCTAGCTGCTGCGGGATTATTAAGGATGGATTGGGGCGAGAGAATCACACAGTATTTGGACAGTAAGACGGAGGGTGGTGGTTTATTGCATGCAGTGGGTCAGGGTGCGTTAGCATTAGAGATGAGAGAAGGTGATGAGAGGATCACTGAGATCATTTCGACGCTCGAGGATCGGGCGGTTATGCTGGCAGGGCTGGCTGAAAGAAGCTTGATGAGAACATTGGAAGGAGGTTGCAGTGTACCCATTGGAGTGGAAACAACGTGGATTGAGAAGGGGAAACTGTTGATGAAGGCAATTGTTGTCAGTCTTGATGGTGCAGAGAGCGTCGAGGCAGAGAGGCTGGAGGAAGTTCTTACACCAAAGGATTCGGATGAGTTTGGCTGGCAGCTTGCTCAGGATTTGGTTAGCAAAGGTGCAGCCAAGATATTGGAGGCTATCAACCTCAACCGTTCAATTATCAAGGATGGTAACAATGCATAAACGCGCTTCTTACGAGCACACATGTATTACAAACAAGGATAGAGAGCGATCTTAGCTGGACCATTCATAGCTTATTGGGATGCATTTTTTCAAAAAATATGCATGAATAATATGTAACTGCCTCGAGGCACAAATACCCCCTCACTTATATATCATAGTGTCCTCTGTTGAAACGAACTCCACTTCCAGTGCATGTTATCAATGTTGAGTTGAATCCCCGAGTCTATGTTCCGTACATTCGTTCCATTTTTCATTCAGCCATCCACACATTTCGAATTGCTTCTCAACTTCCATAATCCCGCCCGCTCATGATTCTTCTTCAGTGAATGCCTTATAAGCACTCTCATCCATCAGAGACTCCATATCCTTGAGTCCTTGCTCCCCCACTTCCACCTTTGCGATCCAACCACCGGCACTCGAATCATCCTCTGGCCCTTTGTTGATGTTTGCCGGGCTTTCTTCCAACATGTTATTCACAGCGGTAATTTTGCATGAAATAGGACTGTTGATATCTGAGGCACTTTTCACGGATTCCACCGCGCCAATGGCATCGCCAGCACCGACCTTCATTGGAACTGTGGGAAGCTCCACGTAGACTACGTCGCCGAGGGCGTGAGCCGCATAGTCGCTAATGCCGATAGTGCCAGTCTTGTTGTCGGAAGAAAGCAGGATCCATTCGTGGTCTTTGGTATATTTCTTCTGGAAAGCTGTGAGATAGGAGCAGATATCAGTATAGGCAGGGTACTTGGGATGCTTTGGCATAGGAAGATATCCAACAACAAAAGCGCATTGAGCATTACAAATCGAAACACGGAGTCTCCGAACAATCGTACAAGTCGCATTCATATTCTAATACACAATTGTGCAAGAAAAGGAGTTGGTGCAGAAGCCGCAAGATAATATGATCGAAGCCCGCAATCGGAGCACCCTGCACGGAAAAAGATGAACTCACCCGTTCTAGAGATCGAGAATGTTCTCACAGCAGCCAGGTTTGGGCATCGCCATAATGGGACAGCTTTATATGTGGCGGACGTGAACTTGGAAGCACACGGCCTCAGACTTCTTGCGATTGATGCCATGGTTGTGGATGTTACCAGAGTATATGTGGTGGATCTCTTTCAGAAACGGGCGGAGAGCTTCCATCAAAGCAGTTTGTGTTCTTCATCCACTCGACGAATCGGAGGGGCGGATTTGAAATGCGCGGCCTGAGTGGTAAGGCATTAAGGCATAAGATTGAGCCGAATGGCAACCCCACCTCGCCCACCAGTGAGAGAGATACGATGAAAGGGCAGCAGGGATGATGGCAGAGCAGCTGAGAGAGGAGAGAGAGAGAGCGCCTTGCACGCCTTGATGGGCTTGAGAATCGCAAATCAACAATAACAAACAATTCCAGGTCACGAACGTTACAGAGACGAGCGAGATTCATGCGCGTACTGGGCGACGTGTAGTCATCCGCAATCCCATCGCCCATCCCATCCCCTTCGCATTTCCCTCTTCTCGGTTCCTATATTAGATCTTCATTTCTTTCCTCCCATTCTCTTCTCTTCGCCGGATCTCGTGTCAACAAAGCGCACAAACGCGTCGAATAAAATTGTCTGAAGCAGAGCAAGCGCCGAACCACCACCGCATGACTTATTTTTGTACCTTTGTATTTGTGCTTGGTGCCCGGCTACAGGACGACAGAAAACCCCTGGATGTTTCTCCGAATAACTTCACTTCCTAACCTATCCGATCACCCCCCAAAATCTCCATTCGCAATTAATTTCCCACACCATTTGATTCGTATCTGCCACTACATCTTTGTCTCAACATTTACTCGGATGCCTGCTCGTACAAGAACTTCATAATTTTCGACATTGTACCGAAATAACGTACTTACATCAGGCCTAGATGATCTACTAAACATCCCAGCGTTGATCTCCCTCGTCAGCCCGCGAAATCAATCAATTTCACCCTTTCCAGAACCTTTTACCTTCTTCGCTTCCACCTCCTACTTCTCCCGACTGCTTTTCATCAAACCGACAAACTGGATTCCGCGCAATTCCCAGTGAGCCCTCCAGCTCAATTTCACGACGCTATGGATTCGATAGATGCCGAAATCGCATACGATAATCAAGGAGTCGAGCCACCTCAAGATGACTCGATGAGTGGGATGGAGGACAGGGCACATACACCGACCCATCGACATGCGCCATCATCATCCGCAGACTTCCATACGCCACAATATACACAAGACTACCCAGCTTCACCCCCGCAGGATGATTCTTCGAACAGTCGATACCCTACCCCTCCCACTGCTTTTCCCGCGTCGCTCTCACGTCCACCGTCCGGATTATCAGGCAACGCGAATCATGGCAATACATACCAAGAGCAGAACTCTAGGGGCTCTGGCGCGGATCAACAATCACAGCAACGGGTTTCGAATAGCAGTGTCGTCATTAAGGTCGGCATGGTAGGGGATGCACAAATCGGGAAAACCTCCTTAATGGTTAAATACGTTGAAGGGAGCTGGGACGAGGATTATATACAAACACTCGGTGTCAATTTCATGGAGAAGACAATATCGATTCGCAACACGGAGATTACATTCTCGATATGGGATTTGGGAGGCCAAAGAGAGTTCGTGAATATGTTACCACTGGTTTGCAATGATGCTGTGGCTATATTATTCATGTTCGATTTGACGCGAAAGAGTACATTGAACAGTATCAAGGAGTGGTATAGGCAGGGGAGAGGATTTAATAAAACTGCAATTCCATTCTTGGTGGGCACGAAGTATGATCACTTTGTGAATTTCCCAAAAGAAGATCAGGAGGAGATTTCAAATCAAGTGAGTGGTATCCTTTCCCAGCCATTAGAAGCCTGCTAACAACCCTTTCCATTAGGCTCGAAGATTTGCAAAGGCAATGCGAGCAAGTTTGATCTTTAGTAGCACAAGCCACAGCATCAATGTGCAAAAGGTGTGTTACGCCTCTAACTTTTCTAATGGCTTTTGGAGTGACGACTGATAAATCATTCTTACAGATATTCAAAATTGTGCTATCAAAAGCCTTCGATCTGAAATGCACGATTCCCGAGATTGAGCATGTCGGCGAGCCTTTACTCCTCTACCAATCTGTTTGTTAGGACTACTCGAGTTAGGCAAATATTGTCCGCATCATGTGAGCGGCAATTTTTCAAACACTCATCACAGATATATTTCCACTTCAAAATAACCACAAATATAACCACACACCCAATCATAAAAATCAATCAGTCCGCCTACAAGAGACAGATAGATAGAAAAAGCGCGGGCAAATAGCGGATTAAATTCTTCCAAACATGCACGGGAAAATCCACTCATTACGTTTTCACCCGACAAAAAGCAAACTATTCACCAAACCCAGGACACTTCAAGGTGCTGGCAGGCGGGCGGGCGAACGGGGTCAGGGCAGGGAATGAAAGAAAGGCGCGTCATGTTGTTTACTACGTTTAAATCGCGTGTCGTATTTAGCTACTAGTTAGTTAACAGCAAAGGTAAAGGAAAGGAAAGGAAAGGCAAAGGGGAGATTATTTTTGTAATTTTACTCTACTTTACTTTTTTTCCAACTACCTTTTACTTTTACTACGCCAAGCTGCTTGCTAGCAAGCTGGGCATCTAATCGATTACTACTACTCAATCAAGAAAGCATTTTTCTTCCAAGTCGAACGTTAGGGGTGTGGTTTTAGGAGATGCGTTTTTGTCTGAGATGTTTTGAGATGAAAGGGAGGCTGAGGTGGAATAGGAGAACAATAGTGCACTGCGCTGCTCTATATCAACATTTTGTTCAAAATTCATGTCGAATATGCACATGTCTGAAAGGGGAATAGGAGGTGATGCAGCAAGTGCATGTCTCATACTTATCTCGACTCTGATGCAAGAAAATGGAGAATATGTACTGCAAGCTTGAGAAGAACGACCAGATATGCACGGGCCACAACTATTGCATTGGTAGTGCAATGGCGCTTGGGACATGTGGAATCTCACGACAGCAATTGGATTTTCTTGATAACATTCTTCACGACTGACATGACATTACAGTATACGAAATAGTAACGATAGAGCTAGAGATGACACACCAAGGATTTTAATTTTTGATCTTTCTATCAGTCGCTCAGCCTCTATTCATTCCCACTGTGGTCGTCTTGCGAATGGCATTGCTGTCTGGCATAGGATATATGCTCTCCTCTCTTCACTCGTTGTCGAAGGCGCGTTCTTGGATGATGAGCCGGCTTACGTGCGTGAATGTTGCTGCTGTAGCTCGTTCAACAAGATTCCATGGAAGTCTATGGCACCGCACCACTAATGCCACCAAATTCCATGCCTTTCCGTGCATCTTCTACACCATATAGGACAGATCGTACCGATGTTGGAAGGTACAAAGCTGTACCCGTAGGGTTTTACTTAGCCATTTTATTCGGGTAATTTTCCAACAGCGTCAAGGACACAATATCATCCCAGGTAGATGGTGTATATGGTCTAGTCTCTTGGAGTTCTGCCAGACAACACTTATATAAGCCGTCGCTGAGAGGGACAGAGTACTGGGTTGATTGATACTATAGGCCGAGCAAGAATGATATAAGCAGTAGTATGTCATTTTGCCCAGGCCAAAAAAGTCTCCCAACTATAGAGAAGTTTCTACCCCCGATTACGCACACTTCGTATCTCTAAGATCCAAGCAACCATATGAAACCCAATCATTCCTTCCGATTCCACGATTAATTGCTTCCCTTGCGGTGCTCTAAGAATCTCTTCTGTAACAGAAAGAATTCGTTCTTTCTCCTCCAGTGTCCACTGATCACCTACCATATTCACGGAATTATCAGCGAATTCCTTCGCCGCCTCACCCATACCTCTATTCCACCACATAACCTCGTTCTCGCGTACCTCAATCTCTTTAAACCCTCTTGCTCGCAGCATCATCTCCAGCATCTCTCTATGTGTCCACTCCTCGAGTTTCAGCAGAGACAGCGGTACTGAGCCAGGTCTAATGACCGCTTGAACCGCGTGCAGGATCGGGAGAAACGGCACTTCCTTCCAGCACGTCACCGCCGCTTTCCTGCCGACCTTCGATGTGCGATGGATTTCTCTCGCGCCGCAAACGGCGTCCGAGAAGAAAAAGATGCCAACATGGTGATCGAGGCATTGAATTTCTCGGACGCGTAGGCATCGAGATTCACTCCGTCCAGCACGGTCGTCTCGACGCGGTCTTCCCAGCCATGCGAGGGTAGGAGTTTTTGGAGAATATCAATCATCCCCGGCACTACATCTGCGGCGTAGACGTGAGCGGTAGGAATATTCGACAATATTGCATGATTTATGGGGTAGCGGGGCTAGAAGAGGGAGGATTGCTTCAATTATATGGCGAGTGCTGCCTCCGAGGCGGCGCTCATATGTTGAGGCTTGGGAATTGAAGGAGTCATATAGAGTCGCAACGTCGTATTTATTGGCCATGATTTGTTTGCTATGCCGAAATTTATGGCGGTTTGAGATAGGAGGGGGGGTGCGGATGGTTTAAAGTAGGAGACGAGATGTGGATGGTTTAAAGTAGGAGATGTGCTTGGACGATCAAGATCATGGACTTGGTGCTGGCCGACTGTGTTGTCTGTGTCCACCTGAGCTAACCAACTGACCAGCGCATTAGTCCCTGACGTAGGCGGGGTACGTCAACTACACTGATAGACTCCTGCTAAACACGCCCAGGAATCCAGCAAGCATCAACTGCCGCAGTCTAAGAAGCTCGGGTTTTGACCTTGAATTTGATTGCGATAAACGAGTAAATGAGGGAGCATCATAGCTAGGACATTAGATATTGTGTCAGTCTAAGTTGAGACTTTCAGCTAGCCGTCATCAAAGCTTATGGTTAATATCCTGGGTATGACTATCGGCCGAGGAAGATGGACGATATCAGATGTTGATAGTCGCGAGCCAAAGCTAGACCTTTACCAGAGTATAAACTCTGCCTTTCACGTTTGAATGGGAACTTGACAGCCGATTAATCCGAACAGCACCTCAATAAAGCAGGTCACTGAGCTCATCCTAGAAGAGGAGACAATATCATCGCATTCTCAAGCGGGAATGAAATTGACACAACCACCTGTGAGGAGACGATGGCCGTTCATCCAGCGGTAACGGCAACCGTCATTAGTGGTAATAATAAGCCCCAAGCCTCATTTCCTATCGACCTGACAAATTTTCTAGACTCCAAGGAGGAAACGACAACAATGATTAGCGAGTTATGGAAGATGACAGTAAGTGCAAGTCGAAATTGCCCCGCACACGCACACGTCCTGAAGAGTTTCATTGTGATGGCTAAAGCACATAAGCCTTCTCCAGGTGCCGGGAAACAGACTTCCTAACGTGCTTTCATTCCTCAAATCCATGCTGAGGAGGTAGAAAATCTACACGCCATTCAACTTTGAATTGGAAGAGTTCTCAGCTTGGAGAGTTTTCATGCGTATATTTCACGGCTGTAACGATCACAAGCGACACGAGATTAATGCTAGCGCCTCACCATACTGTCTATACAGTTTACATTGGTGCCCGAGAATTGTACGGTCAAATATCTTACCTCGAGACAGTTGTATGGTTCCTGTACTTCTACTCTACTGAGATAGTCCGCCAGAGAGGATAAAATAAGTTTCATAAATCTACTACAGTAGGGTTGATTCTGCACAAGGTCTAACTTGGTACGTATTCAATTCCAAGCTTGTTATTTCTTTGGTGGATGGTAAAATACAATAACGAAAAACAGATATCCAAACCAATTTGCTTAGCAATTATCCTCTCATAAAATAATCTTACAAAAAGATCCTTTCGTCACAAAAAACTCTATCATTTCTGTTCCAATATTCTTTACTGCGTAACTTCCTTCGCAATATCCAACACGCCCTCCAGTTCTACGTCATCTGCCCTACCCAGTCCGCATTCTGTTGCAACACCGAAATCCACAACAAACTCGCTCGCGGCAGCAATTCTACGCCTTGTACCATCATGATCATGCTGATGCAGAAGTCCAAGGTATAGCTCTGTATTTTGAAGATCCAAATCCTTCAATGGTTCGAAGTACTCACGATCTGTGCGGTCTCGAGGGACGGGCATGTGAAGCCAGTTGACGGGTCGCTTTTTTCGTGTTCCCTCGAGTACTTCGTTTGCTATTTCGACTAGGAGACTCATGTCTTTAGGCTCGACGAAGTGTTGGTGCCCGAGGTCGCCGTAGCAGAAGTGGAAACCCATTTCGATTTCATTGTCGACGAAGTGAGCGAGCTGGAGGACACGCTTTACTACGTTTTCTTTGAGTGATCGGACCCACTAAGGTAGAGAGACGTCAGTAAGGTTTTATTGAAGCTCTGTTCAAGAGGTGGTAAGATTTTGGATGGTGCTTGGATCAAATCAAAAGTCATGAGACATTAAGGAACGAGTGGGCAAAAGATGCCGTACTTACATTTGTTGGAGGTGAAATAATGCCTTCAAGGAAAGCAAACTCACAGGCCACATCCCATTGAATGGCAAGGTCTTCGGCCGGGATACTATCCTGAATATGACGGACGCAGGCTAAGTAAGCTTTTGTGTATACCGGCTCGATATCTGGTTGGTAGGCTGGCTCAATAGAGACATGAAGAACATTGATAGGAGTAGGCAGCGAGACCTGGAACCGGACTCCCTTTTGAATAACACCTTCTTCCCGTAGTCGGCAAAACTTAGAGTACGACTCAAGAGCGTACTCATCATATCCAATGGGATAGAGTTCGAGCTTTTCTGGAGGAATAGTAAGTGGGCCTGGATCCTTGGCGAGAGAGAAGTAAAGGGAGCGAATGATCCAAGGATACTTCATGAAGACGCTTCGCTGCCAGAGGACAAAGTTTCCTCGTTTACCGGTCTCGCCGTCGGGGATACGCTTCAGTTGCTTTGGGAAGGCAGTAGCGAGTTCGCGGAATACAGTTTCTGTGTCCGCGAGACAGACGCTTCCGACGAAGTGAACATTTCGAATGGAAGGCTGGATGGAACCCATGCTGATAAACCGACGAGCATGTGCTATATGCTATATATACAAGCTTCAAAGAAGGGGGGGCGAAAAGTTCAGAGATATATTAGTCTCAAGGATAATAGACACGTTGATTAAGTAGTCTGAAGTCAAACTTTGTAGTTGAATCTATTGATCCAGCAGATTTTCTGATATCTCTCGATTCTGAAGATACTTCCTCCTCATGTTCACCAAGCTCACTATTTATGCAAAAAGTCTCCACTCCGTACAAGAACCCCATTCCCTTTTTTCTTCTCATCTCATACCCATTCACATCAGCAAACACGAATGAGTACCCCGCCACTGTTAACGGCGGTTATTCGGTACCGACGCCAGAAACAAGAATTACATACCAACAACCAACTTATTTTTACGAACGGCACAGTGTCGCATAGAATAGAATAGCATGGCACATCAGCCTTGTAGATCATATTCAGCGGGGCCAGGGTGCGTGCGTGCGTGCGTGCACAACGCGAGGGCGGCACAGCAGAAGCGGGATGTAGAGTAGAAGGAAAGAACAAACACGGCACGCACGATATCCAACGTTCATTGTGTCCCTCCCTCCCTTCCATCAGCATCTTCCCCTTGGCCGGTTTTCTGCGACTTTTGGAAGAATTCTGTTCGTGTGCTTGTATGGACGGTATATGGAAAACTCGGGCTTTAATTCGCGATAGGAGATGGGCTTAGGTCGCCGATTTCAAGGGGAAGATGGCGATGGGATTGGAGAATAGGCGAATTTGGTCAGTGGTTCGGAATACGTCTTGTTGGGTGGATGCTACTGTAGAACTAGTCGATAGTTGATTTGGTAGCGAGTACGACCCGGGTGGTCGGCATAGGCGTCGGCGTATGAAAGACGTTGGAGGGAGGTGAGTACAGTACGTACTTTCTCACCACCTACCTACCACATGACTATTTCGTCATCGACGGCCAAGGAATCGGAGCGATTTGGAATTGAAAGAGGGTGAGGAATCTGGACAGATGATGCCAATGCGTATGAGCTTTCGAGGCGGAGGTGATAAGCATTGAGCATATTTCAGATATGGGGTGACATTGTACCATCTACTTTGGGCGTATTTCTACTTCTCTGGGAATGGGAGATCAATCATGGGGTTGGGGGGTGGGGTGAGGTGAGGTGTGATGAGGCTAAAGGAGGGGTTCGTTCGATCCTGGGGTTTGATCGTATTAGAGAGGGCTAGTGGGGTGGCATTTTTCTGGTCTTATCTCATCCTCATCTTATGTTATGCCAACGAACGAACGTGAAAGGGGGGGGACTAGATCTTCTGCGCACGCCGAATGAAGTGAATTAGCGAAAAATGGACAGGATCAGGGTAAAGCGATATGAAAGAATGTGAAGTAAATCAAATGCTACCATGCATGAAGATCTGTATCTGGCCGTATGTTAAGCGTTCTGGTTGCATGTGTGAAGCTCTGCCGTCCCAAAAACGATACGATACCATATGAGATGACATGGCACGGCACGATATAACAGTCTTTTGGCCAGTCAGTTGGTCAATCAATCAGTCACACGCAGCGGACCGAACACGTTGACATCAAACGATCGAACGGCTGAAGATCAACCATAAACACAGACGCAAACACAAGCACAGAGGTATAAGCAGTTCATTTTGAGTCCATATCTTTATCATCTTGGTTCATTCATTTCATTTTCTTATCATCAAATCCATGCGATCCTTCTTCCATTTGGCTCATCCCATATTTTTTTCTTGCAATCACCCCATGCTATGTTTCCCATCCCACCAACAAACAAGGATTAAATAACAGAAAATCAAACAGACTGCCAAGAAAATTTCACAGCGACGCTCTGAGAAGTTGTGTACACGGTGGCCTGGGTGGAGCCTGATGGAACGGCGGTGGCGTAGAAGCTGGAACTTCCGGAATAGGTGAGGTAGCCGCTGCTAGACTATGAGGCGGGGGTGAATGTGATTAGTTGGGTTTGGAGTTCGGTTTGAATGCAATAGGGAAAGGGGGATGAGTGTGAGTGTGAGGCTGATGGTGTCGCGGGGAAGGTTTAGAAGTAGTAAAGGTGATAAAGGTAGTGAGTAGCGGAGAGGATGGGGCTAATGGCATTGAACTGGCGATGTCGTATAATGATAGAGAGAGAAAATATAGGTGTTTGTGTGGGAGGTAATACATGAAAGAGAATGTAAAGAGAAACAGACTTACCCCGAAGACAGCAGCTGTGACGCCGGAGCCACATGTGAATGTACCGCTGGAGATACCACAGTTGCCCTTGGATGTTGAGAGGGTAAATCCAGAGCCTGTTTTTGAAACATGTTAGTTTTCTCGAGATGTAATAAATGGAAAATCTTTGTAATAAGAAATGGAGTGTGATGAGCCAGCCTCCTCGTACATGAACAACAAATCTCATCTGATGTCTAAGCCTCAGTTGGGCCATTCGAGCCTATTCAGACCCAGAAAGATAGGTTGCGACTTGTACTGAGCGAGCCGCGGATATACGCTGGCATGTGAAAAATACGAAGAAAAACTAGGGGTACGTTACCAGAAGTAGTAGCCTTATACGTAGCACAAGTTCCCGTGGTATACCACGTGCCTGCACTGATCAGACATCCATTATTGGTGCTCCCAACATACGCCTGCAAATAGCCCGAGCCACTGAATGTGCCCGTTCCACCTGGTGCAGTGGCAGTAGTGGTCGTAGTTCCTCCGCCCGGTGAGGTGGTTACTGGAGTTCCGGATTTAGGCAGATACTTAATACCGGTTGAGGGGCAGGATCCAGCTTGTCCGACTGGAGTACTGGGTACGAATGTACCGCTTTGCACAGATCCACGAACTTCGTACGAGTACCAGATCGCGTTAAGTGCACCAGAGGAACATTGAATAGTGGCAGTTTTACCGAAGCCGGCGGTTATGGCGGCTTGGATTTGCGCAGCTGTGTAGGTTGCGGTTGTAGAGGGAACAATACCGGCATTGGATAGGAACTATGTTGATTAGTACAGCCGTATCAATGAGTGAAATAAAGAAATTGCATACGGTGTATGTGTTGAGAGTCTTGAAGAGGTCAACAGTCTTTTGGAAGAAATCTGCAACTTCCGCACCAGCAGTGTAGCCCGTGTAGCAATCCGGGTCGAGAGTCGAAACGCATGTTCCGTGGGTGGCCCATTCGTGCTCCCAGAAACTCTCAGGTGTTCCGTCGTTGCTCACCCAGTACGTTGTCATGTAAGAGACGAGAGAGGATTTACCAAAGGCGTTGAGAATTTGAGTGATGTTCTTGTATGCTCGAGTGGAGTCGCAGTTTTGATCGTAGGTACCGTCGCAATGGTCGGGCCAGAGGCCGTGGATTGTCCATGAATTTGATGGACCTGATATGCTTTAGCATGCGTAAAAGAAAAAGAGAGTTTGAAAGTGGTAAAATGCTGTGTAGACGTGGAGGTTGACCCCGAAAAGGGCGTTTAGTGAGAATATCCATACCAGTGACAGGGTTTGTGTCCCAGAATTGAGTCTGTACTAATTGACCTCCGGGAGTATTGAAACAACATGTATCAGTTGATGTCCCACTGCAACTCAATGCTGGATTGGAGCAAGTTTTCGGCGCTGCGGCTTGCAATGCGCGTGGAATGGTGATAGCGTGCACCGCGGGCGCAAGAAGCACGGCTGGCAACAGCATTTGGGGGATTGAGAAAATCATTTTCGCCCAAACAGTAGATAGAAGCGTAAGAAAAGCGCGACAGAAAGATGAATTTTCTATACAAGATAAAACGAAACAGAATTCTTTCACTTCATGGCGGAAGGTAGATATATTTGCCTGCACTTGGTTTTGCCTTTGCCTTTGCTCATCCCGCCTCCTCCATGATAAGGGCCCGACATCCTTCAATATAAACGTGCCTCACACCATTGGCGGCGAGCGACTCAGAGAAGAAGGTGAAGAGAAGGAATATAAAAGCATATCCATCTTGCGAAGCTCATAGGTCAATATCGGATCTGACTACGGCATCGGGACGGACCAAAGAATCCTAAATAGGCTAGAAATCAAGCTTGCTGTCGCCCTCCCCTGACCGGCAGTCGAATAGAAGCTTTGGATTCCCCAATGCATTTAGGGCATGGGGGGAAGCAAGATGGAAATGGTAAATGATAGTCAGGCACAGTCCACCATTAGAGCTATCCAATTGTCCTTGAATCCTCGGCATCCTACGAGGCACTCTGTGCGATTGGGTGCGGAGAAATGTTGTGCATGATCAGATGGATGGATAATCTTTTCTTCTGAAGTTGCTTTTGGGAAGGTGGACGGGACATTTTATCTTTGCGTGGTGATAGTGGTGTTGATAGCGGTGCTAATATAGAAAGTGTAACCTTCTGAAATGGGATTGCCACGTAAGGTTAAGCTAGGGTGGGTTGACTGTGCTCCTCGCTTCTCGCCGCTGTCCATCCTTCTCCTCCTTTTTCCTCCTTCTGCGCCGTCGTCTTCCAGATAGCCATGGTGTTGGGGCAGAAGAAGCATAGGATAGAGATTGCAACGATGCCATTACTATTCGCATTATCAACAATGCAGATAGACGATGCATTGCATAACTGTCGTGCATCGCTGGTACAGTACCGCTATTGTAGCACAGTATGTGGGGATTAGGCGAAGATCAATGGTCGGTCGGCGTCTGCTTCCCAAGTGCCGAGATTGAAGATCGTCGTCGTCATCGAATTGCATTAATTTGTACAATCACAACTCGTAAGTTATAACTTGACTTACATTATCAACAATTCTCGGCGAAAACTATCACGAGAATCGTGCACTCAGGCCCGTTCCCTATTCCCTGGTTGGATCACAAATTGTTGTCCAGAGAGGTCGCATAAAAGATCATTGATTTCTTCATCGACATCCACATCAACATCGAAAATGAACACCAAAGACGTAAGTTTGCATCCCCGCTGTGCTGCTGAGAGTAAAGCTACGCGTCGGTAGAGTAAAGGAGGATATTTTATCGCGTCAAATGATTAGTCATTGCCCAAATTTGTAATTTGATACTCGATTTGTTTTGAGAGCTTCTATTAACATACAGCAGTTGCAACATCAGTTGCAGGATCTTATCCAGGCAAATCATATTCTACATTACCAAAATGTCGTAGATGCTTTCGGCCACATCTCTCTCCGCCATCCTGAGAAACCGGATGTCTATATTATGTCGGCATCGAAAGCCCCAGCCTTGGTATCCAAAGCCTCGGATTTGATCCAATATAATGTTTTCGATAGCTCACCTGTCGACCCAAATGCCAAGAAGGGCTACCAAGAAAGGTTCATCCACAGTGAGATATACAAGAGATTTCCAGACGTCAATTGCGTGATCCACAGTCATGCTCAAGCTGTGATACCATACACTACGAACGGAATTGAGCTGCGTCCGATATACCACATGGCTGGCTTTCTTGGTATGCTTTTTTGTTCATCCGACAGGCGTGGCAATAGTTTATATTTATAGGTGACCAGGTTCCGGTATTTGACATAACAGAACTGTACAGACCGGGCGAACGACAAGACTTCTTGGTAAATTCAGAACGGTTTGGATATGGCTTGGCGGAGAAATTCTCTAAACCTGGATCGACCTCGCAGGATTGCAATGTGGTTTTAATGGCCAATCACGGTTTCACAACCTTAGGATCGAGTATCAGACAAGCTGTCTACCGCGCGGTATACACTCACATTAACGCTGGCTTGCAGTCAAATGCAATTATGCTACGAAGTGCTGCAGGGAGCTCTTCGACTCAGGGTCCTGTGAGGTTCCTGAACGCCGAGCAAGCTTCTGGTTCAGAAAAGACGAACGACGCGGCCTCAGAAAGACCTTGGAAGCTATGGATCGAAGAGGTGGAGTCATGTCCACTGTATCATATTTCAATGGCGCATTGAAAACAGATTCCTCAGAAGACGTGTGATATTGAAGACTAGGCTCTTCATGTAATCTCTTTGGGGTCAATATCGATATTGTGCTATGACTCTACTTGCAAGCCAGATATGCAATTTGCAGGAGTACAGTCTGAGCTATTTTAATAGTTGCGGCGAAAGAGTTTTTCAAAACAGGAAAGCCTGATACTCTGTATCTAGTTTTCCGTGTGCGTGCCTTTCGATTAGCTTCAGGCCTTGGCGCAATGGTTACTATTTTCGGGACAACATCCAAAAACAATTTCATCTCATCGTATCTTTTTGGTTTCCAAATACTTACTACAATTGAGCAGTAACCGCTGCTGTCGATACCTATTGGTGAGTGGTGGTGTTAGCTTTCTTTTTGGGGAGTTTCGTAGCATGTCAGCCAAGACTTGCGACGAAAACAAAAGTCAAACGCCCACGGAGATTTTACCGAAGCTATATTTGGGGAAGATGGTTTTTTTAATTATAACATGCAAAAGTAGAAAGTGGTCAAGCGTCCGGGGTTGCGCTGTGACCGTTTAAGGGGACTCTCTACACGCTAGGACCGCCAAGGCATTGGCAGTATCAAAACTCACGATTTAGGAAAACACGCAGACTCGCCCAGCCTGGTTCAAAACATCAAGATGACTTTTGCCATTACAGCCAAGATAATTTTCTGTGTGTCTTCCATGCATTAAATCCGTGCTGATGCTCCATGGGCCTCACTAAAAAGATCCAGGCATTCTGCTATCAGTGTCACTTGGCAATCTATGAAACATTGGCACTTCTTCGGCGCTCACCAAGCTTATTTTCTCGCCCTGTGTTACACTAAATGCACATATGGCAAACGCATTGGGTTGACTGCAAAGCTGGGGACCGTGGGGTTAGTCCAGACCTATACGGCGCGGCCATTATTGGCATCGCAAAATTCTTCCATACCATTGATATAAGAGTCTTGTTCTCATGCACCCAAGAGTTTTAATTCCTCAGCTGTGCTCGATTTGCTTCTCTTCAGTCTTCATTATCTATCTTCCAAGCTTGACGCTTGAGTCTTCTTCGTTCTATTCTAATCATTCATTGCTATTAGTTGCTCTTTGTCTAATAACCTTATTTTTCTGTCTCCATTCACCCGCAAGCACCTCCAACATACCTCCCAATATGCTCCGACTCTACTTCCTCATGGCTCTCTTGGCCACTAGCATCTCGGCACTCCCTTTGAACATCAACCTTGGCGCTTACTCTCCTGCCTTGGTAGTCGGTGATGGTGAAATCTCATTCGGCGGCAAACAAGATGTATCAAACCTTATGAACGCTCTCGAAGGAGCCGCCGTCACTTCAGCTGCTACAGCAAACAACAACAACGGTCAAGCCGCAGCCGCAAAAGCAGCCGCCGCCCCCGCAGCCGAACCCCAAGCCGCAACCATCCAACAAGCCACACCAGCCGTCGCTGATAACAACGAGGCTCAAATCACAGCCCTCCAAGGCATGGGCAAAGAAATCGCACCCCGCATCGTCAAGCTCGAAAAATCCGGCAGCGAAGTCGAAAAACGTGATCTCCAGACCCTGAACGCAGCTCTCAATTACGCATCTGGCGCCCTGAAGAACGGCCCTGAGATTCAACTCGGTACTGAGGCGGCCGGCGTCGGTATTCTTCAGAAGCCATCGACTGGCGCTGCAGCTGCTGCGCCGGCTAATGGTGCGGCGAAGGTTGTTGTCGGAAGACGAGATGTTGCTTCTGACGCTAAGTTGAAGACAACGGTTACTACAATGTATATTCGTGGGGGCCCTGCCAGTTAGTTTTCCCCTGTACCTATACTTGTCTTTAATTGTGGATTTTTGGACATTAAGCTAATATATACACGATTAGTTGCCAAGAAAAATGTCATTTCTTCATCCAGTAGCGTAGAGGACTTAGTAGCATCAGCAGCGGTTGAGAAGCGTGAGCCAAGTCCGTCGGTCGTTGATGGCGTGAATTTAAATATGGCGGAGGGACAAGTGGCTGAGCTGACCTTTGTTGAGACGAGGAATGCAGATGAGGAATAGGGTTGGTTGTGGAAAATTAAAGGGGGAGTTAGGCAAGAGGAGGGATGTGGACAATGAAAAATTGAGGATATGTAATCTTATTCATGTTTATGAGCGAAAACAATATTATGGCTTGGGACTTTTTCTTGGTGCTCATTTCTTTCAGATTACTCTCTGTGCCTATCTGTTTGTCTGTCTCTTTCGATGAAAGATTATTTGGATTTTGATGGGCGTGGAGTTTGTGATTGGGAATTAAAGAAATGGATTTCATACAGTCATGTTGGTTACATAAGGACATACGAGAGAAGACCCGGATTAGGATAGCCCATGAAAAGAAGCACCATATCTAGATATAGATACAGCTTAAGCCCAGATCAACAAAGATTCGTATATCATTACCTACCGTTGCAGTCCACATCTTCTTTCCACCTCCCCCCGTTACGTCCGCACATCTCCGCCTCACAACACCCATCCATCCATCTATCCATCTTCCCCTCCTCTCACTTCTACAACCCACCGAAAATAGAGATGAACAAGAAGACACGAAAACGAAACGAAACGAAACATCTCCCTAGCCACATTTAACAGGGTTACCGTGAACCGGAAGTACCCGAACCTAGCCCCTGAAGAAACCCAGAAATAGAAGTGCATAAGAGATGCGAAACGCAAGTGAAGCGAGAAGGAGAGTCATGTACAGTGACGGTCATGAAATATGGGGATTTCGTCCTGGATTTGCTGTACTGGAGGTGGGGGGAGGGGGGTTGCCGCGTGGATATTGTACTCTTGGAGGGGTTGGAGGGGTATATTGTGTGTGTACGTACTGTACCGAGGAATATTTGCATATGCCGGTGACGGGAGAGGGAAGATCCGGCGGAGAGAGGTAAGGGGTGAAAGATAAGGAGGAGTGTAAGTGGAGAGAGAAGAGAGGTGCTGAATAGAGTAGTTTTTGTTTGTAGAATCAAATGGTCGGAGGTAGACAACTGCAAATGTAACGATTGTTTTTGTTTTAATTTGAAGCGATGGGGTTAGACAGGAGGATTTCATCCATACTTGTACCTAGTGGGCGAGCGAAAGATTTTTGCTATTCAAGAGGGGTTTGAAGTAGAAGCGTTATTTCCAAGCCGCGTCGTTCATGGCTTGTGGGTGGAAAGGGGGCTTTTCGTCTTGGTGGAGTCTCAAATTTGCTTGGCGGACGCTGGTGTAATTGCTTGGGGAATGTTACTTTGGGGGTTGTAGATCAATTTGAAGATCGCAGGCATTGGCTCGTAGTTGATATCTGTATCGTGATTTGTTTGATTCCACTGTGTACCTCGAGAATATAGGTGAGTATACGTACAGTCAGTCTATTCTAAGTGTATATATGATGTACAACGTTGAATGATGTACGATGCGAACAATTCATCTGTAAATTTCCCGATGCAACCACTCGGCGGCATCATCCCACATCTTTCGTCCTCTCTCAAGGTTCTTCTCCCTCTTGGTATTATCTCTCTCCTGTCTACCGTCCATACTTTCGAAGCCTAAACCACAGTTAGTAAGCTTCAGTGCACCTGAGGATCCAGAACAATGATGAAGAAAACTCAACATACCATGCACAACCCCTAGAACCTTCTCCCACCTGATCCCATCCTTCTCCCAAACATATTCCCCCTCCTTTCTCTCCTTCCCCGCCCACCTCTCGGCCATTAGTTCCGCGTCATAACAAAGCATATCAAACTCACATCCCACAACACAAATCTTTTCTGGTAAATTCTCCCTCTTTGCATACGCTACACTCAACCTCGGATCGCAAAGATCAGTCTCCGGCGGGAGGTAAGCATAATTGAAAAGCGGTGCCATGTTTTTCAGTCCATCCGGTCCCGCATTTGCAGGCCGCGCTGCTAGCGAAACGGATATGGGAGTCACGAAGTTACACGGTGGGTAAAAGGCACAGATGCCATGGATTTTCCCCTGAAGGGAGGGATCTTGGGCAAGAGAGAGCGCAAGATTACCACCAGCGCTGAAACCACCAATAGCGACTTTGCTGCGGTCGAATGGGAGGGATTCGTCGTTTAGGATGGCGGCGACGGTGTCGATCAGGGCGTTGGTGGCCGAGGGAAATGGAGACGACGGTGCTTTGGGGTAATCGAGAGAGATGACGAGGAGGTTGTGAAATTTGGAGAAATGATGGCAAAATGGGTCGTCTCCTGCCGGGTTACCGAGAACGAACCCTCCGCCGTGGATGGAAAGGTAGAGGGGAAGTGGTGCGTCATCGGGTTTATAGGACGGGGGAATGAAGACACGATGCATAAGAGAGGGGTGGGACGGGTAGCTCTTGATGAAAGTTGGTAGGGAAGCACGACCGCGAACATATGAGGATGTGAGTATTGGAATGGCCATCCGCGTGAGTGTTCTGAAGATATGGACCTTGATGGAGAGGACCGCACGTGTCCATATCGACAGTGGTCGATATATCGGCCCTATGGAGAGGGCGGGTGGCGTAGACATTGCTTGGTACTGTAATGATCCTCTACTTCAAAGAAACAAACAATCGAAGAGGAAGAGTATCAGTTGGAATTATATCCTGTGTGCACGTGAAGAGATGAAACCACCTTGCTTACATAACTAAGTTTAGTCTATAGAACATCAAACTCACTTCTCGAAAGACGAAACGTCGTGTTTCTACCCTTCTCCTTCTTCACCTCTTATTCCAGGACGAACATCCAAGAGATCATTGCGCATCCGAAGACCGAGTCGTATTTCTGGAAGGTGTGTGGTGCTACGGGGTTTGTGATTCCGTTGGTCGTCTTGCTGTATGTGTTTCGCTTGGTGGTTGCGGAGTGGTTGCGGAGAGGTTGAGGACAAAGCGGCAGAGGGGAAGAAGACGGGGCAAGAGAAGGAGGAAAGGGGGAGAGGGAGAGGGGTGAGGAGGAGGATGTAGAAGATGGTAAGGGGACTGGGAAGGCTATGGGGAAGAAGGCGTATGTGGGCCGCTAAAGATGTGCGGTAGGAGGCGGAAAACAGTGATATATTGAAGGTAGTTTGAGAGTCATGTGGCTAGCTCATATCGGGAAAAGGTAATGAGGTGAATTGAATGAGAGTAGGTTTGAAGGAAGGAATGGAGTAGTACTTGAAACGGTAGTGGTACGGTCTCACTACATGCAATGGCTAACAAACTGTCCTCATATTTCGCAATTGTCCTAGGTCCCAAGTCATCGCCCATATAACCGTATAATCTAACAAACACCAAACATACATATAAATCTAAACAAGTAGCAAAGAAAAAACAAAAAAAACCCATTTCAACCCTAGCCCATCGTAAAGAAGATAACCCAAAAAAGACACAGCACACGCCATCATGCAAAAACGTACATCTTTTCTCTTCAGGTGTTTCAGTGCAAGCACCAAGAATGAATAATTGTATAAATAGTATTCCCATGTGTCCCAGTAACTCCTCCGTGTCCAAATATCCCAATCTAGCGCCGAATAATTCTTATTCAAATTATCGACTTTCCACTGCCAGTATGGTTTGAGTTTTCCAGTTGCTTTATCAAAAGGTTCCTCAACCACCAGCCAAGTTCGCCAGCGATTGATCGAGTGATATACCGTCTCGGGTGATACATCGAACCATTCCTTGTGTTTAGTTTTATTATGGTGCTTGCAAACGTATTGTCTGCGTTGATTATGAAACTCTTGGTGAATGATAGATTCAACGAGACCGAAGAATTGAAACGCATTCTTGCTGGATAGAGATGGACTTGACGGTGTAGGGTCCGGCACGGCACTGAGAGATATGCGGCAACCCTTCGACCATACTTTGAAACGCTTTTCGGGTACTGTGCGCGATTTGCCAATTTTCAGGTGTGAGGAAGCATCATCAGGACATTGCATTGCATAAATGAACCCTCCCTTGCATTTCTTGTTAGATTTGCTTTTTTTGATGATAAGGTCTCTAATGGCTTCGTTTGTCTCTCTTAATGGTCGGTGGCCTCCCTCCCGGTAGTTTTCGAATTCCAAAAGTGGTGGACAACTGTCGGCTGGATCGACTTGCTCGTACTTTTCATCTTTGCGTTGTACGGCGGAACTTGTAACAAAAGCATCATCTAAGCACTCCAAAACCGAACCTTCTTCCTTGTCGCTACTGTTATCATCTGACGAGACTGTAGAGCGGTTGTAGCTCAGCGCTAAATTACTTGACGAGATAGCTGGTTCCACATCTATAGATGAGCCTTGAACTAGTTTTATACGTCTTCGAGGTCTGGGCGACGGCGAGTCGGGACTTTCACCTTCCATGGAATTGCCAGCTGACAGAGGTGAGCATTCGGCGACTTGATTCTGCGATCTTCCTCGTTTCCAGGATGGTCTCAATACCTCAGATGACGTGGGCAGCTTCCCATATACATCGGGTGATGGTGCAGACACGCACCTCTGTGACGTGGTAGCGAAGGTTGAACTTGCGGGAGGAGCGAAGCTTATACTTCTAGATGAACGTCCTGTAGGGGAGGTATATTGGCTGCGAGATTTAGCAAGTATTTGCTGTTCCAATGGCTTGTGGTACAACAGCTCTTCAGGAATATTTGGACGTGCTACAGGCCATAAATCTCTTTGTATTGATGGTGGGCTTTTGTCCAAGTCAATACCTGAGTCAGGAGTAACACCAGGATTCGTGCTTGCGGGAAATGGGGGTGCGATCGGCTTACGGGCGGGCCGTACCGGCGTCGAGGCTAGAGAGCCGGGACTCTGAGGAGATCCCGATTGTGCAAGTGCAGGTCTTCCTTGCCTAGACGGCGTAGTAGTCTGAGTACCCAAAAATTGCTGACCACGAGTCTGTGACGGATTAGGACTTGACATGAGGAATGTTTGCTTAAGTCTCAAGAAGTATTTGTATATAGAATGTGATATATATTCGAGATAAATTTCGTGATGTACCTGCCTAGAGATTAAGTAGCACTGTTTTCGTGGCTGGTTGGAATCTTTCATCCATTTGGGAATGCTTACCACACCTTTCTTCAAGAGTCAAGGGTTAGGTAGCTGAAAGGGGTCTGTGTTGATAGTGTGCCAGAATTGACAGGTATTAACCAATCAATCCGACCCACTGAATTCCCCTGTCCTGTTGGAACAGCACAATTTTGTATGTACCAACATGTCGGGTCTGCATAGCCTACGGAAATGTGATTAGATGCACACTCGAGCACTAGGCAAGCCTACTCAGCCTCGCCGAAAGGGAATCCTTCACTGAATTAAATGACGAAATGGAGGATATTGCGCCTAATCTGCACGTCTCGTGCGAAAATACTAGAAGCATGCACAGAAGGTTTGAGGGCGAAGGACTCTCAGCCATTAATTTAGCCCTTTTGAAGGCTTCACGGAACATTGCCGGCCGAAAAGGCGTTGAACGTACCCAGTTTTGTCGCAAATACCATGGTATATACACTCCCTGCATCGGGGATGCCGGCTCCTTTCCCTGAAATGTTCAATGAATGAAGGTTATGTGTGAATAGATACCGCCCTATAAGTTCGTATAGAAGTTCAACGCTGGTAGATAACTAGTACCAAGGTTGAATTTTGAAACGGAAAGAATCAGTCTTCTTCTCCTGGTGTTTCTCATAGTGAAAGTTTGCTCCAATTACAGTCAAATTTTCCTGATCTGCCCATTCTCGGACCCCACTCCCAGGCTTCTCGAAACCCCAATGCTTACGTTCTTCTGGTACCGTAAGGTTGACATTTGGGCCCTCCAAAAGAACAAAAACATATCGATGTTTGTTGGTGCCTTCTGGTGGTGCCGGAGGTTTGTCTATGATGGGAAATCAGTATAGAAAGCTCGAATTCATTGGCTTTCACACTCACAATCCACTGCCGAGAACAAATCCGTTGCGTTAAAATCAGCAACCAAATCACGACCAATTACTACTGAAGGAACTTTTGCAATCCAGTGACACATTTCCGACATCGAATCATCGTCTCGAGACGGTGCATCTGGGTCCGTCAACGCAATAGTCAGACCAGACACTTCTGTCTTTCCGGGGCAAAAAATGCGAATGGAGGGAGCATCCTCTGTTTTTCCAGGTTTGATCGTGTTTCCGTACTTTACTTTCTTGGTTTCGTAGTAGGGAGCAATGTAGCAAGTGGGTGTGAAATTGTCAAGAACATCATCAATGATATCGGCTTCTTTGAGGCTGCGAGACATTAGCATGAAGTTGAGAGAACTGTTCCGGATACTAACATCTTTTGGACAATCTCCAATGACCAATCCTTGCTGCCATGTTTCGATTTTACGGTCCCATCTGACCTCGGGAGTACAGCAAGGCCAGCACCAAGTTCGGCGCCTGCAATGAGAAGAGAAATTACTGTAAAAAATTGCATTTTGTTAAGACACTCAAATACCTAATGGGAATAGATAATAACGATGAATCGTCAATTCGATGTTTGAGAAGTGATGAAGATTTCCTTGCTGAGCAAGAAGGTTCGTTCTCCTTCATTTTGTATTTTAGACAAACGTCATCGTATTGTCACGTGAAAGCCAAAAAGAGCAGCCAAGAGGACGATTCACTCAACTTGAAATGCGATTAGCTACATCCCCCACAGTAGGCATTGCAACAGCTCACCTCATAGTTACATCGCATGTTGGATTATTATGTGAGTAGATAGTAATATTCATAACGTAGAAGAGCAAAAAGAGTTGAAGAATGAATGTCAAAATTATTTACAAATTTGATGTGGTTAAAGCGCATTCTTTGTGTCTCTATACCATTAAGTTCTTTTCACAGAAAGCCTCCGTGATACGTCAATCATGTATGAATCGTACATATACCATAACTTCCTTCTATAACTCGTAAGATGCTGATTTAGGAGACTTCCTTGACACGGCATTTCCATCCGGATCCCGCTTCTAAAAGTGGAAGACTATGGAAAAGTTAGTGAAATCACACCAGAAGGGTTGGAAATAACATACCTAGCACCAAGACACCATCCAAGTTCGTTACCCTTAAGCTTCTTTGCGATCTTCACCTCTCGGTCAATTGGCATTTCGTAACCAGTATGCAAAAGTGCCATCATGAAATTAAGATCCAAACACCATTCAGGCCTACCCTTCAATTCTTTCATCGCGTCAGGAATGCTAGAGAAAACATCCCAATGTGATTCACCACCACACACTTGGCTGGTGAGTTGATGCAGCTCTCGCAAAGTGAAAGATTCGGGCATTCCAAGTGGAGCAGTTCGATCGTAGAAGTAAGAGAAAGTGTAGACGTCCTCATGTTGAAAGGTCTTCTCTAATGATGGTTGATGAACGCCATTAAATGAACAAGGTGCGAGCTTGCACTCGGCTTCCTTGAACAGCATCTTCTCAGCAAGTGCACGGCACAGAGCTGGAGCTGGTGTGGATGGCCCGACCATAATAAACTCGTTTTTTTCTCCAAGCTTTGCACGAAGAGGATGGTCTTTATCAAAATTAATGTTGACCGTGCGATTCATTCCGGGGGCGATACAAGGATTGACCACTGGCGACGCTGTCCAAGTAAGGTCAGCCTTATTGGCAGCATTCACATCATCAATGAGTGTCTTATGAATAGTCTCGCGTGCTGCCATCAAACCATATCCCAAATGTGAGTGCTGGTAAAGTTCGAAGTTCCTTCCGCCAAAATTGAGCTTATACTTGTGGTCGCCTTCAGCCATCTTCTCAGGCAACTTGAACTTGGGCTCAAATACCACCTGCGTGGATCCTCCACCGAGGTCGAAAACTGCTGCGGTATCGCCAGGTGCGGGGCCGCCAATGTTGCCGAGTAAGAAGTTTGTGGTGATCCACGCATAGACACCCTCATCTGTTCCTTCCATAACGACAACACCGTCTTTTTCTTTGGAAACGACAGCGAATGGGTATACAGTCTCCAGTCTGGTGCGAACTGCCTCAAGAATTTTCTCGCTCAATTCCGGACCTAGTTTGCGAAGACCAGCAGTAGCCTTGACAGCGATAGGTGTGCAGGACTTGAGCTTATCGGGCACCGTCTGAACAGCGACCTCCATAAGCTCATCGAGACTCTTTGCAGCGCCCTCAGCATCAGCGCCGTAAGAACTTAATCCAGAACCGCCCTCTTTCTTCTTAGTCATCTCGAATTTCTCAGATTCAAGCTCAGGTGTAGGACCGCAATTGTTGAATTTATATACGTGGACTCGAGATCCGGTGCTACCGGCATCAATCATGATGGCATATTGCACAATTGGTTTCGACTTGTCGTAGGATTTCGAGCACTTCGTTGTCCCGTACGATGAGTCGGAGGGAGTTTGTCCATCGTTTCCACCTTTCACTTGATCGACCGCATTTCCTACTGTTAATTATTCAGCAACTGGGATCATGTTGAAGTCTGAAGTGTTATGCATACCACCATTGGATACATCTGCTCCTGACGGGGCCAGATAATAGAATAGAAAGACGACAAAGAGGAGAATGCCTCCTGTCTTGAGGTATCGGGAACGCTGACTTGGCGTCATTCCGCCGTACTTTGATTTCTCCAGTTTGAAGGCGGCGCTTTGAAATGCGCCTGAGTCACTGTATCGAGAGGGCTTTTCGTAAGGATCGTGTGATGTAGTCTTCGATGGTAAAGACACGGAGGTACGTCGCATCTGCGAAGGAGCGACTATTAGAAATAACCAGAGGCTACCAACCTTACTGGAGACGTCGAACACGTAGGGAAGGGTATAAAAAAGGAATGAAAATACACTTAGGGCATGGGATTGGCGTAGTTTCTGATCCTCTCTGATGAAAAGAATGGGAGAAGAGGGAAAAGCGGTTAGATGGGGACACGAAAAGGCGATGTGTGGTACAGGATAAGAGCAGGATAACCTTATGAACGGAATAAGAGTTGGGTAGCACAGGCAAAAATAGAAAAAAGGGGACAGGAAGGGGGAAATGGCATTACCAGGTTGGTTCTAGTACGGCACAGCCAGACAGCGCAGCGCTCATCCTTGCATGAATTTTGCAGCGGGAACTGCAGGATGAAGTGTGGCTCGAAAATTCGGTGCTGGTTGGGACGCTTTTTTCTTTATCTTATCGTGCGAGGTGGTAGGGCGTGGCGTGTGGCGCACATGTGGCTGGTGCTGTGATAAACAGCCGGTTCCGCGTTGAAGCCACAGACCTTCAGCCACACCACCACATTCATTCTGCTCTCATAACTCCGTCTCCGTCAGCTCGATGTTGCCTTCGCTCAAGGTCCCTTGACGCATATCTCATAGAAAGACATAGAACATGTCTCCTTTCCCTACGAATTATCCCTCCGTATTAATGCTACTACCTTAGTTTCCTAAGTATCTGTACTTTCCTTCTTCTTTTCTTGTGTAGTTTTTAGAACTACCGTCAGTCAATTAGTTTACGCGTTACAACCTGTGTCTGGAAACGGAACTCCTCCCCTAAACAGCTCCCAATTGCCTGTTCCAAAAACCATGAACGTCCAATTATACGTCTATGATCTCTCCAGAGGACTTGCGCGTAACTTGTCCGGTGCGCTTCTAGGTATCCAGATCGATGCTGTCTACCATACGTCAATTGTTTTCGAAGGCATTGAATACGTCTACGATGGAGGGATCAAGACAGTTAGACCTGGGGAAACCCATCTTGGGAAACCGTTGCAGATTTTAGAGCTGGGGAAGACAGACTTGCCGATGGATGTGATATTAGAGTATCTAGAATCCCTCAAATCAATCTACACTCTTGAGGTAACAAGTTCTTGGTCCGTTTGATTTCCACTCGCCAGCTAACCTCTTCTGCAGGCTTATGATCTTTGGAAACACAACTGCAATAACTTCTCTAACGATTTTGCTACCTTCCTGCTCGGCCATGGCATTCCATCATACATTACCAGCCTCCCGGAAACGGTACTCAATACTCCATTTGGTAGAATGCTACAACCACGTCTCAATGACTATGTCACATTGAACAATATGAACAATGGCGGATTCTTGGGTATCGAAACTACCGAACATCCGCAGACCTCAGAGCAGAAGGCAGCTTTGGTTCGGAAGCCTATAACCGTAATCGAGTTGGATAACCTCCTGGAAGAGGCTAGGAATTCCTGCGCAGTCATTTTCTTTACTTCAGCATCTTGTGCGCCATGCAAGCCTCTATACCCACTGTTTGACGAACTAGCGAGTGAAGTTGGCAGGAAAGCCATAATGATACTGGTTGATATTTCTCGAGCCTATGATATCAGTACGAAATACAACGTTCGAGCAACTCCGTCCTTTGCTACTTACCTCCACGGCGTAGAAGAGAAACGTTGGGCAGGGGCCGATCCAGCCTCTTTGCGTGGTAATGTCCGACTGCTGGTACAGATGGCATTCCCGCCCCATCCTCATGAGTCTCTACGACTTCCCGCATTACGTGCGGATGATATCAAGCCTGTCTTCTACACCAAAGTTCCGCCTCTTGAGAAATTGAAAGCAAAGATGGGGTCGGCAGCTGAAAATCCAGCGGTTGAAGGAGTCCTACATTTTGTATCAGATCGACAAACTAAACCAGCAGCGCAGACTCTCCTCCCAGATCTTGATGCCTTCAGCTGGTTCATCCGAGAGGCTCCATCTAAACTACCCTTAGAGGTCATGTTCACCATAGTTGATCTCTTGCGCCTCGCTCTTGTGGACCCGCGATTCAGTGGTTATTATGCCGAAGAAAAAGACCACAAAACCATCGCGCCTCTATTTAATTATGTAAACGAACTCAAAGAATGCCCCTACTCCCTTCGTCTTGTCACCCTCCAAACCGCCTGCAACCTTTTTACCAGTCCTCTCTATCCTCAGCATATTCTCGGCTGCCCCAACCTCACACTTCCTCTTATTCAATTAATCACTACCTCTCTCCTTGATGACGGGCATCATAATATTCGCGTTGCGGCCGCCAGCCTGGCCTTCAATATTGCTTTCGCGGAATCACATCTTCGTATCACAGACCACAAGCAGAGATTACCAGAGAGCGATCAAGTGGAGCTTGCGGCATCCTTGCTAGAAGCGATTCAGGAAGAGAAGGAATCACCAGAAGCGCTAAAGGGATTTCTGCTGGCTTTCGGGTATCTAGTGTTTGGGTCATCGATGGATGGTGAATTGGTGGACTTGTTGAAGAGCATGGATGCGCAAGGAACGATATTGGCGAAGGGTAAGGCGTTCCCCAAGGAGCCGCTGATCAAAGAGATTGGAGAGGAGTTATTGGGGAGGGGATTGCAATAGAATCTCGGTAGACACAACCAGACCTCACTCAGGTCCTGGAATATTAACCAATAATGCATTACCAAGCAACCCAAGATGTTACGTTCTCTGGTGATCCCGTAGCGCGTTACTGCTGAGGTTTAAAGGAAATCTCATACCGGATGGTAGCTATCTAGTCATGCAAAGAGACAGCAACGGGTGATAAGCAACGGGGAATGAAGTCGTTGCGAGATCGGAGGCAGCTACCTCGAAGAGCACGTGAACACGAGACGGTTATGCTGCAGAAGTGAATGAAAGTGTTCGGATAATGTCATCTTTCCCGATCCGAGCAAAGTACCACTGAGGCTAAAAAGTGATGTAAGTAAAACATACAAGAGAGAAAATCTCCAAGCATATGAAGAATGCGTGCGCACATCTGGATCTTAGTACCGCTTCGAAGTACTGTGCCGTGCTACTGAAGTCTCATTACAGTTTTTCGCCAAAGCCCCTCATTCGCGCCCCACCCGGCTTCCTCACATTTGTCTTGTTCCCTCTTTACCTCACCTCACTTCAAATTCCCACGTGGATTATATCATGCATGTTCGGAAAGCGCGCCTTGTTTCAGATATTTTGTTTCAAAAGCATCATAAGTTTTGGAATTTTCCCCATCTCCATACTACTACAACAATGTGTGGTGCTCCAACAGTTCTACACCTAGAGTAGATATGATAACGAAGCTCTCCCTCCGCATTCCCCAACAGACTTCACCTTGTGAGCCCGTCACACATCTCTCATCTCCGTTGTCGGCCCTTAGCTGAAACAGCAAAAGTAGGTTTGTTTGGTAAGTAGAAGTATAGGAGGGGTGATCGATAAACCTTCCGCCAACCTCAGGACTCAGCTTACCTGCTGCCTCATCCTTCTCCTCCCTCCTTCTCCGAAGACTTCTTGTGGATCTTACGCCTACCGACTTTCTTTAATATCACGCCTACTTACATGACATCACAAGCTTCCTGCTGCACAATAGTGAGTTTCTCTATTTCTGAAACCGTACCCACATCTATTTCTGTTCCCTCTTCCTCCTCCTGCTCTAGCCGAAAAATAACAGCAGTCACGAGCTCACCATTTATATCTAGGCATCTCAACACGATATCCAACTTCAGTCTTTCCTTTAATTCAGAAGTAAGTAATAGTGGAATCTCCAGACCCCCCAGCAAATTTAATTCGATTTCGCATCTATGCTCATTCCATACTCATTGCAAGAACTGTCGTCTCGAAATCAGCGCCGGTCACCGGAGGAGCATCACAACCACAACGACAATAGCTAACAAATCATCATAAAAATAGATTTGAAAATTTTTAGCAAAATTCCCAAGTCAATTTATTCCTGCTCTAATCACTGTAAGTCTTCTCTGTATTGATCTAACATTCTAAGCTTTGGGATTTTGACTTGGTTGATTTTCACTTTTCCGAGCCTTTCACAACTCTCAAATACAATACATCACATCGTCCTATTGTGCTTTAGGTCGCAGACTGTTGTGCTTCTGGCTAAATCCTGAGAACTTTAAGACTGTTTCCTTCTGTGTTTCATATCCTTCTCATATTGTTCCATTGGACCTCGCTCTATTTAAAAAAATCGTTGTCCTCCTCTACTCTTGTTAACATGATCTTCTGCTCCGCCATTTACCTGATTGAATCTACTTCATCCCATTCCATACGAACTGGCAATTTATTTGTCTTTCTAAATCCAAAGGCATCCTCCCAATCTCAACCTCAATCAAGCCCGGCCTTGACATCAGTATCCTTGATACCATCCACACTCTTTCTCCTTGTCTAGTCTTGTGGTATACATTTGTCCTCAAATCAACTCAGTTCGATATATGCGTAGCGGGGCCTCAAAGCTATCCAGGAACGTCACTGACTTCAGATCTTCCAGCATTATCTTACGCTGCTCACCAACCAACTTCTTGCCAAACTGTAAGCCATAGACCTCTTCCAATGTCGGCTCTAGAATATGTTGCCTTTCTTATGTCTGTCGCGGTGGCAATCTGAACAGCTTCTTGGCTAGCTGCTATCACTAATGCTTGAGCAGAATGATTTGCTAACACTGCACCAGATTTTGAACATCCAAAACTGTCTGGCCAGTATCCACCGGGCTTTCAGGCGCAATCTACTCGGTTTCCTAATATTCCTGCACACTTCGTAGTCTGTCTTACACAAACTTTACCGGCTGGTCCGCTCCCCTGATTTGCAACACCTGTCCAGCTCATATTGTGAGTTTCTTTAATCTTGGGTCTTGTCCAACATACCAAGTCTTGAGCAATGATGCTAACGACAGTTAGTCCAAGACCCAAATCATAATCATGATGCATACCCAAGAGATTGACAACCTATTCCCTTCCGCTGCCAATCATATCAAAGAACTCAAGTCTGTCCAATGGCTCGATCTTGCTACGTTAGCTTCAACCAAACCCACCTACATTCATGATGCCCTCGATCTGGCAGTGAAATCCCCCTCGCAGCATGTTTTCAAGCCGACCAAGGTCGCTCGGATCGAGGGCTCATTCAGCCTATTCCGGAATTTGCCGAAAGAAATCCAGAATAAGGTCTGGGTAATGAAAGCTCTGAGTCATCCCCGGGTCATCACGATCACCGAAGTCAACAGCTCCATATATACTGTGACAGGCGCACGCCGGCCGCGATTCTTACAGACTTGCAAGACAGCTTTACGTGCAATGATCCCATTGTATAAGCCATTGTTTGCTGTTCATGGCTCGACCAAGGCAGTCTATGTCAATGTCGAGCTCGATGTTGTCCACCTTCACTCGCTTGGGTGGTACGGCAACTTCCCGCCAAAGTTCACTTTTCAATCAGCTCTACAACGAGGTGCTGACTTTCAGTTGATCCGGCATCTTTGCCTCGATGCTGCTGGCTTTGATGAAGATTTTGGTAAGGTTGCCGAAATCATTCGTGCTTTGCCCAATCTCGAAACTGTCCGCGTTGAGGAAAAGTTCATTGATTTCGACCGGGACGAAGACTTCTTCCTGATGGTCCAGTTCGAAGACCAGTACCTTACTTGCCCCAATCATGTCGATGGTCCTCGACTAGAGATGTCGATCAAAGTAAAATGTCCTGAAGGTGTGCTGTCTGGTCCAGCTGCAGTCCAGGCCATATTCGAGGAGGTTACCAACCAGGCATATCAAGCCCGGCTCTTAACCACCCTAGGTCGGGTAGAGACTATGATGCGGCAAGAGAATAGCTTCCCGGCTAATGTCATCGGGCAGTTCAACTATCTTAGTGTCGATAAATAAGCAGGGCTTCATGAACGGAGATGGTGTTTTATCTTTGATTTGTTTGAGGTACGCGCCCGCTCCTCTCCTGGTATTCATTCAATGATCACTGACCATGCAAAAGGTTGCAATTGCTATGATTCCCCACCTTTTGTATGCAGCGCTGTTGTGCCTGGTGTCTTATTCTGCTGTTTACCTGATTTTACTTCGACACCTGTTTTGCCTGGGAGGAATAGTTAATCTACGGGATGGAATGCCTCCAAGTAACTGGAGGACGATTGGATGGGTCCCAGTTAGGAATATGACTTTTGATCGTTCATACCTAGCTGTAGATTGCCGATAATTAAGAATCTCAAAGCGTGATAATTTCCATGAAAGTCCCTACCCACATTAGTGTAATGAGGTCAACTGCTCGCTATCGAACATGCATGGGCTGTGAGTAATTATAGAATTACTTCAGCTCCTGATAAATCGCACCATTGCATCGATGCACCGAGAGTGTTGTGCAAGTGTCACATCGGTGTGTTTTTGGAACTTCTCATTGAGAAACACTTTGTCAATTTCCACCTGGTCTAGGTTCTGCAGATGCTGGCCCCAGTCCAAGGAAGCTGTGCATCTCTCTATTCGAGCACTTGCTTTCGCATTTCGCAAAAGGCATAGAAGAGGGCCGATAGCCTCGCCGACATGATCTAAAGAAGACAGAAAGTAAATGAAATAGAAGAGCACCTAAATTTCGGGAAAAGCACAAATCTGTCCGTCGTGCCGGTATTTCAAAGAGGGCCGGTAATGGATATCCTAGGAAGCCATCCCCTCGGATTAGTGACCCCATATCGCCATCGCATCCCTGTACCCAAACCAGCAAATTCTGTGAGACTGATCAACGGGGAAATGTGTAAGTATCACAGCTCAACAAGGCGAAGATCTTGAAGCGAGGAAACATCACGTTGGAATTAGCGAGTTGGTACTGGGAGAAAGAATGAAAGTGGCGGAGGTAGCTGGGCGTAGGTGGGATATCTTTCGTCAAAGTGCCTGGGCGGTTCGCGCAGCAAACATATCCTGTCTGGAAAATCGTAAGTTAAGCAGGAACTATACAATGTATCAGCAGCAGCAATGTATCAGCAGCAGCAATATGGGAATCAAGTATGCAGCAGGTACCTATTGCGGCGCAGTGCATTGAGGTCATCACGGGAGACAGCGACACAATAGGAAAACATTGCGATGTCTGATGTGATGGAATGTGATGTGATGGACGGGGCTGATGATATTTTTGGATGCTCCCGGCTGCTCTTAGAAGGATTGATTATTAGTGGCGCCAACCATGGCTAACCCCATTGGGACTTCCAAAACTTCTCGTAAACAAACGGGATCTCCGACAACATCAGACAAAATCTTAAACGTAAACAGCTTCCACTCGTTCAGTCTTTGCCTTTCGTTGTTGCGAATAACAAACATTCTCGTTCATACTGCATTGGTTGCAATTTATTCCGGCCGTGTGTTGCAGAAGGAAAGAAAGACCCTTCGAACTCAAGCCCTGCAGATCATTCACCATTCACCTAGCCAACGAAACGTCATTGGCTACTGTTTACATTGAAGCGAGACGGTACATTGAGATCAAAGTTTATGTATGCTCATCTACAACGACAGTTCTCCGCAAAAGTTGCAGATATCAAAGAGCGTTTACTTGAAATGTCGCTTGACGCACGATTGATGCCAGCTGCTGTGGTGTCGTCGGCTTCCACCCCATCGTTACGGTCAAGGGAGGGGAGCGTTGCCCCGGTCTTCAAAGATGGCGGCGGCAACGTTAGAGTCGTGGTGAGAGTCAGAGGATTTCTTCCGAGGGGTAAGGACTCATCGTTGTGAGGGGCAATTTATATCAATTGACTGACCGCAAATTCAGAGATCCAAAGAGGGGCAGAATGTCTAATCGAAATGGATCCACTAACGCAAGCAACGACGCTTCTGGTACCCAATGATACGGACCCAGCAAATACGCGATCTAAAATGCGCAAGGTGATTGAGGAAAAAAGATTTACATTTGATAATTCTTTCTGGAGTCACAATAAATCCGACGAGCACTATGCGCAACAGGAAGATGTTTACAATAGTTTGGGGGAGGAGTTCTTGGACCACAATTTCGAAGGATATCACACTTGCATCTTTGCATATGGACAAACTGGTTCGGGAAAAAGTTACACCATGATGGGTACTCAAGATCAACCTGGACTTATACCAAGGACCTGCGAGGATTTGTTCCAACGAATTGAGGCCGCACACAATGAAACCCCAAATATCTCCTACAATGTCCGTGTTTCCTACTTCGAAGTCTATAATGAGCATGTCCGAGATTTGTTAGTCCCTTACCACCCAAACCAGCCCCCATACTACCTTAAGATCCGGGAGTCACCCACAGAAGGACCATATATTAAGGACTTGACGGACGCGCCAGTCAAAAACATCTCAGAAATTATGCGATACATGAAGATGGGAGATGCAAGCCGTACCACAGCAAGCACCAAAATGAACGATACCAGCAGTAGAAGTCATAGCGTCTTCACCATTATGCTTAAGCAAATCCACCATGATATGGAAACCGACGAGACAACTGAACGTACCGCTCGAATACGACTTGTCGATCTTGCTGGTAGTGAACGGGCCAAGGCAACGGAAGCTACGGGCGCACGCCTGAGGGAGGGAAGTAACATCAACAAATCACTTACTACACTGGGCAGAGTGATTGCTGCACTTGCGGATCCGAAACAGCATCGTCCTGGAAAACGCAATAAGGACATTGTCCCTTACCGTGACTCCATACTAACGTGGCTCCTGAAAGACTCCCTGGGAGGAAATAGTAAGACTGCAATGATAGCATGCATCTCTCCGTCTGATTATGACGAGACGCTTTCCACTATTCGCTATGCCGACCAAGCTAAACGCATTCGTACCCGAGCTATCGTCAACCAAGATCACGTCTCTGCTGCTGAACGTGATGCGCAAATTTCTGCTATGGCAGAAGAGATCCGTGTCTTGCAGATGTCTGTTTCTGATTCGAGACGCAAGGAGAAGGAAGGCAGGGAGCAAGAGGAGAAGCTTGAGGAGTACCAAAACAGAGTTGTTGCTATGCAACGAATGATGGAAGATCGAAGTATGGTCTCCGAAGGCAAGATCCGCAGCCTGACGACGGAGAACGAGGCTTTAAGGCTACATTTGAAGCTGGCATTAGAGAGTCTGAAGAATCCTATCGAAATGAAGAGCACAGTGGATCCCAGTACACAAGACATCATTCTTGGAGAAGATCACCACCGACAGCATGATAATATGAATGAAAAGACAGATCAGGGTTCAGAAGATGGCGAGCCGTTCACAGAAGACGAAGCCATCGATGTTACGGCACATGAAGATAGAGCTAGCGAGGTTCATGATTTCTTATCTGATTTGATGAGTGATTTGGGCATGTTTAGAAGAAAACTTGGGGATGATAAAGCTCGTTTTGTTTACCCGGTTGTGGTTTGAAGGCGTTGGGGGATGGGAGATGGGAAATGGGAAATGGCAAATGGGAAATGGGAATGGGAAATGGGAATGGGAAATGGGAATGGGAAATGGGATAGGGAAATGGGATAGGGACTGGGGGAAGCGCGATTCCAATCTGGTACGATAGGATCGGAGCGCTGGCGTACTGGAAGGAAACTTTATACCAGGAGATCAACTATGGGATTGGACTGGGTTGGATTATTGTGTATTTTTATGAGTACTGTAGTGTTATGAACAAATTTTGTGTAAATATTAATGGACTTATTCATTTCTGCAATACTGTAGACCTTTTCTCGTAATGACGTCGGTCAGTTTCTATGTAATCCCAAGGGAGGAAGTGTTTGCACCAAAACGCCAAAACAAAATACATGCATGCGGAATCATTCCGCTTCTCTCTTTCCTCGATAGCACCACTGGGCGCTGATCCCCATCCCTTCAGACCTCTTCAATTCCCACGTTCTTCTTCTTCTTCTTTTCTGTTCCTTTTACTTTCCCCTCCCCCATCTTCGTATCCCCATCTCCATCCTCATCATCCCCCTCACTCCCGCTCTCCTCATTCCCCTCGCTCTCATCCTCACTCCCCTCGTCACTTCCTGCCCCTTCCTTCTTCTCCTCCCAAACCCCCAACCCCAAATTCATCTCCACATAGCTCTCCCCCTCCCTGACATCCTCCAGTCCCCTCTCCTCCCCAGCATCAACCTTCTTTTTCAACTCCTCGTTTGCCTCCTTCATCCTCTTCAGAAAATCCGGCAACCCAGCCAGTCCCTCTGACCGCGGCAGCGTTGATACACGCATCACGGGGCGGGCGTTGAGGGGACGGATTAGGGGGATCTCTTGCTCGGATTCTGAATCTGATTCTGAATCAGAGGAGGAATCAGAGTCTGAATCAGATGATTCTTCAGGTTCGGAGTGAGATCTGGACTCGTTGGGTTTAGATGATGTGGCGATGGTTGAAGGGTTTTGAGGGACATTGGTGCTGGTTTTACTGAGGGCAATGCGGTTAGATGGTTTGGCATTTAGGTGCTTTTTGGTAGGTGGTGAGTCCGAAGGTTCGGAGAGAGAAGCCGAGGCACGTTTGGTTGCTGACATTGTGAGTGGCTTTAAATGCGAGATGGGTGATGTTGACTCTGTAGATTTTATGAACTTCTGTTTTACTTGCGGTCTTTGGAAGGCTTACCTCAAGGTCTATTCTAATTAGGAGCCTTCAATTCAACTATAAGAAATTCGTTTTACCACTAGTCCATATCTACTGAGGAAACGGATTTCATCAATATGAGGTAGATTTTTGAACGAAAACAAATCCGATTCGCTGATATACCATTCTCCCTCAGAAAATTTGGCCAAAATTTCACCCAAGTCCAAAATCACGTGGTAGAACTAGCCTAGACAAAATCCACGCCGTTGCAAAGGCGCACGGACTAATTTCTATTGGCACCGGTGGCACATACCTCCCCATGCTTACAGTAGGAGTGGTAATAGTAGCAGATAGTCTCACATCTACTCATATTGACAACTCTGAGTGGCCGCAGTCCCCTGCGCGGTGCAATTGAATCCGAATATCAGGCGCTTGTTTCATGTTTCCAGCCCGCTCGTGCCTCAGATGTGATCTACCATGCATGTTCTTTGACGCTACTCTTGCTTCATCACACGGTCCCTTTGTTCCTGAATAATCTGTGATCGTTTTCAACTTATCTCATCTATTGTCTGTCTCTCCAACTCTTCTTCGCTTTGCTTTACTTTGCATCCCATTTTTGAGCCAAGCTCTCGTTTGCCTTGTCGTCTTTCAGCGTTTGATCCTACAAACAATTCAAGAAAGCAAATAAACAATAGTTAGGCGGTTCGGTTCAAGCAATCATGGCGTTACGACCTTCACTTCTGACACGAGGGATTTCTACTTCGGGCGCAAGCGACACTGGGTCGCCCGCTGAACAGCGTGATGATGCCAAGAAGAATATGCTAAAGGCAATGCGTCCCTTGCCCACTCAGCATGTCTGGGAGATATACTTCGACAGGTGAGCGTTTTGTTTGTGTTGTTTGCGGGGTGTTGGTCTGTGGGGTATCGTTGGTGGAGCTTCACAACAGTAAACATCTGCTAACTACCGTATCTTGTAGGCAACAGAAAGAGCAGAACAAACCTACAGATGGCAATTACACCGCAACTCTCGATAAGCTGCCCACCCAGATCGAGTCGATCCAGGACTTCTGGCGGTACTGCAATAACACCCCATTCGACCAGATTAAGATGCGAGAATCGATCTATTTATTCAAACAAGGGTTTCCGCCGGTATGGGAAGACAGACGGAATGTGAATGGCGGTAGTTGGACCTTTAGAGTGCCGAAGCTGAATGGGCCGGACTTTTTCACTAGAGTTCAATTGATGGCCATTGGGGAGAAGCTTCAAAGCTGTTTAGATACAGGTAAGCTGTCATCAACTGTATTCGGTGATTGGGATTGGAGCACAATATGGCCAGAGGCCGCGCATCGGATCTTGGTTGGGCTACAGTCTCCAGACAATGGCTAACAGTTAATCAGGGGATCAACTTTGCGGAGTTGGCTTGTCCGTCCGGTTTAATTCCCACCTCATATCCATCTGGCACCGTGATGCTTCAAAACAAAAGTCCATCGACGCATTACTGGCTACGGTATTAGAAGAGCTCCCCCAAGAATTGAAGCCAAAGCCCGACAACTTCTTTTACAAGAAACATTCGGACCACGCTGGATTCAAAGCACCGGCCCCGACCGCGGCTCCTACAGACCAAGCTTCATCAGCAGTTTCAGAAACTCAATCTTAGACTGAAGCTTCCGTAAGCCAGGCGCCTGCGTCTAGATTTTTAGAATGTCGCTATAAGGAGAAGCTGAAGGAGGAGCCTGGCGTTGTCATCACTGCATTTGACAAAGGAATATCAAAATAAACCATATGACTGATTAGGGAAGGCATTTGGCCGTATTTTACATACTCCGTTGGCGTTTATGCTTAGAAGGAGCAGAAATAAAGTATGTGCAACAAGATACGTATCGCTATGCTGGACACCTATGTGTACTCCATGTTACCACCCTCCAATGTCCCAAGTGTCCGGTAGAAAGTTGATATCAAGAACCCAGTTCCCATACGCCCATACGCCAACAATGAATTTTGCCTTCCAATCCTTACATTTCTTTTTCATCTCCACATCCCCGCTCTCCTCATCACCACCTCAAATTCATCCCTCTCCACTCCCTTTGCTACACCTTTTCCTCCATTAGCTTCCAGTACCATACTCATCAACAAGTCCTCCTCCACATCCTCCTTCAATAGCTGCGCTACCTTCTTCAGCGTAGCCAAGGTGATCTTTCCCCCCTCTCTATTCGCCACCCCGCCTTTCTGTCCTGCTTGTGTAAATAATCTAAATGCATCATCCACGTCCTTTTTATGCGTATCCGACGTCCGCGACTGCGAATGGAATTTTATCGCACAGATTGCAACGAAGTGCCGATACACTGTATATCCCTCATCTTCGGGGTCGAGAATACTAAGGTATTCTTTGAGTTCGCTAGGAGTCGGTGTCATGCCCAGCGCGCTGTTTTTGAAATAGCCGTTAGTATGTATGTGTGTGTAGGATGATATATATCTTCTGCTGCTGGTCGATTGCGAAGAAGGGAGTCGTGCCAGCCCGCAGGGAGGGCAGCAAGCATGCAATTAAACATACATCAACGCTCGTCGCACATCACCAATCGCCATTATGCCCTCTTTCTCCCCCTCCATCTTCTGTGAAAACAGAGAAAACGCCTCTTTAATTTCTGTCTCCTCCGCGGCTGTAATATTGTGTTCCTTGGCTAACTTGGACCGCGGACCCGCAGCTGGTGCGCCGGAGGCGTCTTTGCGTTTCGGTGGCTAGAGGGTGTATGTTAGCTTGATTTCGTTTGCTCGCGGAGACTGAATAGAAAGAAAAAAGACTCGCCATTTTTATGCGCCGCAAGCGGTAGCGCGGGGTTCTCTTGTTGTTGCTTGTAAATTATCGCTTTTCTAGATCTAAGTCGGAATGATTAGAGTCGAAGGCTTCGATGACCCGCTGGTGCCTTGCTTGCGAGGCTGAGAGATGTGTGAGTATTGACTAATGGAAATTAGTTAAGCTTAGCCGCTGTTAGCGCACCACGCTAGTTTCTGTCTATGAAAAGCTTTTTTCTGCTTCAAATATTTTCTTCCTGTTTGCTATCAATTCGGCATCTCATTTAAGCCTTCCATCATGGCCTCCATAAGTTGGGAGAAACTTGATTGATAGCGGCTTAATGTTGGGAAGCTCTGTGAGATGCTTTCTCTGTTTCATTCTACCTTGTTGTTTTCCTTTGTTTCCTTTGTTACATACAGTATGCTGTTGAATAAAAAAACATCCGCTTCAAAAATAAATGCTAGAGCTTGTCGAGACTCAACCCAGAGCGAACAAGTGTGGACAGTGAAGCAAGAATAACATCCGGTCGCGATTTTGATTCTTCGAGACTTTCCTTGGACTACCTATCTACGAGACTTTTGCTTTAAGTTTGGTATTTGGTACTTTTTGGAGACATTTTCTAAAATTGAGGGAAGACTGCGGGTACGTCCAGGGCTTGATTAATGAATATTGTTTTGCAATCTGATATGTATCTCTTTGTTTTTGTAGATGAAACTGCTACTTGAACTGCTCTCTTGGGATGAATCAATCAGTTCATTTCCAATGCAATTACTTCTCCAAGAGCTCGAATTCTCACAGTTGAGAACCCATTTTTTTGAACCTAACTTTTGATCCAACACTTCGAACACGGCTTGCCAGCTGTGTCTACTACGCAACGACACAAGGACCTCATTTCGAACTCAACAATCAGATCGCGATCACAAACATAGCGGGAGGAAACAGTAACAGCACCTCCAGAATTCTCGAATCATCAGATGACTGGAAATACTGGATTGCCAATATCAAGTCCATTGCAGTCACTGGTTACAATGTCTGGGATTTAATTAACCCAGATATTGTACAAGAACCAAGACAACCATCCGAACCCCAACCACCAGAATATAGCGACTTCCAGGATAATGCTACTACTTTCACGGCTCTTAGCCAGGACCAAAAAGAAGAGTACAAAATGAGCTACCAACGATTTAAAGATGTTCAACTCTCACGATACTATAATCAGATCAATAAGCTGGAAGTGATCTCCCAGCTAATCAACAACACTTATATAAAATTGCTGCAAGAGACACTAGGTCAGCAGCGATTTAGACCCATCAAACATCATCGAAGGCAGTCGCCGAACTCGCAGTGCACATTCATTGAAGCATCATGCATCCAACACTTTTCTTGCCAATCGAGACAAAAGAACACATCGCGATCAATTACCTCGGGTGAACTATAAGCCGTAATTGTCACTTCTCTAGAAGTGGCGTCACTTTTGGAGTTTTCACAGTTATGAGCCCTCTCTTTTGAGAATTCCGCAACGTTTTCGAACTCGAAACGCTGGAAAGAAAGTTACTGATACACTCGAGAGGGAAGAGCGACACAGAGTAGTATCGTACTCCGCAAGCAACTGGTACTTTACCCCGCCTTTAAGACAAGTTTTTCCCCTTCCGCGATTGAAAGTCTCCCAGGAACCTACAACCAAGCACTTGCACAAGCTCGAGCGTCGAGCCTTGAAAGCGGACAACAAAGAAGCGGACATCATTCGCGACAACAACTTCTTTACTACTCCTTTCAACATGAATTCGCCGACGACTTTACCCAGAGTGTGTACACCAATGTTCGCACTCACAGTCTCAACGACTTCAAAGGAATAATTATCTTCTTCGTCGGGAAAGGCACTCAGATGACGAAGCTGGCAAAATCAACTATCTGAGGAACGCTCTGTCTGCAGAGCTCCAAAGGCTCTTGATTCCCTTCGCAATTCCTTCACAATATAGCGACTACGTGGCTATAGTACGAAAAACGGCGGACAACCTCGGAGTAGTGATAAAACTCGAGAAAGGCCAACGCGTCTCGTACTCGACCAATGGGCAAGGAGCCTCTTCCTCCTCAAGACTCTCCCGCTCTGACGAAATGGACTGGGAGTCCTCGACTACGACCCGTGTGGCGAAAGCTGCTCGGGAAAGAGCCAAATGGGTATCTGTGTGGATAATGGACCGCAAATGGCTCCGGACTGCAAATAACTCCGGACTGCAAATGGCTCCGGCCGGCCCGGCCGGAACCCAGGGCAAATGCGGCATATCCAACACGTACATGCAATGCCCGTATAACGGGTAAAAGAAAGTCAACTCCGGTGACCAAATGTAGATAGCTAATTGGTTGTGTCGTACGCAGACTCGTTCCATTCACCGCCGCCGGCGTCGCCGCTCCGGGAGCACCGCCCTTGGGCTACCCCCTCCTCCTCGTAGGTGGGCAGCAGCTTCGGGGGTATGTCCACAATGGCATGCAACGAACAGTCTTGGCTATGCCAGGACAGGATGTGGCCTTCGTACGAGACCGCATCCAAGACACACAGCTCCTTACGATGCGTCCTTCGTACATAAATGCTGTGCTCATTCAGAGCAGAGGCACTCTCGTCCCTGGTGGCTGCAATGAGTGTCGCAGGCGAGGCTTTACGCCTTTCCCGACCTGTGTCCGGCTTGCTGGACACTGGAACAGCGCTTGCGGCAATTGCAAGTGGCGGGATCACGGTGCTCGTTGCCGTGTAATTGTCGAGGTTCCGTCCGACAGCTCGTCGGACGATCCTGATAATGAGGGTGATGAGCACGGCGAGAGCGATTCGGACGAGGCTCCGGTCAAGTCTGAGTCGGTGGGCGAAGTGACTGCGTTCAATGCTGCTAGATTCCTGAAAGACGATTTACACAAACAACACTGGACCCACGCTTTGCACGTGATTCCGGGTGTTACGTGTAACCCTCGAGCTTCCCCACGTGATATCACTTTCTGTGTACGACTACCCAGTCGTACCAACAGTATCCAAAGATGAACTGGAAAGGAGGAGGGAAGCAAACGCTTGTTTCCGCTGTGGCAAGAAGGGCTATATGCTCTCTAATTGCCAGCTTGCGCCAGCAAAGCCCCCGAGCCAAGAAGAGTCCAAGAGACCAAAGAAGGCAAGATCGGCCAAGGTCCAAGAAGCCACAGGCTCGGACGAGGACAGTACCGACGATGAGACGTCGGGAAAAGAGTAACTCTTGCTCGAAGTCGTGGGCAGGAGTCAATGGAAGTTGTGGAAATAAGGAAGGAATGGGAATTGTTTAAGTCGTCAATGCATGGTGAACCTTTTGTGGATGGAAACCCGCTTTTGGAATATTTGCTAATATTCCAAAAGCGCATTGAATGCCTCTGATTCAGAGGGCCATTTTGGTTGCTTCAGCTCGGGCTACTCTAACCTCGCTACCTCTGAATTCGCTCAAGTCAACAATGCTATCAGCAGTTACTACTGCTGGGCCCCGTAGAGCATTCTCTTCGTTTATGAAGAGTTGGCCTTTCTACATTGATGGGGAGCGGCGGGGTAGATGTAAGGAGGGTGTATGAAGATGCGGGGTAAATGTAAGGAGGGATATTCATTTAGATTTCGTTTTTTATCTTTTATGCGAGCAGTACATTTATTTGGATTTCGTTTTTAACTTTCTGTACGAATAGTAGTTAGAAATACTTTAGAATAAAATGAGACATACTTTTGCCTCTGAAAGCTGGAGCACTATCAATTGGTTGCATCGCCACGTGCTGTACAAATTTTTTCATCTATCCGGGATCTCTATAACACTTATCTTTTTCAGGGTACTTTGCTTCGGCATGAGGTAGGATTACGTGGTAAGACACGAGCCGCGAAGTACCTTGTCGCAGTTCCCTGTTCTTGACCCACGCTTGCTGCTAAAGCTCGGACACTATACCCAAAGAGCTTAGTGCATTGCCCGCTAAGCATCCTCTTTTCTCCACCACTGAATGCGCCAACACATGCACAAGACGTCGAAATGCCTTACCGCGAGCAAACTCTCCTCCGCCGAAGCGCCTATTCAGACCCTGCTAATGGGAATACTAAACAGCAGGTGTCTCTCGCAACAAAGAAGACGGAGCAGGAAATAGTATGTGGTGTCGTATCCCTCTACCAACTGGCTCCAGCTGATCAGAAACAGCCCGGGTATCGAAAACGATTGCGCGAACAAGAAGATTCTTTAAGCGACATCGCAGAGATATCTGCAAAGCGATTGCGAGTATCTGCAGATATCACCGCTGCGAGGCCGGATGATCAAAAAAACCAGTTTGACAATTCTGAGGCTTCTGTTGATCCTATTGATTATTGGCGGAACAACCGAATTTGGCCTAAGGAATATTTCGAGCCGGATACTACGAGCCATCTGCTCAGAAAGAAGCCGGCGGCTTTTCTGCGTCGGAAACGCTCAGATTCGGGTTCCCTTGCAGCAAGCTCTACCACGCCCAGCGATCAGAAGCCGAGAGATGAGAAGAGCGCTCCCTATAGAGATAACCGTTATAATATTTTACTTGCAACGAAAGGCAGTCACATGGGCAAATATGTGGGAGACAACGAAAAGGATATCACCAAAGATAGTGAAGACATTTATCGGACCTTGCTAGAGACGGAGCAAGTGATACCTAAGGATTCTATATTTGAGGACGACTTTTTCGAGGATACCTGTGAAATGCTGCAAAATCGAAACGAAGCCAAGGTTATCCAAGATATATCTCGGTTAATTGTCCCTTCTGCTCAGTCGCTAGCTATACGCAGCGCGAAGGATGGCCCGAAACACCTCCGGTATCTGATCGAAAGTGTCAATGAAGGGTGGAATAACTCTGTTCCTCTGACTGGGACTCGTCCGCAACCTGACTACTCTGTGGGGTTCAAGCGAAATGCATTTACGGAGGAGCAGCGAAACAAACTTGCGCCCTTTATTGGCGACTTTCTTTTTGGCGATCAATCCTTCTTTATGGCTACCTGTTATATGTACTTCCCATTTCTCTCATGTGAAGTAAAATGCGGCAATTCAGCGCTGGATATTGCAGACCGACAAAATGCGCATAGCATGACACTTGCAGTGAGAGCTGTGGTCGAACTTTTCCGGCTTGTAAAACGCGAAAAGGAAATCCATCGCGAGATCCTTGCCTTCTCAGTCTCGCACGATCATGAGTCAGTCCGAATATACGGCCACTACGCTGCTATCGATGGGCCTAAAACTGAATTCTACCGCCATCCAATCCGCCGACTCAACTTCCAGGACTTGAATGGGAAAGATAAGTGGACAACGTATAAGTTCATCAAAAGCATTTATGATATATGGGTACCAACTCACTTCAAACGACTCTGTTCGGCCCTTGATGACCTTCCTGCCGATATAGATTTTGACGTTGCATCGCTTCCGCAAGATTCTAGACTCTCGCAGGGTTTGGAATCTCATCATCTTTCGCATTCCTTCTCGGAATCGGCATCTCAAACTGGAGATGATAGTCATTCAAACATTGGGGTTGTTTCGCCAGACACCTCCTTTACCCAAGTTTCGAAAAGACAGCGAGGGAATTCAGCAAAGTGAAAACTAAATATTCCTTGGGTTTCTGTGAAATCCCAAAAGTGACGCCACTTCTAGAGAAGTGACAATTTGGGCTGATATATCTCACAGTTTCCGACTGTTTGAGTATAATTCGAACATCGTTAACTCATTATCTGATTGTCCGTTAAATGTCTAAGTTTGAGAGTTGGTCGGATAGTAACATAGTTAGTACGTGTTGGTGCCTACCAGGCCAATATAGGCCCAATAGACCTGAAGGAGGCAATACAAGCCTGAAGGAGGAGGCAATGTTGGAATGAGGCCTCTATATGGCCATATGCCAACACTGGGGCGATGCCTGAAGGGCTATAAATAAGGGGTCCTTTACCACTGTAAAATAGAGTTAGAATAATTAGATCAAGCACAAGCAATCCTAAGTTTACTAATCTTACTTTTACTTTTAAATCCGTTTAAGCCTACGGACACTATTCTACGTGTCAACCTGCTGTACCTTCAACAGTACGCCCACTGATGAATCTGTAGAGCGAAGAATTCCCGCAACGACTACATAACACTTGGCAACCTCCGCTCCCTCAAAATAGTGCACCGCCCGTCCGTACGGTTTGTGAGGATATAAAACGGTTTACCCTATCCGTTTCGATATCACAAACTACACAGGATCTATTATTATACTGGCGCACACAGTGGGCATGCATTTATTGCACGGGCATACTACTGACAACACTGCTTACTAACCCTGGTCTACCCAATTAGACACGCTTGCAGAGTTTACACTCTGAGGGGGGTATGTGAAACCAAATATAAGCCCGAATTGTCACTTCTCTAGAAGTGGTGTCACCTTCGGATTTTTCACATTATCGAAGAAGGACAAGTGTTTGACATCTGCACCTGGCTTCCGGCCAAGGGAGGTCAATATCAGATTCTGTCTCTATTCTGCATCGTTTAGAAAACCAAAACTTTGACGTGAATTGTCACAAGGCGGCTGGTAGTCTGTACTCATTTTTAACTCTTGTAACCCACTCTAGTCCAAGGAATAAGAAAGAAATTATCTCTATAAAATGATACAGAGTATAAATACGGGAGGAAGCGAGTCTTGTCCCCACGAAATGATTTGATTTGGATCATACAATGAGCAGTACCTTATCGGGTCCATCTAAGAACCGAAAACACGAACAAAGCTTCCCCAGTCCCGAATCAAGAATCGAAAGCAGCTAAATTTTTGAATTTTCCCGCCTCCGGCTCAGTGGAGACACGTTCAAGACTGGGGACAGGAGGTGGCAGAGACCCAAACAGTTCCCACAGGAAATAATCTGCGTTATTCAGGGGACCGTTACATACTTAGTATGTTAGGAGATGCGGCGGCCATACCTGCAGCGGACTACTCCAGCTCCTGTTTAATCGATCTCAGAGCCAGATCGACTTCCCGCAACTTGGGTTGGCAATCAGCATACAAGAGACAAGTATATCCTCAAATCGGGTTTCACGAGCATGGTAAACACTTGTTAGCTGTGACCTTTCACCACTATCGCGGTCCCAGATAAGGTTTCTTGGAACGACAAAAAGGAAACCTAGGTGCATATCCTGAGTTCTCAAGGAGGAGCTATGCAGATTATGACAGAAACAGTGCAGAATGACTAGCGTCTAAATATTCTTCTGCTTCACGCAAGCAGAACATTCTAAAAGACAGGGCATAGCACAATAGGTCAACAATCTTATAGCAATTATTAAGCTAGTTGCCCAAAGCAAATCACCATGAAGTACAAGTTCCACGGTAATCTAGCGCTAATAGAAGCGACCAAGCGCTTTTCCCAAGTAGAGATTGAAATCGACATTAACTACCCCGCGTCCAAATACCTTTCCAATATCTTGAGGCTGTTTTCGCTCCTACAACTGGTAGTTCACCATGGCGATGTACGCCAGCCGGAGGATCTACACCCGCTCTCCAGAGCCGAGACGTCCAATGCGACTCTGGTTCACGGAGAAAGTACCCCGTCCTGATAATAAATGGTCTTATCTAATGAATCTTGAAACCACATCAGAATCACCAAAGAAGCAAGTCTCATTTGCTAAGCGTCACCCTGGATAGTCGCAGCCCACACTCTAAGCAAAATGGGCACGATATCGAGGATTAGTAATCCACTTGCCAAGACCGCTTTTCAGCTCGGCTAGCGGGTTGTGGTGAACAAATACAGTTCATGCTGCGACACAAATACTTTCAACCATCTTTTCCTGCCGCCACCATGTAGCTAGCTAGTCATCCGCCAACAACAGCTTTTCGAAAAAGAAACCAATAATCAAGTCGAAGCCACTAGCTTTGCGCTAGGAAGCTCATCGAAACGAATAGGAAGCTCCCCAAGCGCTTCCCGCCTAATACAGCTGACAAGCTTCTAGACGCGCACAGTCAATCAATGTAACCATTATCAAAAAAAAAAAAAGAAAGAAAGAAAAAGAGAGAGAGAGAGAGGGAGAGAGAGAGAGAAAGAGAGAAAGAGCTTACCAAGGAACTCCATACTGATCCGTCCGAAGCCCATGACATGTACCATGTTCTCGATACGGACAATTCATCGTATCCAGCACCATCGCACCACGCAATGTCCCCGAAGCGCAAGAAGGTGCAGCGCCAAGGGCTCCCGGCAGTATCGGGCTTGACATGGGCAAGAACATGAATAAAGTTCTGAAAGTCAACGCCGGCGGCGCATACGCGTTGCTCGAGCCCGGCGTAACATTCTTCGAGCTCGATGTCTGCTTGAAGGAAAAGAAACTGGACAGTCCAGCTTTGGATCGACCCCCAGATCGGGAGAGGTGGCTCGGTCGTGGGAAATTCGATCGAGAGGGGTGTGGGTTACATACCCTATGGAGCTTCGTACTCGCTTGTGATGCTGTGAAGTTACAGTAATGTGGAATATCGCTGATCACTGGATGCCATAGACCACTTTATGATGCACTTCGGCTTGGAAGTAGTGCTGCCGACAGACGAGCTCATCATAACTGGAATTGGTGCGCTGCCCGATCCTACGCAACCTAAGGTGGAAAGGTGTTATAGATCAACAGCGTGGGGGGAATGTTGTCAAGTATGTCTAGTCCTGTACTCCTTGACTGAAAGTTGAGTTCGAGGTTGATTGACACCCGGCACTAGCTATTCCCTTACGGCTTCGGCCCGTATAATGATGGTATCCTCTCGTAAAGCAATCGGGGTATAGTTGCGAAGATGGGTATCTAGGTAAGTAGATCAGTTATCTAAGTACTGCGCAAGGATCACTCACTGACGCGAACCCCTTCGTAGCTCATGCTAAACCCTGGTGGTTACCAACCATATCTGATCACATTTTCCCAAAGATGAGGATATATGATCGATGTCACCTGCCCCCTCCGTCTATCAATGGTCCTTCAAGACGTCCCCCCCACCATCCGGCAAATCCTCCTCGACGCCGGCGTAATTGGCACCTAAAAGTCCTACTACGACGTTGACCAACCTAACTCGACGCCATCGCCACAAAACCCAACTTCCTCCAGTGGAACTTCTACGGCCCTAAACCCGTGCGCGATGTCATGTGGCAAGCAATCAAGCAGTCCTTCAGCGCGATCCCCGGCGCCAAATTCTTCTTCCCCGAAAATATCCCTAGAAAAGCCGCCCCAAAACCCTACAAAGCATCCAAAACCACCGACGAACTCAGCGGGGTAAATACCATACGCATATTACGCCGATAGATCAGACAGCCAAGACGTACAGTACGCATGAATGGGACGATAACACGCGGACGAAGTCCGAAACGAGCAGACCAAAAATGCGATGGACCCGAAGGAGATTCTGGCACTCGGGAAGAATGGCGTGTGTGGCCGAGGAATTAACATATGAGAGAGACGGCTTGGAGGTTGTTGGATGGAAATTCGAGATCGGGAGGTGGGGTTTGTAGTGTACGTAGCCACATAGATGCCCAGATACATGAGAAAAGTAGACGATTGATGACCGACAAGTTTTAGGGAGTGCAGTGTTTCAGTAAACTCTTCTAGACTTCCACGAATTCGATGTAAATTTGAAAAGTAAGATGTGATCCCCGAAAAGGATCGCACCAGATGAGTACCAGTCTATCGGAAGCCCGGACTTTTCCTGGGCACTCCGTCTCTCATATTGAGGATGTGTGTTAGTCCATGAATTGCGATACTCCTTGCAAAGCAGCTAGCACAGAGAGTATGGAATTTTGCTCTCATATCGCAACGGTGATGATACTTGCGAAAATGCTTTCGAAAGAAGAATCTAGCAGCATCAACTCGCAGGCATGGTGGTGATGTAAATAATCGACTTGTGATTTCTGATTCGCTAAATCTGGATATCATCGATACATTAGACACCTGTGGCCTACGATCCACCGACTATGAATATAGCACCCTCACACGCCATAGGGGCCTTTACTTCAAACTTTTCTGACTCTTCCAACTGACCCCACCTATCTTCATACCGACTCATCTCTGAAATACCATCTCAGAGCCACTCTCATCCGCTCCTCCCTTCCCACCAAGCGAACAAAAACAAACCTACAACATAACAACACCCATCCCACTCCCCCCCTCATGAATCCTATTCAACTTATCCACACCCCCCGCGATCGGATTCGCGTTATAGTTATAAAGGTAGAAATGCAGCTGTCCATCGCCTGCGCCGAACTTCTGCTGTTCCAAGAACAGATTATTATCCAGCAGCGTCAAGGCATTGAAGACGTCGAAATTGAAGCGCTTGGCAAGAATCAGCGCATCGTTCATAAGAGCATTGAGACGCACGCCGAGCTCGTCACGAGATTTGATTGGTGCGAGACCAAGGGTTGATGCGTAGTAGTAGAGGTAGGCGGCGCGGACGTTGCTGTGTTTGGCGTTGTTGATGACGCTGGACTCGAGACAGTAGAAGGAGAAGAAATCAGTTATGGTTTTGGTGGTGGGATCCTGGGATGGTGTTAGTTTTGAAATTGTAAATATAGGTTTGGAAATCGGGCTTACTTCAACAACATAGCACCAAATGACTCGTTCGGAAGCTTTATCGGTTTTGCTAAGGAGCCAATGATCCACCTCTTCACGTGTGAACACGGGTGCCATATCGAACCTGGATAGATACTTGTTCAAAAGTTCTAAGACCGCATCAATATCCTTTGCTTCCATTGGTCGTAATCCCTTCGTTGATGTATTGGTTGGAAGAGCATATTTACGAATCTGCCATTCCGGTCGACTGTTGTGTGGAAGTGGGCTAAATTTAACTTCATACAACTTCTTCCAGTCCAAAGACCGATGGTAATATCTGCAAGTACTGATTGGCGTGGGTAACACAATACCAGCAGTGTAAATTGCTTGCCAAGTGCCTTCGAGATAACATCTGCGCGTGATCTCCTTGATAAGGACTGGCGCCAATCTTTTGGAACGAAGTTTCTTGTGAATACAAAGGAAGTTGACTTCGGATGCATGTAATACCTTCTGGCGTACTCGAAGCGAAATGGGTATGGCTGATATGAAAGCTACTAATTTCTTCGACGCAGAAGCCCGAACACCAACATGCCATTCTTTGCTCCAGCCTGGGGATAGAAGTGCCCTGAATTTGTCAGAAGATTTATCAGGATAGAGAGCCGATGACTTACCATCGGAGGAATGATTTCGAGTAATTGAACCTAAACATAGCTTCATCATCCTCGACATAATGGCCATACAACAAATCGAAAACCTCCTGCAAAATGTCATCATTCGTCATATCCATAGTAACCCATTCGAATCCATCCACCAATGGACCTGGCTCCTTGGGTACTTTTTCCGGATCCACAATCTTGAAAGGTCCCTCCTCAATGACCTTCGAGCTCTCTCCAAATTTGGGAACAGGCTGGGTCTGCCAGAACTTGTATGCGCCCATTTCCTTAACATTCTTCCCGCTCGACGCTAGCCCCGTCATGATATCCTCCAGATTAAGCTTTCGAACAGCTTCCGCAGCTTGTTTCCCAGACAGGTCTCCATCTACGGCGCCAATTTGTTGAGCAAGGGAAGGGTTCAATGCGAGAAGTTGCTGGACTTGGGATTTGCTGAGACCGGCGACGGCTTTGGTTAGGTCTTCTTTCGTAGTATCTTCACTTGATCCACTCGCTCCTCCTAAAGCTGTTTTAATCTTCTTGCGCTTAGACTTCTTCTTCTTGCCCGTTGCTGTTGAGCCTGATGTGCCCTCTGCGGTTTTGTTTTCTTCATGGCCGTCTTCGTTCTCGTTCTCGTTCTCGTTCTCGGACTCAACTTGCGCTTGGGTTGAAGGATCTTCTGTTGAGGTTTCGGTAGAAACTTCTTTTCCCTTCGGCTCGGTACTGCTGGTATTGTCGGCCATGATGTCGCTAGCTATTGTTGATATTTGTAGCAGTACTTGAGTTTGGACTTCGTGTTCTCATGTTCTCCCGAGACCTAGTTTTTGGAGGGGTTACCGGAGGAAACCCTGATTGGCGAAATAGCAAATTGAAAGGTGGGTTGGGCTGGCGCTAGGGAAGCAGGGCAGTACCCAAATATGGAAAGAGACATCCCTCTTCGCGCCTTAGGCATAAAGCTGTATATTCACATCGCGTTAATATTCATATCGTGTTCATCCAACCAAATTGATATCAGCTACCCAGTCATTTATATCCTGCTATACAGAGTGTCTTGAGCTTCATACGAGGAGCATCATCATTTCGGCATGTCAGTGAATCGCCTAGTCTCAGGATCAGTATTCTCTCAAGGATGAGTGCAGTGTGCAACCTGGTTCAAGCAACTCCATACCCCCCAATTCCAAAGAGAATGCGTTCGACACCAGCTATTACCGTTTGTGAGTGACTCTTTGAGAGCTGGACATGGAATCGCGATACCACTCATAGGCTTGCTCTAGAATTATCGCTCTTCATTGACGTAGCAGAAAGAAAGGATGATGGTTTTCTCACATGCGCTTAATTCATCTACATCTACAGCGCATTACAATGAGCTGATTCCATCCCACAAAAATCTCGACTCCTACCAAACGTATCCAATCTACACTACCTCTTTTTTCCTTCCCTCATTCCCCCCTCCCCAAGATCTCCGCCCTCAACCTCCCCAACGCCTCCAATACCGCCTTCTCTCTAACCTCCTCCCTCCCCCCTTCAAAAAGAAACGGTCCCCAAGCCCTCCCCTCCCCCCTTCCAGGCAACCCCCACATACACCGTTCCCACTGGTTTCCCATCCTGCATTCCCGGACCCGCCACACCCGTCGTACTTATCCCCCAAGTTGTTTCCCTCTCGTCTCCCCCCTCCCCATCTCTCTCATCGCCCCTCCTTCCCAAACTGGTCGCCCCCCTCACCCCCTCTGCCATCTGCGCGGCCACCTCCTCACAAACCACCCCCTCCCGCTTAATGATTTGCCGATCAACATTCAAGAGCGACTCTTTAACCGACGTCGCATACGAGACTACTCCTCCACGGAAAGCGGCGCTGGAACCAGGCACAGCCGTCAGAGCTGCCATGAGCGAGCCGCCGGTGAGGGATTCGGCTGCGGCAACGGTGCTAGATTGGGAGGAAAGGAGACGGATTATGGATGTGGCGAGAGAGAGTAGGGATTCGGATTCGGATTGGGAGTTGATGGGTGTGGTGCATGTATAGGGTGTGTCGGAAGACATGGTTACGGTTCGTATTGGACTGTTGGTAAGATCATGCTGAGTGGATATAGTGGATGAATGACATGTATGTTCTGGTTTGAAATGCGCACTGTGGACTTTTATATATACCGCGACAATGGGAGCTCGTTTTGTAGAAGAAGGACTAGTGAAGGAGTAAAACCCAACTGTTGGCATGTAGGTGTGGGAAACGAACAGGACAGATGTGAAACATTCTTAGGCAGCTGGAAGTATACCAAGTTGTGAGGCGCGTAAAGCCTCGACATTGATTGACTTCATAGCTGTCCTTGACATAAACAATTAACTTACCAATATGCACACTGACATGCCGAGGGCTACCAGGGCAAACAAATAAGGTCCGTGGGAAACTTCGCCACCATCGCAAAGGTCCTGGAATGGCTGCGCCGGTAAGTTGATCCACTAGAACCACTTGTGTCGGGCAGCAACGCTCACCCAGCTTACAGCCCGTGGTATGCTGTGCTCATAAATTAATTTCCAGAGAATTGTGAGGCCTCGAGGACAACGAATCGATGCGTTAAGTTAGAGAATGAGTCAGAGGGATAGAATGGATGCCTAGCCCCAATCTCGTCCATGTCCACGACGTCAAAGTGATCATCCTTCCCAAGATTTAATTCTGTATTACGGTACTGTACAGGTGAGCCTGGACTCTATATCCTCGATGTCTAGTCTATATTCAATGATTCTATGTAATCCTTCGGCTGTAGGAAACACCAGAGGGGACGAATTTCAGATCATCTCACTGCGGTAGAACTCCCCCATTATCAAGTCCAAATGCCTTGTAAACTGCTAAAGAAAGTGGTGCAAATGTGAGGACGCGGCTATGCCCTAATTAATGATTAATATGCTAGATCTCAATAATTACTGGTTCACACTTACCACCATGACCCACGATTTCTTGCCTGATAATCTTATCATGTCCAGTTTTCCAGGTAGATACAAAAGTACCATCGCCCATATCGATTGTTCTTCGAGCTTTCATCTTCTCAAATAATTCCATGTCCATACCGCCGTCCATGGTAGCATTAGCAGCTGCTGCAAACAGCCCCTGCGAGTGATACCATGGGATCTCGTAATCATCCAGAGCATGAATAATGAACAATCGCACCCGTTTGCTGATTCGTACAAAATTTGCGATGCGTGTTGTTGATGGCCACTTGTCTACCACATAGCTGATGAACAGTTTTTGAAATCGAGGATACGGTCGAAGTGGTGACAGAACGGGTATCCACCCAGCGATAGAATAGCTCGTGAGTAAGTTCGTCATATCAGTAAAACCAGCTACAAGAACCACTCCCGCAAACTCAGTTCCTTGTTCGGCGAACCGTTCAGCAACTGCAGTAGCAACACCTGTCCCTAGACTCTGGCCTAGGATGATGATCCGATCAGCAGGGACTTGAGCGATGTTCATCGCCCAGTTCAGCGCAGTCATGCCATCTGTAATCAGGCCTTCTTCCGTGGGAAAGCCGGTCGAGCGACCGTATCCTCGATAGTCAATGGCTAGGATGTGGATATTGGAGGTACTGCTGTCGGACATCGCTCGATATGAATAGGACCTTTCTCCTTGAGCCACCGATCCAAAGGTCTATTATGATCAGTTTACGAATTGATAGGAAGTGAGGGAGAAATGCTTTGATCATACCCCATGAACTAAAACCAGTTAGCATAGGATAGATCAGAGAGGGCTGGGTGGATGAATTCTCACAATTCACGATAAGTCGAGCTTCGGGATCATCTCGAAGTAAAGTGAATCCTTTCGTAATGGTAATGTCATCAACAAAGCCAGGTGATCTCTTCAAAATCTCTGGCTCATGCTGGGCGTAGAGTGCTATAGGTATCACGTGCCAAGCATAGAGAACCTCGCCATCTGGAGTGCTGATGTTGAAGGGGGAAACTTGGTTTTCTGAATGGCGATCAGACGAGTTCAAGACGCAGGGGTCGGTGACAATGACTAACTAGCGAAGCCAAAGTTTTCTGGCCGGTTTAAATCTGCGCACCAAGCATGAGGAGGATGTAATTTATGCACATACATTACACTAGCAAATCGTATGAGCAAAGCAAAAGTAGATATTGCCCGACGATAGATCACTTACTGTCGTTGTAGCCATGGATTAGTCAAGGCAAGCAAGGCTAGCAGATAGAATGACACGCCCAAGAAAACAGACCAATATGCCTTTTTGAATATGGGCGCAAGAGGAGGCATGATGTGAATATGTAGCTGATGCGCCTAGTGTGTATATGTGTTCCGGTCCATAGGCCAGTGAAACCGGGCAGAAGCTAGACGTTAGACTGGGTAAGAAGGATCAGAACATCGTAACGTCTATCCAAGTAAAAGTAGGAAATATGAATATGAAGATGAATATGAATATGAATGTGAATGTGAATGTGAATGTGAATGTGAATGTGAATATGAAAAGGAAATAAATACATGCAACTTTGGGCAAGAAAAGAACAAACACAGCCGATGACACGAGTACATAGGGGAGACGGAGCCGCGCGGATAGGAAGTTGGTTGTTGGATAGACTTCCCTTAGAACTAGGGTTAGAACTAGATGTAAGCTCCTTGGGAAAGAAACGAGAGAGATAAAACAGTCGGGCGAAATCATTGGATCCAGATCAACGTTTGTATTTCTTGTTTCTTCCTGCCCTTTTAACCTATGTCTTCTTTTCTTACCAAAACATATCACTACGAAGCCGCTTCTCTCTTTCCTCGTTGCTCTCGAGTAAGAATAATATCTCTGCTCTCAAGTAAGAATAATACGAATGTCGAGGGATTTCGGCTGGCAGGGTTAACCTTACAGCACTTCCCCCCCTCGACCAAAAAGCAGGCGCTCTCAGAGTTTCTTCAGCCGCAAGCCTTGCCGGGCCTTCAGGGTCTCTTCTCAATTTTCCAAACTACGACTTTGCTACGGTTCCACGGCGCACACACCTACGCATCGACGAGTTTTCCAAGAATCGAATGCTAAGTCGCTGAAGCTGGAACCGTTGCAACACCGTCCTGAGCACCGCAAAGAGCACTGTTGGTAGCTATTCATTATTCCCCATTCCTCATTCATCATTCATTGTTCGTCACTCGTCACTCGTCACCCGATTCTCGACCAAGAAAGACAAAGATCCGAAGTGCGGCGGTCTTTGGTCTTATATCTACTTACTTTCTGCCTGGTTTCATTAATTTCCACACACCAATATTCGCGACGCGTTAACGGAATATCATCCTTTCACATATTCCGAATTGGACGTTTCCAAAATATTTCAAGTAATTAGGAAACATGGAGAGGAAAAGAAAACTACCTGCGAGAGCCTCTCGTGCAGAACCCGCGAGCAAAAAACGAACCTCGACACCTCCAGAAAGAACACCAGCTCCATCTGCTGCACCTACTCCACCACAATCACAACCGCCACCTGTTGTTGAGAATCCTCTACCTAAATCTATCACTGCTGGAGGCCCATTACCGACACTGAGGGAATCCCAACCAGAAAATCTCTCGTCAAAAGAATTCCAGACAATATCTGAGAGGTAAGTAGCAGTGCAGCCTGTCTTTGCCGGTACCAGAGCTGATGCATTGGTTGTATAGTGGAGTGCTTGCAGAATCACTGCAACGATCACGACAGAAATGGGTCAGCGAAGGCATATTCGAGAAGTATTGGACGAAGCCGACGAAGAAGAAAGGCCAACCATCCGAACCACCTAATAACCCGGGGAAAGATACCATGACGAAGCTTGGAACTTGCACAATTACGATCGAACCTCACATATTCGATGCTACGATGTATGCTATAAAAGAGCCGAAATCAGCTCTACCACCCCAACAGCAAATGTATCGTCCAATTATCCAATATGGTCCACCAAATGGAGTCATGCCCCCTCCTCCAGCTCCAGTGCCAGCACCACCTCCAGTAGAACAGAAACCCATTCAGAATACACAATCACTTAGTACTCCTGCGTCACATCCGCCGACAAATACTGCTCCTACACCTCCCACTTCTACTGACCCAATTCCCGTGACAAATTGTGCCCCGATCAATGGCCAGCCGACTCATCCTCCAAATGCTGCGAATCCGTCTCAACCCCCCATGGCCGCACCACCCCCTCAACCAGCTGCAAATAGAAGCACAGATCCTGTCATTCAAATGTTAGCCGAGAGGGCAGCGACAGATGCGGATTTAAAAGCTTTAATGAGAATCGTGGCAAATGGAGAAGCATCTGCGGTGGAATTGAAAAAATTCCAAAATCACATCGACGAATTAACGCAATTGTTAAGAACGCGACAAGGTGGAGCGCATCCTCCCCCAAATTCGACACAACCACCACCACCACCACCACCACCACCTACGACACAAAACAATGGACAAATAAAATCAGAACCCGTTTCAAATCCATCGCCGTCCACAATGAAACCACTTCCCACTCATGCGCCCACGCCCACACCTTCCTATCCTCCACCGCAACCCCAAGCCTTACGCTCTAAGGGTCCAGTCGCCCCTCCGAAACCTGACATCTCAGGTATTGTTTTTGAATTCGCGGGCGGAAATGGCGACCGATTTCTCTTTCCTAAATACAGTATCCTCGACTATCTTCCCAACGGCCAAGTTATCGCCTCATTCCTCATTGTCCGAAAAGGCAGCGCAAGTGACTCCCCAACCTACGACCCGCAACTAGATTACTACCAACCAGTCACAATCCGTCTCTACACACACCAAGGCAAACAACTAGAATCCCTGCAAAAAGTGGTTGCGCCCGCGGAGGAGGTGAGGAGGTATATGGATGATGTTATGGATAATATGACGAGGGCGGAATATGTATTATTGGCTATGCGACTGCCTAGGGAAATGGAAGCAATGGCATCGGATAAGGAAGATGAAGTTGTGAAGAAGGAAAAACAAGATGGTGTTTCAAATCAGGTGTTATGGCAAACGACGAATCCGCCACCAGCACCGGCACCCCCTCCGCAGGCGGCTATGAAGTTGCAGAGGCTACTAACAGAGGATGAGAAATATCAGACGTTCATTGCGAAAGTTGCTTCGCCTGTCAGCTGATTTGGGAGTTGAAACCGAATTTGGGTTTAGGAAAGATAGCTATTGAGAAACAGCGCGAAAAAATGGAATAATACAAAGATGAGGGTAAAAGAGTCGGAAATGAGAGAGGGGAAAAGAAAGCAGAGGGGAGATCTTTCATTTGTTCTATCTTGTATTACTATTCATCTCTTACTACTTCTACAACTACTATGGGAAATATCTACAAAACAGTCGTACAACGGCAGGCCGAACGGGACGGATTTGGGAGTGGGTCGGGCGCAAATATTTGGGAAAGGGAAAAATACGAATGATCTGAGGGCTGGGTTGGTGTGGGAAAAAGTATACACAAACTATATGAATTTTAAAATGAGGATCGAGAATTGGGAATGGGATTTTGGGAGAATTATAGTAGTATGGTTGGTTGGAGGTGTAAAGGCGTTGAGTTTGTTGGTTTGGTTTTTATTTGGTAATATTTTTTGGGGGGCTGACGTGGGGGAGGGGAGGGGAGAATTGATATTCATCTTTCTTTCTATAACTATTTCTCTTTTTTTTTTTTTGGACTGCGGTGTCTGTGGGTGAGAGGAGGGGAGATTTTGGGTGGATGGGTGGATGGGTGGATGTATTGTGGATTAATTGACTGATTGATGGGTGGATGGAGAAGGGATGGAAGGAAGAAAGGACATCTTCTATCGGTGTTAAGGTGTATGATTTATATATCCTTGGAATAATTCATCTATCTATCTATTTACCCGTCTATCCATCCATCTATTTACCCATCAATACACCCAAATACCCCCCCCCCCCCCTCCCCTAATCGCCCACCCCACCCCACCTCTCTCTCCAACCTCCTACTTCTTCCCCTCCCACTCCCCCCACAACCTCTCCATTCTCTCCGTAAACCACTCTTCCTCTTGAATCGGCACTGCATGACCCACCCCCTCCCTTACCTCCCACCTGTCAGCCCACTCCTGCCCGCCCAACCCCAGCCCCGCAACCAGCTTCTCCCCATGCGGAAAACTAATCAGCCGATCCACCGTGCCATGGATGACCAAAATGCGGCCCCTTCCCACCCCGTCCGCCAGCTCCCGTAGCTGCCCAAAGCTCTTGTAGTGCCATCCCGCAGCGACGGCTTGCAGCAGGAAGCCCGTGCGTTTGAAGACGGTGGGGTCGAGGCGTTTGGTGAGTTCGGTTGCGGCGAAGCGCTCGTAGTTGGTGCGGAAGCGGAGGTAGGGGAAGGGGTGGGTTGCGGGGGGGAGAACGTTGGGGGTGCTGGGGAGGGGGAGGGGAGTGGTGTCGGGGAGGGAGAGCCAGGCGGAGGGGAAGAGGGACAGGGACGCGTCGAGCACGGAGCGCGACAGCGGCTTGGGGATGAACATTTGCAGGCGGGTGAGCAGGTTTTCGAAAAAGGTGGTGGTGTTTTCGATGAGGGCGGCGGTGGAGAGGAGGGTGAGAGTTGAGATGATGTTGGGGTTTGCGTAGGCCTAGAGGGGGGGTTGTTAAGTTAGTGATTTTGAGGAGAGGAGCGGATGATTGGATCAATGGAAAAAAAAAAAAGGGGGGGGGGGGGTATTGAGCGTTTGGTGGGGGGTCCCATGGAAAGGGAAGATGGGAAATGATATGAAGAAAAGGGGAACAGAAAGAAGAGATTTTACGTACCAGTTCTTGTGCGATCATACCGCCCATACTAACACCTATAACGTGAAGATTTCGGTCTTTTGCCCAACCGAGGTGTTCAAGGAGTTCAAGACAATCTTTGGCCATCTCAGAGGTGGAGTAGCGGAGGAAAGGGGTATCGGATCCTCCCATGCCTGGCTTTGAAGTTAGCGAACTTTGCGTGAGAAGGATAATGTTGAAGGTTCTTTTTTAGAAGGTAGGGTGCTATATTAGAGTAGAAAGTAGTCATCTCCGTATTTGAAGAGACATATATGAAGAATGAATAATAGGAGGAAATCATGAAGAAAACCGTACCCCGATTGTCAAATATCAGACAAGAGTATTTGTCACCATGTTCGTGCCCGAAATACAATGTTTGTCGTTGCCATGTTGACTTCTGGCTGTTAGGATGCTTTTTCGATATTCTCCATACAAAAAACATACCTTAATAGACCCTAGACCAACAATCCACTAAGAGTCGAAGTGTCAGTAACAGTTTCCCATGATATTGTGCACGTGATCTGAGGGTGGCGCAAGAATTGAGGACGTTGGAGCAATAGTTGTTGATACCTCAACTAGTAGTTGTCACATCCCATAAAATCCCACAAGCGGCATATACATGAGCCAGACCAGATCATCCTTTCCCCAGACCCTGTCTCATCGCCATGCACTTGCATTCGACCCAACCTTCCCCAAGCCACATACACTCCCTCTCCAATACCTCCATCAAAAAAAAAAAAAACCGACTTACCACAACCTTGATATCACCACTACCATGAACCTCCCAGTCGATATTAAATGGCCCACCTCTTCCCTTCGCAACCGGCAACTTTCCGCTCTGCGTCGGAACCAACCTCCATATTGTGTCTGGATACGATTGATGTGCTAGGATTTCTTCTACCGTCGGTCGCTTGTCTTCTGGTGTTTCCCTTTGTTTTTAGGATGGTTAGCTGACCGGTCTTGTTGGGATAGAGAAAGTTGCATTTTGTATTACATTTTTGCTGCAGTTCTTGTCTTCTTTTTGGTTGGTTGGTTTCTGGTGCTCGAGTTTGGGAGTGGAAAAGAGGAATGAACAGATGTGATATGGGATGATTGAGTGGGTAGATAGTCAAATCCTATGCTCAAATTCCACTATACTGTTGCAATTCTACTCGAATCGAACTTGACTGCCGCTTTTACAGCAGTTTTAGTAGTAATAAAGTTGCCCCCACACGTTGCTTTTATTCCGAGTTGTGTCTTTAGATGACGTTGATGTTGGCGCATAAAATCTTTCGGGTCCATTTCCAGTGATGCCGAGGTTCCACGTGATGTGAAGCTTACAGTATATAGGAATTGTGCAGGAATTATTTTGAAGATCTTGTATTTACTTATTCATTTGTTGCAGGTCTGAACTGACATAAGTATGTTCAATCATAGTGAATATTCTGTGTAGATGAATTTTTTTTTGGCATATATCAGTGCGGATTGATCCCCCGAGAGAGAGATCAGTTGTGAGTTCAAATCCTAAGTAGCTTTGGTTGTTCATCTCGTCCTTGAAACTATCCAAGTAAAGGCTACCTGAAGGACTTGCGAATTGATTTATAGATATATTTTTGTCTCGTTGTTTCCCGCAATTCTCTTGACCTTTTCCAATGCGATCAGACTCCGACAACTCACATGTCCAAAAACCAATCGAAGAGGAACTTCTCCTAAGCTAGGACAGTAAATTTGTTCTGCGATACACTGAAAGCTAGCTGATAACATCTCATTGCCATTGCCTTGCTTCAATTATTCTTGATGAAATGCTTCGGCTTCAAACTCTCAACATCTATCTCCTCCGGCCTCTGTCCCCAAACCATCCCCGCAAGTAAATATCCCGTCCCCTGACTATTCTGCACACCCCACTCATCATGCCCCGTCGCAATCCACAGCCCTTTCACATCATCGACTTCCCCAACAATCGGACCCACCGCTTCCCCATCTGCATGCTGGCGTATCTGTGGTCTGAAGCATGCTTGACCTTTGATGAACCGTCCGTTCTTGATATGTGGTGACATGAGCGCGGACACTGTTTTGATTGCTGCGATCATGGGGCCAGATACGGGCACGGAAGAGGTGGACGAGGGAAGTGGTGGATAGTCGTTGGGTCCGCAGATGTAGAGGGTGGTGTTGGGGCCAGGGTGGGAGGGTCGGGGATAAAGCTCAAGTGCATCGATTTGGGTCTCGGAGGAGGTTTCTCTTTTACTCTTTTGTTCTTCTAGATTTGACGACGGACATGATACGGCGGGTTTAAAGATTGGAAATAGAACATATGGCGTTAACTTACTGGCTGGCTCTAGTATGATACTATGGCTTCTTACACCACACATAGGGATCCTGGGAAAAAGTCTAGGGGACCATGGACCAGCTGCTAGCACTAAATCTGTGGCGTTCAACGTCTTAACCTCGCCATCTTGCTCGTAAGTCACCGATTCGAGAGATTTCCCATTAGATGAATAGTCCAGAGATTTAGCGGAGGCGCCGATGATAATCTCCACACCTTTGGATTCGCATATTGAAGCGAGATGGTGTGTTAAAGAATGAGGATCAACTTGCGCTGTGGTTGTGGGATTGCCGATTTCGGCGAAGTGTGTGATAGTTTTTTTGTTGAGCCAGGTGAGGGAGTCGGGGATACTGAGTGGATAGGAGTCTGCTTGAGGTCGAGATGAGGCTGAAGAGGGTGGTTGAAATGTCATATCTGCACAGTGAACGCGGCGGTAGCCCCATTTTGTGGCGCCGTCATACCTTTCAGCGAGCTCAGAGTGGAGCTTGAAACTTAGGGGTGCGAGACATGAAGGAGTTGCCCATGAGGCAACAAGGCCTGGATGTTTTTAGAAGTCAGGTAGAAATGCGATTGTGAAGTTACCGACCGCCTGCCCTGCCTGATGAGCCTCCGGCTAATTCTGTTGCTTCGAGAAGGGTGATTTTATGAACTGAGGGATTGTAGACGTGGTGTTGAGTGAGGTAGTAGGCGGTTGAGACACCAATGATACCACCGCCTAGGGAGTGTTAAAATATTGTAGACAGCAGAGAAGTCCTTGGAAAGAAAATACCTATGATAACAATGTGCTTCTCCATGGCTGGTCCAGCATCGCCCATCTCCACAAGACCTACTTCGTAGCAAAGATCGTGTTCATAATAGTAATCAATGCTCGCAGGGACCTTCCAGATTAGCACACTTGTACAGTAATTCACACCACGTAGTTATCGACCTTCTGTTTCGGTCGAGCTTCGAAGTTTGGAATTGCAATTGCCGGAAATATCCCCCTGTAAGTCATTCGGAGAGAGCGCACGGGCCAGTTCGTCAGAAGAACTTCGAGCTTGTTTGGATAACGTAACTCGTCGTCGATTGAAAATTTCTATCAAAGATATTGACAGACTTGATATAATTGATTGATCGATCGTTACTACCATAGGATCAATTATTTTGTCCGCCAATCCAGCAGGGCGCCTTCCCGTGATTGTGTTGGAACGATGAGTTGAAACGATGAGTTGATCTTTCAACCAAACGACCGACTTTGCGATGTTTTCTTGACATTTTAGAGATGCTGTTGGGAGAGCGGAGTCTGATCTGACCTGAGAGAGGTCTGAATGAACATCTCATCGACATACCGTCACATACATAATACGTGCTGCGCCCAACGATTGCTCAAGGCGAGACAAAAGTCAGCGCTAGTCCGCACTGTGAGCCCGTTGGCGAAATCCCAAAAGGCAGCCTTGAGAAGATCTCGAGTCCTTAAATGAACGCTGAAAAGGAGTTCAAAAGAGTTCACTCCATACCGTCTGTTACAAAGTTGTGACTATGTTTGGACCAATTATGGCTGGGAATTCGGAAAGTCTGACGCCACATTCTCAGCTGCAACTTTCACAACATAACAACGGAGAGTTCCTTCACGGCATGGAAAAGAGCTCTTTACGCTCATATCTTACCATTCCAATAATACGTTCTCAGCCCCAATGTGACATCTGTCTCTTTTTGCTCTCTTATGGCAATTTGAGCTGAGCAACTCATCTCCTTTTTCTCAGCCATTGTTTTCTGAATTGCTTAAAATAGGTAACTGCACTGCTACACGGCTACACCATAAAGACTATCCAAGTCGCATTTCCTTTATAATATACAAGTCACGCGCAAACAACATATCTTGCCATCTTGTTGATTTGAAGGCTCAAGCCGCTATTCACAATGGCAGAAAAGAATGCGTACACGCAGCCGGTAACACAGCAGCCTGCTCCTGTACAACAACCACAACAATACCAGCAGCAACCACAACAAGAGCAACCACAACAAGAGCAACAGCAACAACAACCCATTTACCACGGCGCGATCGCTCATTCATCATGGTTAAATGATATCTGGGACTGTTTTCAACCAGTTGAACTCTGTACTTTATCCCAACCTATCACTTGAAAATCATTCAGCTCAATGTTTGAAATTTAGGTCTTAAATCCTGCTGTATTCCATGTGTCGTCTACGGCAAAGCCCAACATCGTCTCCAGAATCCTACTCTCGCAGGCTATCAAACCATCAACAACGACGTACATTCTCATTTACTCTCCTCATTACTTACTCCCCCAAGCTAACTCATGCTTGAATAGTGTCTCCTCTGGTCCTTAGCACAATGCTGTGGATTCGGTGTCGTCCTCACCTTTTTTCAACGACAAGCTATTCGTGAGAAATATCATATTGCGGGTGATGTTCTGACGGATGGTTTCTTCAGTTGGTGTTGTCATTGTTGCGCGATTATGCAGCAGGAGAAGGAGGTTGAACAGAGAACTAGAGATACAAATGGAATCCAACAAGGGTATGTGAGGCCAGAGGGGATGGAGATGAGACCGCCTCAATGAGCCGTGTTTTCATGATGGTTGGTAGTTGGTCGAGGAATGGATGTGCCTTTTTGGATTGGAGAATATGAGCCAGTGTGACGATACCGGTGGAGGTTTTTGCTTTCTATTTTAATTTCATTTATTTCGGGATCCAGTTTGGGGGCAAAGCTTTAATCTTGAGGTTCCATGTAGTGAGTAGATTTAGATAGCAACATTTGTGCGTTTGGTAGCACTACGGGCTGTAATAATTCACAACAGAATACTCCATAAGGATAATTCAGGAACACAACACAAATTCAGAAATCTTTGTGTGTTACTGTAAATTGAGGGTGATCAGCGAACACGAACGCCGTCTGTGATATGATCAGGTCTGTATTAGATCATTCTACCCTATCTTTCATTGCTCTACTTGCCGAGAGACTTCCACCTTAAACGCCCAAAGCACCACCATTTTCATGCTATCAGAATGTCCCAAAACACCCCAAAACACCTCCACCGACAAACTCCTCTTCTTGCCTTACGTTTTCCATTTTTACTCCTATCTCTTCCTTTCGATGCTCGATTGGCGAATCTTACTCCGTGCCCGTCATAAAACACACTCTATCCATCTTCCTATATATCTTGATTCTTCACCTTCTCTTCAAGCTCCACCATGGCTCTTCTGCCCCTCAAGCTCCCCTCTTACTCTTCCCGTTGATATGTACTCATTCTTATCACATTAGCCCTCCTCGTTCCGCTCACCACATCCCATTACTTCTCATTAATCTAATCCATCCCTCCCACCCCCATCTCCTTCCCCAATCACTCCCCAACCCTCCTACTCAAAATCACATAATCCGCCTCCACCTTCTTCCCACCCCTCATAACCCTCGCCTGCGGACTATACTCATCAACCTCATACCCCAATTTCGCATAGAACCTCCTCGCTAGCGCATTCGCCGTAAAACACGTCAACATAACTTTCTCCACGCCGCTGATATTTTCCGCTGCGTGCTGGATTAGGGACATTAGGGCTTGTGAGAGTTTGGTTCTGGAAAGGGGATGTTAATTTGAGATGGGAGTTCGGGGGGGGGGCGGGGGGGAGGAGTGCATGGGGTGGGATAAAATGGATGGTAGGTACGAACCCTCGTAGTTCTTCTTCGAGATGAATCTCGTAGATGTAAAGGACTTTCTTCCCGTCTTCGTATGTTGGCATGAAACTTGCAAACCCTAGGGGTTCTCCTTCCTCGCTTCCCTTCGGCTTCTGCGTTTCCTTCTCCGCATCCTCGTCCGCTGTCCTTTTCCTCTTCTTCCCTACCTCCTCATTATGTTCTTCGACCTTCTCTCCGCTTTCCTCTTCTCCCCTCACATCTTTTCCTTCTCTTTCCCTACTCATCTCCCTATCCCCTAGACCCCTCCCGTTCCTTTTTACAACCAAATACTTCAAATCTCTTAACTTCATCTCCCCCCTCTTCTTCCTCTGATTCCACCCCATCGTACTAGCTCTATAAAGCGCTCCACACGTCTTAGCAATCAGATCCAACATCTTCGTCAACTCCGCTGATGAAAGTGTTTCCGGTGTGTGAAGGGATATATCAACTTCACGCGCCGAAGAGCAGCAGGGAATGACATATGGAGTGTACGAGGAACTATATGTCCACGAGTCAGAATTCCAAACCGAAGTAAGAAGTAGAGTGGAAGGGGGGTAAAGTACCGCGGCGGAAGATAATCGCGCTCAAAATCTACAAGGGATTTCGCGTTTGCCTGGTCAATGGGATCGATTTTTGAGGGGTTTTTAGGCGCCATTGTTGATTACTGAGATATATGACCGTTCGGATCAACAAGTCATTGCCACCGCATATTTGGAGTTATGGATAGCGGAAAGCATGACGGAAATTGGATGTCGCCGATCACGAGTGGTCGCCCTCACGCGTCATCAAATCTACCCCGCGACGCGTTCCCCACTAACCTTTGGTTTTCCGCTCCGCCCCGCTACGTTTTTCCTCTCTTCTGTGAATTCTTTCGTTGTACATTTTGGAAACGAAATCGACCATTCCGGGAATAAGATCATCCAATTATTCTTATATCAAACCTAGACGGGGGCGGCCATTTCAAAATTTAGATCTGAGGCAAATCCCAATTCAATTTTAGTGAATCCGTCATCCAACCCATCTGATGATCAAACCGCACAACTTCAGTGGCAGGAATCGGTGATTGGTGGAGCAATGCGTGTATTTCTTACTCGTGCTCATATGTGCATGAGAGGATATGCATCATCATCAGCAAGACCGAAGAAGAGTCAACTGGGGGAGACGTTGAGTTTAGATCATGTAGGTATTCTTTCTTCTCTCTTCTAGCATCTCAAGTCCTACACCCCCCCCCACCCCCCCAACCAAAGATCGTGCCTATTCCCTTTGCTTATTATTCAAATCCTATAAGCAGGAAGATATTAATTAAGAAGATAGTTCCTCCAGCGCAGCAAAGCACTCGCTCTCTACCGACGTATCCTGCGGGATTGCAAACGGATTCCGGATGCGCAATCGAAGGCTGAGACGAAGAGGTTTGTGAGGGAGGATTTTGAGCGCAATAGAGGGGTTAAGGATTTGGTGAGTGGGTTTATTTTTGGTTGGGTTGCACTGGAAGGGTAGGAGTTGGGTGGAGCTTTCGGGGCTGCGGAGTGGGTTGAATAGGTTTGCTTTTGCTGTCTTTGAATTGGGTAGCTAATAGATCCGGTGGCAGACACAGATTCGCTACTTAATTGGGACGGGAAAGACGCAATGGGAGGGTATGGAGAGGTATATTACTGGGTTGTGAGGGAGAGGGGTTAGGAGCGGGAAATAGTGTGTTAAGAGGGTGAGTTAGGAAAGGCTTTGTTTGGAATTGTATACATGGGACTACATGGTTTGCATAGATCGGGGTTATGATATATCGTGCATGGAATGGGTGGCGTTTGATGTGAACAAATAATGGTGGGATGCATTGCGCTCCATTGTATTTGGGAGTTGGATATATCATGTTTGGATATAGAGGGTAGTAATTTTGAAGTTTTATCCAGTCCGCATGTTTCACTCGTCCTATACGCTTGTAGATGCGCAAACCCTTCTCTCTCCATCTTTGTGCAATTCTAATCTCCAACCAACGCCATGCCTCCATGCAATGTCCACCTTGAGACTTTTACATATCGTACACCCTATCCCATATTCTCTCGTCTGCCCACAACTCGCATGTACATTCCCCATCCACTTATATGGTATTGAACCACACTGCGCTACGCGTGCGTATTGTACCGTCAACCATTCTTCAATCTTCTGTTTGCTCAATCGAAGTAACTCCCCAGTATCATCTATTTCCCTTGCCTCTGCTTATGTTTCGGGTTCAGCGAGCAAATAATATAGACATGTCCCTTTCCGGATTTCCCGCCCTTCCTTCTTACGCTCTGTACATCAAAACGATTAGCTTCTCTGCTCACAGAATCTTCCAACCAGAAATCCTTTCCAATGACCTCATTTCCAGATCTCTAACGATGTTCCCCTCCCACTCCATTCCAACCCTCTCTCCTCCCTTCAAATCTATCTCCTCTCCTACCAAAACCCCTCCTTGACTACAGCTCATCCTCTTACCCCCCCGCCCCCGCCCCCTCCTCTTCACCTCACTTCCCCCATCACCCCAAAGAAAAAAAAAAATCCACATACCTTACAACCCTCACACAACTTCTTCACCGAACTCCTAACCTTCATTCCCCTGACCTGCTCCTTTGCCACCTCCATCCCCATGCCCATCCCCTTCTGCAGCCCCAATCCATTTCCTGAAACCATCGGTCTACGGATCGCTTGCTGGGAGAAACATCTTGTCGCAATCGTAGAAGTTTGCGCAACGGCAGTATGTGTGAAAGATGGGAAGATTTTACGGCTTGCGCGGAGGAGCATTGTTGAGGGTATCATTGTGAGTTATACCGTGGGGGGAGATTGTTTCGTTGCGGGGAGGAGAGGTGGTTTGGTCGTAGCGGGATAATATTTAAGCTTGTGAATTCGAGGTTTTGGAAATTCGAGGTTTTTTGCCTGGTTATAATGGCATGAATATTTGCTGAACCACAATGTAGCCAATCATGTTCAAGCTCAAGCACTATTCACAAACGAGCTTCAGAGAATATATGATCTCATAGATGTCATCTCATATCATATCGTCTATAATCCAGATACTAAGAGGCTAATTTTGTGTGATAAATCACCCTGAAAACGCCCAGCTTGAAGCTCCCATCCAACCATCCATCCCATATTTACCCATATGATCCATCCAGTCATCAAATAGCAAGCATATCTATCTCCCCCATACTCATCATACTCAAAGTGTACGAAATGGATTCTAAGATCGCAAGAATGTTTTGAAAACATCCGAATCCGTACAATCCGTCCAAGGGTATCCAATCTCTTGTAAAAACATCTCCAAATCCTTAACCTCAGTATCCGGACACACGATCCCCGTCAAAATCTTCCCAATATCGCTTCCTGCATTCCGATATTGGAACAGACTAATATTGTATCTCGGTCTCAAAGTTGCAAGAAATTTCTCCAACGCGCCTGGCCTTTCGGGGAAGTTGAACATATACAGCCGTTCGTTTGCTACGCCAGATTGTCCACCTACTAGGTAACGAATGTGTGATTTGGCAAGTTCATCGCCGGAGAGGTCGGTGGGCTTCATACCGCTGGATGAGATACGATCGAGAATGGAGTTGAGCTCTTCTTCTCTTTGAGAGGCAGGTGATGTGAGGGAAATTCCAATCAGCACGTTGGCAATGGCGTCAGTAGCGTATCGGTAGGAAAATTCGGTTACAGCATGTGGCATAACTGCCTTGATGAGTTCGAAGAAAGCGCCGGGCCGTTCGGGAATACTGACACTTAGAAGAGCTTCTTTACGCTCTCCTAGTGCTGCACGTTCAGCGACGAATCGAAGTCGATCGAAGTTCATGTTTGCTCCTGAAGCGATAGCAATAAGATTGCGAGAGGTGCTAGTCGATGGGTTAGCTGCGACATATTTCTTGAGTCCTGCTAAGGCGAGTGCTCCAGCTGGTTCGACGATAGATCTTGTATCCTCAAAAACATCTTTAATGGCTGCACAGGTCTCATCGGTAGTTACTTGTATAACATCATCGATGACCTCTTGGCATATTCTGAAAGTTTCTTCTCCAACGGTCTTGACTGCTGCACCATCTGCGAAAAGTCCAACCTCTTTCAAGACAACTCTCTTCCCTGCTGCTAATGATTGGACCATAGCATTGGCATCATAAGTCTCCACACCAATGATCTTCACATGTGGAGCTATGCGCTTCACATAGACACCGATTCCAGCAATCAAGCCACCTCCCCCTACACAACAGAAAATAGCCTCTAACTTCTGGATATTTGTTTGTCTGAGAAGCTCCATTCCAATAGTTCCTTGCCCCGCGATAACATATGGGTCATCGAATGGTGCAATATTCGTCAAACCATGCAGCTTCTCCAACCTCCCACACTCTTCTTTCGCAGCATCGAAATCTGCACCATGCAATACTACCGTTCCTCCCATTCGTGAGACATTGAGATGCTTAATGCTTGGCGTACCTTCAGGCATAACGATCGTAGCAGGTATTTTGAGTTTCCGCGCTGAATATGCCACGCCCTGCGCATGGTTCCCCGCCGAACACGCAACGACTCCCTTCCAGCTAACATTTGGATCTAAATGTGCCATCTTATTATACGCGCCTCTCAGCTTGAAGCTGAAGACCGGCTGTAAATCTTCTCGTTTTAGTAGAACGTTGCATTCTAATCTGTTGCTGAGATTGGTTGCCTGTGTGAGGGGGGTTTCTTCGACCACTTCGTAGACTCGTGAAGTGAGGATAAGTCGTAGATACTGTGTTCAATTGATTAAGTATGACTTGACAGTCTATATTCAAAGCAGTGACATACATCAGGATATCCGTTTGGTAGAATAAACTCTGCTGGTACAACGCTCCTGACTTTCGATTTCGGTGACTCGCATGGCGGGGAGGGGTTCGCAGTATATTCTGTCAGAGATAATTGATTGTGACTGGGAGTTCGAGAATGATTTGTTGGAGTTTCTCCATTCGTAACAACCCCATTCGCCATGATAATTACTTTTCGATATAGAATAGAACGTGTTGTGAAAATTAGAAAATGTTGGTGAGAGGAAACTTTTGGGGAGGGGTTTTGTTCTCTCTCTACTTTCGATATCGGAGCTCGAGTCAAGCAATAAATTTTTGCAGGGATCATTTGGTGGTCCCTTTCAATGACGCTCTCCACTTGATATTTCCCCTCCACAAGCACAAAGCACAAACGAAGCTTGCGACTTGAGATAGCAACGCACTACAAACCAAGCAGCACAATTATTACAATTCTTACAGTCGAGATGTCGTCGAATACGCCAATGCCCTCGTCTTTCGATGGCGACAAGTACGGATTAGCCTTTGCGAAAGCTCTCTTTGATACAGAGCTAATTGTCTAATAATAGTGAATTCTACGAGGAAAACCGATGGCAGAAATTCTCCCGTCGTCTTAAGGAAGAACCCCTCATTCCGCTAGGTACCGCACCCTTACCTCTCACTCATCCCATTTCGGATCCCCACTAACATCGATTTCTCTCAGGATGTGCCCTAACCTGTATGGCCCTCCTCGGCGCAACCCGCTCCATCCGCGCCGGCGACCACAACCGCACCAATCGCATGTTCCGCGCACGTATCTACGCCCAAGGTTTCACGCTCGTTGCTATGGTCGCAGGATCGATGTACTGGGAGACAGACCGAAAGAAGAGGAAGGAGTTCGACGCGGTGCTAGCGGAACAGAAAGCGAAGGAGAAGAACGAAGCTTGGATTAAGGAATTGGAAGCTAGAGACGAAGAAGAGAAGGAATTGAGAAGGGAAAGGGAAAAAAGAAGAAAGGCCTGGGAAGCGAGAGAGACATCGCAGGGGAAAGAGGGGAAAGTTACTGCGGCCATTAAGGAGGCGGCGACCTCAGTAGTGGAGCCTGTGGAAGAGAAGAAGAAAGATAAAAGTGTGTTTGAGATGGTTCAGGATATGGTTACGGGTAAGAAATGAAATGGCGGAAATGGTGGGGGGAAAATAATGTATAGGATCTGTCTTGCATGAGGGCTTTGGAGTTCGGTGTCATTATGGGCATATGGAAACGATCTGTATATCAGTGCAGGGACGGGAATGTACAAACTCCATTCTTATTTCTAATCGCAATCAAGCTATGCGCATGAGGCATCAGTATATATGTTTCGCAAAGGCTGGTCTGACAGTCTATGAGATCGCGTTTTGTCATTTACTAAACCCATGAGATGTTTTAGTTATATCCTCCCATTCTACCACATTCAAATGCTTCAAAACTTGCCACGCCTTTTCTCGCATACTCCCAGACCCTAAACTCCAAATCAAAACTATTAGTTCATAGAACCCCCACTCCTATTACCTCCAATTAGTCCGGCCATTTCCAATAACGCCCTATCAGCTTCAATATCACCCGTTCCAAGATTGACTTTCCTTCTAGCTTCAGCTTCTCTCTCTTCCCAAGCCCATCTTGCCCTTTGCTGCTCTGCTTCCTCGTCCCCTCCGCAACCCCAGACTTCCAGGCTTTCGATTTCGAAGCGGTCCTGAAAATCATTCCGCCGAGTCTCGCTATTGTGGAACGCTCCTCCTCCTGAGGTATAATTATGCGTGAAGACTCCAAACTCAAAGGATGAGTCTAGATAAAGTGAGACCGCTCCAAGATTGACATGAGTAGATAGCCCAGCTGTCTGCTTGGGTTTGGGATGCGGGCATCCAAAGGACAGGCACGGATTTGCAGAGGGTGGTTTGGAGAATGCTACATAGTCCTTATTAATGACGGACGCGTGGAAGACCTCATGGACAGGTTCCAGTTGAAAGAGTAGTGTGTCTGTTTCTCCAAAGCATTCTTTATGAGTTTGACGCCACGGCTGGGAGAGATAGACTCCGTAAACGACCCTTGACGATTTACTGCTGTTGGGCAATCGTTTTGGTGGTAATGTATCAGCAAAAAACCTTTCTGGACCACTGGCTGGTGAGTCATCTATTCTATTTCCAGATACCAATAGTATGGTTGGGGCTCTCCAGTTGAAGACTCTTGTCTCGAAACTGCCCATGGAAAAACCAGCATCACCACCGGAATAGAGCAATCTCAATCTTCTAAAAAGCCTCTCCTTAGGCAAGAAGAAAGAAAGCTGCGACAGAACATTAAGATCCAAGATTTCACCTATTTGAGGCAGAAGTGGTTGATCCATTTGTGCATTCAATGGGGGCGGGGGTACTGCTTCAGACGGATCTTTTCGTTTGGTGAAGTCAATGTTCTTAGAGAACAAGAAATGCTCGAACAGCGGGTTGAAACCGTTGAACATAAAAGGTAGCGAGACGGGTATCACAGTGTTGAATTGATGTATTTTGACACCTGGGAATTTCTCCACGTTCACAAAAGCTGCAAGTATATTGTCCGCCGTTCTTCGAAGGCTCTCGAGCTGTTCGCTGGCTAGTCTTTCGGTATGGTGGGCCGGACTTTCCTGAATACCCAACGGGGATATCAACAAAAGAAGCATGATCAATTTTTTGAGGTTGTCTGATGGAATAGTGGCTTGAGCTATGGGTGCATCGCCATGTCGAAATACGTCAATCGCATCAAGCGACTCAAGAGCGGCTAAAGCAAGGTCATCGTCATCTTCCTCCTCATCGTCGTTCGCGGCCTGATCAACGGCAAATCCTTGGACATGGCTCCTCATCGTATCGCCTGCACTTGCTCTCATCCCTTGCTCTTCCGTTGCACTGTCGCCTTTGAAATCATTGTCAAGCCCAGCTCGTGATCCTCTTCTATCGTAAACAGCTAAACTTCGAAATAATAGCTTCGTCCTGTCTCTGCTACCTTTCTTCAGTACTCTTTGGTATCTCTCTGTCATAATCACAACTACCATTATCATTTGTTCGAATCCCAAAACAGCCGGCGCATCTTGACCGAAAGGGAAAGCCCCTAGGTAGGATACCATTTGAAAGATGATTGATGATACGCCGAGGATGTCCGGAATTTCCAAAAATCGAGCAACAGTATCCTCTTTAAGATATGCGACTCCATCTTGGTGATCTGCCAAGCTCCGAAAGACGTCTTGGAATGAATACAGCTCAAGAGAGGTAAAGCATCGTTTCGCAAACTTTCGAGCCTGCAAAGGGGAGTCAGTGTTGGAAGCTAGAAGCTGGAAGTTGAAGGAGGGGTAGCGTAGATCGCAAACTTACCAACTCATGGCTCAACTGCTCCGTTGTTACATGCCTTGCGCTATTACCTGATTGACCCTGTCCCATATTTTTGATTTAGCAAGATCATTGATATGACCCTGTCACTGTTGTTTGCATGATGCCTTCGCGAAAGCAACGTTTGATTAATAACAGAATCAGAGGGCAAACAGACAGTGAGGACGCGAATAACGGCGCGCTTACATAAGGCCAAGCCTCGGCACAACTCCAGAAGCTCTGGAAGGATTCGCGTCCTGACAAGCATTTACACAAGATTACAGACAATGGTATAGATGTGCTTCGCTATTGCGATCCTATTGCTGTGATAAATTGGTGGTAGGCCGGCCCCGAACTCTGGGTGCAACTCCTCCAAACACAGCCATTAGGCTCACTTGTATGCTTCGAAGCAAGTGCTTTCTAAGCTTCGCAACCACACCTCTTATTCCAAATCTGGGACTATATGAGTACATTCATGCTTCAATGAATGCCTATAAAGCTGCGGAAGTTCATCCATCGGCTGAAACCTTTAGCATTGGTTTGCTGTGTATCCAACCTGGTAACAAAGAAGCTTGCTTTTGTGGAAGGCTGACTTGGCTGTACATGGTCGTCTAGCTCTGATTCAAGTATATACGCCATCAACAGAGCTCCTCAATCCGTTGGCAATCTGTTATACCGTGCGAGGTCACTGCAAATGAGGTTGCAGAATCATATGAAGTATTTAGGCGATGTGATATCCATGTGCTGTACCATACTACTGAGTGCTGCTGCACAGATGATACTGATCCAACATCACGAATAGTTTGGCGATAATAATGAAATTCATGGCTTGGACCATTTTTAAAGACTCTTCTTTTGGGTCTCCACTGCCATCTTCGATTAAAAGCTGCTCATCTTCTTGTCTTGATATACTTTTGATCTCTTTCCACAGTTCATAATGAAGGCTGTCGGAAACTTGGAAGCGTGGAAGTTGCAAAGGCCAATGAGTCCCGCTTCCGACCAGGCCATCCCAAGATCAGAGTCGTAGCGGCGGGCTTGTATGGGAATCCTTGGGTATATATGTCGTGGTATATGGGTGGAGGTATTTCGGTAGCAAAGTGGCTAGTGTGCGATCTTGCACCAACAATTAGCAATTTGACTGTGTCATTGCAAAGATTATTTGCAATTGGATTTGGATCCCTGTACTATACCCCCCACCCCTCCCAAGAACAGGGGTTAAATGTCTAGGTGGCAAGACGCAGCAAAAAATAACCTTTGTGCTTGGGGGGTATAGTACTTCGTAGAGAGTTAGGCCATTTTGTACTACTAAAGTATGTAAATCTAGCCAAGAGCAAGATGACATGTGGGGAAGGAGCTGTTCCGGATGGTCCGGTTGGTGAAGACATGGTGCTTGGGAGGGGAATCCCAGATCTGCTTATCAAGATTTCTCCCGTCCCTGGCAGTATGCTATCCTATCATGATCATGAATGATGATGCGGTTGTGGGTGGCTATTGTCTTTTGGTCATCTCATAGTGTTGTACCTGTACAGCTACCGAACAGACGAATGACCGCTTTGGAATAAGTTCTTCAGTAACATGCTACTCCATTGGCAAGACACTGTCACCAAGTGATTCAAGTTTAGGACATTGGTAAGGTGTGAAAACGAGCTACATTTCCATATCTAGGTATCGAAACTAAACCAAGTGAAAGTATGACTATTCTCATCTTTCTAAAACCCAGGCAAATCATGCCATCCCATTTGCAAACCAAACCCAATATTCGCCCGATCAGATCCCAAAGTTGATCATATTCATGCCATAGCAAAATGCCCCATAGACTGCCGTCTAATCCTCTCCACACCCGAAGAAAACCTGCCTAATAGAACCCGAAAAACACGACGACCAGAATCTAGTTGTCACGTGCTCTCAAGAGGAAGAGTCGTTGTCTGTCCTCGGCGTACTCGTTTGGTCGGAATTTTTGTTTGATTTGGTTGACGGCGGAGTCGCTAGTGACAGGAGCGAGTTGGAGGAATGGGTTTGGGCCTTCGGCGGAGGCGACCGTGGGGGTGGTGTCGGCGGAGCTGCCGTTTAGCACGAGCCAGGGGCTGGAGGAAGAGGAAGATGATGCTGTTGAGGAGGTAGAGTTGGCGCGGTCTGGATTGGTTTATTAGCAGATGTTCAGGAAATGGTAGATATGAGTGTTAGCTTACCAAGACGGGCTTGTTGAGTGTAGGAAGACATAGTGATTTTTGGTTGGTTGATGGAAAGTTGTGGTTGAGGATTAAAGTAGATATGCGTTTGCTTGATTGTATTGTATTGCTGGTCTTTCTGATGTGTGATGATTGAGATGAAGATGAAGATGAAAATGCCGAATGAGGAGTAGAAAGAAGACAAACACCACAGATTATATACTTCTTGACCACCCTCGCCCCTCCCTCACCTGTCTCTCACCTCAAGCCGCATGCTGTAAGGAGATTGTATTTTGGTATCTTGGAGTTCTTGGAGTGTCTGACAAGTCTAGGCAGGGCCGAGCAAAACATTGGCAAATGGGCACACAGCTTCAGCCAAGAAGGGTAACAACAGGACTGCCAAGAGATTCCTCGTAGCCGCGAAATGCACACTTAAGATGTACGCCAAGAAAGATTATCAGCGAGCGAATCTTCCACGAGGGGGGGGGCACGTACTCCGTTGTATGGATTTGGCATGCTTGCTTACGCAGACCTCCCCGGTTTTCCTCCCACGCCTCCCCACGCCTCCCACGCCTCCCACGTCTCCCACGTCTCCCCCACCAAGTAGAACTAAGGACAAAAGATACATGGCGGAGTTCGGAGTTACACCAAAATAATAAGGCCAAGCTGGAATTCATCTGCCAAGTTCCATATGAAATTCCTTGGCTTCCAAAGCCCTTCCGCAAATACTACACGTTCTCTCCAATGTTTCTCAAATCCATGTACGCAGGATGTGCCGTTGAGGAAAGAAATGGCCTGTAACACGCTGTGTTCCGGCCAAGCAATACACAGGGTCTTACAAGCGACCCGAGCCGCCAAACTATTTCGGGAACTTACACTGTAACCCATACAAGTAAATAAAACCGTGCTCCGCAAACTTCTTAGCACTCCGCTATATTACTTTTGCGGTAGAAAGGAGAAAGATCTCTTGCTTGGCATGCACCGATTTGTATGATAAGAGAGATCTCGGCCTGTTCCGCTACTGTTTTATTATTGCTTATGTGAAGATCTGTGGTGCACTTAGCACTTGCCAAGCACAATGCATGAGCAACTACTGCCGGTATTGCAGTAGCTTCGCCGCAAAATTGGCAAGTCTGAGGGCGATGACTCTGAAGGAATCTATGGGCCAAGCTTATTTGGACGGATGGATTAATGTTTCCTCTAGGAAAATGCTGTTATTTCGATCGACACAGCCTTCAGGTCAAGTGACCTCTGGCTAAGAAACCCATAAGCACAAGAATAGGCTCTATTGATTCGTGATGTTTGATCTTCAAGCGCAAGCCTGTAACACCCAAGAAAATACAATTACACTCTCACTATGGAGATCCTCTTCGCTGTCCCCTATCTATTGGCTGGCGAGTGCTATCCCCCCGGTTTGTGGGGTGTGGTATAGTAATCTGATATCAGACTTATGGAGATTTTATGTTGCGATAAAGTTGTCAGGCGTTGTACGAAATTGGGGAAGTCTCTGAACACTGCCTCCAACCACGCGGTACCAAACATCTTGATGCTTTCTCCCTTGGGTACGTAAATGCTTATGGGGGATGAGGGTACTCGGTGGGCGGTCAGCACGTCGTGTCACCTTTCCACTCCGGTCTTCCGTGAGATAGCAGTAGATGAATGGGCACAATTTGATGCTGAACATCCATCAATCTCCCCGCCTCGCCCCTACATACTTTCTATCAAATCATTGTTACATTTAACTAGAGTAGTTGTTGCAGCTCAGCCCTCAAGGTCAACTGACCTGGAACAGGCATTACGATGTCCGGCGATTCATTCAGATCAATCAGTATCGAGCAAATGATTGCATCCCTTCCATCGCTATCCTAATGCTCCAAGCCTCTCACACAATACACACTACGTATATCGAAATGCGAAACTATCATTTCCACCAAGCCTTGGCGTCTAAGATTGAAATACTAAGAAAATAAATTACGGGGCTTTCGGCACTGCAGTTAGACATGTACCGCTTCCAAGCCGCTGGCGTACAGAAAACGGTGCCGTGACTTCACCGCATTTGAATTTTTATGTCAACAGTATATGTAACAGTCGCTGACATCATTGGCTGGCTATCTAGTTAGCCAAGCAGCGGTGGAGTTCGCACAAATCCCTTTGCTGCAGATGATCCCCGGCAAATCATCATTGTAAGAAGCTTAACGGCAAGACTAAAGGACACAATCCTCTCTTTGATGGGCAAAAGCTGATCAGGAAACGGAGTCGCATGTCTCCGAAAAAAAAAAAAGAAGAAGAAGAAGAATTCTTTTTAGGAAAAATAAAATAAAAAAATAAAAAGCGTAGCCATGGAACTCCGGATACTCCGCAACTCCATCAGCAGAAAATGTTGTCTGTCTTCATGACCATCAAAACGGAGTCAGAATAAATGGACGAACAGCATTCGCGCGCTTCTCATCGGTCATAGAAGAGGAGGGCCGAAGGATTCTTGCGTCAGCATCGGGTAATGTGCGAAATTCAACGAGGGGCACAATATCGCAGGTGGTCGCCAGCTGTCTCGCGCGCCTTGCACTTCGATTGGAACTCGATGCTATCACGAATACGAGCGAATGCGAGATACACAAATCAGGTCTGTGTATTCGTTTCGTGCAGTGACGCTGCGTTCTGAACCCCACACATGTGCTGGCTGCGAGTCATCCATGAAGCCACATGTCCAGTCCACATCCCACATTGAAGAAAGAAAGACATATTCAACGTGCTAAGACATTTCTACTAATGATGCAGGATATGAGTCGCAATGAAGCCAAAGGATTATCCCACGATATCTGGTACTTGCTTACAGGCAGCGCTTATGGCCGGAGCATTGCTCACGGCGAGACTTCTGTACGATGCAAGCGCTCTCTGACTTAGAGTTGTCAAATACCTGACTCTCAGGATATCATGAGCTACGCTGGTAGCTGCGCCATCTCTGTAACAAATGTCTCTGAATACTGGGCGAGCCGACCTTGATGCACTTGCAACGAACGAACAACGGCGCACGCCTGACGGCCGACCAATTATCGAAAATATTCCATGCATTCTGTACGCCCGGATAAGTTTTGAGATTGGCACCAAGTTGCGAAGGTGAGGCAGAGGTTTCGCATAGTTGTGGAACAGCCTTCGTACACTGTTAAATCGAATATATGGAGGAAAGAAAGCTCAAGGCCCATTGTGAGAGAAGATAGTCGTACACTGACAGACACAAGATATTTGATTTCCAATCAAGTCATGGGCCGGTATTCAAGTGAGTGCCTGAAGAAGATATCGGGAAATATCGGATTCAACGGACCGAATAATGCTGTCTTCGGTATAATGGCATCCGTCTCATCAAATAAGAACAAGTCGAGTGCTCAAGGTACCACTCTCTGCTTGTATTCGGTTTCTTCTTTTGGAAATCGCTTGCCTACAATATTAGGTATCCGGATCACTGATTCTACCACCCGCCGCCTACTCACTCTGCTCCAAAGCTTCCCATCCAGTACAAATACCAGCACGACCAACACCACTTCCAACATCTTCTCAACTCAACCTCATTTCATCAGACAACCAACCAAACATCTAAATCTAACTCCAACTTCCCACAAATTCCCTCCCATTTCATAAAGCCCTCCTTTCAATCCCCTACGACAAAACCTCTCCCAAATTCTTATGACCTCGCTTACCCATTTACCCATATTAACCCCTGACCACGCGACTCACTTTCCTTCGGATACCGCTGCCGTATTCCCTATTCCCTGTTTACCCCGGATTATCTCAGATGATTTCCTACTTTTCTAATATGCCAGGTTACGGAACCATTCAATGTTGGAATTTGCGGTTCGGAAGTTGCGTATAACCTGGGGTTTCCCCGGGATGGGAATGGGAAGGTGATCTATCTCATTGCTTTACGCAGTTTTTTCTCCACTACTTCATACTGGGGTTGAAGATCAATTTCGAAATCAGAGGGATAATTTCAAGTATTAAGTTAGAGGAATAAAGAAAATGCATCTCTCAAACGTTCTCCTTACTTTTGCTCTGCTCCTCTTTCATGTGCGTGCCTCGCCATTGGCTTATTCGGGATACGATGCGAGAGATACGACACAGAAGCAGTATAACCGCACGACTACGTGTTTAAGTAGTTATTTTGGAGGCTGTTGCACTATAGATGAATATGGTCTTTATACCGGCTGTGTGTTTATTTTCTACCCGTTCCTTCCCTACCCTCCTCCCCCATTCCCATTTCCCTTACCAACCCCAACCTCTACTAACCCCCTCTCTTCACAAAAACAGGCATCAACGCTACCCTCGCCGCTACAAACGTCCCCTGGACTGGCATACCCACCACCCAAACAGCCAATACATGGGCTTGTCTCAACCCTGCTGCTGACGGCCAGATCAAAGTCGTCGGTTGTTGTAGCTGGGAGTGGAGTTGGGTATGTTTTTCTTCTCTTCCCTCTCCATTTCTCTCTTCCTTCTCATTCTTTCTCACTCTTCCCCCCACTCTCTTTCTCCCTCCTTCCCCCATTCTTTTTCCTCTCCCTTCCCCCATTCTCTTTCCCCTCCCTTCCCCATCTCCCCTTTCCCCCATCTCCGCTCCGCACAAGCAAACCGATCAAACACCTAACGATATATACCCATCACACAACACACCGACCAACCATACACCATAACACATAAACCCACATTAACACAGCTAACCAAAAAACCCCCACAGACCAACATAACCTACGAAAACGGCGTCACAGTCCCGGTGCTGCAGAAATCGATGGCGTGTACGGCGAGTAATGCGGATGTAAGTAAGGTTCGAAGAGAGCAGCGGGATGAGAAGGGGGTGGATAAGAAGAGGAGGAGGAGTGCTGGAGCTTGGTGGTAAAGGAGGAGGTAGGGGAAGATGAGAAGGAATGGGGGGAGGAGAATTTGGGGGCGGGTTAGGGGAGGATCTAGATTGATAGTAATTGCGAGGGGGGATTGACTAAGGGGTATGGTAGGGGCTGGTGGTAGAGGGAAGTTTGGGGAAGATATCTGGTTCTAGCGGGATGTTGTGGGGTTTTGAGTGAACTAAGAGTGGCTATGACGATTTACTGGCTAGAATCAGTTTCGAAAATGGTGTTGAATCGCGTGAAGAACGAAAATACTTTCCTTCAGTTTTGTGGCCACTCAGGAATTCCATAGTTCTTCAAGAGAGAGACATAGAAGCTTATATGAACACTTTGAAACCCTATACAAGCGGATCATATGTGTTGTGGGATTATGTTCTAAAATTCTCTACGTCTATCTAACTGAGTGGTGTGTACCGTACCAATCTATTGTACCACAAGGAACACCAATAAATACACTACACGCAGCCCACTCCCTGCCGCCGCTCCTATCATCCAACTAATATGCAGTCTTCCACCCAAACCACGACTGCAACTTCACAAACCTCTGCACCGGTCTCGTCGCCCTCCTCCACCTCCACCAAGCCAGTCCTGCCCCCAACACAACCGGACTCGTCAAAGCGCCCACCAACCCCACTACGATTAATCTCCCTTGTCTCTTACTCTTCTTCACAATCTCAGAGTATCTCTCGTTCCCAAAACTCACCCGCGAATACTTCGTTTGCCAGCCCAGACGCGGTACATACACGCTGAGGGTCTCTTCCAGCCACTTGCGGAGTTTGTAGACAGGCGAGATGACCGAGGCGCGCATTTCTGTATAGTTTTCGAGTGCGAGATCGTTGATTGCGTGGGCGTCGGGTTGTCGGGTGCGGGAGTATTCTTGGAGGGCGAGGGCGCGGTTGTGAGATGGGGATGAGGTGGAGGTTAGGGTTGGGGAGAGGTGTTTATCGAGAATGGAGTAGAGGACGCGTACATCTTCGAGACCGGCGTTCATGCCTTGGCCGTAGAAAGGCACCATAGCGTGAGCGGCGTCGCCAAGAATGACAACTGAATCAGAGTAGTGGTATGGTTGGCATTTTATACTTATGAGGGGAAGGTGAGGGTTCTTGGTGAATGATTTTATTAGAGATGTTTGATCGATTAGTCCGGTTACACCTGGAAAGTGTTCGTCGAAAAACGATGGCAGTTTATTCGGGTCTTCTTCTAATATGCAGAAGTAGTGTGAAGGCATGAACAGTGTGCATGTAAATGAACCATCCTACATTCATTAGTATTTAAACACCAGTGTTGGAAAGAATATGTACCGTGCTCGGTATAGCTATGAACATGAATTCCTTTCCAGGCCAAATGTGTAGATGATTTGGCGAAATTTTAAAAATGGAATTAGGGTCATCACTGGTTTTGGCGGAAGGGTCAATAGTGAACTCGCACCATAAAGTGTCGATATAGGTTTGCTGGTAGTCCATTTGGAGATATTTCATCAAGTGGAATCGTGTCGCGGAATGAGCTCCATCTGCGCCGATCAAGAAGTCGAAATCAACTTCGATTTCTTGATCTCGAACATCCACAGACCATTTCATTGATTTTCCGCCTGAAACTTCAAACCACGCCTTTCGAGATCTGAAATCTGCGCCAGTCAATTTATGGCTGAAGTGAAATTTGACGTTAGGCATTGATTCAAGGTCATTGAGCAACCGCTTGTTCAGATCCCCTCGATCAACTGCAAAGATAGCCTAGAAGAGTCAGCAAAAGCTGGAAAGCGCAATTAAGAGTTTAATACCCTTCCATGAACGTCATAGTCCTGTGACTGTTCGTAAATTTCCCCTGTCGTTGATACACCATGAATCATTCTGCCTCTCATAGGTATAGCTTCTTTCATAACGCTCTCCAGAAGCTCTGTACGGCCAGATTGTCTCATGGCATTTATACCCCGCTCCGATAGAGCCAAGTTGATGGATTTGGTGAAGTTTAAAGGCGTGGTGGAAGGATCACGAAGATCTAAAGCAGGGTTAGCGAGGATGCTCGAACATATTGGGTGACGTTTGTAGTTTGCGCCGAGAGAGATCCTGCTCAGGGGAACGAAATATAACAGACACCCGACCCATCATAGATAGTATTATGTTCGAAGAAGCGAACGCTGATGACAAAAAGACTCCAAATGTGATTCCACGTAACAGTTTGTGCAGAGCATACATCATGTGATTTCGACGGAATGTCCAATAATACGACCTCGAGATCGAAGTTTCGCATTTGAGCGACCATATCACTAGATATAATACTGACTCAAGCATCCCAAGCCCAGTAGAAGTGTGCGCCGCGACACCAATCAACCATATGCAAAATAAAAAATGTTGCGCTCACCACTTCGCAGCTCGTAGATCTCGACATCGTCTCCCCGTTGTGCTGCATACAGTGCGGCTAAAGCTCCCACGGGACCGGCCCCAATCACAATAGTCTTCTGTCTTGAAGTTTTTTTGCCCATTATCGCGAGTTTCTCAGGTGAGAAAAAAAAAGAAATTTTCTCCGGAATTATTCAAGAAGAAAATATAAATTTCATCCGGGCTTCCATGGATGTTTCATTATGTTATATCGAGGGGGGGCTCGAGCGACTTAGAAATTTAATTACTAAAAACACGCCCATCCCACCAAGCTAGACCTTTATCAGACACCGCTGAGGCAGAAAATCTTCCGGGCTAAACTAGCTGGCCATCTTTGCTTGCGCCTTTCCTAGAACCTCGTCTTATTTTTTGGGGAGGATCCTGAAATACAGCTGGCGAGACAAACTTCACGCATCACGATACCAACACATTTCTTTCTCGCTCGTGGCATAAGACCAGAAGTGGGTTCGTTATTGCGTGAATAGTAAGCTCTTACCCTACTTCACCAGCAAGCCCAAGCAAGCCATCCTCGAATCCGAAGCTCGAACCCACGGACCCCTCTCTCTCTCAATCATGGCTTCAGAAGAACCTGCTACAAAGCGAAAGTGCATGGGCGTTGACTGCGACAACGATGCTGGCACATTACAGTGCCCGACATGTCTAAAGCTTGGTATGAAAGACAGCTTTTTCTGTTCGCAAGATTGTTTCAAGAGGAGTTGGGTATGTTTACATTTGTATCATTGTGTTGGTGTTGGTGCTTCTGCAATTTCTAGGAGGTTGCGCAAGTCCTGGACAACAGCCTCACTTCCGTCTCTCATCTGGGCTTCATCTCGCTAGCCTCCCTTCGCCGGTCGGTTATGTTCTCAAGCTAATTCAGTATAACAGGGCGAACATAAGAAAATACATAAATCACAGAGTAATTTCCTCAGCAACCTCTTCACCCCGAAAGTCGTTTCTGAACCTGATCCAGCTACCGGTTTATATAACCCCTTCCCAACGTTCCAGTATACTGGACCACTACGGCCTGTCTACCCCTTATCCGAGCGTCGAGAAGTCCCTAAGAGTATTCCGCATCCCGATTATTGGAAAGATGGGATTGCGCGTAGTGAAAGAGCTACCCCCAGAAATAAGATCGACATTTTGAATAAAGAACAACAAGAGGCGATGAGAAAGGTTTGTCGGTTAGGGAGAGAGGTCTTAGACATCGCAGCAGCCGCAGCCAAGCCAGGTGTCACTACCGATTATATCGATGAGGTTGTGCACAAGGCTTGCTTAGAGCGAGAGGTGAGTACTGATGTTGTGCTAAAGCCAGACTCACTGACGATCATAGGCATACCCATCACCACTCAATTACTACGACTTTCCCAAATCAGTGTGCACGTCTGTCAACGAAGTTATTTGCCACGGCATTCCGGATAAGCGGGTCCTCGTTGATGGAGACATTTTAAACATTGACATCTCTCTTTATCATGGAGGCTTCCACAGTGATCTCAACGAGACATACTACATCGGCGACAAAGCCAAGGCAGATCCGGACTCGGTACGAGTAGTCGAAGCAGCTCGAGAGTGTTTGGATGAAGCGATCAAGATTGTCAAGCCAGGAGTGCTCTTCCGAGAGTTTGGAAACGTTATAGAAAAGCGCGCGAAAGAGACGAACTGCAGCGTCATCAAAACATACTGCGGTCATGGTGTTGGTAGCCTGTTCCATTGCGCGCCGAATATTCCTCATTATGCGAAGAATAAGGCTGTTGGTCAAGCAAAAGCAGGAATGTGCTTCACAATAGAGCCCATGATTGCACTGGGGACTCATAGGGATAAGACCTGGCCTGACAACTGGACCAGTGTTACACAAGATGGGAAGAGGACAGCCCAGTTTGGTAGGCAATCTAGCAAGGCATTCTTTTGCTACGACTCGAGCTAACATCCTTCTCAGAACATACGCTGCTTGTCACAGAAGACGGCGTAGAAATATTAACCGCAAGATTACCAAACTCTCCTGGCGGACCGGTACCAATGCCAACAGTCCCAGAAACAAATGGCGAGAAGAAGGAGGAAGTGGCTGCATGAGTTGTGAATAGCATAAGACGTACCTGGCAAATCCTGTCGCGCGATGTTGCCAAAACATATTGAGCAAACTAATACTTGCGTAACTCAGTAACCACGGCATCTGCACTACAAGGCATGAATTGCAAGTCCGGAATATATGAACAAAGCGCACCTTAACCTCTAAAATATTGTATCTTTCATCCCAAGAGCTCTTTTCCTTTACCCAAATTCCATAACCAATCCCCCCTTGATGATAATGCATAACTTGACAAATAAGCGAGTAAGGTCTAGTTGTCCTATCAGCAAAACTCTTGGTTTGCTACAGCAGCGATATCAATCCACCAAGCGTCATTCTGCTTATAGTCTTCATTCGAATCTTGCCCTGCCACTCCTAACAGCTTTATGATAGCTCCTCAAAGATCTGTTTTCCTGATTTAAAACGCATTGGATCGTTCTGCCTGTTCTTCGTATTGTTCTCTAAGCAACACGCGATCAATTTCTCAACCCAAAGCCCCTAACGGCACTCCCCACCTTCGAACCTAAACCTGACGACGAAAAAAAACCCTTCGAACAATTACCTTGTACAAACAAACAAACACCCGCACACAAGCGAGCTTCCAAGAGCTAGATTGATCCTCGACCTACTTTGTCTGCCCTCCTTGTCGCACATATCGCGATTCGATAGCTAAGACAAATATTAAAAGGGAAGACGCAGCTTGTGCGAACGCGAAATACAGATTATTCAAGATGATGTCCGGCGAGGCTTGGTTGTACCTTCTGGCGGTACTGATAAATGCCGTCAACCTGTTTTTGCAGGTCTTCTTCACGATCATGTATAGCGATCTAGAATGGTGTGTTTCCCCCCATATCTCGTTTTGCAAAAGGAAGGATATGTCCCCTCCAATATGGCACTATACCCTCCCTTTTCATGGAGAAGTGCTCTACTTTTCAACGCACTGAAACTGATCTGAAATCTGAATAGTGACTACATTAATCCCATCGACCTTTGCAACCGTCTGAACACGTATATTATTCCGGAAGCGGCGGTGCATGGATTCTTGACTTTCCTGTTCCTTATCAATGGATACTGGATTGCACTTATTCTTAATCTGCCACTGTTGGGCTTCAACGTTAAGAAGTATGTTTGAGTTCTAGCCATCCATCTGCTGGTGAGCAAAGCAAACTGCTAATTCGTGTCTAGGATTGTTGACAACACACATCTGTTGGACGCCACAGAGATTTTCAGAAAGCTAAATGTCCACAAGAAGGTGAGCTTTACTTAAATTCCCGGCACTATTCCACATATGCAGACTATACTAACCGCTATCTACCTATAGGAATCCTTCATCAAGCTCGGTTTCCACCTAGTCATGTTCTTCTTCTATCTGTACTCTATGATTGTCGCCCTCATCCGAGACGAGACGCATTGACTTGTGAACAACATCGGCGACCGATATAACGTGGGACAATAGGTATAGCTGCGGGTTCTTTATTCGACGACGGGCGCACATGCGGTGCTGTAGGTTTGCCGAAGAGGAGAGGGGGGGGGGGGGGGGGCAAGGGAGCGATACGACAAATTGGGTGGCAGGTTTCTAATGTGCCATGATCTCTACGACTAAATAAAATACGAATGGTATGGCTGGGCTGGGCTGGGCGGGGTGGTGATGGCTGGTTAGAGCTACAGGTTTAATGGTAGTGCTTCCATAGGGGGTTGTATTGGTGGCATTTGGGAGGCTTCCATAATGTCTGACTTCGGGGAAGTCTTTTGTGGATAGATATCGGACGTACTGGAAACAGTGTGAAGTTCTGATAAAGATTTTGTCCTTGTTTTCACTGGATGTTATGTTCTCGATTGTGTTACATTATATTTCTTTTGCGCACAAATTACTCAATTTTGCGTCCCCAGGTAACACAGCGCCCCTCATTGAGAAAAGCTCGTGCCTCACAACGCTAGGTCCATATGTGATGTTTGGCAAGGCTGCAGGTGAGCTTACCTCATCGAACCGACGAACTCGGATAGCACAGCATTATGGCTTCGACGATTTACGATATCATCGTTGCGTCCTTTCCGAAGGACATACAGTCGGGAGCTTGCTACCACACTTCTGCATTCAAGCTACTTAGCCACGTGATATTTCATCAGCCACAGCTGGTGAGCCACAAAACTAGGAAAGGTTCGCTTGGTTGTTAGCTCGTCTTTGGTCTTCTGCATTCTCGAGATATTTCGTTTCAGCACAAGAAACTTTCACTGGATTTCTTGTCATTCTATAACTTCCTCAGTTTGTGATATCTCACTCATCCTGCATCCTCTATCAGTTCTAAGTGAACGAGGTGCAATTGTGCGAAGCAGCCAATTTGATCAGCTGTAAATTCTTCTACTCGACGAGCATACATATTGCAAGCACGAGGTGTATAGTGAACGTGAACACATCTCTCCATTTCTCAAGCAGTGGTTCCATATTTTCTCTCTTTCATATATCTTGCTGGCTGTTGTTCTGTGGGGATTCCTTTCTAGCTTTTCTCATCTTCCTGAAGTTAGAAAAACTGAGCATATGTCAGCAGGGAGAGCTCTCGGTATCCTCGAAGATCGTCACAGGAAGGCCGTGGCTCATCGTAAGATGGTGGAGGCAAATGAGATTGATCTCCGCCAGTAAATGACTGAGATGCGCCAACGCTACCATGAAATCCATAAACAATATCGAAAGCAACATGATGTTTGCACCAAACAGTCCAAGCGGGTTGTCGTTATTGCTTTGGTATTTGGCTATGCCCTTGCGTGGTGTTTGGAGACTTGGAATTCAGAAGCGACTCAAAAGTTCTGTTGTGACTGCTCTTCCGACTGGGACTTTCTGGGCTATTTTTGAGCTACGGCGTCTCTGAAGTGCTGGTTTTTTGGATTTCAGATTTAAGAATCCTTTGTTTGTGTACTGGTGCTGCTAGTGTTGATACTTGAATTTTGAGATTCGCCAATCTATCTTGAACAGCCATCATAAACTTTACAATGGAACATCGGTTTCTGCTGTTCTGCCCAGGCGGAGTACACCCTCACATCCTAACACCAACCTATTCGTGCCTTATCATTCTTATACGTAGATTATTACGCAGTAATATGGTTCACGAAACGTATACGATGAAAAAAGTTTAGTCTTTTGGTAGGTGGACTAATGTATGGATCAAGCCACCTGGGCGTCTCCTTTTACTCATCACTACACGCATTGAATCTAGTCCATAGTCAATAATACTTTACTTTCCGGCCAATTATACGAACTTCACCGTTTACAACTGTTGCACTTGCACATTGAACTCATGTCGTGAGAACGGACCTTTGAGCATGCTACCCTCTTTTATACAGCAACCTTAACCCAGGAATATAGACCTTAAAATCAAAAGACATGATTTGATGATTTCTTCGAGTATACGATGATGAAGGATAGTTGAGTTGCTGATCACGTGAGAAAACTGGTGTCGGAAAATCGTCTAGTTTACAATGAGGTTTCAATTTTGAGAACGATCGATCAAGAAGATCATTGTAATTTTGGAAATCTTTTCTAACAGGACCTGTATGCTCCGGGAGATGAGTAGCATCAAACATCAAACCTAGCAGGTAGAACTTACTGACAGCCACACGTGATTGGTAGCCTTGCACTAAAATTATTTCACGCCTTGTGGTTATTAACCTCAACTTTGTGAGACGAAGACTGAGCAACAGACGAATTGCGCCTGCCAAAATATTCCTTCCTCCATTTCGCTATTACTCTTCTTGAATTGGTTCAGAGATGGCGGACTTCGGCGACTATCCGCCAAATATGGCGCCACAAAACGCCTTGATAGTTCGACAGGCCGCCGGACCAGAGCATGCTGTCGTCCAATATAGCGCAGACAATCTTGCGCGCGCGACACAAGGACCTGCCAATCCTTTCAAAGATGAAAAAGCATCGTTAAAACGTAAGAACGTACTTACTGGATATGCCGAAGAAACGTACCTGAGTGAGCATACCTTTCGAGATCAACATCGAGCAGTACAACGAAGGGGAGCCCATCTATCAGGCGCACAAGCCAAGGAAGAATCTGCCAGGATACGGGCGAAGAGACAAAAGAAGGGCGACTCGAGTATAGCTGAGGGTGATGGCGCATACATGGGACCCTGGGCTAAATACAAAAGAGAGGAATATGAGGAGGTGGATGAAAATGAGCCACTACGCAGCGACGAGGAGTATGAGGAGGTGGAAGAGGAAGAAGAGGTGATCGAGAGTGGAGCTGTTATATCTGCGCCGCCGCAAGCATTAGCGAAACGGCAGGAGGCTGATGAAATGGGCGACGAGACGACAACGTTTGAAGGGACCGAACAGTATGATTACCAAGGACGGACATACATGCATGTTCCGCTGGACCTCGACATCGATCTGAAGAAAGAAGTCGGAAGTATCAAGAACTTCGTCCCAAAGAAGATGGTACATACGTGGAAAGGGCATACGAAACCTGTTGTTGGAATACGGTTCTTCCCAGGATCAGGTCATTTACTACTTTCTGGAAGCGCAGACACAACAGTCAAGATCTGGGATGCGCATCATTCAAGAGAGCTGCTGCGAACTTATTCGGGCCATAAGAAAGCTCTATCAGACATAACTTTCAACCCATCCGGCACGCAATTTATCTCCGCCTCTTACGATCGCATGATGAAGTTATGGGACACGGAAACTGGACAATGTATAAACCGCTTCACGACTGGCAAGTCTCCTCACGTCGTGCGATTCAATCCGGACCCCGAACATTCGAACGAGTTCCTTGCGGGAATGTCTGACAAAAAGATCATTCAATTCGACATCCGAACGAGAGAGATAGTCCAAGAGTACGATCACCATCTTGCAGCTGTCAATACAATTACCTTCGTTGATGAAAATCGTCGCTTCATGACTACATCCGACGACAAATCCTTACGAGCATGGGACTACAATATTCCCGTTCCTATCAAATATATCGCAGAACCTCACATGTACCCCATGACTCGCGCTTCCTTACATCCATCTCAAAAATGGGTCGCATATCAATCCTCCGACAACAATATCTTCGTCTACGGAGCGACGGATAAGTTCCGTCAGAACAGAAAGAAAGTATTCAAGGGTCACAACAATGCAGGTTATGCGATTGATGTGGCATGTAGTCCCGATGGTCAGTTCATTGCCTCGGGCGACAGTGGTGGATATGTATGTTTCTGGGACTGGAAGCAGTGCAAGATGTATCATAAGTTTCAGGCGAGCAAGGAGGCGGTTACTTGCGTGGAGTGGAATCCTCAGGAGAGCTCGAAGGTTGCGACGGCTGGTTTGGATGGCGCTATTAGGTATTGGGATTAAAATGCATATATAGGGTTGCGGGAAAGCGTATAATTTGCTTCGGTGTATGATAGGGATGAATAGTTGTGATATCAATGGATGAATGGACCCATGAATGGCTTCGGACGGGGCATTACCTAGTTTGTAATGGTATTGGATGATGTTGAACAAAATATCTACGAGTAGATGTGTAGTATGAAGCCAAGATGAACCTAAGACTCCAGCGTCTTCTGCACTCACAGCTCTTCGAATATGAAATTATAATCTTACATGTGAAATTGTTATACTGTCGTTCGCCGTCTCTGGCAGGCTCAACGCCCAGACATTTTGAAGTCCCTGTGGGCGGAGTCCAAGCTCATTCAAGTATGCTCCGCGGTCTGTGGATCTAGGAGCGACTGAATAACCAATGAGGTCTGCTTTATTTTCCGGAGAATACGACTTGTTCCCTGCGCGTTCGTATTGTATGCAGCTGTTAGCAACCGCGACGAGAGTGTCTGTCACTTTTGATTGCAAACTCTTGATTGTTTACTTCCTCTCGGAGATTTTGCTGAACAGTGACACGATGAAGTGTTAGAAAGATTGATACAGTAGTTGATCCGTCTAGTGAATGTTGAACCGGTGACGACTTCTCGGACAAGGTGGTCTCACGATTCACGATACACGATACTACCATTCATACTATATCTTTCATTGCAAACTATTTTTCACACGAACTTGCTCACTTCTATCAATTCATTATGGCGAATGGAACAATTATCACACCAATGGCTATGCCTTCAGACGAGGGATGGCTTAGCACCAATATTTATACCTCTATCACGGCGGTCGCAGCTATATCTTTTATCACCTGGATCGTACGATTTATTCGGTATAGGCAAGCCTACAAAGATATCGTATGGTGAAATTCCCTTCACAAGTCGATAGACAATTAACGAGAAGCAGGCCCCCTCTGTACCATCACCACCATTCAATATCCTTTTGGGAACTCTAGGGGCTATGGGTAAAATGTACGCCCATGCACCAGTAACGGCGCATCCTCATGGGATCATGACCATGATGTACAGAGAGTACAATTTGAAGGACATGTTTATCTTGGACAATTGGCCGTTCTTTGATTATAGGCAGATTATCATTGCTGATCCGGTATGTAGATTACATCTATAGCAAATTTTATTCACGCGAAGGAGGCTTGCAATTCTATGGTCGAATCTAGGATAGCATAGCTAACAAGCGATTAGGATCTAGCTGCTCAATGCACGCAGTCCCACTCACTACCTAAGTCACCTTCAGTGGAGCAATATGTCGGTCATATTACTGGAAAACGAAGCATCTTGTACACGGAAGGCGAAGTATGGAAGAAGAACAGGGCGTTGTTCAATCCTGGTTTTGCTCTCTCTCATCTAATGACTTTGGTTCCTGCTATCGTAGATGAGGCCGTTATTCTTCGCGACGTTTTGGGCAAGATCGCTGATTCGGGAGAAGTGCGCCCAATTGAGGAGGCTGCTGCACTTGCGACAATTGATATTATGGGCCATGTTGTCTTGGATATCAGTCTGAAGTCGCAAACAACAAAGAATGAACTAGTGGAGTCGTTCAGAGAATCCATCTCATGGACGCCGAAGATTGTAGCCACAAATCCGCTTGTTAATCTCAATCCTCTGCGCCCAATTATGCAACGATACTATACACGGAAGATGAATAACTATCTGGAAAAAGTCTTGGACACTCGGTTCGCTCAGAAAGGAGGTCAAGCTACAAAGCACAAAAAGAAACCAGTCATTGATCTTGCTCTCGATGAATACATTCTTCAACAAGCAGAAGATAATGTGGACTCTAGTGCTCGGGGACTGGATAAGACATTCAAAGAAGTGGCTATCGATCAGATGAAGACCTTCATCTTTGCTGGCCATGATACCTCTTCGAGTACGATCGCATATGCTTACCATTTACTCAGCAAATACCCGGAGTCTCTGGCTAAAGCACGAGATGAACTTGATGCAGTATTCGGAAAGGATATCTCCAAGACTGCAGATATTATCAAAGAGAATCCGAACATCGTAAACCAACTACCATATGTTCTTAGCTGTATCAAGGAAACGCTTCGAGTCTTCCCTCCCGCCGACACTGCACGACAAGGTGACGATCTTATTCTTAACTATAATGGTAAACAATATCCGACGAAGGGATTCATGGTTATGGTCTCTACGCACACCATCCATCGACGTGAAGATTTGTTTCCTAGACCGGATGAATTCATTCCAGAACGATTTATGCCCGCCCCTCACAACTTCCAAGATATTCCGAAGGATGCCTGGCGACCGTTTGAGAAGGGGCCTCGAGCATGTATTGGTCAAGAACTTGCACTCCTCGAAATGAAGATTATTCTGGCGTTGACCTTGAGAGAAATGGATATTCAAGCCGACTATGAGACCTGGGATCGAAAGCTCGGCAGAGAAAAACCCGGAGATATTTTGGACGGAAGACGTGGAATATTTGGTGAGCTATAATAAAATGAGGTTTTCGAATGATCCGTATTAACAAATGAGTAGGAGAACGTGCTTTTCAGGAATTGATAGCAAGTGCTAAGCCTCACGATGGACTGCCAGCACGAGTTACACGACGAACGCATAATTAATACAATCATTATGTCGCAATCCGTAAGATCTAATGATCGCATCTTGCATAAACCATTTAACTTAGCTTTTCCAACAAGATTTCAGATGAACAAGATTTCAGATGAACAAGATTGCAAGAGAAAGGATCAAATCTTCAGACGAGTTCTCCAGAACAAGGAATATGATTTTGCTTGTTCATGACTATTTTCAGATCACAATATTATTGGAGGAATTATTGCAATAGCGACCGGTTTAAGAATATGTATAACTAGGTCTCCATGAGGTCCCTTTCATCTTCAATCTTCTCCATGAAGCAATTGGTAATCCTTGTATCTGTCGGCAGTGAGGACCGTCCTTCGCTTATCCCCCAGCTCAAACCCCCCTTGTCTCAACACCGTCTCAAGCCTTGGCTTTCGGATATAAGCGAGCTCATGACACAGGATCTGCTTCATGTTCCTATTCGTTGCATTTCATTCGAAATTAATTGAATGTTAAGCTTACAATCTATTTGGTTGCTTGTTTCCCCGGGTTTTGTCGAGTGGTGCGATTGTTTCGCCTTGTAGGTCAGAGTTGGGTTACTTCTCATACGCCAAGAAAACGCATAGCGTCAGTTCGCGGTCTTTCAAAAATGTGAAGCGTTTGGGCAGGGGAGATATGAGACATGACGAGGCTGAATTCCATTTCTCATCCGATTCAAAGTACCATTTTCATCTCATAATACTTCGGATCAATCCGAACTGAAGCTGGGTAATCTCTCAACGGTCGCAGAGCCGGGATGCGTCAGCGGTAATAGTTGCAGTGCCGCTGTCATCTGAAGTGTGTATCATACCTTGATCTCCACTTAGTCGTCCCCCTCTCCTTGTGACAAGGTGATCTTAGTCGCGCATAGTATGATCTCCCACCAGCATTGCGAGCCTAGACTTCTTGACGGACATTCTGTTGGTTCGTGGAGCGTTCGTGCTCATCTCCCTTCTCTATAAGTATTCAATGTTTCCCTTCTCTCCAGTTTTCTTTTCTCCATCATCATCATCTTCCATCTGATCTTTCTTCTCTACTCCACTTCAGTTTAACTGTCTTTTCATTCGTTTAGTTCTGCGAACTACTTTACTTACTACGTTCGATACATTCCTTAAGCTTGTTCAACCATTACACCAAGGCTGGTCCACTCTTTAACTTTAGTCTTTACTCGATCTTTGTCTCAACGAATATCACGATGCTTTCTCAAACTGTTTTAGTTTCTCTCTTGGTGGCTTTGGCTGAAGCTCGGTAAGCAGCTTTGTCCCTCAAATTCGAATTCAATAGACGCTAATATTCCGCAACAGCTTCGGTCAAGAACAAGTCCCAATCGCCGCTATTTCCGCCCTCAGTAACTTCGGGCAATCTGGTCAAGCTGCCACTCTCGCAGGCAGCTCCATCTCATTCCTCCTCGCAGCAGCAAACCCCTGTGGCAAACTCAGCCAAGCCGATAAAATTGTCAGCGAGCTTGGAACCGACCCTCAAGTCATCGCTGCAGCACGTGGTCTCGTAGCCGCCGAGCAGAACTTCAACCCTTTCGTCGTCAGCGTTCCCAACATTTGTTCCGATCCCACTCTCCCCGCCACAGCCGAACTCCGAGGTGTGATTCCCAAGGTCGATCCCGCTGTCACCGGAAGTGATACCGAGAACGCAAATAGCGCTACTAGTGTCACTACCCCGTTCAAAGCAGATGGATTGAGTGTTGCCGACATTATGGTCGCTCAGGGCTTCAGCAACTTCACCACTACCGATGCCGCTGGTACAAAGGGCACTCCTGGTGCTGCTGCTAGCGGGGCCGGAGCCGCAGCCGGAGCTGCTACTGGAGGAGCTGCCGCATCGAATAGCACATCTGCAGTTTCCGACTCGACTGGAGGAAATGTCGCGGCCGCAGCTTCTTGCGGAGGAACTACCCTCGTCACCGTCACCAGGGCCGCCGCCACCACCGCAGCCGCTACTTCTGCCGCCGCCGCCACCGCAGCCACTACTTCCGCAGCCGCTGCCGCCGCCTCCTCCAACTCCGGCGCTAGCACAGGCAGCGCCGCCTCCTCCGGCAGCGTACAAGCCTCCACCATCGCCGGTCTCGATTTCGGTCTCTGTGTCCCAACAATGAAATTCGAAGCCGGCCTCGACGGCCGCCCCGCAACGGAATTCACTTTCCAGGCTGTCGACCCCTTGGTCAACAAAGGACAGGAGGAGGCTCTCAACCCAGTCATCATCATGAACCGCATCTGTGATCAGTTGACTAATGTCTGTAACGCAAATGCAGCGGCTAAGTCGGCTTGTTTGGCGGCAAAAGCGTCAGTCACGCCGAACAAGAATGTTAGTACCGCGGACAACTGGAACACCGCGTTGGGATTTGCAGGAGCCAATACGAACCCGGATAATGCGCCTCAGGCGGGGTTGGTTGGTCATTCTTAAATAGGACGAAGGAAGATGGGGGAGGAGAGGAGAGTGGTGGGAGAGTGGAAGGGTTGTAGGAGAAGGGAGTAGGATGGGTGGTAGAGGGGTTGATTGGATTGGATTGGATTGGATGATAAGATTTTATGATGTATCATGTTGTATTATAACACAAAGCAGCGGAAATGGGAGTTTGGATCGGCAATAAAATATGAATGATACAAACGTGCCTTGCTTAACTTGATTTTGATAGGTTCTTTTGTTGCAGGCCAAAGTCGTCTTTGAAAACATCCTTTGAGTTCGTGGGATGTCTACGTTGACAATACATTCTCAGAGTCTCATTGTCTGAAACTATCAATCTAACACTCAGATTCTTGTTTTTGTTGAACTACGGAGGTCGTTTGTTCTCTCTAGATATAATCCTGCGGTTGGGCTATGATCCAGAAATCGGTATACCCCTTGCTGCTCTTCAAACCCTCAGCCTCAGGTCACTAGTCGATTCTTCCTTCAAAATATCCTTCACTGCTAAAGCTGCACTTGTAGATGGCACAACTAGAACATCATCGTTCGACCCACCGTGTGAATTCAGTATTTCGGACACATTTTACCGCTTGCCCATTCTCCTATCTATCAGTCTTTGGGATTACATTCGAGTTGGCAGAAATTAGATAACCGGTCCTTCCATCCGTCACCACCACCCCCTCGGCGGCTCACACAACTGTCTATTCTCCTCATTGCATCCAATCTCAACCCAACCCAACCCTCACAATCACAATCCATAGATCACCACCAAACATAACATAACATAACACCAGTCTCCTCCAATTTGAGCAACCACACCACCGGCTTAAACAGCACAGCGCACGACACACAATAATGAGAAACTTGATACAGTATTTCTCTCTGCCAATTCAACCATTCGCAATCCACACCCACAGCAAAGAAACAATCATCCATCCCGAATAGCATCGCGAAACCGTAAGGACATCGTTCGTTGTAGAACTGCGTTTCTATTTCTATTTCTATTTCTATCTACTTCTTATTCTCACCTTTCACCTCCGTCAACTAAACTACTCTTATTCACACACAGATAGATATGCATCATACATATACACAATTCACTCATAACCCACACCTCACACCTCAAAACCAGAAAGTTTTCATCTCCCAGGACATCTATTTATTCATTCATTGATTCCATTGATTCGTATAATCCCAGCTCCAACCGCTGAGCCTTTTTTATACTATAACTTTTCTTTCGTCTCCATCTGTATTTGGCAAGGAATCCCATACATCTTGCTTTGCTGCCCCTATTCTTTTTCTCTTCCTTCTTCCCAGTATACATCATCCATCATACTCCTAAATTACAAGTACAACCCGCCGCCCACCCATTTGATCCATCCATGGATTCATATCCTCACCATTTTCCCAAGCCACCAAACCAAAAACCATGCGTATAGCTTACACAATTGATCGAACAGAACAAAAAACGCAATCATTAAATTCATATCCCCCGTGTCTCTTGGACTGCCTCTATCTAAGAGTAAATATGTCTAACAGAGAGTCTTATAAACCTTCTTCCAAGCCGGCCAACTGGCCTTCTCCAACCTCTCCTGCTCGATCAATTCCGCCGTATCAACCTCTCTCCTACCAGTAACTAAATCGATAGTCGAACTTCTCATGAAAGGTGTCTTATAATACAGCTTGTAAGGAATGTAGCAAAACAACACCACCGGCGCCGCAAGATACGCCAGGAAGAAGCTCTCCGCAATGTCCGATGCACTCATGGAGGCGTATCCAATGGGCCAGATGGCTGTCCAGAATTGTGCGATCAGGACGAGAACGTTGAGGATGAAACCGACCCAGGAGCCGATAACTCCGACTTGGGATGTGAAGGCGAGTTCGCTGAGCGAATGGCCTTGTTTCTTCCAGGCAGCGCGGAAACGGATGTGTGCGAGGCAGATCGAACCCCAGGTGAAGAGGGAGGAAAGACCGGATAGGGAGTAGAGCCAGTTGAGGGCCGTGGCGGCGGTTTTTTGTCCACCGCCGACGACATAGCAAAGAAGACCAAGGACGGAGGCGACAATGATAGCCATAAGGGGACGACCTTCACGGTCGATGTAGGCGAGGAAACGTGGTGCTTGGCCTTGTTCGGCGAGAGCGGCAAGAGTACGGGAAGAACCGTAGATGGAAGAGTTACCGACGGAAAGGACGGAGATAAGAATGACGACGTTCATGATCGACGGTAGAACGCTGATGCGAGCATTGTTGATAGCAATGACGAAAGGAGAGGCCTTTGCATCAGTGGAGCTGGATCCGAGAAGTCTGCGGTCACCGTATGGGACAAGGACGGAGACGAGAGTCAAGGCGACCATGTAGAAGAGGCAGATACGCCAGAAAACTTGCTTGATAGCGGTTGGAAGAGTTTTGCGTGGGTTGGCAGCTTCGGCGGCAGCAAGGCCAACAAGCTCGGTACCGGCGAAGGAGAAAGCTGCGGTGACGAACACACTGCAAAGACCCTTGAATCCGTTGTTGAACGCACCCGAGACAATCTGAAGAGGGTTTCCATTGTCGTCTTGGTTGGCGGGGTTATCGTACCCAGCATAGTTAGAAGCGACTCTGTTTGGGTACCAGTAACGGTCTCCAATATACTCGCCGTCTGGTCCTCCACCGCAGTCAAGGACTATACCAAGAATGATGAATCCAATAACGGCAATCACCTTGATAATCGAGAAGATGAATTCAGCCTCTCCGTAACCCCTAACACCGATGAAGTTGATAGCAACAATAACAACGAAGAAGATTGTAACCCAAGCAGCAGAATTAGTATTAGCAGCACCAGGCCAGTAACCCAATGTGATCGAAGCAGCCACGATTTCCAGAGGCAAGACCACGAGCCATTGAATCGCGTAGTTCCATCCCATAGCAAAACCCCACGCAGGATCCAAGAAACGAGTAGAGTATGCGGAGAAAGAACCAGCAACAGGGAATACGACAGCCATCTCACCTAGAGCGTGGACTGTGCAGAACAACATTATACCGATGATACCATAGGCGATGATCAGGGATGCAGGTCCACCGTTTGAGAGCGCAGCTCCAGATGTGACGAAAAGACCGGTACCTATTCGGATATGCCATTAGTTTCAGCGCAGTAAAGATTAAACGAAATATTTTGCAACGCCTCGACGCAGGGAAGAGATCGGAGGGTAACGCTTTGACAAAGACCAAAAAAAAGTACATACCAATACTACCACCAATAGCAATCATCTGCAAATGTCTAGCCTTCAACTTCCTCGATAGACCCGAATTCGCCGTAGCTTCTGCAGCAGCAGTATGGTCGAAACCACCATGCTCACCACCACTTACAGCTCTCTCGGAAGCCTTTGTGACAGCGGCATTAGGATCCCGTCGGAAGCTGTCGACGAATCGTGTAGTCCAAGGACCTTTCGGCGCCTCGTCCATATATGTAGCCTGGGCATTTTCTAGTGAAGAGTTTGATTTGGAAGGATGGAGGGCCTTTTCCGGGTCGCGACCTTCTCCTCCATTTCCTAACTTGGGATCCATAGTGAAGGAGGATATTATGAATCGAACGGGTAAACGAGAATAGTCAATTAATTAATGAGAGGGACTAATATTATCGACGAGTGTGTAGGTATGGTGTGGTATACTAGTCAATGACGGGACTGACTGTTCTCGACCGTAAAAATGATCGAGTGGCCCTACCGACACGGGTATCACTCTTGGTAGAGGAGGAGGGGAGGGAAGAAAAAAGAGATCGACTTGGAGTCGGTTGCGCGAAGAAAAGAACTCGAACAGTAAGAGGGAGAGGGGAAAGCATTAATTATATGTCCTCTCGACCCGTCTGCTATTTGCTATTCGAAGCTCCTCGTTCAGTCTTGAGGGCCTGTTAGCCCAATCATCGCGGCTGCCCTTGCTAGCATCTGAAAGAGCAAGTGCAGACGACCCAAAATACAGTACCCTTTCTCCATCGCCAAAGCTCCACTTTGATACATGAGAGGTGTAAACGATTGGGCATTACACCAGTGAGACTTCCCACCAAGTATTTAGCTTACCTCTTAATAAGACTTACTCATATTTCGTACCCCTTCCGTTCTGTTTCGCTCGTGTACGGAAACTCGACCATGCTGCAGTAGGCATTAGCAGTTCAATTAAACTGGCCAAGAAGGAAGGTTATTATGGGTCATAATAAACAGTGGAACTAATGACATGTTGCTTTCACCCAAACTTTATAAGATCTTCATGTGCGACGATCGCACGCACGAATAAGAATGCAGCTCATGCGAAATCGCAAGTGGGGGGCAACACAAGGAATGATTCCTTATCAAGCCAGGCCCGGGAAAGGATCTCGAATGCGTAGGAGGCTTACTCTCCTCAACAAGGTGTGTATTGTACTTGTACCAAATAAAATGGAAAATAGAGAAGGGAGAATGGGGCCCTGCCGACATTAGCGCCAGATAAGAGTGGCTAAGATTGAAAAGAATTTGACCGATTCGCTGAGAGATGCGCATCAGGTGATGAAGACGGGTGTGTGAATGTGCCCAGATCAGCCCATGCCAGGCCGAGGCTGGTGCGAAGAATGTGTGTATGGTTGTGGTCTGGGGAGTGTAGCTAGCGATCGGGTGATGGGGCGCTCGTTGCCCTGCAAGCTTTCTTTCGGATGCGCGGTTCTTTTTTCTTGGGACAAACTCATACTGACTGTGCCCTACCAGAACAAGGCGTAGTATGGATTTGCAGGGCAGCATGTGTGCGCTACGTCGATGTGGGACGAGGTGTGTTTCGTCAACCCCTCATTTCAAAGCCGTCAGTATCCATGCCATCTGCCTTCCCCTCATCTTTTCCGTCCTCCTCTCTCTTTATTTCCGCGCATAATAGGCTGCCAATGTTTGCCAATGCAATAGAAAGTTCTTTGCAGATTCTTGTGCATACTTGTCCCGAGGTGGGAGGTGGTGTTGCAAGCGAGGACTGTATGAAGCGCTGTCCGTAAAGCAGCTGTGCCCTACGGGGACATGGGATTTTGAGTTGAATGCAAGTAAGTGCGTGCAAGCCCACAGAAGTTTCTCTTAAGGTTTCGGTGGCATATTCGGTAGCACAAGTCGCACGACTAGCAACGGCGAGAATTGGCTATCAGAGAAACGCACGTGATAAACTTAGATCATGCAGCACGGTTCAAAGGCACTCACTGTACAGCACCCACGACGTCTTTGGCGTTTTGTCTCTCGCTCCACTGATAGCACGTGCCATCGTCAAGGTTACCATCCCAGTTTGCGTAAGAGGACTTGCCTGAGCTTGTCCGTCAGCAAGCCTGGGTGATGCATGGTTACCAATCCGGTCTGTTTCTTCTGGAAGATAAAGGTGGATTGCACAATCCCAGTCGCAATGCGTTTTGTGGGGAAAAGCCTCGGAGCTCTGCTTTTCTTGATTGGCTTGCGTGACTGATATCTCCGAAACCGTGCAACTTATCTGCTGCCTACAAAACACTACTGTACCAAGCATACGCAACTATGTCACTACCAAGCCACGCAACTATTTCGGAGAGACCGAAAAAACCCAGGGACGAGATGAGTTTGGCTCCACCCCAGCCCGGGCAGAAGGGGGAAGGCCAAGGCTCCTTATCAGTTTTCGCCCACAAAACAGACACCCCCCAAGGGAAACAATGAAAATGAGGACTCGATGAATAAACAAGAAACTTAATCGCCTACGTCCCAAACAGCCCATACTTCAACCTCATTGGGTGAGACATCAGATATCGAGATGTCTCGGCCGGGGTCGCATAGATTGTACGTCTGTCCTTGCCACGACGCCCGTTGGGCATGATTACGATTACAAGTATTGTTCAATTCCATTATTTGACAGTGGCGAATTTCCCGGAAACTTTAATTTTCTCCCTACGAATAGTGGAAAGTAAAAAAGATGGGAAACGAATGTGATTGTGATATGACCCGGTTCCATCCGCGAAGGAATGCGCATTGTACCTGCATTTTCAGCCCAAAACGACGTCGATGGCGTCGTGGTTGGTTCCATTCTTAGCTAAACTGTATTCTTATCACTTGTCCGTAATGTCTCGATGCGTACGCTTGTGTTCCTATCCTGAATGTCGGATTTGTCGCAATTAGGGGCACACTTCCGTACATAAGAGATTGATTTCGACACATTCTGATATGGCTCTACCGCGACAACCGTACGTAAGTACTGTACGTGTCAAGAGTCATACAGTTCTCTAAAAGCACCGTGCCTCTGCAGCAACTCATCCGGGCTGCCAATTTCCATAATCTCCCCCTTCCCCAACAATACAACGCGGTCGAAATCCAGAATCGTATTCAACCGGTGGGCCACCGCGATAATAGTGCACCCCGCAAACTCCTCTCTAATCACTTTCTGCATCAATTTGTCCGTGTCGGGATCCACACTGCTAGTCGCCTCATCTAAAACCACCACTTTCCCCTTCCTGAGTATGGCCCTCGCGAGACAAAACAATTGCTTCTGACCGTGTGAGAAGAATTCAGTGTCAAGATCGGCTTCCAATCCACCTTTGGATAATATGAGGTTCCAAAGATGGACCTTTTCCAAAGCGGTGATAATGGCGGTGTCGGAGTGTTGCTTGTATGGGTCGGCGTTGGTGCGGATACTGCCACGCAGGAAAAATGGGTCCTGAGGAACCGCATTCAGACGCGACCGAACGGTCTGGCGTGGAAGAGTGCTAAGATCAACACCGTCAATTGCGATGGAACTTTCAAGTGTGAGTTCGAGCATGCGAAATAGTGCTGCGATCACAGAACTTTTTCCACTCCCACTTCTCCCTACGATGGCGATTTTCTCACCGGCACGAATCGAGAGGTTGAGGTTGTGGATCACAGGGACCGAAGCCGGTGTGTATGAGGCGGTGATGTTGATGAAGTCGATAGCACCATTTGATGGCCATTTCTCTGGCGCGAGCTCTTTCTCTTTCGCTAGGTTTTCGCTGGCTGTGGTTGCAACAAAGTTTTTTACGCGAGCGATGGCTCCAACGGCTGTCTCAAGCTGGGTCCAGTTTTTGATGATTTCTGCTAGAGACTGGTTGAAAGTCATGACGTTAAGAAGTGCGAGACCAACATAACCAGGACTAATATCGCTTCGAAGCTTTACTATGAGAATCATTAAGATTACGGCTAGTGCAGTAACGAGAAGGTCGAGAACAAGGCCGAGCCAACGTTGGATACAGAAAAGCAGATAATAAGGTTTTTGAGAAGTGTCGAGCAGAGCTAGATTTTGCTTGCGGAATTCCTCGGTCCATCCGAACGCTCGAATGGTTGTAAGACCACTCAAAGTCTCGATGAAGTGCGAATACAGCGGTGATTTGGCCTCGAGGTCGAGAAGACGTATTTGTCGAGATGTTCGAAGGTAAAACTTTTGAAGAACTATTTCCATGTCAGCATTGCCTCGAGGAGGGACCATGACCTAAGAATTACCCCAAACTACTAAAGCGACGACCGGGATAGTCGCAGCAAAGTACCCGGCAGACAGTGACATCAGAACCGCACCCATAATTGCGACGACCATCGACAATACAAGGTCAATTAACGAGTAAGGTAAATCGCTATCAACTATAGTCATATCTTGACTGAATCTGGAAAAGCGTCAGGACATGCAATGGCGACCACGGTAATGCTTAACACCATCCGGCTATTTTTATACGGCGATTGGGATTATAGGGTCATGAATTCCAATGGCTTGCTCACCTGTTTGTGGTAGTTCCAGTATCTGTCGTGGTAAAGAAAGAAAGCGGTGCTCCCATAACCGCTTGGAGCAATCTCTCATGAAGCACCTCAGCGCTCTTAGGAACCATGTAGAGCATCAATACCCCAACTCCGAAGATGAATCCAATCAAAGACACACCAGTAAGCATCCCGTAGATCCCGAGCCAGTATGCATTTGCTATGTTTCCTTCATGAGCTACAGCGCGCGTCCAATATGTCAAGGCAAACTCCGGCAATTTGGATGCAGATCCGAAAAGCGTAACCATCAGGGCGAACAAAAGGTTTGCCCGCCAGCCGATGGATGTGAAATAGTATTTGTAGACTGCAAAATCGCCGGTTTGCCGATTCAAATCTTCCATTTCGTTGAGCATATCCTCATTCTCGTTGATCGAAAAAGGGCTTTTGTTTGATACTTTGTGGTCAGGTTCTGCTGGCTCTTCGGAGTTGTCCTCAGATCTATGGTGAGTAGCTAGACTCTGCACATAACCTTCCGTTTGCATCAGGTCCTTGAATGTGCCTTGTTGCGCAATGCGACCTGTGTGATCCAGCGCAATAATGTAGTCGGAATAAGCAAGTCTATGAACAGCATGTGTCACTAGAAGAACGGTCGTGCCCATCTCATGGAAAAGTCCTTGTCGCCCAAAGAGTCGTTTGAAAACCTGATCTTCAGTCTCCGCGTCGAGTCCTGAAGAAACATCGTCAAGGACGATGAGCTCATTTTTGGCATATACGGCCCTCGCAAGCGCAAGGCGTTGTTTCTGACCACCGCTTAAAGATATTCCTCCACTTCCAACCTTAGTTGCTATGCTTGGGTTACTTGGTATCTCTGCGGTTTAGACGGAAAAGTACATACCACTGCCATCTGGAAGAATAGAAATATCATGTTCTAAGGCGCAGGCACGAATGACTTGGCTATACCATGGTGCATCGAAAGGCAAAACACCGAGCACGTTATCTTGGATACTGCCATTTTGAATCCAAGGCGTCTGCTCAACGTAGGCAGTTGTTGTTGACTTCGTGTAGATGAAGCCTTGAGACGAGGGAGTTTCACCGAGCAAACCTTTTAGTAAAGTGCTTTTGCCACAACCAACTGGGCCGATGACATAGTACATCTGTCCACATGGTAATAGAAAGCTGAAGTCACTAACTACAGGAGGGCAATTCTTGCCCCACGCAAAACTCGCATTTTGGGCAATAATCATGTTTGACGAAGAACTTCGTGGGTTGTGATCTGACAAATCAGCCATCTCAAAATCCTGAGACGAGACATTTCTTTGGGTTGACTCGATTGGTTCTTGAAGGGGCAAACGGTGGTCTCTTCGAGCCTCCGACCGTAAGAAAGCTTGTAATCTGTCAAAGCATGCAAGAGCAGAATTGAGATCTGGTATGGCTCTTAATAGCGTGTTCATCGGATCTGCTAAAAGCAACAAGAGGGACATAGCTGTATACGCTTTCGAGGTATCGAGAGTCTGACCAGTATGGTTTGCTGAAATTACAAATACGGTGAATGTGGCCAGTGGTGATACAATTCCTGTACTGTTGGCTGTTATCACAGTTAGCTAAGTCTATTCTGTATACAGAGCGATTTTTGAAATTACCTAGGAGAACCCGGACACAAATGATTCTACGAAATATGGTAGATAATCGAACTTCTGCCACACGTAGGGCTTGGACCATACTGCAGATGTGGTCTGTATAGCCAAGCATTTTCGCGGCCTTGCTGTGTGTTAGCCAGCCGCACAGCACGTCTCCTGAGGGTGAGCGTTACCTTCATTGACCCCAACATAGAAGTCGTCACATCTACACGTGTTTGAATTCCACGCATCCAAACCTTTCTTGCGTTGCCTATCCATTTAGCTATGACGAAAACCCCTGTGGTACAAATCACGGCTACTACGCAGGGCGCTAGGAATGCCATGCCGAGCTGTTTCTCTAATAGATACAATGAGATGCATAACTCAACAGGAACAGCCCAGAGTTCATGAATATTTGTGAAACCTTCACAAATTGCATCTTGGACCAACGTTAGCGGCTAATATTTACTTGGGTTGGATGGACTTACTTGTATCATTGGCCATAAGAGTAACTGCGACCGATTCATCCAGAGCGGTGATGCTCAGATCTACAGTTTTCGAATAGATCATGGAAACCAATGAGCCTCGAACTGTTGTGTTGAACCGATATGCCATGTGATAGTACGCTCCATTTGTGACCGCGAGGCCCAGGAAAACGAGTCCAAATGCACCAGTCAAACCCCAGCCGATATTTTCAGCCTGATTTAAGTCATTTGCAAAATCGACTGTCCTTGATAGCAGGAATGGCATGGAGTATCTAAACCCAATCACGCATAACCGCGGCAGTGCAGTAATTGCAAGTGCACCTCGTGCAGCTTTTAAAGTAGACCAAAAGAGTGCATGCTTTTGATTCTGATAACAGCCGTCCCAGCATTTTTGGGCTCGAAGATATAGACGCTCAGAAACCATATCATCACCGATGGGATAGAGGTCCTCATTACTGATAACCCTCTGGAAGCCTGTATTCATGAGCGCATTCAGCCACCAGAAGAAGCTACGACTGTAAATCCCACTGGTGTCTTCTGGGGATATATGGCGATATCTATCAAGTAGTATCTGACGCTTTTCAATGGCTTCGACTATGATTATCATAACTTTGATACCGACAGTACTAGTGAAAACGGCAGCTACCGAATTGCTGGCACTGTCCAGCCACAACGTCCTTGCACGGGCTATGTCGAAAGGTAGAGTAAGTAGGAGCCAAGTATTGATAATTGCAGAAGGTCTGACAGATCGCAAATGCTCGATATGTGATAAAGCAAACAGCCCAAGGGCATCAACCAGCGTTAGCGCAGCAGCGGCTACGGTTACACTTGTCCGTAATCTTGAAGTAAGAGCTTGTATGATTAGCAACACCATCTGCATTACGGCAAAGACTCCAAGGAACATCTGCAATTATGTTAGCGAGTCCTCGTTCATAAGGGTATATCAAGGTACCAGTTTGTTACTATGTAAGAAGCTTCGTGTTACTTTTCGGGGTTGGTCTCGTAGCATCCATATTCGCACTGGTAATAGGAGAAGCAGGATAACAGATGGGACTGTAGATAGGAAGACATCCTCGAACAGTGGAGTGAAGTCGAACCTCCCGTGCTCGATTGGGCCAAAGTCATTGATGGGAAGGTTAAAATCCGAGTGATTGTTCGACATTTTCGGTGTCTTTCACCAGAGGCAATACATGAGGTAGTAGTTCTGAGTCTGGGAAAGGGATCCGAACGTCGTTCTAATGGTACATATTGTATATGATATATCAAAGCCTGGGGAAGTTCTACGGTGCATCGCAGGTTAGACAGGGGTTCTTATCGTACCTGCTCGGGCCGGTTCTTAGAATCCATACAGTATCGTTTATACCGAGACCCAACTCCGACTCTGTAGATCTGATGTTTACTCCGCAGTAGTTCTTGAGCATTGGCCACTCATACTCCGGCTTTCAACTGCTGCCTGCAAGAAATCTCAAGCACTGGTGGAAATGTAGCAGAACCATCCACAAGAAGAACAATTTGTCGTCACTCAACGCGTATTAACATTGAAAAATACACGCAAGCACATCGCTGCCTGAAGGAAGTTATCGAAGTCGTCAAGCCTGTGGGCTCAGTCTTTACCGCTTGGGAAGTGATCTTGCTTCGAGCACAACGGGCGAAAGAAAAGTAAAAACACCTTGCGGATATTGACTGTGTCTGCGCCCTTCCAGCACCATGATGATTTGACGCGACCGACGGACAGATTTCTCGTGTCCTCTGTTTCTGGCCATCTTGGCAAGAGCATCAATAGTGAACCGCATGTCACCGTCGCGCAGGTAAGTAAATCTGCTGATATACACATGGAGGAGTGAAGTCGCGCGACAGAGAGAATCTGTTTTGGTATTGGCGACACCACACAGTTGGTGTTTCTCGGCCTTCCTACCGAAAGTTATAGGTGAGGTCCACCCCCACTTCAAATAACCCCACCACCGACAGCTCTATCCCCTCATTTGCAACGACAACGACAACAACCGAATCACAAACACCTTTATTGAATCCAAGGATCTTAGGCGGCTTCAGTCAACATGAGTACAAGAGAAGCAACTCATGCCGGGTCATGGTATACCTCCAGGTCGTCCACTCTTTCCACTGAGCTGGATGAATGGCTCGACCAAGTTCCACCTTCGATAGACGGGAAAGAACTGCCCGTACCAGGCGCAAGAATCATTATCGCGCCGTGAGTGAGCTGTTACTATTGCTACATATGCATCGTTATCTAATATCACCAAGTCATGCAGGTTATTCATATTCCGGTCCCGCGGCAGCCTGGGCCTACAAATCTCTCGATCTCTCGAAAGCCAAACGAATCTTCCTCCTCGGCCCTTCGCACGCATGGTACCTTAGTAAATGCGCCCTCTCTGCACATTCAAAGTACGCTACGCCATTAGGTGATTTAATTATCGATCAATCAACCGTGAAAGAGCTCGCAGACACGAACCAGTTCCTTACTATGAGCCACGAAGCCGATGAGACAGAGCATTCCTTAGAAATGCATCTACCATATATCTACAAACGCCTATCTCAACAATTCTCCTCTCCATCCGAGTTTCCTACACTTGTCCCAATTCTTGTCGGAAGCACAAATCCAGATACGGAGAAGAATTATGGCGTATTATTATCAAAATACCTAGCAGATGAATCCAGCGTGTTCGTTGTGAGTTCCGACTTTTGTCACTGGGGATTGCGATTTCAGTACACATATTACTTGCCCGCAAGTCCATCTGCAGAAGCAAGCGGATACTCATTACAACGAAGAGATAAGAGTCCTACACAACCACAAATCTGCGAAAGTATTGGAAGACTAGACAAACAGGCAATGGATGCGATCGAAGGCGGCAAGCATAAAGACTTTTTGAACAATCTGAAAGAAACGGGAAATACAGTGTGCGGAAGACATCCTATCGGAGTAGTAATGGCAGCCATAGAAAAACTCAAGGAGGATAAAGTGATTGATGGTGAGGAGAAAGGTAGATTTAAGTTTGTCAGATATGAAAGAAGTAGTGAAGTTATTAGAGTGGATGACAGTTCCGTAAGCTATGCCAGTGCGTATGCTGTTCTCTAGATGGTCTGCATAGACTAGATTGTGTGCAATTTGAAGGGATTGGGCGTTTGAAAGGTTCTCATTTTTTGTTCAACAGATAGCGCATTTGCTTTGATAATAATGTTACCCATATAGTTAGTTCCTTTGCTGTGCGCCGTATATGAAGTCGTGAACATACGATGGACGTACGGGAAGATTTTATCCCAAACAGCTCGTGATGCCCTTGCGCAGTTCCAACTGCAGCTCTCTGCAAACGAAAAAATCAAAATTATTGCAGTTTAGGCAATTAATGCGCGCTAGAGTTGGGTATCTGTTAGACAGGCTTAAAAATAGACCAGTCGTCTATAAGTGATGCTTGCGTTGGCTGTTGGTTCATCTCATTCTGACCAAGTGGTCGCTCACAGCTATTTTGCCCACCGCTTCGTATGCCTGTTCTAAGCCTTCTCTCTTTTAAGCCCAACACAGCGGCAATCCATAGTAAGAAATATACATAATTCCGATTTAGATTATACAGTGGATGAGGCTGACTTTCATTTGGTAGATTTTGACGTTATATCAAGTATGATTCATATCAACTCTGACGCATTGGCCTGCTCATGTCATGTTGCCAACATATGTTAGTACTGGTATAAGCAAACCATCGATTTTACCAACCAGGACAGTAAATTCATCTGAAACTCACCGCGAAGGCGACCCATTCTCGCAGCCCGCGCCTTCAGAGGGGTCACGATATGCTTATTTAGGAAGCAATTTAAGCGCCCATACGCTCTTAGACGAGCATAAACGCTGCGCATCCATGAGGTCAAGTTGTTCGTGCTGCATATAAAGCTCATGTTTCCTGGCTTGGAGAAGTAGCAGAATCTCAGACTATTTACTAAGTTTTTAAATAGCTTTGTTTGCATATTTATATTTATCTTATTGCAATCTTGAAATCGAACATCATATTCTTCGCTCTGAATTGAGTGTAATCGAGGAAACTGAAAACACAATTAAAAATGAATGTCCACAATACAAAGGATCGCTCGCAATCTCGAAGCGATACGCAGCCCAGTGGTAGTAAGAATCGAAAAGCTAAAGAGGAGATAGTGCCCGCGAAAAGTGCGAACAGCGGGACCACATCACATGCTTCTAGTACTACTGGCACTGCTAGCGGCAAACATAGGAAGCCAGGAAAGAGCGAAAATAATGGCGAGAAGAAGCGTCCGGGTTTAATCAGCGCTCTTTCTAGCGGTCTCTCATCAAGTGGCAGCAGTACGAATAGTACCAAGCAAAGCGAACACAAGATTAAACAAGGTGAGTGTCTCGAAATAATGGTGAAACGCCTTCGCATCGAGCAACAGAAAAATCTGAAGACCCCAGCATGGGCGTCAGTGGACAAATCGCATGAAAATTTAGTTACGCGGGTCAAGGAGATTGATCGACGAATAGCGGAACTGAAAGAGGAGAGATCGGAAATTATTATGGTAGTACTTCCGAAGCGGGAAATCGAGCTTCAGCAGTGGAACAGGAGGTTGGATGATCTGGATGAAGAAGGGGAAGAACTGGAGAAACGGCTTGAACATTTCAAGGGGATTTTGGAGGAGAAGGACTACAATGCGTTGGGAAAGAAGGCAAAGAGCTTGGCACTGAAAAATAGAAGCGAAGAGGAGAAGGAGAGGGATAATGCGAGAGATCAGACGGCTGAGGCAAGGGAGAAGAAGGAATGGGAGGCGTATAATAGAAAGCTAGAGGGTAATGAACCCAGGAAAGAAAAAGAAAGAGAACACAGGAAAGGGGGAGGAAGCGATGTTGAGAGTGATAGTGGGAAGTCGTCCAGAAAACGTGGTAAGAAGGCTGTGCGACCAGGGCAACCAGGGCAGTCGAGCCAAAGTCAAGGCAGCTCATGATTATAATGATACTTATAGATTACAATTTGAATACTAGAGCACCAGCACTTATAATTTCAAGACATGTGGTGTTTCTTGTTAGAGCAACCTGTGTGGATACGAAATCGAAAAAGAGCCTGCTGTATATCTTCAAATTACTCTTTCTGAATCCAAACCACCACTCGGTGATTGCTCGCTTGTTGGCTGGATTGAATTTTACGGAGCTTTTATTCAAATGCTGAGCTGTTACCCTTTGTAACCATATTGTACTTGAGACGAGCAATTTCTTAAATTCCCCAATCAAGTCAATCAACGGTGCTATCACTGCACAGCCACCGTTGTTCCAGTCCCTCGAAAATCGCTTGGTGTGTTCTTGGAGTCGTGCTGCCAAGTTGGGGCGTAAATGGTGCTTATGTCCATGAATAAGAGATATCTATGGACCTGGCGATGGGCTTCCCGGAACAAGAACAATAGATCAGTTGTGGCTATTTTGCCCAGGAATTCTCGTATCCATACATATCGCACTCTCTCTTGCGCGTGCACAGTCAGATCGTAAGCCCCCGGGTATGTGCTCACTCATGTACACAACCTACCCCGCCATGCAGCATCATGCATTCGTTGTCCAAATCTATTAACTTTCAAGGATTCACACACCACCATCTCAACTGTATTATGCATCCAGGCAAGGCCTTACATATCGCATGCAGAAAGCATACTCTTTCGGGTTTGAAGAACGTCATTATTCACTAGAACTCCCATCCTATCGTATCAAAAGAACGTAAGTCGCGGACCAGGCTGCTGGGCTCTTTCTTATCTTGGCGTTGTGCCGATTGAACTATTGCCGATGTTGGTATTGATAAACGGCAAGTTGTGGGAAACAGATTCGGACTCGGTTGCTGCAGGCTTTTTCGGCACATGTGACATTGGTGTCTTTTAGAAGAAGGTTTTGCGATAAGCGTCGGATAATATATTTACAGTACTTGATGGACTTGATGGATTTGCGGCAGCTGGGCCCCCTACTAGTTATATATATATACATCGCTGTGCGATAATCGAGAAAGTTAGTATGTCTCGTACAATCTTCTTCGAAGACGACTCACTGGTCTGTCTCCCTTGCTAACAGCCTATCCTCACGGTTTGCACTCGGCCAAATCTACCACAACATCCAATACAATGTCTCGTGAGCTGGATTCCAACAAAGTGAACAGGCAATGAACGAAACAAGCATATTGATGATTGGGCTATATCCCCGCTTGAGTTAAGTTTAAGCTATACACCTTACCATAAAGGGGGAGGCGATCTGGAGCTGGATTGGCCGATGCAGCAGTACTTCGTACGAGCCAATAATTCAGTCTCGGTATTTCCCAGTACGAAAATGCAAGATGAAGAAGACGGACGCATAATGCGACAACCATTGGTCGAAGAATCAAATTGTAAGCTGGAAAGTGGCTTGTAACTTTAAAGTCAACGGGTCGATCTCTGCCAATGCAAGGGTCAATTCCGGGGCCGCACTGAACAGTTGCAGTTACACAGCTAGGGTACGACGCAAACTTGGCCAAATCCATCCCTATTTCCGTCTCCAAGACCACCGAGGTTGAAATTTTTTCACCAACTGTTGCGCCATTTGACATCTGATCTCCTTCCATTCCTTGAACCCAGGAGATGCGATTCTTCTACCGGTAAATTGCGCGCAGAATGCTGTGCGACAAAAAGCAACGTAGTGCAACGTGAAGAGCAAATCGCATCGCTTCAACGCAAGCTCCCTCAATCGCGCCGGAAACTAGATGTTAGCAAAGTTGCTCAGATGAAAGCGTTTGTCGTGCACAGTTAATCCTTCGGCAGTGGAGTCCCCAAGTACTTCCGTAGTGGGGAGGCGAGGTGGGCACCGGGCAGGGCAGAGTCAGTTCAGACAACAGCCCCGGCTACTTTACTCAAAAGACCTACTGTAGCGAAAACCTTGCTCGCACTGTCCGGAAGTACGAAAAGTACAAGAAACCCTTCGGATGACAATCGCTTCATTTCCGATTTCTCACATGCTTGAGACACTATTTCCTTAATCTTTGAAATCGGAGTTGCTTCCCTATAGGGGATTTGCTGTAGAAGATCCAAGATTCGACTTGTGACCCCCCTGACCCCGACCCACCACCTCTGACATATCTTTTCTTCTCCCTCCATGTAGTCCACTTCGCATGCTCCGCACTCTGTCCTTTTTTCTTAGACTAACCTTTCCCCACAGGCTTGGTCCTTTTAGCTCACGAAGTTGCGATATAGAAGTCGTTGAAGTTCACGACTTTTTTTCTGTCGTTTCTTTGTTTGAATTTTTGTTGAACCCTCGTCATCGTCGGTGAAACATTACATGGTACCTTTGTCTACATTCCTCAGACGTCATCTGATGAGCTTCGCATGACGAGGTATTCTGGTCATATTTGAGCAGTACATCAAGCTCTATTACTTAATACACCTACCTGCCAAGAAGCTGGTTAGGAATTCCAGTGGGGTTCATCAAGCACATAAACATACTTCCACATTTTTCGAACATCAAATATGGCAGGTTTCCAAGATGATTCCGACAAGAAGGTCGAGCCCGAGGAGGTAGAATCCACAAGCATAAACAGTCCGAAGCCGAGGACGTTTGGTGGTAAAGTGAAGAGACATTGTGCTCGTTTCTGGTGGCTTCACCTCATCATTTTCTGCATAGTATTCCTCATTATTGCACTATGCCTGTAAGAATTCCTCATAGATCATTGATGGAGCTCTTCACTGACAATCACAGTGTCTATGTTGCGATGCCCAAGATCGCACAAGATGGAGTCAACGATTCCTCACTTGAAATTACTGAGCTCGACTTCACGGATCCTACACCAGATACCGTAGTCATGACACAGAAAGGCATACTCCACAGCCCAAGCATGTATACACCTACACTCGACCCCTTCAATGCATCAACATATCTCGTCACCAATGGAACATATGGCGCAGAGCCAATGGTTGTGGTAGCCATGCCTCGAATCCACGCCCACCACCCACAGAGTGCCGTCAGCGTCGAAAAACAGAAAGTTTCAATCCTGAGCTTGGATCAACTATCCGCATACACGACTGCTGTTTTGAGCCAGGAATATGTCACTACTGCATTGGTTGGAAAGACGAAATTGCATCTGGGCTCGTTACCTGATACAACCATTCACTATAACCAAACTAGCACATACAAAGGTATATCTCCCCTTTCCCTCCCTTTGCGCCATATCCATTTCTATCACAAATCCATATTAATACCCCCCAGGCCTCAACGGTCTCGCCGGCTTCAACGTAACAGGTGTTAAAATCGACCTCACAGCCAAACCCGGCAAGCCCAATCTAAGCGGCTTCGCATACATCCCGAACGCCTCGAACTTTTCGATCGTCATGGGCAACGTAACGATGTCCTTATTGGCGGGAGCGGACACGTTAGGAAACGCAACCATCAACGATATGACACTCGTGCCAGGGAACAATACCCTTCCGATGACAGGTATTCTGGACCAATCGCTGGTGTTGAAGAATACGAATACGACAGGTTTTCTGGAGATGGAGATCATTGGGCAGAGTGCGGTGTATAATGGGGAGCATTTGGTTTATTATGTGAGTTTTCTTCTTTCTTCTTTTTGCTTTTTTGTGGGGTTGTTGGGGTTATTGTGGTGTTTGAGGCTTGGTTAGGAATGTGTACTGACAATCTAATAGGAGAGAGCCCTTGCTAGCAACCACCTCCGGCTCGCCATGAATGTTAACCAGATTCTCAAGGACAGCATATGAGATTTCGCACCATCGAACAGGCGGTTGATAGATTATGTAAAGCAGACAGCGGATTCTCACCTGGTGTGAACGGCGGGACACGATCTGCTGTGGTGTTGGCTTGCGCTTATGTCGGCTTGTTGAAAAATGGGTTTTGTGATTTAAGTAAAGTACTCTACGGTGCATGTAGTCTTGAGACCGACCGATCGATAGACATACCTGTCCTTTACCTACATTGCGTTGCGTGCGGGAGATGTTGAAATCTTGCACGGACGGAGAGGCTGTGGTTGGTTGTGTTGTTGAATATCGAAATGATACTTTCACTTAATGATAATGTGTTTCTTGCGTTGAAAATGTTTCCGCGCGGCCAAATCGAGCTTTACACGTGCCTTGCGATGAACTGAATTGATGTCGTGAAGTCCGGATGTCCCTTCTACCACCTGACCCCTCCAGTGAGGAGGATTCGTGCCCCGCATAATACCAGACTCGGAGGTTATATGTTGCCTATCTGTCCCTTATATGCATTCGCCCATCTCTCGTATACAGATCGCGCATAGATTTATTTTTGTTGCATATCTACTGCCGGGTGGTTGATTGCATTGATACACTGCGAGTGAATACTGTGGTTCTGATAGGAGAGCTTTGTTGCGTAGTGCATCTACTTAGTTTTCGATGCATTGCATCGGTGTAGCACCATCATCGTGGGTAAGAAATTGAAGGCAGCTGCTTTTTTTGTATAGCTAGGACCGAGCGATCGGTATTTGCGGCGTGTGTTTGTATCTATGTATGTACTCGTCATAGTGTTAGTGGTACAGAAACGGTGTATATATATAAGCCAAGTGAGTCAGTCGTACACGATGATGAGGATAGTCGGAGACATATTGACATCCGATATGAGATTTACACACAGTTAAATGGAACTTCTGTGCTCGCACTTGTGACTTTTAGCATGGTAGATAACCTGACTTGTCGCTTGTGCAATGGATTTCAAGCTGTGGGAACCTTGTCGTAACGGACTACATCAAGGATGATCTTCATATTCCTCAATTAAGGTAGTATGCTGATCTGATGACGCCCGAGATAAGAAGCTCATTTCCTGATGAGAAAGTAGAAGTAGATAAGTAGCCGAACACTCAGAGTAGAGTCTCTAACCAACCACTGCAAGATATGAAACTTAGGGTCATATTCCGCCTGCAAAAAGCGTCCAAGGACCGCTTTTGTCCATTCTTTAATTAAGCCAAAAATGGCAGTCTACTAAATATCATGAATGAACCTGAAGGATAGGCGACAATTTTGATCAAAAGCTGATTTTCGAGGAGAATGGAGGTGGGTGAGAACTCATTTTAGGCCAGTGTTGTCAGTAGTATGCCTGTATAATAGTGCACGCCCACTGTGTACACTAGTATAATAGTAGATCCCGTATAGCTTGTGATATTAAAACTGATAGTACAAACAATTTTATATCTTTAAAAACGGTATGTATTGGCCGTATATTAAGTGTATAGCAACAACATAGGTGGAGAAGGTGAATTATATAACCAAATAAGGCCTACAAAGATTACTCTTATAGAAACTACTAATTTAGGTAGAGGAACTGTAGATATTACTTGAATTTAAATTATATACCTCTTCTTGGCGTTCTAATAGTATACGGCTGTTTGTACGCACTACGCTCTGTCCGTTTTGTAACCCCTCAAACGCACTGCTGTACGTTTGGGAATACTCTTGGCGGCAGTCTTCAGCGGGTAGTACACTATATATAGTACTTATAGGCTTTAATGGATTTAGCAATAGGTGCAAATGATGCTTGATTCGACTGTCTTCCTTGCTATCTACAGTGGGAAGGACTAGCTATATTTATAGGCCCTTCAGGCCTATTGCCTTAGGCCTCTCGAGCCTTTTTGTAAGCCTAATCCACAGGCTTCGCAAGCCTAATTGATCACTACGACGTTCAGTTTAGGGTAGTGGGCCCCCGCCCACCTACCCCGCTTTTAGTGGTTCCAACAAATACCCTCAAACTGCGCTAGTTTATACGGTTTACATTCCAAAATCTAGGACACAACGAAACAAAACATCCAAGAAGTATACACGGACTTTCTTTGAAGTCTTCCGCAGATCCGCAGTCCGATGTTCCTTGTCTCCTGCCGCTGGTGTTTTTATATAGTAGCTGGCTAGTAAAATCTTGCAGTTTTTTTACATTATTCCTAACCTTGTCAATCAACGGTGAATTGATAAAGATTTGATTATCATTTCAAAGGATAATTATATATCTTATTCTTCTTCATACAGCTTGTGGTGATGGAACTCATCTCCACGGACAATAGAAATACCCGACGTTAGCGCGCAGAGTCGTCTAAAACCCGAGAGCCCGAAAACGTCGTATAAGTCCGAATGATGATTTTTTGTTACCGACAATATGGGATATGAATGCAATATTAGGCAGTAGATGTGAATGACGGGAATTCGGTGCTTAAAGTTTCTGTTTTCTGGATCTTGGTTGTGGGAGATGAACACTATATAAAGTAGGCGGTTCTCACCTTTTTTTGCTGCTTGGCTATATCACTTCAGTCATCGCCATCCACCCACATCAATACAATTAAATTTCCTTCTAAACCCTCCTTAATCACACCACCTTCATCGCTAACACAAATGCCCTCCAATCCCCGCATCGCCATCGTAGGCGGTGGCCCCTCCGGTCTTGCCCTCAGCCTCCTCCTCAGACAACGCAACATCCCCTCCACCATCTACGAGCTCCGACCGAAACCTACAGCAGAAGAACTAGCAAAACCATCCGGAATGCTCGACCTGCACGAAGAGTCCGGTTTGAAAGTTATGCGCGAGGCCGGTCTCTGGGACGATTTCCAGAAAGCTATAGGCGATTGTTCGCAGGCTTGTCGGATCTATACTCCAGAGGGAAAACTGGTACATGAGGATGATGGGGGCGTGGTGAATAGACCGGAAATCCCGAGGAATGCGCTGGCAAGGATATTATTGGAGAAAGTGGATATGCATTGTGTGAAATGGAGTCATAAGATTCGTGCCGTGACAGAGCGTAGGAATGAAAGGACGGGAGCGGTGGAGGTTGAGATTGATGCGGGAAGTAACGGTATTCAGAGCTATGACTTTGTGGTCGGTGCGGATGGAGCTTGGTCGCGTGTACGCAGGCTGCTATCTGATGTGGAGCCTAGTTACGCCAATCGCTTATACGTGCAGGCGACGGTACGCAATGTTTCAACGAAGTACCCGCATCTTCTGGAGCTGAACGGCACTGGTACATTGTGGGCTCTTGGCCATGGAAATGGAATCTTGACGCATCGCGGTCCGCAAGATTCAATTCGGGTCTACACATGTGTAAGCACGACGGAAGAGCACTGGGCTAAGAGCGTTGGAATGGAGGGAAAGAGCGCGGCTGAAGTGAAGGAAGTGCTGCTTAACGATGAGGAGATATTCGCTAAATGGGATCAACGGCTGAAGGACCTCCTTACCATCACATTTGACGAGGAAACTAAGGACAATCCGGACAAGTCCGCGGATATTCTTCCGCTGTACGAACTTCCCGTCGGGTATACCTGGGAACATCGTACGGGCGTAACGTTGGTAGGAGATGCAGCTCACTTGACGCTGCCAGCCGGGGAAGGAGTCAATATGGGACTTTTGGATTCATTGGAATTGGCGCAGATACTTGGGGAGGTGACAGAAGTGGAAGATGCGGCAGCGTGGCAAGCGGCGGTTGATCCGTTAGTGCTGGCGTTTGAGGAGAAGATGCAGATGCGAGCGAAGATAGAGGCCGAGGGTGCTATTCAGATAAATAACATGTTGTGGGCAGAGAACGGTGCTCAGGAATCGGCGGATATGATGAAGAGCTTTCAGTCGAATCCAGATGCGGAGGGCCAGTGATAGTAGTTTGAGGGTTGCAAATAATGGCTCGTTTGAGAGCTGGTATAGGATGAAGATATCAAAACAAGAACTAAATTGTATATTAGTAATAGATAGCCTCGCATCAGCAGGTACTTCGTTACAGGCTAAATAAATCCACACTAGGTCCAGGAGCCTTCCAGCACCTTGCTAAATACAGTAGCATTATGAGCAAATATACAGCTTTTATACTCCAAATCAACCTTGCTTTCTAGTATCTTACACCCAAATAGTATTA